>CM060670.1:16654597-17854597 GCA_030686955.1 Odontamblyopus rebecca | reverse complement strand
AAAAACTAGTAAACCAACTCTGGTACAAACTTGACCAAACACCTTCACATAACTTTTGTAACACATCTGCACTAATGACGCCAATAACTAGAGCTGCAGCCTCCCCTACAGCTTCCTCCCCAGCAGCACCAGCCTCTCTCTGCTCTCACAGATCCTTGTCAGTGTCAGGTCGGGGAAACAGTGTGCCACACCATATGTTGGAGAGCTCTTCATATTGGCGCTGTTTTTTCCTATCATCCTAATGCACCTCCTGGGAAAATGTCAGCGCTATAATGAAGGTGAGCCTGCTTACGGCGGATTAGGAGGAAGCCCACTCCTCCTCTGTCTGTGTCAATTAGAGCTCAGATCAATGGCGACACAGGCCCAGGTGAATAACACGTACACACTTTCACATATCCCATACAGCTAACGCACCTGACTCATTGTAAAGTACTACTGAAATGGCCATTCACAATTGTACAATAATTAATCTATGACATACGAGTACAACAGTAAAACAAGGCTAACCAATGGTGAAGTGGAAACTGTGAATTAGGACTGGGTAATACAATGATATGGTCTTAATATAGTTTTTTGTCTTAAAGGTGCACTGCGCAACTTTTCTGGTGGAGAGTCCGCTACCTACTTCCATGTAAATGTTATTGCGTTGTCTAGAATGTTCCATAGTGTAGGTTAAATCTATCCATCACAATGGAGAAAAGCAGGTTACAGCAGTACGCTACATTACAGTTCAGATATGTGGAGAGTTGCCCCTATTCACAGAAGGAATTGTGGTAATTTTCACCCATAATGAGTAAATGGAGAGAAGTACAGCAGACCCTTCCCCACCAGAGAAGCTGCACAGCACATCTTTAACTAGAGATATATTGGGCCGGTAGTTGGACTTCTTAGCTTATTAGCTATTGGCTTTAAATCACCAACACAGGCTGGTATTTTGTTTTGGTTGATCTACTGCCTAAAAATACACACAAAGTTTATTTTAACATTTTAATACAAAAAGATAACTGCACAAAATGTGATGACACAGCTTTCTTTAAAGGTTTGTGATAAAAAAGGGCTGTGAGTGAGTTTGTAGTAAATTTAAATTACATAATTGGCCTTACATATCAGCCAAAAAATATCGGCAGAGCTTGTTGCCAAAGGCTGCTCTGGACTGTAAACAATCGGTATCAACACCGGCCATGACAAAAAAAAACAACATATTGGTCGATCTCTAGTCATAACTGAGTATGTAACAAAAATATTATGATATCGTATCATCAAAAGTCTCACATTGATATTGGGAGCTGTCACAAGATATTGAGATACAAGCTCCTCTGCTTAAATGCCTGAATGTTTATTGCAGTGTCAGCTAAAAAAGTAGAGGGAACTACATAGACCATAATTCTTTGCTCCATTTCAGTGCAGACATGAAAAATTACCTGTTGCTAGGCACTTTTATATCTTAAATCTTTGGATTATATTATGATAGTAATGATTTGCACCAGGCTTGTCAAGGCACTGTAAAAGAAAAAAGTAGTATCTCTACAATTCTGTTACCTTCTCCAAAATATCATAATCAGTATCACACAGATATTGGGATAATATCGTACAGTAAGATTGTACAGCAAGATTGTACAGCAAGATATATATATAAGATATATATATATATATGTGTGTGTGTGTGTATGTATGTATGTATATGTATATATATGTATATATATATAGAGAGAGAGAGAGAGAGAGAGAGAGAGAGAGAGAGAGAGAGAGAGAGAGAGAGAGAGAGAGAGAAAGAGAGAGAGAGAGAGTTCTTTCCTGCATTTCCTGCAGCTCAAACACAGAAAATTTTTCCCACCCACCTATTGGTTAACCTCAATAAGTGAGTGACAGCAGGACAGTGATGTATGAACTTTCAGAAAAAGCACAAGATTTTATTTACCACTTAGAGAAAAATACATGAATTATGAAAAGATCTGAACTGGCTCCTAGAAAATTGTTATATTCATTTGCTCATATCGCCCACCCCTGTGAATATGTGTGCAATTTTGATAGTACTTGTTAACATTTTTAGTGTGTTACTGAAGGGAAAAACTCCCTTTCTCTTCCTCTCTCTCTCTTCATACTCCCACCATCCAAAGGCATCCCTGTGAGAAACTATTCCACCTAAGGCCCAAAGTTACTACAACTGCTTGGGAAAGATAGATGGACAGCGCTTGTTACTTTACAGTCTTCGCACTAGACTCAAAGAAAAGTTCAAAATTATATGTTGTGAGCGGGTAAATTGGCACATGTTTCATTTTTAATAAAACCAAAAGCAGGTAGTAAGCTATGTTATTATGGGGAAAACATTGACATGACAAGAAAATAGGTAAACCAACATGTGTTATTATTAGTTTGTTTTTACTTCAAAACAGGAAATGCCTTTAGACACTGACAAATAACAAGCTGAGAATCCACAAGGCTTTTGGCGGCTTGATGGTGAAAAATGCGTATATTATTCTGAATGAGGGATGATAAGAAAAGCTGTGATTATTGTAATGTGCACAAGGCCTCTGTATACGCTATGTGTTTATCACTGTAATACTGTTGATGGGGGAAGGGGCTGCTCAGACATCTGTCACCACGATTCCTGTTGTTATCACTTTCCTTTGTTTTCACCTTGAAGTTTTTTTTTCTTTTTTCGGAGAAAGCATTTTAAGCATATGGCTCGTGGCCCCGCCCTCTCTCCCACTCTCACATC
This sequence comes from Odontamblyopus rebecca, assembly GCA_030686955.1. NCBI lineage: Eukaryota > Metazoa > Chordata > Actinopteri > Gobiiformes > Gobiidae > Odontamblyopus > Odontamblyopus rebecca. Next base: position 17,851,878 of record CM060670.1, on the reverse strand, counting down.
ACAATGATATTCTGTACAGCTGAGCAGCAGGGAGCCTCCGTGAGCGGTGCTGGCTGGCATTATCAAATTTCCCTGCAAACAGGTATTTACGCCATGCATCATCTCATGACAGTAAACATGTGTGCCAAAACCGATGCTAAGTGTGTCGGAATTAGTGTGAAGGGCGGCCGAGATAGCATCTGAGTGGGCGCATGGAGAGAGAGAGAGAAAGAGGGGGGGGGAGGCAAGAAGAAAATCTGGTGAGGGATTCATAACTAGTATTGAAAATGGCTTTAGTAGATGACAGCAAGCCCGCGCAAGGTCCGCTCAGGCGTGAAAAGCTGTGATGTGAATTCAATATGACGATTTATCAGCCCGTCCAGTAATGCCACGCTGCTGCTACACTCAAGAGTTAAATTTAAACAGAGCTGTGATTGCAACCAAAGTGACAGCTACATAATTATATCCAACATATTAATTCAAACATGATAGATTTATTATTTTTTGGAGCTGTATGTAAAATGTTTCACCATTGGGGAATAAATTAGCAGTAAGCATTCCCACAGCACTGTTAGAGCAGTCAAAAAAGCTAACTGTGTAAAAACCAACCCAGTCATTTTATTTCTTAGTATATTGTTTCATAAGCAGAAAAATCTGCATATGAAAATGTGTAAAATGCAGTATTGTAAGAAAAAGATTATGCTGGCCAAAATTAAATGAAGAGCTGCTTTTAGGAATATTGTAGTTCAAATATAAGTCATATAGCATTGACTGTGTGACGTCCTTTTCGCCTTCACTACAACTATAGTTCAGTCTTTTTTTTGTGCAATTTTTTGTATAAAATAATATGGTTTTATGCCAAGATGAAAAGATGTCACTGTACCTGATGTGATTTGGGTTGAGACAGTTCTTTGGTCCAGACCTCTGCCCCCACAGTGGCGATCAGCTGCAGAAGAGAGGCTCACCACGTTTCCTCCAAACTCATTTTCTACACAGAAGGAGAGAAGACACAGAGCATGCATCATTAAAATAATTTCCCCAACAATCACATCCACATACAGCCCCGACAGGATCAGAAATCTGCTCTGCTCCTTTAACTCAGCCTCATGAATAGTCATATAGCATCAGCTATGCGGCACACGCCAAGCCCGCGCTGATTTCCAACATAACGACGGGTGCGTGTCGTGTGCGATAGGCTTGGCAACATGGGGTAATTAGCTAGATCTATCATCTTCTGCAGGAAGTGGGGACAAATATAGCTAATGATCCATGCTGCCTCCATGATTTCTCTCCTCCAGTCTCCATCCTTCGCTAAGCCAGAGGAGGAGAGGGGAAGGGAGGAAGGAAGGGAGGGGGCAGGAACACAAGAGCTAACAATGTCCCGCACCAAAACAGTCCCATAATGTGACTGGTAATATAACAATGAAGTGAGAATGAGAGCATTACACCCTCTGTGTCAGAACTTCGGTGCCTGCTAATTGAGAGAATGTATGGGGAAGCACAGATGAGGTGTTCATGGTGCACAGGGACCATCACATAGACTGAAGGCCCCCACAGGGAGCCTAGCAGACGCCATAACACATCTACACGCACATAGGCGCACTAGCACAGTCATTCACAGGCCAGCTCAAAGCAGCTTAAATCAAAACAATAGTTGGTCCCTGAGGACTGACACCATCGGTGCACAGGCAGCGCTCAAAGCCGGGTGCGTTATGTAAAGACACTACTGCGGTTACGTGTAAGCAGACTTTATTTTGAACCAGCAGGAGGGCTTTCTCTGCTCTTCAAGACGAACCCTTTATTGTCCACTTACTTTGTAGTGGGAATAATAGGCGTGATCGATGGAAATAGGATGCACAAATTGTAGGTGATTGTTTATGCAATGGAAAAGATATTTACAAGAAACCTCAAAGGCTCAAATATTATCATCTGACCACAACCTTGTTTTGGAGAAATTCCGTTAGCAAATGTTTGATTCTTCGTGGTGCACCTGTACTAATGCTATGTAGTTCATCAGAATTGAATCACAAAGACCACAGTTTTTTGATGGAGCATGTCCTGAAGTAACAAAATATGGGAAAAAGCTTACCTCGACCTGTTACAAAATGTATGGGATTTCTGTATCCATTTCATATTTACATCTTCTCATTGTTTTTGATATATGCCCTGTGAAATGAATGCTGATAATAAATTGCAAATCTAAGAGGAATCACAATTTATTTATTTACAAAATTGTTAAATCTGTAATATTTGTGTATAATTACATAATACACAAGTAAATCATGATTATAACATTATATATTTAGTCAAATTTCTTTTTAATATTCATTTTGTGTTTACTAATAATGCAATAGTGAAAAAGTAACGCAGTGTGCAGCTTAATAAGTCATGCCTAGTACAAAAAGTTCCCTATGGACACACATACAAAGCTCCACCAGGCCCTGGTCATTATAATCAGGGTGTAAGTGATGGCTCTGTCCTCTGATCAAGGTCTTCATGTGAGGGCTGATGACAAATCACAGCTCCCTGACTCCTCACCAGGACACAGCCACCAGCCACATTCCCCTGAACGGCCAGCCAGTCTCCCAAGTCTGTATGTGCAACAGAGGGGCCCAGTAAAGAGCTCTGCCAACTATTGTGACAAAGGTGGGTTTGCACATAAAAGCAGGACAATGGGACAACTGTACTTCAGCTAATAGTCTGCCCAATGGTGTAAAGACATAGCACCATGGACAGCGACTGTGCAAAACCTGGTATATAAGAGGAATATCCATACAAGAAAAATTAGCATACAAGAATCTTTTAATAACAACTGCATGTTTATTGGAAACTCCCATTTTATAAATCAGACATTAATGTAACAAAATATGCATAGAAAATGATACTGTATCTGACATATGTTTGTATATTTATTTTCAATTAGGGAAAATTATCTAATTGCAATTTTTCTGATAAGTATTGGGAAGGTGATTAGATTTGCAATTTATGTTTAAAAATATGATTCTGTTCCAAGTTCTCAATTTAAACTCGTCCAGAAGAACTGACAAAAAGACTGAAGTATGAACTGAAGAAGTAATTCAAGAATCACATTTTAAAGCATGTTGTACAGCAGTTTTATGCAGATATTTAGTTTTTTTGTGTGTGGAGGAAATTATGGTACTTCAAAAAGTGACGCTTTTCTGATTTGCTAGTTGCGTCCATTTCGTGATTTCGATATTATTGCGATTAATCTTGCAGCCCTATTCTGTATCATAATAATAATCACTTATAAAGACCCAACTGTAAATGGATTAAAACTACTCTAATGATGCGTTTTATTTTTCATGACCTCCCAAACCCTCTGTCTGCCTGTAGAGAAAATGTACTTTGTGAAAACATGCTAAATCCATACATCTAGTGCTGTCTGAGGCGTTGCATAGTAACCAGATGTGTGGAGACCGGGTTGCCTGGGCACACATCCACAGACGCTCCCAGCCCTTATACAATCATACACTTTATCCATATACATGCACTGAATCTATTCTTATCTCTCCTTTTGATACAAGACACATATGGCCAATGAGTAGATTTCCTTTGCCCAGCATCCTACAAGTGTGTGTGTCTATTCCCTGTTGAATACAAAGGGGCAATGGCTGGCCTTTCTTGTGCTTCTCTATCTATCAAAGCCAAGGTACAGACTGTAAATAGCCTGGGCAGGCTGCTGCTGCTGTGCAATATACAACTTTGATGAAACGGGTATTGTATGGTTATGTGCAGGGCAATATGGATGAGGCCTGTGAAGTCTGACAGGCGTTTTAACACACGCTCATCATATGGAAACACACGTGGCACATGGGGACACAGGGCCAGTGCAAATAAGAGCATTTTACATGAGACACGCATGTCTTATTCATACAAGTCTTCACACAGCAGCCTCCTCTGGGCGTGCAGGGCTGGGGCTGCCTGACCTACATTCTGCAGATATGTACAGCAGAGGAGATGAGATCTCTCTGTGCAGCCGCCGCTCGCTCCTACATATCCTGTTGTCTTCAGAGCACTTCACTGCCTCCTGAACACACAGGGCAACTGGACTACCATCCCTCTGAATGTTCTCATGCTGTCTGTGTGTATCAGTTAATATTTTCACTACACTGTTTATTGGGTTTTATTTTGCCATATCAAAGACAGTCATTAATGTTAAATCAAAAGGATATTATTAAATATATAACTGAACTGCAAATGTTGTTATAAATGTTATAGTAATGGTCTAGTATGCTCTTGGTTAAATGCCACTCCTATTCATGGATACAGGAGTAGTTACTATGTTTAAAACCCATTTAGACTTGAATAACAGGGGTAAGCTTTATCCCCTTAAAGGGACAGTTCGGAATTTTGGACATAGGACCTCATTTCCTAGTCAGCCAAAATGTTGGAGATGTGTGGAGACACTTTTTAAAAAATTCCATCCAGTCCCTGTATTTCCAGAGGTCATTGGTGCTAGGCTAGTGCATGTCAATGGGTATGGTTAGCCTGCCACTAAAAACAGTCTTAAAAAAAATCGTAGATTTTTTAAATAAAAAACTCGATTCACGATTCGATTCGACCGTATAGCGAGCATCCAAAACTTTCACCATGTTGTGAAAACTTCTCTTCTCCGCCGAATAAATTGGAAGCATTTCATATGGCTCATAGTAGGGATGGGCATTTGATTAAATTTTCTTAATTGATCGCCGGGATTATCGATTAATGAGTAACATTTTTATATTAAAATTGTCATCATTATTATGACTATTACTAATCTGCATAAATAAACTCAACTCTACAACATATAAACCATAATCACTATAGAGCTACATCAGCCCATTTGACATTATAATGTGTTTAATGCAGCTTTGCGCAAATTTGTTTACGTCTTACAGATATGAAACTTAAAACCACATGGCTAATTTGGATAAACTGTAAACGCTGGAAAAAAGCAGCTCTGTCTTGGTGTGCTGATGCAGTCAGCTTCAGTCGGACTAAAGGACACAACTCTTTCTGCGATCTTTCTGTGACAGATTTGTTTGTGCATGTGCCGTTCTCGGGGGGGAAAGTGAGAGAGACGCACTGCAGGAAGTGCACTACAGAAAGCCTATAAGAAGTCTTGGCAAATGCAAAATGTACACGGTATATAAAATAAATATAAATAAATATCAATTTTCTGAAAAATTTGTTGATTTGACATGCCAACTTGATTTTTATTTTAAATCGATTTTTTGCCCAGGCCTACTATAAAGCACCTGAAGCAAATCAATTATTATGCCAGACTACCTATATAAATGTCTGTGTTGACAGAATAATGTTTGAAATAAAACTAGCCTTTGCATGTTGAGGGACTAGTTTCTCAGCAGCAGTGGTGATATCAGTCCACCTCTGCCAAGTTTTCTTTCAGGAACTCGCTGCTGCTGCTCAGACATAAATCCTTCAAATGCAAGGTTGGTTTTACTTCTAAAATTATTCTATCGACACAGACATTCACATTGACAGTCTGGCGTAATAATTGTTTTGCCTCGAGTGCTCTGTGGAGTGGGTAAGACTGTTTTTAGTGACAAGCGCTAGCCTAGCACTAGCAACCTCTCCAAATACAAGGACTGGATGGAATTTGTTTTTTTAAAGTCTCCACACGTCTCCAACACTCTGACTCACTAGGAAAAGAAGCCCTATGTTCAAAATTCCAAACTGTCCCTTTAACACTATCCAGACTGTTTCAGCACATGGGGACAGGGACCTTGGCCCAGTTACTTTACTATAGTATCTTTAACAATAGCAACAAATGGATAATGACAGAGCAAAAACAAAACATTTAGACCAGAGTTTCAGAGTTTCAATACTAGAAAAATACCACCACCACACATTTTCTGTAACAGTGACTTAAACCTGGTCACTGTTCACAAGTCATCAAAGAATTGTGCATTTTCTTTGCTCTTCCTTTGCAAAACCTTTGTGGACTTTTGAGTACAAACTAATTGGAAAATAATTAGGTATGTCTCTGTGTAACATTTTTCTGTGATCTCAAACAAACTTCACTGGTGAGTTTTGAAGTTTAAAAAAGAACAGTCTAAGAAAAAAAGACCAAAACAATGTGCTGAAAATATGGCAGTGTAGATATGGCATTTGGCTAAAAGCTAAACCTCCTTTAAAACCACAGTCGTCATTCAGGGAGTTGCCTCGCCCGTAAAAGGAGAGAGTGGGAGAAATAACATGGCGCGAACTACTGCCGCAATTACCCACAGTGGGGTAATCACAAGCACAATGCACTCTGGGTAGGCTGGCTGGGAGAGAGGGAGGAATACTCAGGTGAGGAGAAGCCAGACAAGCAATCAGCCCAGCAGGAAGACGGTGAGCGAGAGCCGAGCAAAGGGCCATTCCTTTAATTTCCAAGGGAGAACCGGGGCCTTAATTACTTGATGAGTCTCTTTGTCTCTCCTTTTCTTCTGCGGTATGTGTGTTACGTGTATATGTGGTCCATTATCAGACTGGGAAGAGTCCAATCAGCACCGATAGCAAGAGCAGAGAGCAACATTGTGGTGAAGGAGGGAGGGATAGAGGGATAGAGGGAGGGCAGAGTATGGGAGAGGAGGCAGAGGTGATTTACGGTGGTAGAAGCCTTAACACCATTTCTCCAGCCCGCCAGCTATAGAGCACCAAGGTCGGAGAGGCGAGACGGGCAACCACCTAAAAGAACTGCAGACACAAACAGGGCTGCACCACTCGCACACCAAGAGCAATGACAAAATCTGGAGCAACTTTTAAACCTTATAGATACTTCAAGGTTAAATCAGGCAAAAACAGTCTGAAGATCAATGTTAAGTGTTATTCAAAGCAACCGTCCATTAAGATTTTGTTAAAGAAGACATATTATGCTTTTGCTTGTGACATTGTTGTAATCTATAATATTTGAACCCTACATCACTGAGAACGCAAACATCAAAGGGCTGTTGGACCTTGTTGCCAACTTCCCACTTCAAAATGGCGGTGTACAGACCTGTGGGTGGGGAAACGACATAGGCGCAAACTGGAGGTGCAGATATGCACAATTTTAATATCAATATCACTTGTAATTGAATAATGCTGCAAAAAAGCTGATTAAAATGAAAATAGGAACAACTTGTTTTGTGCACTTCCAAATAAGGGTATAAAGTAATATTTCTGCGCTTTGTGGGTAATTTTTACAGTACTTTCATTTAAATAAGTCCCCTTAAAGAGCAGGAGTATAGATTTGTAGCTATCCACGTGTCCATCCACAATAAAAAAACTGCTCATTATTGAAACAAATATATCATCATAAATGACTAAAGTTTCTATTTACGCACATTTGACAATTTTTCTAGTAATTTCAGCCATTTGCAAAGGGAACTGATACCCAGCATGTGGCCATTTGCTAGCTTAAGCTCAACTTTTTTTCCCAGAGAATGTGCATGTTCAGCTCTAAAGATAACATGGAAGTCTTTTAGCACATCAGATGGTGGTTTGAACCTTTCACCAGCACCACCACAGTGACGAGCGTTCATCTAGCTTGTATAGTGTTATTAACAAATAATCAAATGGTGTTATGTGGTTTCTTTTTAAATCCACAACCTAATCTATTAATGAAAATGGACCTGGTATACTATATACCATGCTCTATTTTAAAACCTTTTTTTTTTCATTTTCAATTTACCTTCTTCTGAATCAGAAGATGAAAAAAAAACACATAGTAACATTTTCACATCTATAAATAGCATGGCTCTTTCCCCAGAAATCTCCATGAAGAACAATGCTATTACCAGTATATTATTGGCTGCATGATTGGATCCCTATGTGCGGAAAGGTCTGTACATAATATAGGAGTGGCATTTGTGTGTGCGCTTTGGTACAGTGTGTGTCTGATTGCAGCCAGGTCTCAAAGCACTGATGAGCTCTATTGTTCTCTGTTCCCCTACCCACACCATACACGCCCCCCACAGCCCCCCCAACCACCCCCCTCCTCCCGACCGGCTACCTCTGTCGCCCAGAATACCAAATGATGCAGTCTGCAGATAGATCGGGCTGTCTGTCATGTGACCCTATATGTCCTGAGGCTTTACCCTGGGATGACAGCAGGCACCATCCACACACACATGCACACACACACACACACTCACACACACATACCCCTGGCTTGGCATGGCGTTTCTGCACTGACAAACTCACATTTACTGAGGAGGCATGTGTGCACGCTTGGGCAAGCTAATGGGCATACACACACAGCATCACTGCAGGGGAGGGAACCAGAAGAGAGGAGAGAGACAGAAAGAGACAGAGAGAGGGAGAGAGAAAGAGAGACAATGAGAGAGTCAAAGAGAGAGAAAGAGACCCAGAGAGGCAGAGAGCACGAAAGAGCGAAAGAGAGAGAGAGAGACTCCACTGTACACACATGCTGTTGCTCGATTTCCCCTCCTCGGTCATACGCACAGTCCTGCAGGCGAAATGAAAAACACTGAATATCCCCCAATTTCATCCATCTGCGCCTCACACACATACACGCACGCACACACACGCACACACACATGGTGTCCTGTGGGAAGGCACCCCACCCCTGCTTTCTCACACAAACACATTCGTCACTGACAGGGCTGTACACAGGCGCTGGGTATCCTGTGGCACCAAAAATAGACGCCTAATAGAATGTGATAGAACTGGTCTCCCCCCTTCCCTTCGCTCAAACGGGACGTACAACATCAGCGTCGTAGCAAAGACATGGGACAACACAAGACTGAATTTGTTTCCATTTGAATGAATCATACTGTAATTCAAAATAGCTCCCCTGAAAAGGCAGAAAGCATTCCCGAGAGGTACAAGCTGCCAAAATAGTCCACTACTGGCCGGCTGTCGCCAAATGTTCAAAAGGAGCTCAGTTCTCCGGCACAGTTGTACAATCACCAACAGCACAAGCACTGGATCATTTGACTAATAAGTGGTGTGCTGTTTGGAAAACTCATAGACTAAAAATACAGATGTCAAACAAACCAGCAAAAGATGTCCCCACAATATGAATAAATTGAGATTTGATTTTTTTTAAACCACACTTTCCAAAATACAAAATTGGCAATTTAAATCATTGCAATTTTCTTTGACCACTCAAATTTTCCAACAAACTATGAAACTGCTTACAAATATTTTTGTACAACCCAGAAACTACCACAGAGACACTCCAATCAGCACAATCATGGACACACACACAAAAAAAACATTTTTTACCCAATGTCAACTCAATGACTTTAGAATAGCTGGGCAAAACCTTCGTGAATCCAAATAAAAAGGAAAAACCTTATATTTACATGTTCTGTTTTAAGATTATGTAGAGTAACAATGGCTCAATAATTAGTTAACCCCAGAATTGAACAGGGTTTAAAGATCTATGCCATAATCTTGGTGCTTTAAACTACTTTCTTACACCTTAGATTTGGCATTCTATAATGTGCACTGTAACTAAAATAATATATAGTAACAAACACTGTTGTGAGTAGAATGCACAAGGATGACCCTCTGCTAGTTCACAGCTATTAAATTGTATTAAAGTTCCAGCAATGTCCATGAATGAATGCGACAACACAATTCAACGCCATTTTAAAAGCTGTAGTATACACATGAGCATATTATCCATATTTAATTTCATTCAGCATTTATTTCACACACACATCAAGCTGATTTTGTGAACCTGATGTTTGTAGTTGGTGTTTATTTTTTGTCTTAGCTTTGCCAGTGCATTCTTCATTCTCACCCTTACTTCTCCTAACACCTGTTGTAAAATATGTATCTGTGCATTTCTGGATCCTTGTCAGAAAACTTGTTATGTTGATATCACACTGTGCATTGCAGCTACATCAGGGTGACAGCTCGAGAAAAGGTGGGATGTTTTTATGCAAATCGCTGCAAGAATGAAGAACGGTCTCAACGCAGAGGAATAATCGAAACAACGTGGGTTTGGGCTGTGTATTGTTGGATGGGTGTGGGGTTAACGGCGTTAGCATGTGCGCTATGGGAGCATGGGTGCCAATTCATGCATCTATATGTGAGAAAGGGCTCAGGTGGATTGTGCACTAGGCAGATGGACATTTGGAGCAGATTTACACCCTGCAGCAAAACACACAAACCACACACGAACCACACACAGTCACACTCCCACATACGGCCGTAACTTTAGCCTTGCGTAACTCGAACTGCGAACCACCCATAAAAACATCTTCAGCACCTCGAGTCGCATATCGACACACAGCTCCAATATTTCAACTGTCCAAACATGGCGTAAGTCAAAACGGCTGTAATCTTCTAGGATTTCGGCTCTGTCCTGAAAATACCTCCAAAGGTTTTATTCAGCTGGGCATACACTTTTCTCTCCCCTCTGGGCATCTCCATCAGTGTGCACATGTTTGACTTGAAATGACATGCGATACTAATGCAAAATTACAGTTCACTATACTACACACAGTTTTAGTTAGTAATAATTATTTAGACAAATGTGCATCTTTCATTTTTATGTATGTATTATCCAGTGTTTTAATGATACCTGGTTTATAATACCGTTATATGGACAATACTGTTTTTTTTCCAGTTATGCTATTATCTACCATTAGCTAGAACACAGAATAGTAATTTATTCAGTGAAATCCTCGCAACTATACAGGGCTGCTTCAGGACCCAATGGGTATAAAAACATGGTGTCAAAAGAATAATTTTAAAGGACAAATTGCATTATATGTACCGTTAGCGTTACTCTTACTGTCAGTGGCTTTTGGAACTTAAATTAATGGCTATGTTCAGAAAAAAAAGTTTGCATTAGTTGCGCTCCACCTACTTGCATTTGATTTTAGCATGCCATCTACTGCCAGCAGTGGAAATAAACAATAAAAAAAAAACAAATATGCCAACATAAGCATGCAGTTTAGTGAGCAGTATTTTATGGCAGAAATGTTCAGAACGTATTTGGCAATCACTTATGGATTGGGAACAGCTCTGGATTTCTACCTATGATGTAACAATCTGGGAAAATTGAAAAGGAATGATTTCTCATGCTTGAAGCAAGAGAAACTCATAAAAAAGATTAATGAAACATACAACTCTAGGTATATTTTTGTTGAGGGAACAACATTATAATATTGTTAAGTTAGTTAGTGAATATAAGTCCTCCAAACCCTTCATCCTGAACACGGACAACTTCAAATCCAAATGTCACAAAACCAAACAAAGGATGAAAAATCAATGCAATTATGAACAAGCTCTTTTGTTAACTTTAGACTATTGGCATTTCTCTATTAATACATAGCTACAAACAACACATGAAAGCCGTGTATGTGTGCCACTGTTTGCTGTAGCCATGTTCTCCGATCCGGTCCAGAGAGTGGGCGAGAGGGGAAGAGCAGATAAGGCTCTGGGTGGAGGGCATGGAGGGTGGTGGTGTGTTGACGAAGGCTGTGTGGAGCTGCTCTGTCCCCCCGGAGCCTCTTCTGCCAGCCCAGTGCCACAGATCAACAGTCAGCCAGCCAGCCGTGCACTGACCCCATCCTGTTCCCTCTCTCTCTCCCTCTATTTCCGCTCTACTCTGCCTCGCTTTCCCCGGGAGCTAGAGGCATTTGCTGTCCCCATGTCTCCTTCCTGAGCCAAAATCTTGTCCTGCTCCTAACAGTGCATGTCTGTCTGGCAGCCTCTCTGACTGCCTGTCTCGCGTCCAGCCGATCCCTCCCTCTATTTTTCCTTCCTCTATTTTTCCTCTTTCCATGTCTGCTGTTGTGTCTGTTTGTCTGTCTGTGTGCATGGTGCTGCCTGTTCATCTGCCTGTCTGCCTGCCAGCCTCTGGTTTTGGCCAGTGCCTCAATGCCAGGCGGTCAGTCACTATGCCAATCTGCCGCCGTCTCTGCTGTCTCTCCGTCATCTGTTTGTGTCTGTATTTGTTTGCCTGTGCGCCTATCTGATGTTTACCTGTCTGTCTTTCCATCTGTCTTTTATCTATCTCTTTATCTAAGTCTATACTGTAGCATCAGCATCATTATTTCTGTTTGTTCCATATCTAAGAAGTTCAACCCTATTTTTAAAAATAAAATCCAAAATATTTGAATCTAAAAATAGCGTAACATCTTTGCGTGGAAATTTATGGCGCTGTCCATGGTCCTGAAAGAGTCCCTTTCATTGTATCTTGGGGCAGAAATCTTTATTTGGATTTGGATTAACTCGTTCACCTTGCTCAGGATTTAGCAAATTTAACATGGCCATTGTCTAATACTTCTACAGCTCTGTAAGAATGTTGTACAGTTTCGGAGGCTCCTCTCTTGGCAGACAATGTCTTTCATTCACTGTCTTTCTAAACAAGACGCCCAAAGCTCTCCCCTGTCTTCAGACGCTTAGTCATCAGGCCAACTTCCTGCTAATACTCTTCATGTCTCATTCACTGCTAGCTCTTCGAGGCTATAGCAGCTGAATTGAACAGGGCTCTCTCCTCTGCTCTGTCGTCCCTCCTCTCAATCTCTCTCACTCTGTTTCTCTCTCTCCTTGCTTCCCCATGTCCACTCCTATTCTTGTCTCACCAGGAGAGCAGGAGAGCGTTTGACTGGCTCTTCTCAACCAAAGGCTGCACTGCGTGCTTGCTCGGCAGTCAAGGACAACTCCAATAGAGGTAGAACAAAGGAAAGACGGAGAGGGAGAGGCTGATGGAGAGAAACAAGTGCACTGTGGTGCAAGGATCTTTGAAATTATACATATTGTCAAAAAATAATGGTGAGTAATTCCTTTTCCAATAGCAATGGCTTTTGCTCCCCATCACGGTCCACAGGCTGGGAGTGAGAAATAACATTTCAATCTTACTCCTTTACAAACAAGGAGTGAACATACATTCAATATATGCAATAACCATTACATTAGATTTTGTACCTACTAAGTTCATTGCAGTACTACAAACATTTGTTTTTAGCAATGGATTTTTCATAATCCTTTTTGTTCCAGCAAACACACTGTAATATCGATAATATAATATTAATTTTCAACCTTGTTTCCAAACGGTGCCAGGCTCCTAGCTATTAACAGATATGTTCTACAGAGTCCATCCTTAACAATGTATTTTTTTCATAAACATTCTCAGTGACATCCCATAAAGGCAGTCTGAACAATAAAAGCGTCTCTAGCTCTTCCCTCTCATATGTGCTTGTGTTTACAGTTCCTCCCACATAGACGCAGCGCTCACGACGAGCACAGTTAAATGTCTGTGCAGCTCCGTAGCTAATCCCTGTTGTGGATTGGCCCACTTTGAGGTTCCCAGCTTTTGGAAGGGAATACTAAACTGGGGATGAGGTGGAGGGGGGTGTTTATGCTCAGAGATGTTATCTGTGTCACTCTTTGTTTCTACCCCTGTGTCTCTCCTCTGCACAAACATCTTTCTTATCCCTTCTTCCTCTTGCTCTGTTTCTCCTCCTCTTCTCTCTCTCTATCCTTTGCCCAGATGCAGAGAAGACAGCTGTGTTGTGTAAAAGTGTGCCCAGTCAAAAACTACTGTGTCTGGCATCTGCTGCTGGCAAAATAATAACCAACCCCCACTACGGGCACAATCTCTCTTCTATTCTCTTAGTATCTCTGTGAAACAAGATGAAAGACAACTGCTGTCCTTCCTGTGAGGAAAGAGTTAACCAGCTCCCCGGCTCTTCTTCCAGCAAGCTCACTAATAACCACCAATTATTGGACTGTACATCAGTGTACAAGAAAAGGATGGGGAGAAATAAAGAGCATGTCTGTGTTAGGGGCTTGTTAGCTCAAAGGTACACCACTAGCATACTAGCTAACTTTTTTGCACAACTAGAGTAGCCAGTATAAGGTCTCTTAAAGGCCCCATAGAGAATTGTAATGACCATGTTATCGATTCTAGCAGTTTCAAATCCATCGTCATAACACATAACTTTCAACAAAGACAAGGACATAACAGGCAGGTGGTTAGAAGAGGCTAATCAGATAGTGTTGTGTTCTGTGCTTTAAGGTGGAGCCCTCCAGAGAGCAGAGCCCTGGAGACTGGGAGAGGATCATCTGTCTGTGCCCAGAAGATGCACCCAAACACAGGGCTGTGGGAGGCGCGGGACAGCACAGGGAGCCAGGCCTGTAATTAGTGCCCGAAGTTTGACGCCCACACTCCTCCAATGAGACACATCCACTCCTCCAGTGCCTTCCCAAACCAGGCGCTTGGGCTAGTGTACACATATTTATCCAAAGCATTCACTAATGCAGAAGATAGTGATGTCAAATCTCATGTGTGCTGGTAAAACAACCTGAAAGCACCCTGTAGACCTGTAATGAGGCAAGCAAAGAAAAGCAGGTGTACATTGTATGCTATAGGGCACCGGTGAGTCTAGACAATACATGTATTATCTGTATTAAAAAGATGATACAGCTTTATAATGAACTACTAGCTGTGCTCTGTACTGTAAAAGCCATGAGCATATGCTACTGCACTGATAGTCATTTTATCAGGTTAGATTTTATCACAGCTATAAAAGCAATAAAGAAGACATTTGGCAGGATGCTTTTCTGGTCCAGAAACTATTGTGCTCTGCTAATTTTCACTGTGCGTATTTTCATTTGAATACAATGTTTACTTGGCCAAAATAAAATTTAAAAAATGGCAATATTTTGACTGTGGACCAGAATAGAAACAGACTAAAACACCCCCAAAATCTCCCCTTAGCACAGTGAGGAGAAAAAAGCTATCTGCACAGCAGAGCCTCTCCCCTGCTTCATGAGAGCAGAACACACTGGTGCCTGGCTTTTGACCACGGCAATTTTAATCAGTCTTTTTCACACTTCATTGGGAATTCATGGCCGCCTTCTCCCTTCAAACATTGTTTGGGAGAGTTATCAGCAGCAGGCAGCATATCCGGTAATTATACATGCAAGGTAACGCTGGGAGCTGGGCTGAATATTTCAGCCAAATGCATGTGCTGCTGAGAGGCACTGGAGGGTACAGCTGCTGCACTATTCTGCCTCTATGGCTGCTATAACACCACAATACTGTCTCACTGCTCAGCACCAAAATAATGACAGAGTTACAGTGTAAAACTAATAAGATCTAGTCACCAACATAGTCAAATTTTACATTCATAATAATCTAGTCACTAATATACATGAGTCGCTGAAGAGATGCAGATGTTAGCTGTGTTACACATAGCAGTAGAACACTAATACTAATACTACCACACTACAATAATATGTGTTGCAAAGGCGTGGTGCAACACTAGCAGAGACTCAGTTGCAAAAAATGCACATGGTTCAGTGTGTTCGTTTACTGTGAGTAAGGGGTCAGCTGTTAATATGGCCTGAACACACATGTATACACTTTACAGGCACCAGCCCGACACAGGGCTCTGGGGAGCACAGCAGTGAAGGCATAAGAGTGACTCATCCAAAGGCTCACACGCACACACACGCACACAAATACACACACACGCAGAGGCAGTGTCAGGGCGGCCCGCTGTCAGATAGCATCAGAGCACAGCCCATGGAGCTTCGCTGACAGGTGTGGCCCCCAGTCATACACACACACAGCCCTGTCCAACAGCCCTGGTCTCACCAGGAACCTCCTGTGATAGTGCACCCAGTGGAGCCTGTGTGCTGGACAAAGACACAGATAAAGTGGGAGGTGGTTTATGCCCATGTGTACTGCTGCACAGATCATACGTGAATACAGTGTAGCAGTTTGTCACATCCACTGACACTGTACAATGAGACCCTGTATGTGGCCATATACTGGCACTGCAGCTGCTGTAAGTACAGCGCACTGAGGCATACAGCTCCACCTTCACAGATCAATACAGTAATACACAGCCTCACTAATTCACTCTATTGTGTGAAGGAGCTTTATCACACTGCCGCTACTGTCTAAGGTCTATGGGTTTCAGGAGAAATGACAGCGCACAAATCTACGTATCCACACAGGATTGGTGTCTGAATCTTATGTCTGCATTTTAATGAATTAGTAAATACTGCATTGTGAATAGCCATTCACAATTACATGTTTCTTAAACAATGTTTTTTTGCTATATGGTAATTAACATGCCATATGCTCCATCTTAATTTTCTTTATGTTATGCTACGAACCTGAACCGCACATATGGGCAGTGGATTCAAATGTAGAATATACTAGAAAAACAAGTGCTTCTGACACCCAGACACTACAGTTTCTATGCTGTCAGCCCAGAAGCCACAAAACGCACCAAAAGCAGATACATTTTTTCTTCATCCCCTTCATTTGGTTTGTAGTAGCATTGTACTTGCCCTGTAAGCCCTCACCAGTGCACAGGTCCAACAATGATTCCTCAACCCCTTTATTAGCGCTAGGGACAATACATCAAAATTTCAATATAATGTCATTCTTGAGGCAGACTATAATTTAATATAAATAAATACCAAAGAAATACATTGTTGGTGTTGAATTTTTTTCCTGATTCGGAGAACGTTCACATATTCACTGTTCACTGTGGATGATGATTAAAATATTATAATTGCATTAAAACATACATAGCTTAACAAAGTAGCATTTAAAATGTATTCAATATTATTCATATTGTGGTCTATATCACATCAAATTGTGCTTGCATTATTGTAGTTTCTTTAGTGAGAGCCATTGCATTCCCTGTCTTAAAAGATTTCCTTCAGTGCAGCAGGCAGACTGACAGCAGCGAAGCTTAAATATTCAGATCCAAATATCATCTTGTTATTAAGCTCATGAGCTGGAGTAAGGGTTGTTTTGCCCCTGTTATGCAAGATGGAAATGAGTTGCTGTAGCCAAGCTTATTTTGGAACAGCTCACATCGGAAAACGCTGGGCCGAGCAGGAAAATTAGGTCACTTACACGAACAGGGGCCTGCCTTCTTTCAGGAGACCAAAGAACTAAACCATGTAGTGTTATTTATTCAGAGCAGGGGCTACGCAGATTGGAGTAGAATGAACAAGATGCACAGCTTAACAGAGGCAAAGCCAAAAGAGTGTTTTAACAGCCACCCCGGGATGACCTGAATACATTGAATACAGTTGAAAGTGAAAATATAATGGTTGAAAGTGAAAATAGACCTTTTAGTGCATCCCAAATTTTATAACACAAAATACTAGACTCTTAATGATGTAGCAATGATACCATGTGAAACAACTGGTGACAAGACAATAACAATACTGCTTATCCTCCAAGGAGCTGGAACCAAGATGAATCTACTATGTAAAAGTACAGGAGGGCAAAATAACAATATAGAATTGAGTTGATATATGATTAAGGACTGAGAATCACAGAGTCCCTCATTGTTCAATACAATACACATGGGTGACGATATAATATCACAATGTGGCAATACATGCCATAACAATAGCAATATTTCACAGGATATTCTACGATATACGACTGTTTTAAAAGGAACAAATACATTTACAACTGTATTTATTAAAAGCAATTCACCTGATTTAATAAACAGTGAATATGCTAACTGCAACAGTGAATATGCTGACTGCATTACATTTTATTAGTTTACTTTCTTTAGATAAGCAAATGCTCATGCCAATATATAGATACGGCATCTCCTGATATTGACACTGTATCTACCAATTAAGTATCAGGATTAGAAACAGACCAATATATTGGGTCAATATTTACCCTTTTTAGAGCATCAGCTATTGGCTGATATTTTGTGTGGCCGAACCAGCTGCCTAAATATGCATGAAAAAACTAAAAAGCATAAAAGCATAAAGCTTTGTTTGAACAAAGAGGACACTGCAAAAATGTGACTACACTGCTCACTACATAGTTTGTAGTAAAAGAAGGTTGTGGATGAGTTTATTCTACATTTAAACATGATAATTTGTTTAAAAAAAAAGATACTTAAATCAGCTCTACCAGCTTCAAAATATCGGCCATTGGCCACCGGTTTTTGAGTTTTTGGACACAGAGACTGTGCACCCAGAGACACTGGTCCTACTGGCCAGCCTCCATGAGAAACAGGCAGTCTTGTCCAAACACAGTGAATTATGAGCTACAGTAAATGTGTGAGGTAGCTATAGTTCCATCTTAAAGGCAACATAATTACTATAAGAAAACATTAAGCATGATAACATTTTGTGTGACTTAAGCTAGAAAATTGTTGATTAAAATGTCCCCATATCAGTGAGTTCTATGCAAAAGGGTTAAAAAAAAAGTGCAGAGATGAATAAAGCAGCAAAGGGACAATGGTGACCTGAAGAGGGCAGAGGAGGCAGGTGAATGTTAGAGGCTGAGATCAGACAAATACAAAGGAAGGACAAACATGAGCATGGTGTGTGGAGGAATAAAAAGGAATAAAAATATATTTACGGATAAAATAGAGAAAATAAATGCAAATATTTTAAGAGCAAAAATGATGACGCTTACAGTACTTACAGAGAGAGGGGTGAACATTTTTCTATGTAAAGTCATGTGGAAGAAGTCGATGGAGCTGGCTAGCAGGTTATCTATGTCCATTTATATATAGACTGTGGTGGAGTCTGTGTGTGGAGCTTGTGTGTGGAGTCTGTGTGTGGAGCCTGTGAGTGGAGCCTGTGTGTGGAGCCTGTGTGTGGAGCCGGTGTGTGGAGCCTGTGTGTGGAGCCTGTGTGTGGAGCCTGTGTGTGGAGCCTGTGTGTGGAGCCTGGAGAGGAGCTGGAGGGACGACCCAGTGCGCTGTGTCAGCTCTTTCAGGGCAGAGTTTGAGGAGGGCTCCAGGTGGCACCAGGAGATGCCCCACTTTGAGGAGCACCGTCTGACACAGAACAGAATACACCTGTCTACTCAGAAAATAACAACAGGCTAGCAATATCATAGCAGATGTAAAAATAAATAACTGTTTTTATCTGTACTGTCTTTCTATGAAAGCTTACAGCACAAACTATAATTAAACAATTTGACTCTATAGTAATTCATGGCAAAGGGAATGACGTTTACCCAACAAGTGAAAAGAAATGAGTGAAAAATAAGTCAAGTTTGGATTGTTGTTTTACACAGCCCTTTCTGCAATTGAGTTTGATTTTTGGAGCTTGTCGTAGCAGAGCATATAAGCACTAAGTGGTCAAAACTGAATCCAAATCATTGTTCCCAAACAAAGGCTGTGTGTTCACAAAACAGAGCTATTGATTTGCATGGTGCTTTGCTGAGAATCTGTGTGCGACTGCGTGTCAATATTTATGCATTTGTGTATGTGTTTATGTTGAAACTGTTGCCAGCGCGTTCACCATTGTGTACATATATGCCAGGCTGCAGCATTAGCGTGGCATGCTGGCGCTCTCGATAAGCGCTCGGTCCTAAAGAGGGCTGTGCTGCTGTCATGTGATGACACCTCTCATTTGCTGCTGTCCTGTGAAGCCGAACTGAAGGCAGAGGTCAGGCCACCCTCAGACACACAGGCACACAGACACACATGCACCAACCACCACACACACACAGAGGCATGGACACAGGCACAATACACACCACAACAGAGGCACAGACGCACAGGTGCACAGACACACATGCATTAACCATTACACACATACAGAGGTACAGACATACAGGCACACAAACACACGCACTGACCATTACACACATACAGAGGTACAGACATACAGGCACACAAACACACACACTAACCATTACACACCTACAGAGGTACAGACATACAGGCACACAAACACATGCACTAACCATTACACACCTACAGAGGTACAGACATACAGGCACACAAACACACACACTAACCATTACACACCTACAGAGGTACAGACATACAGGCACACAAACACATGCACTAACCATTACACACCTACAGAGGTACAGACATACAGGCACACAAACACACACACTAACCATTACACACCTACAGAGGTACAGACATGCAGGCACACAAACACACATGCACTAACCATTACACACCTACAGAGGTACAGACATACAGGCACACAAACACACACACTAACCATTACACACCTACAGAGGTACAGACATGCAGGCACACAAACACACATGCACTAACCATTACACACCTACAGAGGTACAGACATACAGGCACACAAACACATGCACTAACCATTACACACCTACAGAGGTACAGACATACAGGCACACAAACACATGCACTAACCATTACACACCTACAGAGGTACAGACATACAGGCACACAAACACACACACTAACCATTACACACCTACAGAGGTACAGACATACAGGCACACAAACACATGCACTAACCATTACACACCTACAGAGGTACAGACATACAGGCACACAAACACACACACTAACCATTACACACCTACAGAGGTACAGACATACAGGCACACAAACACACATGCACTAACCACTACACACATACAGAGGTACAGACATACAGGCACTCAAACACACGCACTAACACATACACACAGGCATGGATGCACACAGTGCACAACCACACAAATACAGAAGCATAGACACACATGCACCAACCACAACACACACAGAGGTACGCACAACACACACAACAACCACACAATCAATGAAATAGAGACACACATTCACAATCCACACATAAAAGGCACAGAAACGCACACACATTCAAACACACATACAGAGACACATACACACACACAATACATGCAACAACTACATAAACACAGAGGCACAGACACACATTCATAATACACACACCAACCATGTATACACAGAGGAGAGGCACATGCACCAACCACACACATACAGAGGCATAGACGCACGCACAAACCACACATGTACAGGGTCATTGTCAATGCATTCAAATTTTTATCAAGTCAATACGAATCTAGTATTGCTCATCTAGCATCAGAATTAGTATATAGTATCAATACTCAAAAAACAACAACACATAAACGGGGTAAAATGTGCTTGTCAATGAACATGTTTAGTACAATCCTGAGCTTTATAAAAACATAAAGCTCAGATAACATAAAGAAAGCACTATTAGTTGGTGTAAAAATAACCTTCCTTGTGGTATCAAAATCGAAATTCAGTGTCAAACATATTCCTTATTATCAAAACCAAGTTTAACAATTTTGTATTGTGACAACTAGAGATCAACCGATATGGGTTTTCATGGCTGATGCCGATTGTTCAGAATCAAAAGACCGATAACCTCTGTTGATATTTTGATGATTGTCATAAAATTATGGAATATAAATTTACTATAATCTGACTCAGTCATTTTTTACCACAAACCTTTAAGAAAGCAGTACATTTAGTACAGTTATCTCTTCACCTTAACATGGTAAAATAAATCTTTGTGTGTATTTTTAGGCAGCAGATCGTCCAAAACAATTGATCTTCCTTTGCTGGAAATTTAAGGCCGGTAGTCAATGCTCTAAAAAGTCCAAATATCAGCTAACTGATATATTGGTCTATCATGCAGACCCACGCGCACAAACCAGACACATAAAGACCATCACATTATGTCTAGGAGTTTAACATGGTTGATACATGCACTCATAATCTGCATTTAAACACAAAAATGTTTACATATTTCAGAAGTTGGTAGTTCATCTTGGAGAAGCTTTTTTGTGTACCATCTAGTGTTCAGTAATATTCCCTAAAATAACAATACTTGCTACTTATTTCAATGTACTAAATGTGTTGTAATAGCTGGATGCATGGGGGAAAGTCTGTAATATGCCTGTGGCTCCTCTAATAGCCGTCTCCTCTCTCTCTCAAGCTGAACTGGCTCGCTCCTGCTCCTGAAGGCCATCCATTCGTCTCGACCAGTGTCACATGCCGTCATCAATTACCCATTAGACAGCGTAATATTCGCCCAATATTGCCGGCGTGTGACTGGGAGATTTTAGAGTGATCAAAACTGACAAATCTGATTTACAGAGCTAGCATAAATAAGGAGATTGTGCCCTCCCTGATTGCCCTGTTGAATAATGAATGCCTGTTTGGTAATCATTTTCCAATATCACAGTACCTTCCCTGAACCGAGCTGCAGAGCCACTCCAGCATTTTTTTTTCTTTTTACATCTCATCATTACTTTCTCATTTCTCCAAACGCTGAATCCTAACATGATCTAATCTGGTCCTAACTAAAATTAACTACAAACGCTTTAGGTGTTAACACTACAGTACAGACAGACCCTCAGTAGAATATTTTTCAGTCTTGCAAATAATTACATATGTCTGCACTACGTTACATGTTTACCAAGAATGATGCTGAAATAAAATTTTGCTATCGAACATGCTTAATGACAGTAAAAGTCATCAGATATAATAATAGAAACTACAGATCAAAATTGTGAATGTTGTTTTTAAGATATGCAACATTTCATCAAGTGCATAGGTTATGATTTTGATACAAAAAGAGCTCATTAAAAACGCAAACAAATATGCTTGACGTAAACTTCCAAATAAGTGCGATTTCTGCATGTTTGTGGGTTATTTGACATTTTACATTTGTCTGATACTTAAACCTCAACTAAGACACTTAAAGACACATTTTAGCACATTTCTGTTGGATGAACAGGAAAGCGTCTCAGTATTGTTACTCCAAAAATGAAGAGATATTCATTCATTCATTCATTCATTCATTGTGTCTGTCATACAAAATATTTAACCAAAATAAAAGTGGCTCACCATTGTATCATCTCTTGCATACATAACCGTAAGATCACAGTAAATGCTTTTTTTAGTTTAATTGTAATGGCATAACAACAACACAACAATCTCAAGGTCAGTACTTTGATGATATCAGAGCCGCCTCTCAACAGCCGCTGCTGCTCTTTAGAATATTCAAGGCACAGTTGAGCCTCTAATGGGAAAAGGCCAAACCGGGTTATGAAAATCCTTATTTACAGCGAGCTGCGTGGCTGTGTGAAGTAGGTCACAACAGCTCCTGAAATGGAGTGAACCTCCCTCACACCGTTTAATACTGCTTTTGAATGTGCACCGCCGCACAATGGGACCTGAGGGAAAGACACAAACACTGTTTCTGCTGCTCTTTAGTAGTTTCTACAGTCTGCAGTCTGCACAGCACAAATCGGCAGCACTGGCAATAAATAGTGAAGATATCAATGCAGGCCAGATACGTAGCTATTAATACTATTTGGAAGTTCCCATTATTATTATGTAGTTTTATCGCTCTATTGAATGTCCAGCCATCAAAAGATCTGCTCAGTTAAACACATCGCAGCAAATGAGCTTAATGCCTTGTAGGTCAGAGTGGCTAATATACAGCGATAGTGCAGCTAACGGAGACAATTCATGTTGATGATGATAACGGTGGCGGACATTGCGGCTGGTACAGTGAGTGAGACAGGACTGGGTGAGTGTGGGCTGTAGAGGTGTGCCCTGTCCCCTGAGGTGATGGATGCTGGTGGGAGGCTGTTATGCCACAAGGTGAAAGTGTCCATTAATCAGGCCCACTTCCTGCACGGCCGTGGCTTTCCCATTACCAGTGCACTCCAAGCAGCCTGATTGGTTTTTAATTGGCCTGCCCACCAGGAGATAGATCATGTTTTCCCTTGAGAAAAGCCAATGAGGTGTATATGTGTCCATGGAGGGGCACCTGTCCATTCTCGCCTTATCACTTGAAGAATATCCAGACAAGGAATGCACTCCACATCTTTGCAGCTATTAGCACTGCAATTCCTCCAAAACATACTTCCATCTACATACATTTTTCAAATACAGGTACTATTACCAAACAACAAACACTATCTCTGTAAGAGTTCAAATTTTTTGTACTAAACAGAGCGTAAGGCAAAAGTCATTGCGTCCAGAGTAGACTGGAGCATGCAGGTGTGACAGACACAGGAGAAGCTACATCACAGTGAGTACACGTCAGTATTGACACTTTGTCTGCTCAAATAGATCAATTCCTTCACAGCCTGAGCTTAACCACGTCATTGGGACTGATCGGAAGAAACCATTGATTCCCTATGGTGAGTTTTGACCAAGAGGAGACAACCACAAGAGCAAACAAAAACAGACCAAAAATAGTTAAAAGTAAAACATTTTAACCACGCAAACTGTGAGTGGTCTAGAAATGTAGTTTTTTTCCTTACAAAGTGTTGCATGGCTTTTCTCTGCTTCTAAGTAAGACCATTTTCAACTAGGAACACATATTTTTTTATATATTCATTTACCGTTCTTCCCATTAATAAAGGTGACTAGTATTATCATAAACATATACAAATGACTAGATTTAATGTGTAATCAGTGTTTTATTAATCAGTAGAGGCAATACATAGATATGTTAGATATATATAGAGTACATCCTTACTCTATGGATTGTATTAAAGAAAATTGATCAAATATGGATCACCAACATACACTAGTCTAATCATATAAACTTCTGTAAAATGCATTTAAACAACAAATAGTGCCACACATGTTTTTCCTCCTGTTCATATGGACAGAGGTTGGTGACCACTGCAGCACACTGTAGCAAGTATACTGAATGCCGAGTCATGCTATGGCGATGTATGGCACTGGTGTGGCGTGTGGAAGAGTAATTCTGTGCTCCACTCAACATGGAGGCTAATATTAGTGCCTGGTCGCCCCCCGCCACCCCTCTGAGCCGCATGTAGAGGATCCCCAGGAGGCTTTCCTCTGCTCATTCATTAGGCTGCTAAGAATAAGAGACATACAGTATTTCCCCTGTGAGTCTGGAGAGGAGACAGGCCCCTACCTTCAACCGCTACTTCAGTCTGTGGTCATATCTCACCAAGACCACCCATGCAGCAGTTTTCTCATGGATTCCGCAATGTTTGCTATTTCACTCAAGTATAAGTTGTCATTAAAGGCTAGTTTATTAAAAAATCTCAGAAAATAGGTGAATGATACACAAAAATCACAATTTGTTTTCATTATAAAAATATCAATTTTTTAATTTCATAATTGAATTACAAATTATTCAAAATATATATAAAAATGACTTTTGATAAAAATTTCCTGAATATTACCTAACCCTAAACAATGCACACACTGAACACAAAAAAATCCTAGTCAAATTTCATCCTCCAATGTCTGAACTCTGCCCATGATGAAGATCCACTGATTGAAACGTTGTCATTTATTAAAAGCAGTTTGGGAGTAAGTGTGCAGGCTTTGTCTCGCTTTCCATTAACTTTGCCCCTATCCACATCCTTTTACTGACTGTGGACCTCTCAATTAAAAATAAACTCAAGCTGAGCATTGTTGATTAGAAATAACTGAATCTCTACTAAAATGTGATTAATATCAGCCCTTGTGGGTAATATTGGTAAAAATTCATATATCAATATATATTTTTATTATTCCGCTGACAATGTTCCTCTGATATTACGGCAATTCATCAGAAATGTGCAAAAATGTTGAGGTTCAAGTAATACACAAAGCGTGAATGGTGGTGCACAAATGTGACTTAACACTCTTATTAGAAAGATTATGCTGCAAGTTTGTTTTATTTTTCATTAATTCTTTCCTTGGATTAGTTTAATCTTACGTATATTTTTGAAAGATATTATCTAAATATATTTTCTGTATCTTTCCATATTATGCCTATATCTTTATCTCAGACTATACAGTATAGGTGTGATACACTGAAATGCAGAGTGCTTTTGAGATGACCTTACAGTCTATATTCATCATCACTATCAACAACCAATTTCCTCTCCCCTCCAGCTCTGACTAGACTGTTGTGATTATTAGGGGCTCGGGTCTCCTTCTTCAGCGCAGACAGTGAAGGAGAGAGAGAGAGAGAGAGAGAGAGGGAAAATGAGGAAAAGAGATGATAGGATGGAGGGAGGAGGGGGGGTTCCCGCGATGTTGGTCCCAGTAAGACCCGGTAGCATGCTTTCCCACTATAATTTAATCACATTCAGCTGTCTGCCTGTCCGCCTGGCTCGCTCAGCAAACTACATCAGGCACCACGGCTCCACACACAGCAGCCTCCCCTTAACAAGCAAGACATTTCCCCGTCTGCAGCTAAAGGAGCATCCCTGAGAACATGGTTTCTCCTCACGCCAAGCCACTGCTGCTCACCATGCTACAATAGATTCTTATAGGCATAAACATTACGCTGGTAAATCTGCTGTTTGTGATACATGTTTTAATATAAACTAAGCATCACTCCTATAATGAAAATTAATTTAACTTAATTTCCAAAGTAAACTGTTTGTCCAAATCACATGTTAAACTTAGCAAACATTCTGGCATACTTTGGGCTTGAAACGACATGGACACTACAAACAATGATTTTGTTGGTGCGCTTTGTTGAACCAGTCCACAGTGTAGTAACTTTTTGGCTATACAATCCAAGCCAACCAAAGAAGCATGACAATATCATCAGACTAAGTAAATACAAAGCAAGAAGACCATGTAAATCATGGCAGTATGCCACATAGAAAATTCACTGCTTTATAGAGACAGCTTATAGAATCTAAGAAAATACTATTTTCTGATCTGATACATTAAATACAGGTTGTTGTAAGAATATGCATAGTTCAGACAGACAGACAAAACTGCCAAGCATAACAAAACTGCCAAGCACAACAAAATAAGTACTTAATTTGTTATCTGGACAGCTGACCAGTGAACAAAACTAATTAAATAATGTCACTATAACAATGAACACTCACAAATCATATGAAACTGTAACCACTTCTGCTGTTTCAAAAAGTCAAACACAACTCTGAAGCTAAACAACCAACAGGAACAACAGAAAACAAGTGACAACAAGATCACAATGTAGTATTAAAACGATAGGTTTACTATTTTTTAATTACAAATGAAAGCTAACATCACAAGCAAGCAGATCAATCCTTCTGTGCAGTATAGCATATGAATAAGTTACCTACCAACTGCAGCTGTCTCTGAAACTTTCCCTCGTGCTCCTTAGTTAGCCTCTCCTTTTTAACACGGTTCTTCTCACACTCTTCTGTTCAGTTACTGTTCTCACGGCAAAGTTCTGCTCGGCTCCTGCATGCAAATCATTTTTACGACTTGGGACTCTGAGAATGGGGAAGAAGGCAGAGCGACGGGAGCAGAGATGACAGAGGGGTGGAGGAGTGGAGATAATGGTTGGGAGGCAGGCGACCAATAGGCCTGGAGCCTAATGGAAAAAGGGAATCAGGACACACCAATGAGGCGCAGCCTGAAGAGAGAGAGAGAGCGGAGAGAGAGTGAAGGAGACGCACGGCTGGAGCGGGGATGGCGAGAGCAGCACCGGGACGCGAGCGGACGACACAGAGCCACACAGACACAACCAGAGCAGAGCGATGGATGAGAGAGAAGCAGCACTGCAGAGGAGCACAACAGAGAGACAGAGAGAAAGAAGACTTACCAGGGTAGTGCTAGTGCCATCCTCCACAGCGCCTGGCAGATCCACACTCACTAATACATGCACCCACCCCAGCAATAGAGGCGCACGCCGCGCTGCCGCTGAGACCAACCAATAGCAAAAACAACAAAGGAGAGGACTGCCAAAGCCGACTGGTATACCCTAAAGCTACTGTGAGCTGTGAGTGGATGTGAGTGGATGTGTAAGTCGGGAGGAGGGAGGCAGAGTGGAGGAGTGTGTGTTGTGCTCCAGCACAGGGAGAGGATTCCTTTCCCAGTGCTATAAGCTGCTTTCCCCTCTCTTTCTCCTATCTGTGCATCTGGCTCTCTCTGTACACTGTGCATGTATGTCCTCCAACACTCAATATGTTCTCTCTCCCTCCCCAGCCCTGCGCTGCCTGCTAATGTGCCCTCCCTTCCCCTTCTCCCTCTTATACATTTATTCAGGACTGCAGACTGTCTGCTCCCACAGTCAGTTCTTCCCACGGGCCCTGCTTGAGATGGAGGTGGGGGTAAGCTGTGAGGTACATGTGCAGTGTATATATTTTAAATGGGAGGCACACCGCTCCTTTTTGTGGTTGGGTGCACATTATTTGGCCTGGGATCATGCACCGTGCCCAGAGAGCTACAGGATGCAAACTTAAAGGAAGTGTGTGGCTGATGGCAGCCTTGCTGTTAATTAACGCCTTTCCCCGTCCCAGGCTTCGAGGCTGGCTGAGCAGCAGAATTAAAGGCACACAAGATGAATGAGTATTGAAACAGGCCAGTTCTGGCCATGTGTTCAGTGATGAGCACTGCTAATGCACTGCGCCCAGGCAGAAGACAATATTTACAATATAGTCATGCCCTGCCCATAAAGATGGCAGCATTCAGCATGTGCGCTCATGTGTGAATGAGAATGGGAATAACAACACAATGATTTCCATATTCAGTCAGATATGAAAACACTGGGAATGCTAATTTGATCTTTAAGACATTGTCATAATTAGATTATAAATTAGTTTCATTTCTTACCCAACAAGAGGTGTTAATTCATTCATTCCCCAACAGCAGCAGGAGGCATATCTGACAGTGGAGCACTGACCCTGAAAGAACAATAGACGTTTCAAGACAAATATACTGTGTGTTCTAAAGGCAAGAAAATAAATTAAATATACATATTAATAAAAACAATTCAAAGACTTACTCTTTGTTTGAGCTCTGCAGTTATATATGCACATTGTGTTGATCTCCCCTATAGCAGTAAACAAATCAAATGCCACAGCACCGTTTTGCAGAACCAACAATACCGCTCTCTCCTGCAATGCTGCCAGGCAGAGAAAGAAGGCATGATAAGTACTCCAGTGCATTGGGATTCAGATGCCCACAGGGCGTTCAATATTAGTCATTTCAAATTTTTATTTGGCTATGCTAATGCCAATCAGGCACAATTACTTTGCTCCACATTCTTATAAATGCACAAAATCTAATTGATGGTCAAAGCAAAATGTAATTTAAAAAGTGATTATACATTCAAAGGGTAATAAATTCTCACTGAGCACTTAACTTTTAACATCTTCACATATCTTCAGTGTAGGCGTGATTTTTCGCAGTACACCTACGGAATCGATGCATTACTTGCACGCGCGGTTAGCTTTTAGCATTCAGCTAACAAGTCAAAGATGATCCTCACTAT
This sequence comes from Odontamblyopus rebecca, assembly GCA_030686955.1. Classification (NCBI taxonomy): domain Eukaryota; kingdom Metazoa; phylum Chordata; class Actinopteri; order Gobiiformes; family Gobiidae; genus Odontamblyopus; species Odontamblyopus rebecca. Next base: position 17,822,928 of record CM060670.1, on the reverse strand, counting down.
ATTCCTACGCGTTTTACGGACTATGCCCGCAAACTTTTGTCTTAATAAAACTTTGCACATGGTAGTTACGATAGTTAGTTTACGATCATCGTTACCTACTCTGCAATCCGACCGTCCACTTACTGTAAACTTTTCTTTCCGCGCCTCTGACCAATCAGCGCCGATTCTGAGACTGCAGGGACAGTTCCCGGTGCTGAAACAACGGAGTTACCAGTACCAGAGAGGAAAAGTGAAATTCGTTATAATTTTTTTTCTGTCAATATTATTGTATATTATATTATTACAGATATTATATTCTATCATAACCTTATGTTATATTGCATATATAATATGCTATATTAACAGAATTATTTATTAGGCTCTTTCTCTTATAGAAATTGCTATTAATGCTAATGGGATCAAGTAGGATAATAGAATAAAATCATAAATGTCACTGTCAACAGTTCAGCATATGCTAATGATTCCTTACAACTTTTGTAAGTGATTTAAAATACACAAAGTGGTTGAAAAGAGAGAAAGAGTGAGAGTAGAAATGAAGGGCATAACATAGCTGCAGGAGGGATAGAGGAAGCATTAGTTAGAGGTGGTGATGCTGGGGTGTGAAAAACCAGTTTGCGAGAGTGATCCAGGAGAAGCCAAAAGAGGAGAGAGGAAGAGCGTTTGGGGACTGGAGATGATAGCGTGGGAGAAGGTGAAAGCTTGTTGTTCAGTGGGACCAAGGGAGAGGCGCAGAGGGGTGGGGGCGGAGGGGTTAGAGGGAGGGAGAAAGAGAAGAGGTAAAGACAGTGATACCTTAAGGGAGGAGTGTGGGGAAGGAGAGGTTGCATGGCTGGTGTACTGGGAGTTAGGAAGAGGAGGCATAACAAGCTTCTTCAGCCTACTTATGTACAGTGTGTTGTGTGTGTGCTTGTGTGCATAGGGCAGGGCTTGTGTCTTTCCAATGGGATGACAAATGTGCCAGACATGAAAGACCAGAGCACACAGCAGCACCTTAGGGAGCCACTTTACCTGCACCCACACATACACATACATATACACACCACATATGCACAGCAGTGGCTACAGAGGATAAGTATACTAATGCACAAACAAAGTACACAGAGTAGCCACATAGTACTTGACTGTATTATGAAAACAGATTTACTTATATGAATCACCAGCAATACACCTGCTGCTTTCATTATTGTCGAAATAATCAATAATTTCTTTAAGAGCAGATAAACAAATGACTAATAACGGCATCTTGGGTGAAAAGGTCATGTGACAGCTCACAGTGGATCATCATGACTATTAAGGATTTGTGTTATGGATTATAGAATCTGAATTCAAGTGTTTTTAAGTCTGCTGTGTGTTAAGATGCAGTTCAATAAAATATGTGTTGAGAAAGGACAAGAGCTTACAAGGATGACCAAAAATCATTACAGGAACCGCCATAACACAAGAGAATATAGAGGAAATTATAATTAAGAATAATATGTTTAATCATATCGTGAGATTTTGGATGACTATTATTTATATTTTGGGCCTATCGTTCTTCTATGTCAATTCAACATTCACTACATTTATAGTTTATTTATGTCAGGGTTTAAGGCTAATGGTTTTTCATCACGTCTTCATCTGAATACATGACACAAAGATAAAGGATTAGACTTTTGCCAATCTGATAAACTGACAACACATTTACCTACTACATTCCACTCAGTTGGGGTTATGGAGACTCCAAACCCATAATTAAAATTTAGGTCAGACCTCTACCTTTATCATGCAGTTAAATAATGCAGCACCAGAGATGACGCACACCATTGCAGTCATAAGTATTTGGCCATTTACGTGACTAATATGGGATCAGTATCTGTCTATCACACAACGCGTAATTCACAGCAACCCACCACATAACTATGCCTTCCCTCACTGCAGTGGCATTAGACACATCCATAGACACTATTAGAGCATGCAGTCATAATGAAGGAGCACAGGCAAAGTCGCATCCACTGGCACGTGCTTATGTAAATTCCTAAGTCTTCCAACGAGAGAACAAAGCCATGGATATGAACAAGAGGGCATACATAAACAGGCATGTCCATGTATTATGCAGACACATGTGCATATCCAAAGCTCTCTCTCTCAAATTGCACTCCCTGACACCCTATTTACCTCCATCACAGGAGTGGGACCACGCACCAGTTCACCCCAGCACCCTCTTTCTCTCAATCTCTGCTCCCCAAATCCATGGCATATGACCTTCCGCGGGACAGATAAAGAATGTGCTTATCAGTCATGCAAATGAGGCTGAATTCATTTTCCACAACAGATGGCCCCATAGATAATGATGATGGAGGAGAGAAAATTAAATGTCTCTCGCTCGGTGACCATGGCAACCGAGCCTCTGCGGTGTAATATCAATAATAAGTGTGCCGCATAATAAGGTTGTCAGTCCTGTGAATCAAAACCCTCCTGTGATGGGATAGGGCAAGAGGGGGCAAAGTCTCAGGGAAAAGTTCAGTTGACTCTGTGGGGTCACATGGGAGGTCTGTGGAGACTGCACTGTGCTAGGCTGGCTGGGACAGAAGAGAGTGGTACATTGGTGCAGGTTTGAAATGCTGTTGGTTTATTCGTTTATTTGACAGGGACATTACAATTAAACATAGCTCCCAAAAGGGTGACCAACGCAATGGACATGAGGCGAAATTTGCAACAACATTTGCAGATTTTTTAAAAGTATTTTTAAATACATTCTTTCACACATTCTAAAAAGGTAAATTTTTTTATTTCTGGCCAAGACTTAAACCATGGGGTGAACATTTTATAATCTTAATTTCTGTCGGTAGTGAGTTACACTATTTTCTGCTTTTATAAGGTTGACTGTTCAAAGCAAATCATGCATTGGTGGTATTCTGCAGCGCTGTCAAATTTTTCTTTCTATTCTAATTCAAAGATCAAAACAATAAGTGCAGTCCAAGTGACCTTATCACTCACCACCACTAGGGAGCATCACAAACTTTGGCACTGTAAAATAAACTTTTCAAATACAGTTGAAACGGACCAGGAAGTAGAATTCTCACGTTTCACACTTAATCCCACTATCTAGGAATTTACTATTAATAAACAATACATCTTAAAAGTTAGTTATTTCACTTTTATAAATATGCCACTGTTTGACAGACTAGACAAAACTTTTGAAGCTGTGTGCATTTTTATATGTTTAGAGCTGTAATATGTATTATTTTCAGTGAAATTCTTATAGCCTAATTCAAACAACTTTACACATATTTAGTGGAGTCTTTGACAGAGGTCAGTCAGGTGAATTTCTGGAAATAGGATCTTTCCCAGAAGTTATCAAGATTTTATATTGTAATTTATGTATTTTTTCAGAAGTTGAATAAATGCTAACTCGAACTAAAGCTCACCTAAACATGAAAGAAATATACTTTGAAATATACTTTGAAATATACTAATGATTTTATTTAAACAAAATCCTTTTATACTTTCATCCAAAAGGTACATGTTTACACACAGTAGTGACAAACTCTGAAGCTCGATGGTACTCCACATTATAGTGTAATTGCTATGTTTTTATGAGCTCTCATAAAATCCACCTTAGAGGGATTGAGTTGCAGAGACTTGAATGATCCAGCGGAGACACAAAAGCAGGCTTCAATAAGGTACAGTCCATCAAGCCACTTGAGTCAACAACTTGTGAGGTGGGAAAAGAACACATAACATTTTAACGACAAAATTGCAAAGTTAAAATAATACTTTTTTTCTGTTAACTCCTTTGGTCTCATGGTGTTAGTATTTTATTCTCAACTATTGTGGTCATTCTACAGTGAAGACAGAGTAAAGGGGATCATATTATTAATGAAGAAATCTCAATCTGTTAAGTGCGCTTTTTAGCCCTCTTTTTCTATTTAAAACCAGGACTTAGTAAATGTAACTCCTGAGTTTAGCGAGATAATGGCTGCAGAACAATATGAAGTGGTTGGTAATTGATCATCTCATTTGTCAAAGGGACAGCCGTGAGAAGTGTTAAAACTGTACAGATAAAAGCACAAGAAACTAACATTCATTCTGAGGATATCATGAAAATCTGCAGGAAATGAACTGATAATGGGAAAATCTAGTATTTTGTACAATATGGCCATGAGATACTTAACACAAAGCAGAAACCACCGAATAACCCAGTATGTGTATTATGTATGAATATGCCTGGATTGCAGGTTATGCCAGGTTAGATATGTACAAAGCCTAGCCACAAATAAAATCAACAAATGATATGGCCATTTATGACATCAAGCTGTCCAGGGACTGCAGGTGGAAATTAACAATTTTGACCTAATGTGGCACAAACATATTAATTCTTATGTAGGTCAATGTTTTAATGTGGATTATCACCATAGACTGTACACAAAAATGGGCATAGTTAACCCGCTAGTCACCGCATTCTACATAGGAAGTGTTTGCTGGGATGCTTCCAGCTCCATTTTCTCTAGCTCCAATTTTACATAGAAAAATTGTCACCCATTTCTTTATAACTGCTGCAGTGAACCTCCTCATTTTGGTCTTAAATTCCTATTCCTAATATGGAACTCAGCTCTAAATTTGCTCCTATAACTGCTAGACTTGTGAGCTTCATTTGACTGGAGCCGGATGCTATAGATGACGTCACACTCTCTTAGTCCACTTCTTTATACAGTCTATAATTGTCACAGATAAATACACAACTAAACTAAACTACTCCTTTTCTATTGTTTCTTGTAAGAATATGGACTGCAAAAAACATTTAGGGGTTATATTTTTTATTGTGTAGCATCAGTCTTACCATTATGAGATAGACACCACCAATGCCATTTTGTTTACAACCTACAATTGCATGAGATTTCCTGAAAGAAAGGACAGACCACATTTTCAAAACAGCTCTTAGTAGTTGATGCATCCAAGATTCAGGCATCAAAAATAGTCAGAAGGGCCTAAAGTTTAACCTTAAGAATCACCCTTCAAAAACAGTGCAAACGTTTTACCGTGTCATTTTGACCACCACCAATAACCAACAAACCGTGAATCACTGTATACATGCTGCCATCACAGCCACCTCCGACTTGAATAGATACTTGGAGCTCGAGGCAGTCTTGTGTTTGTCCAAATATAAACCCTGTGGAAGGAGGAGAAGGATTGGGTGAGTCATCAGATGATCTGCTCAGGCTACCGGTCGTGTGCTGCTTCAGTTCAAGACTACTTCAGCAATAGTTTCACAGAGAAAGGTTTTCCACTTGAGAGTCTAATTTTGGTCTAATGAAGACAGGATATTTGGCTACACCACTAAAGAAAGGAATGGAGTTGAAATGTGTTTGAGAAGCAAGTTAATTTACAAATTACTATACTGTCTTACACTGGAATTTTACAGAATTACATAATTATTTTGTGAAGTGTCACTTCATAAGGAACATGCATATTCCTACCTAAAGCCATGTGTATTTCTGTCTTTTGTTCTGCAGTTGCACATACTAGAGGAAAGGTGGGTGAAGTGCCTTGTCCAATGACACAACGACAGCACTGATGGGAGCTGGGAGTGAAAGTGAATGCTGTATCAGTGGCTCCGAGCAGTCAGTGATGAGAGTATAACTGAAAATATTTGTATGAACTTATTTGTATTACTTATTACTTAGAACTAGAACTAACTACTGTGATGGGGGGCACACCACTGGCCTATGTCCATGAAGATGTGAAGATGCTTCATCGGAATAGTTTTGTAGTATGGCATTAAAGCACACCTACTATGCAAAATCGACTTTTAAGAGTTTTTAACCATGTTAAAGTTGTTTCCTCTCTCCATTTACTCACCCAAAGCTGCATTTGGAGTTATTTGTGCATGTTTGAACTATCTTTAATCTCTTTACAAGACGTCATCTTGCCGAACAACCCCCATTTTCACTCTCTGTACTTCGTTATCCAATTTTATTTTCTTATTTCTAGGATTTTGCAGTGTTTTGTAGTCATTCTGGTACAAATAAAAAAAAAATCTGCAGCTTGCTAGTGTGATATGCAGCTATCTATAGGAGGGGCCGACAGCTACTCGGCTTTGTTGTCATGATGTTTATGGCGGTGTCAGCTCTCTTTGGCAATGCAGATTTATAATGTAGATGTCAGCAGACTTGTTTCTTTTATTAACTTGTCTTAGATGAATATTGTAGTTTAAAACATGCAAATTATAATTTTGTGTTGTGTAATGAACCATGGGTGTTATAGATTATAATTATATAGCAGGTTCAAGCAAGTGTTTTTCAAGGTGTTTTTCACCAATAAAAAGAAATAAAATGCAAAATAGATACATTTAATCTCCATGGAGACAAGTGCATAGCGGATTCTCTACCTGAAAAGTGACATAATCCACCTTTAATATAAACCACAGCTTTTACTTACACTTGAATATATTTTTTCAAGTAACTTAGCACTAGCCCAGTGTATGTAATGTGTGTATATACTGTTATATACATCATGCTCCAACCCACTTTCTATCTTTGTTCTATCACTGGGCGGTTGTCTCTTGTCTCTGGCCTCTCTGTGCACTCTCGCCCCCTCTTCTCCTCTGTGTCTACCAGCCAGACGCTCTCAATATAGCCTCACTCATAAACACATAGACAGCAGTGTGCGGAGCGGCCAGGCCCGGAATGAGAAAAAGGGCTCCTGTGACAGTCGTAAAGATGAGTGAGGGGCAGGGGGAGATGGAGATTGGGGTGAACAAGTGGAGGGGGAGGGAGGGGGGAGAAGGACACCCTATTGTACAAGTGTATGTTTGATAGTGGAGAGTAGAGGAGATGAATCAAGGAAAGCAGGCTGATAAGGCAATGGGCAAGAAGATGGGGGGGAGAGAGAACAAGCAGAAAGGCAAGATATGAAGCAAGTAGACACGATGGCAGAGGACAGGCCCGGAGACAGAAGATATCAGGGTTCCTTACTGAGGTGGTACAGAGGCCACGCTGTCCTACTTTTTCATATGTAAATAATGAATCTTGTAGCTAAAATGGCACGCACAAAACAGTATCTAGGGAATACTGGGCCAAGAATATATGCATTTCCTTTACTTGCAAAAAACAAAAACATAATAAACGTACTTGTTATGGGTTATTTTAATGAACTCTGCTTGGACACACTGTATTTGCATTGGTGAGGTGAAGGTAGAGATTATAATGTTAAGTAATAATGTATATATAGTTAAGGAATGCCCCAAATAAGACAATTTACAAGCTTCTTAAGTTATATGTTTAAAAGTCCTATATAACACAAAACTGACTCTTGTTTTGCAGCATGTTAGACTGTTTTTACCTAAAAAAAAACATACCTGGAGTTGTGTTTTGTTTCATTCTAAGCTGAGTTCTTTTCTCAAACTGAAAACACTGTTCCACCTTGTGATGTCATATGGTAATACTATAAGTGCTCCACTGTGTTTTAAAGTCCATGCACCTACACTAGAATGATTTTAATAATTTCAGCTCTGGAAATGCCCGTCTCTACTGAATGAAAGGTAAAAGGTAGCTGTTAACCTGAAAACTACCACTAGATGACATCACAAGGTGAGAGCATTTTGAGCTTTGAAGATGTAAACAGACTGATAATAAAGGGTTACTTAAACATGTAAGAATGAAACAAAACACAATTTCAGGTATGTTTTTAATGAGGTAACAACATTCTAACATTCCGTAAAACAAGAGTCAGTTTTGTGTAATATAGGACCTTTAAACATATAACTTAAGAAGTTTGTAAATTGTCTTATTTGGGGCATTCCTTAACTATATATTATTACATTGTGATAGGTTGTCAAGTGACTAGACAACTGCAATATAAAAGCCTGTTGGCCTTTGACCCTTGTAGTTAATGCTTTAATTCCCTAACCATTCTTGTCACAGTGTGTACTTGTTACATAATTTAGCAATGCACCCTCCTTACCATTAACCTTGAGCTCAGAGCCATGTAAGACAGGACGGTGTGAATGGTTGTGCGAGCAGTGGAAGTGATGGGGAGAGAGAAAGAAGAAACACAGTATTGTAATTACTGGCTACATGCTGGCTGGCAATCACAGGCTCTTTCTGACTCTGTGATGGCTCCTCCCTCTGGTCTGCCCCCCGCAGACCTACGACTTCTCTTTCTCTCTCCTCCTCTTCCTCAGCTGTTCTCAGAGGCGGGCGTAGCTCTTGGATAATACCTGCTGGGAGGCTAGGGGCTGGAGATATATGTGCTGTTATAAGAGTCCTAGTATATTCTGCAGTGAGAGAGGCCAGTGGATTGTGGGTAATTACAGCTCTCACCGTCCCGCCAATGCAGAGGAACCTGTGCCGCCCTCAGCAATCTGCAGGTATATATAGCACTCCCTCTCAATGTTAACTGCAGTAAGACAGTGGGTAGTGGTAATGAGGAGGGAAATCATATTAAGTTAACAATATGAAAATTAAAAGTGCACTATTAAACTTATCTATCACCATGGAGACAAGCAGGTGACACCACCAGGTTAAAGCTGCACTATGAAACTTTTTGTGAGGAGGGTACGCCACCTGCTTGCATTCATGGAAATGTAATTGCTTTGACTAGAATTATAAACAGTATGGCACTGAAGTTATCTGTCCCCATGGAGACAAGCCTGTGACTCCACCAGGCCAAATTACAAGTCCACTGTGTCCACTCTCATAGTAAGAATGCATGTTTTTAATGCAATTGTGAGCAATTAAAAACCTGCCATTGCAAGATAAGTTTAATGGCGTATTGTGGAACATCTACGCAAACCAACATCATCTCCATGGAGAAAAGGGGATGGTGTTCCCCTCTCCAGGAAAGTTACATAGTGTACCTTTAAGTGACAGGTCAGATCTGTGCAGAAAAGACACAGCTCACAATAATCATAGACAGTATATATAAATGGGCATAGCTAACATTCTAAATAGGAAGTGAGAGGGAGCTTCTGGCTCCTACTGAATTTTAAAATGTTCCTACTCATAATATGGAGCTATGGCTCCAAATTTGCCCCTGTAACTGCTAGCATCGCAAGCTTCATTTGAGTGCAGCCAAATGCGATGAATTTACACTTGCTTAGTCCACTTCTTTATGCAGTCTATGGTAATAAAGCATGTTTTTAAGTTGAAAAAATGCTCTAGGCAATTCAACCATAACTACATAACTACCTTTTCACTATAGTTAAAGGTATGCATGGGTAAGAGTTTATCACTGTCTTTGTTTAAATTCTATTTTTGATCCTATATTTGTGGACCACTTTACCAATGCTAGGCACAGTTATGTCCATAACATAGAATAAAAATGTTGCCAAAAAGATGGAGGACTAAATCCTCCGGTCTCATCTGGAGCCTCTGAGGTAACTGGATTCAGTGCTTTGGCCTTGTTCTGGTGCTACTGTGGAGGTAGTTATTTATTCATGAGAGCAGAGCCGCCTGTTCCCCTGCTCTGCTCTCCTCTCTGAGCGTGTGTGAGGAGCAGACAGAAGGCAGCATGGCGGGGAGGAGGGTGCCACACTGCAGAGTTAGCTGGAAGTGAAGGGTAGAAGTTTGCAGCTGCACTAGAGGTTAGTGGCATCAGGCGCAGTGTGGGGGGACTGCTTAGAGGACATGCAGAGGGGAGGTGGGGCCCAGCGTGTAGCACCAAGCCCTTCAAACAAACTCACACACACCTGGGCCTGGTAATGACTTCATGAATACTTCTCTCACTACTGCATCAGCTGCTCTCAGACTGCCTCCTCAATGGCACCAAGGATGGATGGGTATTATGGGCTTTTTCGGACTTTCCTGGTTGAAGGTCTGTAATCTGTTTGACCATGTTACTGCTTTAATGTCACTCCATGGTAATGAACTGTATGTTGGTAAAAATATGTATGAAAACATGTATTCTTATTAATCAGTCACCCCTCCACAGATCTTACCTGAAACTTTCCTGGAGTTCTAGTGGTAGTAGTAGTAGTTGTTGTTCGTGTTGTTCCTGCAGTAGTACTTGTATTAGTGGTAGTAATGGTAGTAGTAGTTGTTGTAGCAGTGGCTGTAGTGGTAATAGTAGTTGTTGTAGTGGTTGTAGTAGTAGTAGTTAGTAGTTGCTGTTGTAGTGGTAGTATACCAATACACAACTAAATGTAGATAATAATGCAAGTGGGCATGCATTAAAATTAAAATGAAGATGTTGTACTGCATTACTGCATTATAAACAAAACAGTGCAGACGCATACTAGAGACTAATAACAAAATTAATGACATGATTTAAACTTAATGCAAATAAAAATCAAACCTCCCATACCATTACAGTAGAGAGAAATGAGGCAAATGAGCATTACTTTTGCAGAGTTCTTCATTAAATGTTCATCAGAAAGACACAAGCACTGTTTCAAAGAACAAACAACTGGCAGATGCAAGGTCAAAACTCACTTCACAAACTCTCCATGTTTAATTTGCCATCAACAATTTATGTTTACAATGCTCACAAAAAAAAATATAGACTTTTACAGTAGTATACACAATGAGACATATTTGTTATTCTACAGAGCTTTGCAACATCAAATCGCAATAGCAGTGGACAAATAAGTAACTAGTGATTCTAACACTATTCCATCTTTAAAGGTCCAATGTTATGCAAAATGGATTATTGTGAGCTGTAAGCCATGTTATAATACTGTTACCTCATCAAAAACAGTGTTGTGTTATTTCATTCACACTGTTATTAATCTCTCTACATCTCCAAAGCCCAAAATGTTCTGTTCCACCTTGTGATGTCATATAGTGATAGATTTACCTTTAGTTCAGTAGAGATTGACAATTCCAGAGCTGAAATTACCCAAATGATTCTAGTAAAGGTGTATGGAGTTTAAAAACACACTGGAGCACTTCCTGTATTACCATGTGGCATCACAAGGTGGGGCAGAGTGTTTTCTGTTTGAGAGAAGAACTGCTTAAATATGCAGGGTTTGTGTTGTGTGAATGAAACAAAATACAACAGCAATTTTTTTTTTTTTTCATGAGGAAACAACATTATAACATCGATCAGAAAATACCGTAATATGGGCTCTTTAGGACATCATCATTCACGTTTGTACCTTTGTATGTGACTGTTGCACATTAGTGAAATACGCCGCAGTCTGCAGCTCCTAATCTGTTATTTTTGGATGTGTGTTAGAAGAAATGTTCACGAGAGGACACGTTTAGCATCAGATGTGCAAAGTGTTACATGTTTTCCCCCCTCTCTCTTAATTAACATATTCCCTGCTCCCTGTCTCCCACTCCCTTGCTCCTCTCCTTTAATCCTGCTCCCTTGTTCCTTCCTTCCTCCATCCTGAATCCTCCTGCTCTATTTTCCCATCTTCCTTCCTTGTCCTCAATTCCAGTTCCTCTCTCGCTGTATTGCAACATACAGTGAGTTCCTATAGGAGCATTATTTTAATATATTTGCAGAGAGTGAGGCACAGAGGAGCATAATGACAGCGCCACCGCCATCAGTCGCTGTCAGTGGGACTTGCCATGTGATGCGCAGAGAGAGGAGGGGTGAGGGAGAGGGAGAAAGAGGAAGAGAAAGAGAGGCAGTGGGGAGGAGAGAGCAAGAGACAGAGATGAGAGAAAGAGAGGAGGAAAAAAGGACAGGGAGAGAGAGAGAGAGATAGTGGAAGAGAGGGGAGGGAGAATAAGGGAGAGGGAGGGAAAGAAAGAGAGGGACAGTGGGAGAACAAGAGAGGGAATGAAGAAGGGAGTGAGAGGGGGCAGAGAGAGAAAGAGGGGCAGCGAGGAGAGAGAGAAAGAGGGAGGGAGGGAGCGAGAGTGGGCAGGAGGAGAGCAAGAGAGGGAATGAGGGTAAGAGAGAGAGAGCTGGGGCAGAGAGAGAGAGAGACAAAAAGATAAAGAGATGGAGAGAGATAAGGGGAGAGAGAGCGTGGGCTAGTGTCAGGAACGTGAGTCACATCCATGGTTGTCTATGATAAAACTGAACAATTTAATGTCTGCACAACCTTTAATGTGCATCTGCATTTTGACATCAGTATATGATAATGTTGCTGAAGTATAAGGACAATCTTTTAAGTTGCTTTACGAAGACCATCACAGCAAAGTTTATAATGATGTTTAAACTGCGCCTCAAATTCTTGAATGTATTGTCATTTGTTGTTTTCGTAACGTAATAGGACTCATTGTGCAAATGAATATCTACAAAGAATCAATTTGAAAAATATATTTTGTGATATAAAAATAGAATTTAAATTAATACAGTTTCAATGACAAAATGCATAAAAAATTAATAAAATAAACCAACTTACTGATCCTTTATTATCAACCACTGTATACAAAACAGAAATTTGAAAGTCTTTTATTTCAGACTTAAATTTACTGACTCACAAGAAAAATAACCTGGACTCAGTAGCTACAAAATTTTAATATGAAAGTATTCTTGCACATATGATAGAGTTAAAAATATGTACCGGTAATCATCTTTAACCACCATAGACTGTATAAAAAAGCGAACTAACTCAAATGAAGCTCACAATGTGAACGGTTACAGGAGTGAATTTGGAATCAGCCAAAAAAAAAAAAAAAAACACCACCACAGGATCATGTAGAACAGGTTAATACAAACATTTTAAGACCAAAATGACGAGGCTCACAGCAGCAGTTCCAGAGAGAGGGGCCACAATATTCCAATGTACGTCAATGGTAGCCAGGGTCAGAAGGAGCCAGAAGAGCCCACATGCGATCTTCCTATTTGGAACGCAGCGACTAGCAGTCTATTTTAACCACATGTTTAGCCATATTCCATACATATACGGACACACATACTATACGTAACAGGTACTTCAAGGAGAAGGTCAGGCCCAATGATTATGAAGACATGTTGAAGTTAACGCGAACACACATTAAACCTATATGTACATGTCTCATCTCGTCTTGCGCTGTTTGAGCCCTGGCCTGTTACACACATGCAGTAGACAGACAGGAGAGCTGATTGGCCCTCGCTCCCCAGACATCTGACGAGGCGTTCTGTCACCGAGAGTTCACACGCAGCACCGGGTCACCTCATTTCCTCCGACGCACACACATACACACAGACACATACTCACACACAGAATAAAGCCAAGGAGAGACATGCATACACCCAAGGCAAAGTGAAAACATAAATCATTGTCACAGTTAGCATTATTCAGCAGCTGTGTGCCTGTGTGTAAATGGCACGGCAAATAAAGGCTAGCTCTTATTTACATGTTGCAGCTGTTTAGTTTTTTATTGATTTGAAAGGGGAGCCAACATGTCAGGACTGTCTGCGTCAGTATGGTCCAATATGGAGACATTAGTGACAAAAACAACTACACAAAAATAAGAAATGCAACATGTAAAACTATAGATTAAAATTGTGGAGAATCTGTCTATCTGTGTTAATTACAGGTGTTCAAAAAAGTTCGTTTTTATTCTGAACATGACCAACAATAACTTTTGTTTCCATCTGCAAGCCATCTTTCCATTTAACTCTATGCAATAAGTATCATTACAGCTTATTATGTTGCATTACCAAAATGTGACAGACTGTGAATGAGACAGCGAAGCAAGGTTTTTCTCATTTTTTTCAGAGTGAAGATTGTACATATGTTGTTCTATAGTCTTAGGGCTTGAGACCACAATTGACTGTCCCCGGTCATAAAAACTGCATCCATACTAACTGTTGGAGTAACCATGTTGTTTTATGTCAGGACATAATCATCATCATCATCGTCAAACTTTCTTACAGACTCTTGGTCCAGAGTTTAAAAAGATACAATGAACAAACACACACTCCAAACACAATATTCACAACAAATAATAATCACTATAGTTATGTACTTATAACCTTATAGTGGATTGTTAATTTAGTTTTGACTACATAAAAAACAAAATGTAAAATAAAACTCTGATCAACTTTGTACTGTGTACTGAAAAACAGTTGTTGCAAGTCAAATCCCATGATAAACTATGAATAACATAAAATGTTGAATATCTTTTGAAATTATGCATGCAGCATGTTTTAGATCATTTTAAGCACACTCAAACGCTCCCCCTCAGGTCAGATGGCAATTTGCCTCTTTTTTTTTTGACAAGAGTGAATTATTTATTTTGATATTTAGAAGTCCAATACGGGCATTAACAGAGGAAGAATTGGTCCAAAAATTCCAAAAAACATTTTCCTCTGTGGGCTAATTACAACTTCAGTCTTTCTCCACAGGCGTTCTACATGAATGTGGGTTGGACTGTGTAGGTGTGGACTTTTGATTGACAGATGAGATCTGGGAGTTCAAAGTTCAACCATCTAGCTTTGGAGAAAGAAAAGATACATAAATGTGGAAACAATGCCGCTAGACACGCAGAGCCCATGGTCCATCGTCAGTATCTTGGCAACAGCCGTGTCCAGGTCACTGAGAGGATGCCAGACGCTGCAGGGACAAGAGAGCCAGTCACACACACTCATGCAGACACGCAGTTGGCACGGGCTACCAACTGGGGTCAGAGCAGAAGTCACCAATGGATAAAGACTGGATTGGGCAAAGTCATGCACATTGGAGGAGGAGGAATATGGACTTTTACCGTAGGTTAAGAAAATAAGTTGCATCCAATCTGCTCAACCTATTTATATGGCTGCGCTAAGCCAGAGTCAATAGTGCAAATACCAAGGGAATGTGATAACATCCACTAATTAGCACATACAGTATCACAAGATGAGGCTGACTGGTCAGTAGTCAATTGCACAGAGAAATACATCTAATGAAGTTGGTGATTATGGTGGAGGGCATGAAGCAAGATTAGTGTTTTATTATTTTCTATGGCAAGTTATTTCTAATTTTTTTGTTTTGTTTGCTGCTGGAATGTGACTAGAATGTGACACATGTGCACTGAAGGAGCTCATTGGTCACGCATCATTTTGAATAAACGTATATTTCGCTCACCACAAAATAAAGTTTAGTGTGTTGATCATTGATTCTGCAGAAATCTGCAATTGTTTTCAGTCCCCTGTTAGTTTATTCCTTGTAAGCAGCCATATAGTATGTTTTGATACAGATGGACCATGTGTGTCCTTGAGGGGCTAATCCACCATCAATCACGCCCATTAGAATTCATGGAGACTCACATTTTTGTAAAGTAATGAAGTGTGTATTCTGGATCCCAGGCAACTGGTAACAAAAGTCTTTTTTTTTTTTAACACCTTTGATAATAACTTATGCTTTCAATGCTTTCTTGTGAGCTGGTGCACTATTGAGATGCATTAGAACACTTCTGTTAGGTCAGGATAAGGAAGCTGGCCTGGATTTCCTATAACTCTTCAAACCAGCTTGGTACAGTAACTGTCCAGGTGACCCTTGTGAAATGATATCTGAAAGCGTGTTATTCCCTCTCAAAACCCTCTCCAAACCGCATCCTATCAAGAGTGTGGTGGTTTTCTCCCCTCTGGAGTGTGTGAACTGCTCCTGCGTGAGGCTGGGAGATTAGGACAATACGGCTGTTATGGGAGAGGAGAAAACATAAGGATTACAGTAGATATAAGAAAATTTAATGGCCCTTTGACTTTTTACAGTGAAATGGAGAAAGAGATATAAAGCATAAAACATTGCACTGTAGTAAGGTCATTAAATCTAGCATCAAATTATGTATATGCATATTTTAAAGTTAGAAAATTATTTGCTTTGGCAATTTCATGCAATAAATTGCATTGAGAAAAGAAAACCTATTTATCTTACAAATAATGCAAAAAGAGGCAACTTTGTGGAACACCTTTTGAATTGTATTGCTTTTAGAAAATCTGAACGTATTGGTTGGAGCCAAAAGCAAACAATTAATGGATAATTAATTTAATTTTCAATGTATTTTACAAAATATTTTACACAAAAGCTCTTGACACATAAAAATAAGTACATTTTGCCATGGAAAACGACTACAGCACTATATTAAAACATATAAAAATAACAGGACCCTATATTTAACCCTGTGGAACAGCCTTTGGAATAAACAAAAAGGATGTTCATTATTTGTGTGTCTTATAAGTGTTTATGGCTTCAAATATGTATTTTTAGATGAGGCTGAAAACTAATTTTAGAAAGATTTAGTCACCACAATTAACCAAAAAAATTGTTGTTTGTATTTTATGCCTCTTTCTCTGTCTCTATACAGATGTAAACATGTACTTTCTCATCATTTACAGAAGTACAGCCAATTATTCCTCTGTTTGTTGGCAGTGATACCCAAACATGGTATTAACGTGTGCACATGGCTGGACACACATGGGCAGGGTCAGACCAAACCAGCCAAAAGCCCTTTCCAAATAGACGCTTCTTGAAGGGCAGCCAAACCACAAGGAAAGAGTGCAAAATGGCAACTGGATCAGAGTTTTGTGTCTGTGTGTGCATGTGCGTGTGTGAGGGTGCCAGCAACCAAACCAGGGCAGGGCTATTTATACACCCTGGTCTTATCTAGTACCATGGCCTCCAGTACTGCACACACCCCATTACCCCACACACTAGCAGCTCATATTCCCACTGTTAACTCACTATTGTCAAACTATCAAGCGGCACACTCTCTAGTCCGCTATTGTTATTTTCCACAATCTGGGCAATATCCAAGCATCAACAATAGTATTATTATATTTTTTTGTCTCCCTAACATTACCTATCCATGTTTGCTTGATACAGAAGTGGACAAGCACTCAAAAACTATGGGCTACTTAAGGTTAAGGACATAATTATACAGTCTAATATATGGAACTTGTTACTGCTTTACCCTAAGGGCAGCTTCATTGTATTTTGAGAAAACAAACAGAAAATAAACTGTTTTTTGCAAGAATAATTTATAATTTATAAATAATGTATACATAAAAATAATACTGTATTAAAAACATTATTTCTGATCTGAGTGAAATGCTTTTGAGAAAAGCTTCAAATGTTTGTTGTGATGGGTTCTAAGTACTTTGTAGTTCATTATGTTAAATGTTGCTCAGTTTGGTTTAAATGAGCCTGCTTGTTGACACTGTTTCTTCCAATCTCATTTTTCTGTTTCATGTAGTGGCAATATTACAACGATTATATTAAACTTGAATGGCTCTCTAATAGACAATGCCAGAAAAAGATTGTATCACCCAGTTAATTACTAATTACTACTATACAGAATATAAAACATACTCCTAAACTGACCATGTGGAACATGTTTTTACACTTACCACATGTATGACTTTTTTTTTTTTTTTTTTTTTTTACTGACGTAGCAATTAGCACCAAAATTAGCTTAGATGCTAATGATTCTAATAAGCATTTCTAAGTTGTAACATTATGCTGGACATTAATGCAACACAAAATGTAGTGGATCACAACAGTTAGACAATGTTAATTTAGTTTTATTTCATCACACACCACAAATCCAACAATAAATCATTGAACTTTATAAAATGGATCTGGAAGTTAGATATTGGTTAGTATTACTTGCAACCAAATATAATTAACATATAATCAACAACAAATTATCTGCACTGTCTACAATTGTCAGTGTTCATGTTTTATTTTTCTGCTTCATTAAAATGAACGGGATTATCGGTACAAGGCTGTGTCCATAACAATTCTAAACACATCACTCCTGGAAGGTTCTACATACCCAAAACATGCACAATCAAGTAAAGGTAGTCCTAATCAAGCTTAGCAACAAGACCATAGAATTGGATCCTTGGGGTCCCACTGAAGCACCCCACTGGGATTGAAGGAAGGGTCAAATGCGTTGCCTGACCAGCCAGTCCCTTCTACATTCTGATTCAATGCAGAAGACGGGAACCGGACAATAAAGGGTCAAAATGGTCCGTACTAGTTTGAGACGATCCAACCACGGTTGCTAATTTGTAGCATGGATCTCTCAAATGCAAAAGACATCTCCACTCCAAAACTCTTGCAACATTCAGAACAAAATATATAACTTCTTTTAACTAAGATAAATAATAGTTTGGTGCGTTTTTCGGTCAGTCTTTTATTTAGTTTTTACGTATAAGTCTCCATGTTTTTTTATTTTTTATTTATGTAAATCAACCATGTTACTCTGTGACTGGTTAAGCTGCCTGTCAATCACTCTCTCTTAAATCAGGGAGACAGGATACAGCTCCAGGCCAATTCATCTTTGCACAGTTTTGTCAAAGCATGTGGTTCTGACTGGTCAGGTAATCAAATGAGAAGGTCAAATTTCCCTACAGGGCCAGTAAAGTGTACTTGAACCTTAATACACATACACTCCTGACTAACTTCTTGCCAGTAAACATCAAAACTAAAAAATGCTCGCTCCTGATGAGGGACCCTCTCACTGCATTGCACCAGTAAAGTGTTGGTTAATTGCAGTAGCTGCACAGTTTGACAGCAGCAGTGCACATAGAGCCAGGGCCGATGTGTGGCATAGATTGTTCGGTGAGCGGTGCCTCTGTCACCTCCGTTCACACCTTTGCAAGTCAGACAAGCAGGTGTAGGTGTGGTGATGACAAAGAAGGGCTATTTATGGATGTGTAGAATTAACACTGAGATACAGGGAGGTTAAGAATGAAAGAGAATGACAACCTTCAGCTTTGTGATAAAAAGTGATAATTTCATCTATACGTGTATGAAAATCCAAAACAATTATGTGTGATTATAACCATCAGGATCTTACTCTATGTTGTCATTGTACAGAACAAAGAGCTGTTTGCACTTCATATCAAATATGGACTGGAATCCAAATTACGCACTCCTCCCTGGTTTCAGATGGCGTGATTGACAATTGGATTCGCCAGTGTGAGAAGAGCATAGTCCTCTGTATCAAACAATGTCTGCTTCTAAGAAAAAAGAAATCTCAAAAGGGGCAGAAAAACATTGCAAATTTCTGCTCAAATCAATGAGCCTAACCTCTATTAATCTGAGGCAAGAGAAATTCAATTTTCAAAATCATAGGTGAACAATGAGCTTTTCACATGTGTCACTGAAATGCACCAGCAAGTTTAGTTCTGGCTTGAGATACCACGTTACTTAAACCAGACCGAAATACAGAGAGAGATCATTCTGTATTTACCATGCAATAGTGAATTTACAAATCTGGGGAAAAGATCTGAAAAGCCAACCCTACATCTAAACCTGCAGTCGTACCCTAAGCATTTTCTTTTTCAAATACACTTTTTAATTTTCATTTTGCTTACAATTGAACAATAATTAGTTTAAATTTGTACTATATTTAGAATGTTCTCCCCTTTATATTGTGTACATCCCAATAATCTGCTCTTCTGCAGTGTCGACATCACAGCATGTCAGTTGTTAGCGATGGTGCTAATTGGTGATGACAGTTCGTCTGGGAGGCCCTGGCACAGCGTGATCGGTCAGGCATGTCTGCTCCACGCACCGCTCTTTTCCCCTTGCCCCTCTCTACCTTTCTCTCCTTCTCTCTATTTGTCCCTTTCTCACTCTCACACTTCTTTATTCACTTAGCTCCATGCACTTCCCTTATCCCCCCCTCCTCTCCTTCTATTTGTCCCTCTCTCACCCCATATTCACGCACACATTTAACTGCGAGTTGGAGAACCAGCAGAATGTGATGGATGACTAAGAGCAGTGACATAGCTCTAAGATAACCCATCTACATTCTTGAGCCTTATAAACAAATGGTAATTGTGGCTAATTATGGTTTATGGCACCAACATAAGAAGAGGATGGTTTGATCCAGGGGTGAGCTGCTATCACCTTGCCCCACTTGGGTGGTGGTGTGGGGACACAGAGAGGGGGGAATTGTGAGATAAATGGCCTCTGCCATGTCACAGTCCTGCTCCTGCTCTACCCATTTGGAGAAGGTCAAAGAGTCACAGAGAGAGAGGGGAAAAGAGAGGAAGGGAGGGAACGAGGGAGAGAGACCTAGAGAAAGAGGGAGGGGCACTCACTCCTCACCGGTGCTGTCCTGGATAAGATGTCCTGCTTAGAACATTGTACCACAGCCAGCAGCAGCCCCAGCACAGGTAATGATGAAAATTGTTGTTTTCATTTAATTTAGGAGGAAACTTAATACATTCATAAAATACAATTCACATAAAGAAACATGTCTTGGTGAATAATAACACTTAATGTTTGTGTAAAATGCCAATATTGTGTCGTGGATATACTTATTTATTCATGAGGAATGTCTGACACAATCAAAAGAAAACAGATATGCTCATACATCTCTGATTCAAGGTTTTCCTTCTAGATTATTGAAGTTGGTTAGTTGCATAATGGCACTAATTTAAATGGTCAGAACAAATTTAATCTGATGAAGGTGTATAGCCTTTAAAAACCCTTTCCATTATCACCAGATGCCTTAAAAAGTGGAACAAGTGTTTTGAACACTCAAGAGGAAAATGTGCTGTTGTATAAGCAATCATGTAATTTAGGTATTTTGACAAAAAAATAAAAATAAATAAAAAGTAACAATAACACATGACAGATTACAACGGAAATGTAAAGCTAACTGAAGTTGCTGTGGGAGTATCTTAGTTATGGCTCATGTTTTGGTTTTAGCAGGTGCAGCAGGTCAACAACAACAAAGGTCACAAAGACAGCAGAGGCCTTTGAGCCCCACCGTGATACAAACTCACAAACAGCACAGGCTTTGATCCCAGGGCACAGCAGTCACCTGAGCTCACCTTAAGTCACCTCAGGTCAGGGCGGAGCTGTGGGAACAATCATGTGTCCAGTCTGGACCAAATGTATGCCCCGATTAAAGCAACAATTAGAAACACCTCACTATGAGATACACAGACCAATTACTGTTCTAAGTGAAACATCCTTCAGAGTCAGAAATATCTTTTATTTATTTATTTATTAATAGGTGCATATATAACAAAATGGGTAAAATTAAACTCAAGCGACTTAAACTCCTTGTCTTTGTTTCTCCCTGAGTAAATTTGCCTATTTAGTGCCAGAGGCGAGAGGAAGTATGTGGGACTCAGCACTCACATCTCCTAGGCAGGAGAACGTCAGGAGTGCGACAGGAGCACGACAGGGGCTTAGTGCTAAGAGCTCTGCATTGTACCTAAAGCTCTTGATTTGGCATTGACTGTGTAGCATTAAGAACCTTGAATTACCATCCAGCCTGTTAAGGATAAAAGCAACACCAAGGTGACTCATAGCAACTATTGTCACATGGTCCTCACTATTGCTTCAAGACTCTCCAAATACTCCCAGTCTTTCAACACCAAATTGGAAATATTACAAGAAACAGCTTCAAAATTACCTCTGTATTAGAGAAAAAAGATAAATTAATATTGCTTTTTCATTCTAGGGAGCTTGATCCTCATTTGACTTGCTGCAAAGGTCTAATGTATACAGTGCTTATGCTTATGAAACTACTCCAGTAGCTCAGTACATTATTTTGTCTCTAAATACAGTGTATTTGGTACAGTAGTGGACCTGTCAGTTGTGTTGCAGGTCAGCCTTCTCTATGGCTCTCCACACATACCAGCTTTGCTTCCATGGGGTTTGTTTATATCCTCATTTGTTTGCTTGTTTGTTTGTACGTTTGCTGTGCTCTGCAGCTGAGCTAACAAGGCGCCATTTTGCCCGGGCCACTGCTACGGTCCAATTAAAGCGTGTGATCAGCCAGAACGCTTTAATGATGGTTGTGTTGCTAGAGTTGACCAGATCCAGGAGAAAGAGAGCGCAGTGGAGAGATGGCCTGCTGTGAGGTGGTGTCTGCAGTACACCACTGTTGTGGCTCAGTGCTCCACTGCAGACAGCAGCCAGGGTAAAATTAGCTTTGGCTTTTCTTTTGTCAGGGTGAAGGGAAGAGCAGGCAGCCGCAGAATCAGCCTCCAAACTACTGCTCCTCTGGAGGTCAGTTAACCGCAATGAAGGAACAAAGTTTTGATATAAGAATATTCATGAAAAATTCTGCCTGAACAGAAATGTGCCTGTTGTCTCTCACCATGTATGCCATTTGTATTAGCTGTTTTCTTGTCTTGCATTTTTGCCTGTTATCACATTGCTGAGTGTAACACATCAGATGTGCCACGCAGAACAACAATCAAGCCAAGAAGTTGATTCCATTTGGGAAACACAGACTGCATGAAACCTTATTTTCTAAAAATGTCCTGAACCAGATGAATAGAGAGTGAAATGAACACAAGCCTTTCACACACTGACAATAAAAGGAAAACACAGCAGAAATTAGGCTTTGTTTAAGAGCCAAGTGCAAGAGAGGCCAGCTAGAATTAAATAAAACCTGCAGTAATATAATTATAAAATCTATTGTAATTCAACTGACCTTAATGACGTTAGCGTGACAGATCTTACAGTTATAGTTTACAGAAAACCTTATGCTAGAGTGCAAGTTCATTTAGCATTCCTGCATCAATAGCGTGTGATGTAGCATTGACCTACTTGTAAGAGGGACCATCCAAAACAATAGGCCTGTGTACAAAAGATGTGCTTTTACCCTTGGGATCTTTGTCTAACTCTCATCACAGAACCCTGAGCAAACACCCACATCAAGATGCCTTCAATGTCATTTGTCATTATCACAGGTAAGCTTGCTGCTGTTTGATGAAAGCTGTGTAAAACAAATGACTCGCCTGCAGATCACGTGTCCCTACAACACCTGCTCTGGTTAAGGTTCCGAATCATTGGACATCTCCGCGCTGGATGCCGCTGTCACTCTCTATCGTACACGCACTGATAAATACCCACGTGCATTTTAGCGCTTTGTTTACTGGCTTTTGAGCAGTGCCCTCACGTAGCCATACTTAGTCTATACCTCACAGTGCTTCTCTGCTGCCTTGGTCTAGCAGTATGCACATAGTATAGTGTATAGTGGGTGTATGTGTGTAGTATCCAACCCTTGGCTCTCAGCAGAGGCCAGCGTCTGTTGTGGAGCCCTCTAATGGACGCCCAGCTGGAGTCAGGCACACACAAGGGCAGCCAAGGTCGCAGCCGCTGCCTCTCAGGACCCCCTGCGTTTGCCCGAGCTCTGCAGCCCGCGGTCTGCTCCCTTTGTATGTTTCTATGGTTTGGGTTTGTATTGATATTTCTCATTGTAAAAGTCTGCATTTTACTCTTTAAAGGTAACTTTTTGGATGAGAGTCCATCACTTGTATGTTTCTATGGATATGTTAATGCCCTGCCTGGAATTTTCCACAGTATGTCATTGAAAACCTTGCATTCATTCAGTTACAAGTGGTTTTATACCTCTAAAATACCCAGAGAAACATGCATTCTGACTGTGAGCGAGGTTGCCACCCCTCAAACCTGACCTGTAGCTTGGTCTGGTTTGGTCTCCATGAAGATAGACAGGTTTAATACCATACTGTGAAACATTTTAGACAAAGCAATAGAATCTCCATGAAGACCAGCATTTGATGGACCCTCCACCAGAAAAGTTACACAATGTACCTTTAATGAGAGGTAGAGCTGCAAACATTTTTACACAGAAGGGGTCTCCTAACAATCTTTCAAAAACTCAAAGAAAGCTGATAACTTGCTCAGTTGAATTCTGCTGAAAATATTTTGAAATGCGCCAGTCAAGTTTGCAAGTATACTTCACAAAGTACAAAATAAAGAGTTATGTAATTATGTGTAACTCTTTGCCAACATAAAACTTTCAAGATCCCATACTAAACTGCATGCATTGTTATAATACAGTAATTTAAAGTGAAGATGATATATTTAAATTTATCACTGGGAACTACAATCTTGTCAACTTCCCCATGAAAAGAGTTTGCAAAATTCATGAAAGTGCAGTTAAATGAAAAACCTTCACAAATGTGTTCACAATTACTTGCTAACTACCAGTTACAATACAGTGATTTTGTGCTTACAAATGTCTAGGTCATGGTGAGGGACAAACAAGTCTTACTAAAATGTAAGCTTGCTGAAGTTTGTACTCGGTTATTTGTTTAGTCAATTAAATAGACTACTTTTTTTTTTTTAAATATTGCAAAAAAGAAAATAAAAAACAAGCTACGGGTTTGTTTTGGCATATTACTAATTGGAAAATCGTAACTATCATGCTAGTTTGCTAACCATAATTTTATTTTAGGGAATGGCCTTTGGAAGAGACATACCTTTGCATTTTTCCCCTTCAAAATAAAATCTTTTAGATTAGAATATCAAATCAAACAAAAATATTAAAATATTTTTTCATTATCACTTTATTAGTGACTGAATCATGTAATTTTCAGAAAGTTGTGCTTTTTATACTGTAACCTGCCACTACCTGGGTTTGTAAAACAGGAAATTTTCTAGGTCACTGATGTGATAAACTTAGCTCATTCATGCTTTTTGAAGTCATCAATCACAAATAGAACACAGACGGCTAATTGTTTGCAACCAAATATAAAACTAATGTTAGCACTTAATTATGGACAAATCAAAAAGCAACTGCTAATCACAGGGCTGCCGAGTGTGTTTGAAGGTTTTTCCACTGTCTTTGTGATTACTAAAAAGAATAATGGGTGAGTTTCAAACTCAGAAACAGCCAATAAAGCCACTGACAAGAAAAAAAATATATTTAAAAGTGTTGAACAAAGACTGAAGCAAAAGTTGTAAAGATTATTTCATCTCGACATCAAACTTGGTTGTATTTGTGTCTTGATGTGAGGATTCGGCTGTTCTCTGCAGCGCTGTGGAGAAATGAGAGCATGGCACACTTGTGTGGTCCACTGGTTTTGATCTTACATGCAGGCTGCAGGACTTGAATCGCCGCTCATCAAACAGAATGCTACAGATGGTCCAAGGTTCTTCCTCCAGAATCAAACGCACTGCTCAGAATAGACACGCGCCTCTCCCATTGTGTGAGATGCAAAACTGAAACCGTTTTCATTACACCACTTTGACTTTTTTTGTGTGGATCTCGGCAAAGACAACAAAAGAGACAGGAATGCATGGTTTTGTCTAGTAATGAAGGTTTTTTAATAGAGGTGCAATTTCTCCTTATAATTAAGATTCTTATTTTGTTTTCCAAAAAAATTTAAAAATATATCATTAGTTGGATTTATGGACAGCAGAAAGGAGTTAGCTGGAGTTTTGGGTTTGACTGTCTTTTCAGTTAAAATATGCTGTTTAATTCTGTGTATACGAACAAGTTTTTTGTGAGAGAGCCTAACATTTTGGAGAACTTTTACCAGCACCATACTTCAATCTTCTTTTAATCAATTAACAAAGGCACAAGGCATTTCTTTAACTGACAGTAGCCCTAGACATATATATTTTTTGTTATAACTTGGATTGCAATACATTTTTCACATTTTTATTGTATAACACATACATACATTTGTCTGCAAACACTAGTAAAAAATAAACAAAATTAGAACTGGCCATGAGACTTGTCGATTAAGTAAAAAAGGCCAGTTCCCCAGTTTCATGCTTACTGCACAAGCTTCTGAAACATCTGAATTTTATCAAAAGATCCTTGTGTATAATGAATTTCAGCTGGATCAATTTGAGCCTACACGTAAACAGGGCTTTCACATTTTGTCATGCATGTATGCGAATGTTCACTCACCCAGAAACACTGACAAACACGCAGGTATTTGTGGATAAAAGCTGTAGTGTGGTGTGAACAGGGTATATTTTTTAACATGGAGCTATTTGCCATTAAAGGACCACACATCTGTTTTCTGTGCACCTATGGAGGGAGCATGTTTGACACCAGCTCCAGTCTGTCTGAAGGTGCTCATTGTCTAGAGGGAGAAAGGGGATGAGGGCAAACAGAGGGGATGGGGGCAGGTACAACACATAGTTTATAGAGTGGTACACAGTCCCCGGCAGTAATGACCAAGGACTGGAGACCGAAACAGAGGCCATCCCTATTCACATTTCATGTTTAATGTAATCTTTTCTATCAGTAACTAGACCCATTAACTTGCTAT
This sequence comes from Odontamblyopus rebecca, assembly GCA_030686955.1. Lineage (NCBI taxonomy): Eukaryota > Metazoa > Chordata > Actinopteri > Gobiiformes > Gobiidae > Odontamblyopus > Odontamblyopus rebecca. The sequence continues at coordinate 17,797,071 of CM060670.1, read as the reverse complement.
ATTACACCAAAAACCTACATTTTAACTGTATTCATTTTATCTGCCCCATTTCTATGAAATATTATTGGCCTATAGAATGTTGTGATACCATCTGAAATGCAGCGATAAGGTCTATATATGGACTGCAAAGCCATTTTAAAGCCTCCCAGAAAATCGGTGCAATGGTAACTTGTTTGTGCATGAATATTGATCATTTACACAAAACAACCTACTTTACATCATAGGTGACAAAAACATTTCTCAAATTAATTTTACTGAATGGACAGAGTGTGGTTTAACAGCATTTAGAGGAAATAGTGGATGGAACAAAATAAGGTCAAATGGTACTCAAAAAATCCAGCTCTGCCCTATCTCTGCCATATCCATCCTTGGTAAACACACGAAAAACATAAACTTTTATCTGGGAGATACATTTGACCCCCACCTAATTTTTGATTGACATAATTCACAAAACTCTGAGCCGTTCTCTGAGCGGATGCTGAAGAGCTGATATACTCCTATCTCCTCTAGGCTAGACTACTGCAGTACACTCCTCATTGAGATCTAAAGAGTCTCCAAAGACTATAGTATATCCAGAACAGAGCTGCAGGGTCCTAATGAGGGTGTGGGAATATTAGTGGTGATTGACTCTTATAGCAGCAGCAGGCATAAGTAAAATATAGAACCTAAATCACATAAATTATAAAAGTTAGTTCTGTATTAGGCCCATAAGTGGTCTGACAAAACCTAAATAGGATAAGGAGATGACATGGTTTCAAGTTTTGTTGCAGCTTTTTAAAATCCTTGTTAATTTCGTATTAAAACAACACAACTTTCGAAAAACACCATTGTAGTATTTTGTGACAGTTTGGCTTTTAGTAAACAAGAATTTGTGATTTTCCTGACAGTAATTGTGCTTTGTTTTTGTAATTCATCTGACAGATATTTGTGAATTAATGTGTTTCAATCAATGCTACAGTATTTATCTGTAATTATGCCCCCTGTGGAACCATAAACACGATTCTACATGACGGGAAATGCAATTACCATACTTATTTTTTACACTTTTAATCATGCCGCTTGATTGACACGTCAGATCCAAATTATTTCACATCAAAATTTTGGTTCACTGTTAACCTTTTTGGCATTTCTTGTTTCGACTGTACTGCAATAATATCAGGCTCAGTCAGACAAGCTGCTAATAGTTTGAGTTTGAGGTTAATATGTATTTTGTGGTGTTATACAGAACCTTTGACAGATAAATGCAATGGTAAAAATAAAACAATGGGAGGTAAATGGAAGTCTGAGTACCCCAAATAACAATAACATTAAGCTTTCCGTGCTCCATTAACCGTGTTCAGATTCGTGCTAAAGTGAACATTAACTGAAAGGTTGCGCTCTGGGTGACATACATTGTGAAAATCGAGGGCTTTGAAGAACAGTAAATGCTAAACGGAAAAGTTAAAAAAAAGATGTTTATTTGTAATTCTGAAATTCTGAGTTAGCAGCTGCAGTCTGTTTGGCTGTTAAGGCAAAGATATGGATCTATTCTAGCCACAGGTGTGCAAACTCTACTCAAGTATTCTGCAGCCTTGAGTTTTCTTTTTAGGGAAAGGAAAGCAATGGATTATGGGTTCTCAAACTGCTCTAGATGAGTAAAAAGTTGTACATGTGGGTGCTACAACTGGAATTGCCCATGACGCTTCATTCACAAGTTATACATTGGGAAATGCCAAGGCTGTGAGCCTGAATAATTCAAAGTTGAATTCTACATTGACTGTTGCATTTGCTTTTTCTGCTTATGTCCTAAATGTTACAGTATTTAATTTTTTCTTTCTAAAGGACCCATATTACACTATTTTCTGACCTATGTTATAATGTTTCCTCATCACAAACATACCTGGAGTTGTGTTTTGTTTCATTCACACATGTTTATTACACAAATTTTTGCATATTTAGGCTGAGTTCTTCTCTCAAGCTGAAAAAAGCTGTGTGGAGTTTGCATGTTTCTCCCTTTGTCTGTGTGGGGTTCCTTTGGGCAATTCCCCCATAAACTTAAAACATTTGACCTAAAACATCAACATCCATATTTGTTTATTGCTCAGAATTGAGTCATTGCACCCTAAGAGCTTATTCCACCTTTGAGTCTAGCCTGAGAACATTCTGTGTATGACTGAACCCATTTCATATCGACAGCCAATAGTACATCAACTCTAGCTGCAAAGACGCAATATACAGATGCTAGGTAGGCCGTGCTTTTGAAAAATGCCTATACATGTGATTTTCTATTCACAAAAGACAGCACCGCCCGCACACAGCAGCACAGAACAGCATACATCTTGATACAACAGTGACATCATTCCCTGTTACCTCCAGCATCTCCAGATCTAATTCAGAGCATGTGATCCCATGGTAGACTGAAGCTGCCATCTGGGTGTTTTTCTGTCACTGTCAGCACTCCCTTTCTTTCTTCGCGCCCGTGGGCTCGGAGGCTCCTATGTTCTTCTGCGGGCTTTCCGAGCGGCAGCCACAAATGCAGGGAGAGCACATTGCGACGCCTGCGAGCATTAGCACAACTCTGATCAAACAACAGTTGGCACATAGGTGAAAGGATTACGGCTGTGTGTGTGTGTGTATGCATGCAAGTGTGTGATGGGCCCACTCCCACCCGCTCCTCCTGCTATTACTTGTTTATCTGAATGTGAGTATTGGAGACTTGGGTGGTACTTTAGAACTGTATTAGCATTTTGTCTGGGTCTGGGTTTATATTGTCATGGTTTGTATGGAATCTGTAGGTCATATATATACATAAACCAAATCAATAATATATATATATATTTTTTCTAATTTAGTGGAGTAGAATGAACAAGATGTAAAATAAAGCATCTTCTTTAATTCATTAAATATTTTGTTAGAAGATAGGACCAAAGCAACAGTAAACAATTACATTTTCTTGAATGCATAAAGACAATTGTGATTGCAGTTCTGTGCACTAGTGCTTATTGTTTTATTATTATTATTATTATTTGCATATGACTGAAAGGTTTTAAGGTTTTAATTTTCCATTCTGCACTCTACTCTTCTCTCTAATTCTCTCTAATGTCGCATCTCTATTTTAAAATTTTATGATGATTATTTATGTTTTAATTTGTTTGTATTGTGATTTTAATGTATTTCTTATTCTGTAAAGCACTTTGAATTACTTTGTGTATGAATTGTGCTATACAAATAAACTTGCCTTGCCTTTTCAAACTATGTGTACCTTACTTCAGTAGTTCTCAGACTTTTCACACCAAGTACCACTCATGAAAATATTTAGCTCTCCAGATATACCACCAGATATAAACCATTTCCAAAAAAAGAAGTATAGTCTACCAGGCCTAAACTATAGGTCTAGGCTAGGTCCAAACTACAAAGAATGGTAAATAGTCACATTTTTATATAGCACTTTTCCACCTTCAAGGCACTCAAAGTGCTTTACATCAAGGAACGACTCACCTATTCACAGACACATTCACACCCTAGTGTATTCAGAGGCAAGGTGGGTTAAGTGTGTTGCTTAAGGACACAATGATAGCATTCATCTGTGGGAGCTGAAATTGCTCCACCAACCTGTGGGTCAGTGGATCTAACTGTTCAACCAATGCTGTTTATAGTGAGAATGGGATTCGACCTGCCTTCAGATCAGTAGACAAACACTCACCCACCAACCAACAGAGCTACTGTTGCCCAAGTGAAGCAAAGAAGTGATAAGCTACTACTAACCAATAGGAAGGCAATAAATAGAGTAAAATTAACTGTAAATTGGACCTGCAGAGGGCCATGCATTTGACGGCATCTCATGTAGCACAGTTTAAGGAACATTGTTTTACTCAAAAGTGATTTTGTATTCATCATATTACTTCTCTTTCCTAAGCAAATTGAGCCTCTTCATCCACATGTAGCCTGGTGGTACACGTGAGAAGCCCTCCCTGTCTGCACAGACCTGTGTGTGCATGTGCAGCCTGCGGTGCAGTGAACGCGGTGTGAAAAGTCAACATCATCTTTCAAGCCAGTTTGACGCTGCTCTGCGCTGGTGCTGCCTCTGATCTAGCGACTCCTCTTGTACATTCAGTGAGCCGCCGCTGCTGGCCGTGAGAGTAAATGCCAACCTCACTTTGGCCATGCCCTTTACCAAAGCTCCTGTTGGGTGTGTGGAGCAGAGGCCGGTGACACATGTAGTGATTCTTCAACTCCGTACGCTTTTGACACAAAGGGAAAACATTTTGGTGTGTCTTATTTTACTCCGACTGTTGACCTTCTCCTGCACCTCTCAGTCCAAGGAGTGGAGAGGTTGTATACAAACAAGATACACAAGGTAAGGCTTCCTGTGACGGAAAATGAAGACAGAATGTGATGGACAGAAATGCTGTCAATGGTTTTGATTTAATCTTGAAATATGGTGCACATCTAAAAGACCTTGTGATATACTAGCATGGCCAGGATGGTTGTAAAAGTTCACTTATATGTTTCTTAATATATCAAAAACAAAAATACAAGAGGCCAGTATAAGTTTCTAGTGAATGGCTTAAATAAATCTTTGAAGAGTTACTTTATAATCCACACATGTTTCCACAATGAGAAAAAATGCCCTTAAGCTGCTAAACTAATAGAACCACGTCTTTGTTGTGAACTACATTTGTCTCCATTAGAAGTCCGGTGATGGTTTATGGTCTCAAAAACTGTCCAGATTCTTACCTGTGACACAACAATCTGTGCAAAAATATGTACAGTATTTTTTAATCCTCCGAGAAGGTGACTTTGGATAAAACATGGATGAAACAAGCATGAATTAAGCTAAATCTAACTCCAGGTATAATTTTCATGAGGGGACAACACTATAACATGAGTTAAAGCTTAAAAAGTCAGTTTTGCATAATACATTGTATGTGTATTTTAACACCATGTCCTCTTCAAACTACAAATTATTTTCTTCTAATATATGTGAGAGGTGAAGGTTAACACTTCATTGTCCCTGTAGGGAAAATCGTCCTCTGCATTTGACCAAATCTTCAATGCTGTTGGAACATTTCCTCAGAAGCAGTGAGCACAGCAGCACAGTATCTGAGGACCCTTCTAAATGAAGACCTTGAAGAAGACTCTTGAAGACCCATCTCCATGATCTTGTTGCTAGACTTGGTCAGGACTACCTTAGCTGGAGGATTTCATTTATTGTGTATTTTTTTGGGTTGCTAACATGCTCCTGTAGTTTAGACTTTTACAAACATGCAAAAAGTATTCACTCTTTATTTTGATGCAAATATTTTTCTCAGGAAAAAGTATACAACACATCTTCCATTTGCATTTACACCTTCCGTGTTCTGGAGCAGGGTCAAACAATAGACTTTAAATATATCCTCATTCATTCTGATCACTTGTCATATCTGACAATGCCTGTGCCCGGTGTGAACTCACCTCTTAAACATTCTTGCACAGACGTGTGCCTTTGTGACGAGGTGTTGGCCTTGATCATGCTCTATTCATCAGACTCTTTACTCTCCTCCATAGAGCCTGTGTTCTCTTGTTCTTTGCTCTCTATAGGTTTGGACCAGTGCTATTGTCCTCGTCCACCTAAAGCTATTAGTCTGTGTCCCTGCATTTGTGTGAAGTCCATTAGCGGATGTACACCCAAGCAGGGGAATACATACAGCCACTCATGCATTGATAAAAAGCACCTTCTTCAATTGTTGTTTACCTTGTTAATATCTCAGTCTCTCTCACACATACACACACAGGCATTGTCCTTCAGACGCCAGTGGTGTAACCTGCACCCGTCCCAGGGGTCTGGCCCAGAGAGGAGGGCTCAGACAGAAACGGAGCATCCTGAAATAAGGAGCCACTTCCACTGCACAACTCTACTCAATTATCCTGCAGCAAACTAGAAGGTGTAGAAGTTTGTGGTGTAAAAGCAATCACTGCAATAATGTAATATCAACTACATCAGCTAAAATGATTTACAAGTGTATTCTATTATAACTTTTTCAAATTTTAGATCCATCCTCATTTAAAGAGGACCAAGAATACAAGGTTGTCAACTGGACTACATTTTCTTTACAGTGCTGCGGTAAAGTTGCCGATATTATACTTCAGTTGTTGGGGTGATTATAATGTACTACATAGTGAAAAATATTTGTCGTTACAATACATGTTTGACTCATGGTATGTGAATTACATTAAAACCATTGTACCTGATTGTAAAAAACAGAGCTAATGCTAACAGAACTATTAATGCTATTACTACTAATAGAACAGAGATTAGCATGCTAACAATGCATTTCCTGATTCTCAGACTATAAAAGATAGCATGCTTAGATGTAGATTTTGACTTCAAGAGCTGCTTGTACAATATATCTGCAACAGAACAAAACTAATAACAAAACAAACAACTGAATATAGGCCAACTGTAATGCTACTTGTCTTTCCCGCTTTCCTTTACATGTCACAAGTTTAAACCTCTCCCTATTACTCTACAGGGATAATGTTAAGGAAAGGTAAATAACTGTAAAACTGAATACTAATTGTGACCTTTCACAAAAACATGCTTGCTATAGTGTGCTTCTTTTCTGGGAGGCTGGTCTGGCAGCTCTGTTACCCAAGAGGATTGACTTTACAATATCCTTTTCTTGAGCCGCAATTAAAAATAAGCATTAGCTGGTATTTTACGGATTGGGTTTTTAGAAAGAGTGACATTTTTAAGTCAAGGTTTGTGTGCAAAGAATCTATGCCAACACACATAAATTCGTTCACTATTTCCTGCACATAACATGATGCTCTATTTGAGGTGAGAAGGTGGGTAGTACTAGCCCTAGTAGTGGAATAAGTCAAATAGAGCAGGTAGTGCCAGGATGTCCTACTGTGGGTGATGTGATCATGTTTCTTGCTCAAGGTTTCCAAATCTAATACCCTCAACCAAGCTTACATTTGTTCTTGGGGTATGCATGGTGAAAAGCATTCCATAAATAATGAAAAATTGATTCAAAGAAAGCACATGAGGATGAGGAGAAAACATGTAGGACGGAGGGACGGTACGGTGGAGAGGAGAGGGGAGGACAGGCGGGCAAAGAGAAAGGGATGAAGATGAAAGATGAAGGCGCGAGGAGCTAATTCGGTGTCCCGGGCAGAGAGGCGTGGAAGAAGGGATTTGGTAGTGAGCCTTGGTCCAGATCCCTGCCTGTTAGACTGACACAGCAACCACCCTGCCACCGGCCTAATCCCTCAAATAACCCTCCACCACGGGAGCGCACACAAGCCAGGCAAGGATTGTGCACAGCTCCAAATAGACACAGTGCAGCGGGCGAGAAAAAGACATTGAGGAAAAAATGAAAAAAATGAAAGAAGAAACGTTAAAGGATGGATGACAGCTGAGAATTGTGGACATGCTAAAGGGGAAATCGGGACACGGAAAAAGACAGGGATGGGTAAAAAACAACATAGGCCCAAATTGGCTGAGAAAGATGGTGTGAAAGTATGAAATATAAAAGGCAGAGGCAGACAAAGGGCGAGGGACACTGGAACGGAGTGTGGAGAGAGAGGGTTTTGGAGCGGCTGGTGTTCCTCCAGCAGTGGCTCTCTCTCTGGCACTAATGAGTGTGGCTGCACTGGGAGAGCGCTGTGTGTGTGTGTCCAAGCACTGATAGAGATACAGAGTGTCAGAGACTGTATTTCTGTATTTGTGAGGACATTTCACCTGTGTGCTACTGGTCTGAAAGAATTGGAAGGGTTAAGTCTCTGTTTGGATGTTTGGGTTACACAATATTTACATTAAAAAGAAAATAAGTAGCACAATTTTAATTAATAAACAGCATTTCCATATTCCAAATTTCATAAATCGAAGCATTTCCATATCAAAATTTCATAAAAAGAAAACAAAGAAAACACTGGACCAGACAGACCAGACTAGACCAGTCTTTTTGCTATATATTATTTAATAATATCTTCCATATTTATACATATCATTTACAATATCTTACTTGCAGACATATCTTTTCTTTTTACTAGGCCATGTAATGCAGTTGACAAGGTTATAGGAGGATGGAGAATTCTTTATGAGTTCATGTCCTAACAGTGCAAGGGAAACATGCCTGTGTGTGTGTGGGGAGAGAGGGGAGGAGGCTGGAGGAGCAGGGTGTTTGCCTGGCACTGCCAAAGCATCTCTCCCCACGACCCTTTTTTCTGCTTAGCTGCCTTCCCTTTCATCCCTCGCTCTCTCTTCCTCCTTCGCTCATTAGTATGATTGAATGCCCCCCTCCCTCCCTTGTCTGCTATCTGCCAGGGTCAGTGCGCACACAGAGCATTCTCCAAACCACAGCACCATCCAGCACAGCAGCCCACCACCAGCCCCTGTTCTCCCTATCTTTCCCCCACACAACATGCTGCGCCTCTGGGCACTTCTCTCAGCGAGCCTGGCCTCGATCCTAACATTCATGGAGCTGGAGGTTGTGGCCTTAAGTAACCCCCCACTGCACCGTGCCCCCGGTCCATAGCACCTCCCAAAGAAAAACAGTGTTGTTTTAGCCTGGGCTGCGCCTCCATCTTCCCTCTCCCAATGCTCCTCCTGAAACCAGGTCCACATTGATTGTTAAAGGGTATGAAAGGGCAATCAATAGGGCTTTACTGTGGAGCAGGAAACTATAGAGCCTATGGAGGGTCTGCAGGGCCATAGGTCTCAAGGTAGTTTATTGTGGGCATTTATGTACATTGGCACAATAGAATGAGGTGGAAGGAGTGCAGTACAGAATACACTGTACACGCATAGTCACACAGGCCCCTCCCGCCCCCCGATGAGGGCCCTCTTTAAAAATTCATTCAGTCAATAATGACCCTTCGCCCTCCCAGTCTCTCTTAGGAGCTGCAGAGCTGCCTCCTCCCACACAGCCTCTCTTTCTGCTCTCTCTCTCCTCCACTCCTTCATTTCTCTAAACACAAACCCCGTCCTCTGGCCTCACAGCCGGGGAGGCACTTTTGATGCTTCTGTAGCTTCACTATTAGTGAGGCGTACTTATCAGTCTGAAACATTGTGTTTTCACATCACCAACATGAAACTCTTTGAATTTACAGATTAACTGAACTGCTATTTTATTTTACAGATTTTTCAAGTAGATTTTCTCAAAGTACAGAGTCATATTGTGAGTTCACCAGTGGCTCAACAAATTAGCAATGCTATCAGTTGGCAAAGCACAGATAAGCGTCATGGTTGGCACTTTGATCCGTTCGGCCATGTTGTGGGCTCTCCTCTGAAATGGTTTCCATTATCTGATTACTCATACTGCCTTATCACACATTAAAATATATATTTTTAGAAAACTGGAGAGGTCCCAAGACCTGAGCAAGAGGAAGGAAAATTGGATCATCTGGGCTGAAAGCCAAAGCGGGTTTATGGCTCTGTGTCAGTGTGCTACTTTATGTTATTGCCATGTTCATTTAGTGGCACCACAAATAAGGTCTGCTGGAATCACTGCTTATCCACTTTATCCCCAAACAAATCATTAACATTCACTCACTTACATATGTGCAAAATCTCTCTCAGTATTGCAGCTTTTGATTTAAGATACATATTCATTTTACTGTCATTCAAGCAATATATCCAGAGACATAAATGATCTGAACATTATTTTAAATGTTGTATTTTAACACATCTGCCTGTAGAACAGGTAGTGCTTTCTCTAAATTACACACAGAGCTGTCTCCGTATCCTCAGCTCAGTGACGTACCCATAGCACTCACCTTTGACCCCACCTGTGTCTGTTCCCATTACCACCCATTACCACCATTCACGGCTGGAGGGGAGGTCCCGAGTGGCAGCGGCCCTTGTGTGCTCAGCAGGGCTCTGGCTCCTCCTCTCCATCGCACTCTCTCATTCATCTATCATGAGCAGGCTGCTAAATGGAGCAGAGCTGTTCGCCTCTGACCCCTTTCAGTGAGCCATGGGGTCCAATAGGGGTGCAGCAGGGGTGCAGTAGAGGTGCAGCAGGGGTTCTGTGGCCCACCATCCCGCGGGGAACTATTGGGAGCAGCACGCTCACATCAGTAATGTCCCAGAGCATTCAGGTTGCATTAAGCACCTGCTCATTCTCTTCATCTGGACCTCTCTGCTCACTCTGGTCCAGACAACTACTCTCTCCTTTTCACCATCCCTGTTTTCATGCTGATTCATAAGGGTACACAACTTTTATAACAAGCAATGTTCACCAATGAGTGCCCGTCATAAGAACAACTGACTTTTAATACATTTTGTTTCTTGGTATAAACTCTTTTGTTGTGACAATATATATAGTCACAAACTAAACCAACATTTTGTACAGTTTCTACAGAAAATGTGTTATTTACAAGAATAGAATGGAATACAATAGCACCTTTAAATCAATGTGGGGCTCCAACTAACAGAGAACTTTAGCTCTCTGACTCCCTTGCATCTTAAAGGTTAACTATTCCTAATGTGTAACCCATTTTACATGTTTGTCTGTGTGACTGTCACCCAGCTGTAAAGTCCCTCCGTTATCTTTCCATTAGTCCTGAAGCATCCAGGCATCTCTGTCTCCCCTTCCTTAAATACTTCACTCTCCCTGTCTCCCACCTGTCCGTCCCATCAGCTCGTCTTCCTCCCACGCCATTTCTTCTGCCACTCATCCATCGCCGCGTCTCGCTCTATCCATCACTGCCTTTGGACCATCTTCCATGCCTTTAGCGTTCCTGCACTCCCCCGATCATTAGTTCATACCTCCCTTCCCATTTTTCCTTGGTTCATTCCGGCTCTCCTCCATCAGTCTCCACCCATCTGTCCATTTCTCTTGTCATTTTCTTTGCCCAATTTTGGAGAGGTCGTTTCTATCCAGCAGCTATATCATAAAAGCTCGGATCAAAGGGGGAGCCAATAATAGGTCCCATCAAAGTGTCTGGCCATTAATTAAACGTGATTTTTGAAAATATGTGAAAGACCCTGAACTTGAGAAAGTGATGGCCTCAATTAAGTTTCAGGACCATGGTCAGCTCCAGTGGTCAGACAAAATGTGATGTCATACATGTAGACAATAGAGGTGGAACAATCATAACTTAGTATCTTCAGGAACAAAAAAAAATCTAAACTAAAACAAAAATCTACAAAATATAGTATAGTAATAGTATAGTAGTGTAGTATAGTACAGTATAGTTTGTAGCATTATATAAATTACCTTTCCTTTTTTGATTATCTGACTTTTATTTTAATTGTATTATTATTATTTTATTATCTGACTTTTTGTAACCAGCAGTGCCCCCAGTGCCACATTTAAACTTAGGCAAAGTTGGTCAGGTGTCCTGTCAAAGGACATAACAGGAGTAAGCATTGGTCAGTCTGGAGCATAGACTGGACAGACTGTCACCCCACTCTCTGTAACTGCTTTGGTGAGCCTCGTCATTTTAGTCTTAAAATGTTGGTATTAACCTGCTCTACATTATCCTGGTGTTTTTATTTTGCCATTTTGTGCGTAAATAAATTCCTATTCTTAATATGGAGTCTTCATTTGACTGGAGCCATATGCTATGGCTGAGGTCACACTCACTTAGTCTACTTCTTTATACAGTCTGCAGCCTGGAGGCACCTACTTGATGTAATGTAAGTTCTATGTAAGTTTTCTAGTGTGCAGTCTGCATGGAGAAGGTTGCTTCTTGCTTTGCCTGAAATGTACCACGGCATCACACTTATCTATTGTCCATGTATTCAATTACAGGGTGATTTATTGCTCAGAAATAACAAAAAATACATTCTTACTGTGTGGTCATTCACCTCTCTGGAAATGGCCTACCAGGTGGCCTGGTCACCTGCTTGTCTCCATGGAGATGAATATACTTAATGCCATACTTAAGAAGATTTCAGGAAACTTCCTATAACTGCTCCATAGAGAAGAGTTACATTGCATCTTTTTACCACCACTAACACAGCAATCATATCCTGCAGATACAATAGTCATTTGCTTAGTGAAATTTGATATTAATAAATCAATAAATCTTGCCATATCATATTTCTATTCTAAAAGTTTTACACACTAGAATTAGTAGGTTTGTTTCTGACAAAGCTGAACTCCACTACAGCTTACGCATAACCAAAGTTCTCCCCGCACACTCAAATATGGATGAAAGCATTTCTGGCTGTCATCTGCAAAGTACACTGACAAATATTAACATCCTCCTCTCCACACATCCATCCGCTGATCAAATGACTGGTGGAGCGTTTGTGGTCATAGAGGCAGCTTTGGTCTGAATAATTCCCTTTGACTAAGTAAGTACGAGACCCACCCACAACACAATTATTTGGCGAGTACACAATCGCAGTACTGCTTTAGATGCAGCACCTGGATTCTGGCTGGAATCCCTGGATGCATGGAGCAAAACAAAGTGTCTGCAATTGAAATCCCTGCTATTGTAGTTTTTAATCAAGACATATAATTACCGCTTATAATAAAGCATTAGAACTCACAGCCTAAATTATGATTGCGCTCAGAAATTGTGATTATTTCCTTTTTCTCCACATTTAACCCCTTGTTTTCTGGTTTCATTACGACTGCTCAGGATAAGCAATGGCCCTTAAGTTAGGGACATTTTCCACAGGTGTTTTGGTGAGACAGTTCTTTAACAAATGTAGCTCGGCATCATCTCGCATGGGGAGCGAACTGGCGACCGATGAATGCGGCAATCAGAGCGTGGCGGGAAGGAAAGAGTCATACAGGCTGATTGCGCGGCAGGAGGACCATACAGCCAGGAATAACAAGCGCCATCGCCCACAGTGTGAAACAACAGACTGCTAATTGGAAGCAGCACGCCACTCCCTGAGCTTATTCTAATATCTGCTGGTAGCCCATTGCGACGCACGATAGGTCTAAGGTATGAGGGGTATACGCATGCAGCTGTTGTTATGTTGAACTATGCATTTTTACAGTGGAGCATGGCAGAGAGTGGGGAAAAATGGAAGCAATAATGTGCAATATACTAAATAGGGAAATAGAAACAAAGAGGAAAAGATAGAAAGAGCAAAGGTCTATAAGAGAACTGCTTTTTGACCCACTGGCATGTGTTGCAACCCAATCAAAAAATTTAGGCCATTCTCTGATCTATTTTATAATGTAGTTTCCTCATCACAAATATACCTGTGTTTTGTTTCATTCACACAACACACACACCCTGCATATTTAGGCTGAGTTCTTCTCTCAAACTGAAAACACTGTTCCACTTTGTGATGTCATATTGTAATATGGGAAGTGTTCCACCATACACCTTCACTAGAATCATTTGGATCATTTCAGCTCTGGAATTGCTGATGTCTACTGAACTAAAGGTAAGAGGAGCTAAGAGGAGCTGTTAAAACTGTCGCTTCATGACATCCCAAGGTAGAACAGAGCATTTTGTGCTTTAGAGATGTTGACTAATAATAAAGGTTAGTAATGAAACAAAACAAACTCCAGCTATGTTTCTGAGGAATTAACAACGTTCTAACATGGCATCAATATTGTCTCATATAGAGCCTTTAAAAGACATAGACTAGAGAGATGTGTAACACTGTGTCACTAGAGAAAAAATATAAGGCCACAAAACACAAAAAAGGCTATGACTATGCTTATGTACAGTATACAGCATATGGGAAAAAATAGAAAACAGATAAATCAAACAACAAGAGAACAGAGCATCAACCTTGAAGTTTGAAGCTTGGAATTTTTCTTTGCAGTGGTCTTAAAAATAAAGGGGCCAAAACTAAAAATCTTAAAATTCAAAGGTAAATTCTGTGTCTATTACAATTTTCATTTCATCGTCATGGTAAAGGATTTAATAACATGGTTTTATTTGCGAGCATAGTTCTGTTGTGTAGTAGGCTATTTTTGGTTTGAACTCTCATTATGTCTTTAAACATTGACAAAAGGTCATTTTATTGATTACACTTTATTGATTACTGATCGTTTGGGACAAAAATTCCAACCGTTGTAATCAAACTCCAATATTGTTAACTTGTGTTGTATAAATCTATATTCTCTTAGGGAGGAAATACAGAAAGCTAAGCAAATGATCACTAAATGTTGCTGTTACATTTAAACCCCAACTGCTGCAATTTAACGCACCATTGATTATTTAGAAGCTCCAAATACTAAAATGAAAATACTAGGCTAAGGCATTTTCTGTCTTGATTTAGGCTAATCTTATTGAACATTTGACTGCAGTTTATAGTTATACTTTTAAAACATAAAAAATGGTAATTTATGGCTATATTTTTCAAATTGTACAATATAAACAAGCAGCTTAGCCCCTAGAGTCTAGACCTTGTGAATGTGGCCTCCTACATGCACCTGCCCATACTGTACCTTATTACCTAAAGACATGCATTATCCATTCTTCACAGGTTAGCATAGCGCAGCACTTAACATTTCATAGATATGCTATTCAGAGCCTACACTGGGCTGATTTGCATGTTCGACACGGCAGCTCTGAGAACGCACTGTTCCCTGCACTGCGCAGACAAAGACTAATGTATTCTCTGTAAAGCCTCTGCCATCGCCCTGCATACACTCAACTGGGGTGCCACTCCTATACAATGGCACGCATATAGTATGTCATATGAGCAGTTCAGACATGTGGGCATGTAGCAGGTTAACTCAAATTAGATACAGCGTTATAGCGACTTGGGAGAAGATGCACACAGATTCAATGATGGAGGGTATAAGCAGTGATGGGAAGAATACTTTGAAAATATATTAGTTACGGAATATTGGATACCTGCATTAAAATGTATTAAACACGTTCTGATCAGAGAACTGTATTCTGAATACTCTGAATACTTTGATGTAGAGTTATATTTAAAGTATACTAGTAGTGTAAAAATGCAACCTAGGATTAAAAACAACTTCATGTTTGTTTCACCGTTTGTCATGCATTTATTTGTCATTGATCAGAGAAGGAAAAATCACACCTGCACTCACCACAAGAGTTGAGTTTTATATTTTTCTCACTGATTCTGTGCAGTTTGAAGCTTAAAGTGAATGTTCAAGTACTGCTATGGATTATTTTGAATTAAGAAAAGCAACTATTCTGAATACCACCAAGTCTGACATAATGCCACAGAAAACATCAAATAGACAATAATATTGAAACCTGACAATAACTTCCAGTAAACCTTTTTCTAGTGAACCTGAAAGTGGCCAACAACAGATAAGCAGCAGAATCAAAAACATTAGCTGTTATTTCCATCTATAGTGTGTCAAAAAGGTTAATTATTCGACCATTTGCAACTACAACAATCAAAAGACTTTCTTGGGAAAAAAGAGGGTATATTTGACCCAAACCATTCATGAATAGAGTATACACATTGGCTAAAATTAAGTGACAATCTGGTTTATAACCATACCAGTGATACCACTGTAGTACCTGGTGTGAGTAACATGGAAAGTAGATATGCCACAGTAATTACTATGAAACAATGTATTTTGTGGCTCAATATGCATCGTGTGTACATTTTCATTGTAAAGATGGGGAGATTTCGGTATTTTGTTATAATGCAATAAGATATGAGCTGCAAAGAGTTGAATAACTAACTTCTGTGGCTAAATATTTATGGATTAATTTAGCTATTTACTTGTTGCAGCTCAGGCCTTTTGAATGATACTGTCAATTTAAAAATGTTTACTGGGATTATCTTGTTATTGTATCAGTGGCATAATCGCAGCATACATCTGCAGCAACATATCATGCTTCAAACTTTTTTTTTACTGTGACAGGCCTAATGGAAATAAAAGGCTTGAACCCACAACCTCATTACTGGCAGGTATAGAAAGCTAACCACTCCACCTCTCTGGCCCATTAAATACCACTATTATTTATGATTATTATGGTTATAGTGAATTTAAACCTGGTGTTTGAAATTACCTACAGCGAAGCCCAATTTGATCATGGTATTTTCCCCTTGGACAACACAAAACAGACTTGAGTTTGAAAGTTGTTTAGTTGTTTACTTCACATGTCAGTGCTAGACAATATATTTCTAGATATTGTGTGCTAGCTTTCCATCTCAAAACCAAAGCTATGTCATAGAAGAAGGACGATAAATAATGCAACACAGGACTGAGTAACAAAAGCTTCTTATGACAGCGTTGCTTGTAATGCTGTAGATCAAATCACCACAGAATTCCAATGACCAGAGATATGCAGGATATGTGAGAGTCTAACTTAAATCACTGTCTGGTCTCCACATGCAGAGGATGATAGATTACCCAATTGGACAATGGTGGGTGTGACTGCTATCATCCATATCTCAATAGCTTAACAAGGGTTATCATGATCATGTGCTGTTGTGCTGAGAATAATTGAAGGGGGTGTGCGGCGGCTGCTTTTAATATGTTTTGTTTTTGTGTATGTGAGCAAATACGTGTGATGCAGGCGGCTTTTGAATAGTATTCCAGCTGCCATTGAACAAAATGAAAAAAGATTAAAAAAAAACAAAACAGTGCAGCATGGAGACTGGGGTGTATCCAAATTTGCTCCTTGGCCTCATATCATTATAGATAATCCCATGCACTATTGTGGATGTTTTGCATCAACTGAGTGACTACTGCAGCCAGTGAGCCAAACTCTCATCATATTTTAAACTAACATACATGTACAGTTATACTTTGGATAATTTTCACCTCACACAGGAAGCTAATATTTATATAAAAACATAATAAGCAAATTGCTGTATATGTCTACTGTTCTCCTCCAGGGTGATCATTGGGGCTTTTGAGATTTTTCCAAAGTGGTGTGATCAGCTCACAACAAGTTACACAAATCCTGGGTGGGCTCTGCAAGGCCAGATAATAATGCATCATGTTTTGTGCTTGACAAGTATAGAAACGCCTGGTGATGGTAACCTGAATGTAGTTAGCGCTGTCCTGGAGTAGACTGATGGAATTGAGGATGCCAATCTGTGCCATTAGTCCCTCCAAACACCATCTCACACAAATCATATTCAAGCACTTTCTCCATGGATACAGCTGCAGCGGGATTTGAACCACAGACGTAAACAAGTCCTCTATACCCACTGTCTAGATAGATAGATATATAAATAGATGGATAGACAGATAAGTAGTTTTTGTCTCAGGAGAAGTTTTTGGCACATAAACAATTAGCATTACAAAGTCAGAGAGTGAGTTTCATTGGGATAATACAAAAAATGAACGTACTAGTGCTTGAGAGCTGGTCCAAATGTTTACAGTATGATATTAACATTTTCAGTTCAATAGAGAAGAATGGAGTATCCTGTTTACCTGGGGAACTGTGGGGTTAGAAATGTCACAGCTAACAAATTTTATTAAAAGGCCACCCATGACGACAAAGGGTAAAATTAGGCAGTTCAGCTTTAACAAGTCATTACCTTCTTATCGATTGTCCATTAGACCTTAAAATACGACTTGGTGTTAGCATGCACTCAGTAAAGTACACATGGTCTTTACATGCACCTACAATTCTAAACATACACTAAACATCTAGCTTGCAAATATAATATTAACAGGACTTAAACAACTAGAATTCGCCTTTATATCGCACAGACCACCCTTTTGCGTGATGTGTGCCTGTTTTCCACCCCTCCCCCCTCAGCCAGTTTTTAATTAAAGCATGCAGTAAGTGTGAAATGAACTCTCTCCTACAGAAGGCCTGACAGCACTGAGTGGGAGGAGAGGAGGCTCCAATCAAACGCCTTTGTCTCGCCGTAATTAGAGCAATGGGGAGAGGAACAGAGCAGAGGACCACTGGCATCTGCAACAAGGAGAGAGCCAGCAGAGACGGACGCTTGGAGTAAAGACAGGCTTGACAAGGTAGAGCAGAGGTGGTCAAAGTCAGGTGTATTTTTGGAGGCATTTTATAATTAGACCACAAAATGTAATTAATTTATAAAAAGAGAAACTGAATAATTGTGCAATCAATCAGTCTATCAGTGGTCAAAGTGGTCAACGCACCACTGCATTATTTGAATCATTCCCAAACCTTAATTTACCAAGACAGTCCAGCTCAGATTCAGCCATGCTCAAATTAGCAGTAATCGAAAGTGTCAACCACCTTTCTTAGTCGTGGTTTGGAAGACTGCCTCATGAGGTTGTGAAACGATCAATATCCACTACTAGTTGATGCAGAAACTTGTTGAGCCATTATTGATACAGAAAAAAATAACAATTGGACATTTCAGTATAGTTTTTGAATGCTTTTTTATCTTTACCAGAGCTGGTGTACGACCATATGATAATATTAAAGATATATTGTGTAACTTTTCTGATAGCAGGGTCCCCGTATTTATTTTTATTTAGGGAGATGTAATTATTTTGCTTGGGATATTCAACAGTATGGCATTAAAAGTCTATTGTTTCATTAGAGATGATTTTATTGTTCAGAAACGCTTTAAAGAACATGTTATTATGTGAGTGGACCCGGTACTGAAAGTACCTTAGCCTGCTTATCTCCACGGAGCTGGATGTTTAATGTTTTCCTATGAAACATTTCAGACTGAACACTTAAGCATATCTACATTGAGAGTAACATATGGCGTACCCTCCCAAAGAAAAGCTATACAGTTCACCTTCTAATTTTGTGAAAAAAATAACTTTTTTTTTGTATAAAACAAATCAGATAAGGGGGTATCTTTAATACGTATTTAGCTTTCTTCTAAAATAGAATATAACTGCCTTCTGAATGTGATTGTGGTTGTAGTATGATTTGTCTGATGGCCCAATATGGCTGCCACTGCTCCTTAGTCCCAGTGCAGCTTCGACTTACTTATCATCGCTTATTACTGAAATCTACAACAATCCAAAACTTACCAAAGAACCAACAAGAATGCACACTGAAGACAACAAACAAAACGATGCAATTGATGAAGCAAGCCTTGTAAAGCAATGGCCACAAAAAAGAGTAAAGAAATGGGCAATTCACAATACCCACCAATCCACTTCAGGAGAGAGCATGTGGGCCCAAGTGTAGCGCCCTGAGAACAGAGGGAGAGGTGGCGTCTGCGGTGATAGATGGCACAATTTGGAAGAGGATAGAAGCAGGGAGTCTTATGAGTTTAAGAATTGATGAAGACAAAATGTGCGCAAGTAGCAGGGGTAATAACTTGAGGGGCTCGGCGCAGCTCCTTATGGGATGTGTCCCGACTCGGCCCGCCTCTGATGGACGGCATGCCCACCTCCTTCTGCAGTGGGGAGGAGAAAAGGGGCGGGGCCTGGGGGTGGTTTAAAAGGAGAAATGAAATGTCTGACAGCGGGTGTGGTACATCGTGAGCACGTCAGCATCACTCATTTGTCTTCATGATCTCAGCTTTGACTGTTACTTCTCAACCAGCTCTGAACTTTGAGGCCTTCACAGTGTATAATGCAATAGATAATAGATAATGCAAAATGAAGCTTTCAGGGTAAGCCTATGATAATAACACCATTTGAAGTGCAATATGTTGTTACAGAAAATACCATGATAAGCTAAGATATTGATGACATTTTTAAGTCACTGAAACAATAAAGCAAGATAATCCCAGTGAATGCTTTTTCTAAATGTAAATCGCTTATGTAAAATATGTGTCTGTAATGACCCGGGGGTCAAATCCAGCTCTGAACAATTTTTGTTGGCCCCCAGGGATCCTGCTGAATTGGCCCAAATGATTATAAGCAGTACTTTTTTAACTCAAGTTTAAGTATCTTTATCACTGCAGCCTCACTGCATTGTGACACAGACCTAAAATGTGTGTTGTGGCTGTGTCAAACATATGTAAAATACAACTAACAAAATCGTACCCACCTGCGTAAAGAAAAGGTACATACAAGAAACACTGAGCACCAAAAAATATTGTTTCAGCTATAATATATTGAATGGCAAGTTAGTATAGTAATTACGGTGACAGGCCGAATTCAGACTTGTATATAAAACAAATTATAGCTTCAGATTAGGTATTAAAACACAAATTACAACCAATATTTATTAGTGGCATCCTGATGTTTCCATGGCTGCGCTCCAAACAGATTGTGTGATTGAAGGTGAGTAGCAAATCTAGCAGCGTCTCCCAATGTTAGCCCTGTGACAAAATGGCCGCTGTCCAAGCCTATGGATTTTCTGATTTAGGTATAAAAACACATACTTGAGTCAAATTAATTCTTTTCATTCAGCAGTCATATAATATATACTTGTCATTACTGGCCTCTATACTGGAAAGACAAGCTGATTACAAGTCTGAATATATGCAGGAGCACAGCGTGATGTTCATTCAGTAATTGTTGACCATGTAGCTCACGGACGCCTAATCCATTTAAAGTGCGTATACAGCCTGCACAAAGACTCAGTGCCCTTCAATGCAATGGGCTTCTTTCACCATTTTATTACTTTTCAGGCTTTTACTGACAACTCACACATTCACTGACCTTGATGGGACTAACTCATATACAGACTGATTTGCCATTGTGCTGTTGAGCAAGAGGGGAAGATGAAGTTAACCTGAGCTATTGTCAGCGTGGAACACACATTTTGTTACATCTGTGTCTCTCTGCACAAATCTGCCACACATTGCGCTCATGGATCAGTGCTGTGGCCAGGGACATTATAGCGAGCATAGGCTTATTGTTTACTGAGCGGCTGGACTTTCAGAGCAGGGTTTAGCTTGGCTGTCAGTGAAGTGCTTTGTAAAGACAGTTATATTGGATAGGTCATGCAATAAAGCGATTATAATAATCTACGGCACCGGGAGATGCACACCTTGTATACGGTCAACACATACACACAAAAAGTATTCTCCAATCATTGAGTAGATGTGAGTTTAGCGTGAAGGATAAAAGTGGGAGGACTTGGTGTCACGGTAGAGCAGAGACACACAGAGAGGAAGAGGCAGAGAGAGGGAGAAGGTGGGGGCAGAGAGAGAAAGAGAGACAGACAGATAGACAGAGAGGGAGAAAGCGAGAGAGAGAAAGAGAGAGAGGGAGATGTCAAAGTAATCCCATGAGGATCAGTGTCCCTGAGGGCATCCTACCCCGAGGCAACAGGCGTGCACACACACATACACAAACACATGCACACATAAAGTACACACACACAAATACACACACACCTAAAGACAGGAGACCCTCTCTGCAGTGGTAGACCTCTCCATCAACAAGCAGCTCAGACCGCCAGCACACACCAGTCTGCTGTCAAAGCCGGGAACAAACCGCACCATTATTAAACCTGCTAAAACACACACAGACTGTACACAGAGCAGTCTCTGACACCGACCACTTTAGACAGTCACAAACAGACCACATGGACAGATAACAGGCAACAACTTCTAATATCTTACAGTTCTGGTAAAAAAAAAAAAAAAACATACTTCACTGAGAGCATTTCTGACAAAATAGCTCAACATTAATGATGGTAAATGGTCACATTTTTATATAGCACCTTTTCACCTTCTAGGCACTCATCAAGGACTCACACACACACACACACCCACACACACACAAAACACAAATGTACGCATGGGGGAAGAGGTGCATTTATCTGTGAGAACTGGAATCGCACAGCCGACCTGTGGCTCAGTAACCAACCTTAACCAATGTTTTTGTCAATGCCAATGTTTTTTGCCAGATTTGAACCGCTAACCTTTAGATCAATCAAACAATAAACAACAACAACAACAACAACAACAACAACAACAAGAAACAAATCTAATATGTAGCACCATTTAGAGACCTGCTTTAAGGTGCTTTGTGTAACTTTACCTGTGGAGGATCCTTCAGCTACATTAAGTAGAGATAAGTAAAGACAGTTAAATTAAATGCTATACTGCTAAATGCTAACATTTCAGGAAAAAACAACACGGAGTCATGCAGGAGGCGAACCCACTACCAGAAAAGTTACATAGTGCACCTTTATATAAATACGTGTAATGCCAGCATGGAACATTCCAGTCAAAGCAACTGGAAGTGTATCTTTAAGATCATAGCTTATTGTATGTGAAATAATGTATGTTTCTGCACAATGATCAGGGTTACAATGATTTGTAGCGTGACCTTACCTAGTCAAATCAGGTTAGATAAGATGTCAAAACAACTTAGTCTTAAACGCAGGAAAATGTTTAAAATACGAAGACATGGGCTGAAAGCTGCTGTCAAAATATCTTTGAATGAATAGAAGGTACTGATCTTTGCAGTGACCAGACAGACTAAGTGATATTCTCTTAAAATAGGTCTCACCAAAAAGCAGCCATACCATTTTCAGACAAAAGAAGACCTCAGCAAAATGACAGTGCTTCTTATAGAAAACTTTAAACATACAGTGTGTAATTAAAGCAAACATTTCAGCTGCCAGATCTTGTTTTTTTAGTAATACATTTAGATATTTCTGAATGTCAACGCTGTGCTCTAATGGGACCTTGCGATAAACACCAATCATAACATTTTCCACATACAAATTAGAAAACAAAAAGCAGTGAATGATATTTATTGAGCACAAATATCGAGTCTCATCTCTCTTGGTGACACACTTCAAAAATCTACCACTTAAACTGTCTGTAGAATGAAAGGAGAACTGTGAGGGCGCAAATCAACCGATGACTTCTCCCCCTCACCATCATTGATCTACGCTGTCATGTTTACACCATTTGGCCTTATATGGCGTCAACATCCCCCCCAAGCGTTGCCAACTGCCCACATCCAACCTGTCAATCAAATCCTTAAACTCCGCCCTCTTTTTTCATCTCCCCACCTTCTTCCATTAGCTAAACATGAAAACCTAGGGCGGCACCGCTGGACTAGACAGCCAGCCTATAGGCCTCTGGCTCCAGCACCAGCTATCGATCCAGTTCTTACGGTAATGGGCGTCTGTCTCCCGTTTGTCTAATTGGCTAAGTGATGCGATTGATCCTCAGATTGTTGGGCTAAGTTCATTTGCTGCGGCCAGCGTCAAGACCAGTGAGTGGACGGCCCGCGCGCCTGCTGTACAAGATGTTGCGAGTAATGGCTTTGTAATTGATCAAGCTTTGCGGGTGGGCGGGGTGCTGGATGCATTAGAGCGGGGAGGATGTTAAGAGAATGTTGATTAAGGCTCGTTACGACATAATCGATGGGAGAAAACGTGTTGTGGATGGACTGTTTTGGTTTTTGGGACTGAGCCATTTGTTTCTGACGTGCTGTCTGAAGTAGCACGGGTCCAGGGTCTTTTAATCTGTCATGCTGTAATGTAAAATAAAGCAAAGGGAAAGTTAGGGGATGATCTCATACGTACTTTCTATGGTTGGGAACATGGAGAAGAGAAGAAGGCATGTTGGGCCACTTGAAGAAACCACCAACAGCGTTGACAGAACAGGAAACATTTGAAAAGTATCAGTATTCAATATTCAGCTTTTATTATCAATTACATTACCAGCATTTCATTGGTGGATCATTCCCAGTCTCATTGGTTGCTTAAAGTGGAAGTTGAGGCTGCATTACCCAATTTTCAAATCCCAAAAGGAGGAAGGAAGAAGTTATCTAACTAAATATAAGCACAGAGCTAGTATTGACATGCAAGAAGTTTCAAAAACATGCACAGCTTTAGAAGAGTTTCTGGTATGTCTTGGGAATATGTAATTTATTTTAGTAGTTTGGATTTAGATTAGAGATCGACCAATATGTTTTTCTTCATGGCCAATGCCAATACCAGTTCTTTAGAATCCAGAGCAACTGATGGCCGATAAGATCTACTGATATTTTTGGGCTGATATATAAGGCTGATTTTGATTACTTTGCTCAAATTATGTCATTTAAATTAACTACAAACTCACCCACAGCCCTTTAAGAGAGCAGTGTATTACATTTAGTCCAGTCCTCTTTTCATATTAAAGTATGAAAAGCTTTGTGTGTATTTTTAGGTTGCAAATCAACCAAAACAAACTACCGGTCTGTGCCGTAGATCTAAAGCCGATAGCCAATATGCTAAACGGTTCAATATTTAATAGCTGCAACTTACTTTGCAGTAGTTCCTTATTGTCTTGAGCGAAGTGTCTTGCCCAAAGACACAACAACAGAATCTATTGATGGTCAAGCAAGATCAGTGAATGATTGACTTTACAACTTCTACAACCACAAAAGCAAAAAATGATATTATATGAGTAGCATTATTGACTTATACTACCAGTATGAATCATGCAATATCCAACTAGTAAAGGCAACAAGCGGACAAACAAACCAGGATTTCACTCTCTCTCAAAGCCCTTTAAACAGTTAGACAGGTATTTTTTACACAAACAGCAGCGGTGCGCAGTTATCCTCCTAACTCATGCCAAAATGGTGAGCCAGTGGCCTGCAGCTTCCTTCTTGTCCCAGTAGTAATAACACATAGTTAATTCCATATCTGAGCCTCACCTTTTTACTCCCACACTCGCCCCATTGTTCCTCTGCTTTGACAAGGAGTGGGTAGACAGAGAGAGAGCGAGGTACAGAGGCACGCGCATAGCCAGCATCTTCTCAACAACACGCAGCCATTGATTAACACAGGATTAACAACGCAACATCAGAGCAGGGAGAGAGTAGCCGGCAGCTTGTATACAGCTTTCTACTGCCACTGCTCTGCTATGTGTTATCTGTCGCCCATATGTGCACCTAGGGCCCTCCACAGTCCCTGTAATAGACTGGCTAGCTCCGAGGTGCTGTATGGATGTGCTGCAGGGGAGATGTGTGTGGAGGATGATGGAGAAGAAGGCGAGGGGAGTTTAAAGAGGGGTTAAGGATTTTTTTTTCATATGACAAAACTAAGGTAATTAAAAGACAATTAGGAAAACATACAATACACACATAAGAAGGACCACGTTGAAGGATACTGACAAATATATCATCAATATTCCAGTACATCAGTTGTTATAAATTCAGTCATTATAGCTGAAATATCTGTCTTAAATTTATTCTTGCCTTGATAGAGCTGCTAAGAGTATCTATCGATTTAAAAGTTGTTAATAGACAATATGAGCAAAATTATTCAAAGATAAATCTATAAAAACATGTTGATAAGCAAGATATGTCTTGCCAGCAATCAATAAAATTAACATAAACCTTATGGCAAATTTAAGTATATAGCATATAGTGAAATATCCCAAGCCTATGTAGTATGTCAAGTTAATGAATTGGCATAACCTATATTCACTCGATTTCACATAATTTCATTGTTTTCAACTGTTGCCTAAGTGCTCACTTGGAGTGCTTGGTTCATTTTTAATGATAGCTACACTTTTAATAGCTGTAAAAAAGTATGAACAAAGACTTATTTAATAATGAACAAGTACTTTATTATAAATGATTCTGGCTTCGTAAGTAATTAATTAATCCCATCCATCCATCGATTTTCTTCCGTTTATTCAGGGCCGGGTCATGGGGGCAACAGTCTTAGCAGGGACTCCCAGACTTCCTTCACCTCAGACACTTCCTCCAGCTCCTCTGAGGGGACCCTGAGGTGTTCCCAGGCAAGCCAAGAGACATGAACTCCTCCACTTGAAGCAGGGACTCCACCACCCGGAGAGGGCAAGCCACCTTTTTCCGGTTGAGAACCATGGGCTCGGATTTGGAACAGCTGATTCTCATCCCAGCCACTTCACACTTGGCTGCGAACTGCCTCAGTGCACACTGCAGGTCCTGGTTCAATGAAGCCAACATCATCCACAAAAAGCAGAGATGAGATCCTGTGGTCCCCAAACTGGACCCCCTCCGGCCCCTGGCTGTGCCTAGAAATTCTGTCCATAAATACAATGAACAAAACCGGTGACAAAGGGCAGCCCTGGTGGAGTCCAACATGCACAGGTCTGGAACAGGTCTGACTTATTACCAGCAATGCGAACACAACTCCTGCTTCAGTCATACAGGGACCAGAAAGCCCTTAGCAACAGGCCCCGGACCCCATACTACCAGAGTTAATTAATCCCCTGACTCCTAACTCCTAACCCCAATCCCTTACATAAGAAGTTAATACGTCTGAATCATTCTTAATAAACTATTTGTTCATCATTAAGTCTTTGTGTTTTATATAATTCATGCTTTATTGAGGCTAATTAAGGTTATGGTAAGGCAGTATTGAGTAAATTAGGTTAAAAAGTTTAGGTTCAAAGTTACATGGACAGAATTTAAAACACCCAACAATAGAAATTAAAAGAAACAACATTGGGCAACACACATTTCAAGTCTACATTTTAAGTCACCCCATGCCATTTACTTAGACCCATTATTAATCAGTCATTCTTCAAACCCCACAGAGCACCCCTATTCTGCACACTGTCCTGTAGTGACTGCCGCAGACTCCTCATATGACTTAGTGAATATTCATGGACCAGCCTTCTCCACCCGCACCCTCTGTGAGTGTATGTGTGTGCATTAGCTTTCTCCTCCATCAGCCTCATTATGAGCCATGACTCATCGCTGTGATGTGAATACGCCTCATTCACATTCAGTTCCACACTTCCACTGCACCCGCTCCCTCCCCTCTCAGAGCACCCCAGATGGCACCCACAGCCAGACAAGAAGTTCAGCGCCTCTGACCACTCCAGCCCGTTACGGTCCCAAGTGGAGAGTACTGTGGCCATGTTGGAAAACAGACATGCATGACACTACTTTATCAAAAGCCCTAAGGGAAGAAGAGGTTTAGAAAAATGCATTGTTGAGGAAGGCAGATAAGGTTTACAGATGGGGTAAATCGAAAAATATGGCAAAGAGGATACATGATGATGGGATATTGATATGTTGTTGCAGTGGGAGAAAGGTAAAGCGGTTTAGCAGGCTGCATATGATCCCATACGCTACACTGTTATAATGGAATAAGGCAATACACTATGGGCAATTTGGTTGTATTAGACTATTACAATCTGTGGACAGTGGGCAGTGTTGGCTCTGATAGTCACCATAAAAAGTGAATGCGTGAAAAGGTCAGACCGGACTGAGGACTGTATAATAGAGCTCCACAAATATCACATTAGATTAATTGTTTTGAAAGCACTGATGATGCGCAGTGGCGTAATAGAGATTAGAGTAATCACAAAGGTCTGATTACACATCAGGGTCAGTGTCATAACCATGCTCATGTCATTGAGAAAGTCACAAGGAAATACAAGATGTTTAGCACTTGACCAGAACTTCACCTTTAGGTATAGATTTGTGCAATGCAGTTTAAAGGGTCTATATTACACTATTTTCTGATCTATTTTATAATGCTGTTTCCTCATCAAAATACCTGGAGTTGTGTTTGTTTCATTCACACATGTTTAACACACAAACCAACAAATATTTAGCTTGACTTCTTCTCTCAAGCTGAAAACACTCCACACTTGTAATGCCATTTGGTAATAGTGGAAATGGTCCACTGTGTTTTTCAACTCCATACACCTTCACTAAAAACATTTGGCTGATTTTAGCCCTGGAATTACCCACCTCTGCTGAACTAAAAAAGAAAGCGAGAAACTAACTAAAAAACTACAACTACATGACATTATAAGGTGGAACAGAGCAGTTTTGGATTGAGTTTTGGAGATACAGACAGACTAATAATAAAGGATTACTCAACCATGTGCTAATAAAACAAAACAATTCCAAGTATGTCTTTGATGAGGTAACAACATCCTAACATGGCTTAATGTGTCAATTTTGTGTAATATTTGTATTTGTATTTATTTAACCTCCATTGTGCTTCCATCCATCTTCTCCCACTTAACCCAGCTGGGTTTACTGCCCAATACTCATAGCACCTGACATCCCCTATGAACCCCTCTGCGGGTGGTGAGCCCACAGGAGGGTGGACAACATGGTCCTTGATGCTAGTTCATAGGGGTGCTGCATGTTTTGAGTTGATGGGGAGGAAACCCATCCAGACACGGGGAGAACATGCAAACTCCGCACAGAAAGGCCCGAGCGACCTGGGGATCGAACCCACAACCTTCTTGCTGGGAGGCCTGAGTGTTGCCACTCAGCCACTGTGCCTCCATAATAGCTTGTGCTTCCACACAGCTATTTTTCCTGGAGTCAATGACCATGCATGCATGTTTTTTGGGTTGATGGGGGACACCAGAGTGCCCGGAGAACATGCAAACTCCACATAGTAAGGCCCGGGCAACCCAGGGATTGAACCCAGAACCTTCTTGCTGTGAAACGTAAGTGCCAGCCACTTAGCCACTGTGCTGCCTAATAATGGACCTTTAATAATTCAGTTGATTGAGCTAATACATTGTAAACTGGACAACATAGCACAATGGTAGATAGTGTTTAGTTGTTGTTATGGGCAACAGCAGAAAGAAGAAGGCAAAATTTGGGTTTAAACTATAATTTCATTCAGCAATTATACAAATACAGTTTTTGCTAGTAGTACCATGAGCTTGTTGTTTTGGTCAGATGTGAAGGCTTCACATCTGTGGAACTCTTTGCCTCTGGAGTTCAAGTCACAGATGGACATTAGACTTTTCTCCACAAAAGTAAAAAAGTGGCCTAAAGAAAATCAGAAATGTAAAACTGGATATAGTAAGGACAAGTGGGACCAATGCTTTTAATGTTCTTGTTTTGTTTTTTGTCCTGTATCTGTGTGTTATTTGTGTTGTTTTCTGTCCTTTAAAAGCCTAACCAGGGACAGGGGCTGCGAATTAGCCTGTGGCTACAAGCCTTATGTACATGGACATCAGTAACCTATATGGTGGCAATGTTTTCAATGTACTGTCCCTGTCAAATAAATAAATGAATAAATACTTTATCAGATCAGAGAATATGCCAACCAAGAATCCAGTCAGAATCAGAATTTGCTTTTAAACTTTCTTAACAGTTGTTGTGGCAGTATATTTTTCTGCACAAACCCCTCTGTCAGCACTTTGGTGATATATTTATAACATGAAAAAGGGGTAATATTGTCAATCTCACACAGTCGATTGTTGCCAAATGACTTTAAGGTACAAGATCAATACAGAAAGTTTGTGGACCCAACCTCATGCAAAAAAATAATAAAAATGAGTTTAGATAACAAATGAATATAGTCTGCCCCGAAATGTTGGAAGCAGAGGAAACTGCGTAAGTTCACATCCAACAAGCAAAAAACAAGTAAACTTGATTGACGTGATTATTAAGATGCACAGGAGATCAAAAATAATTCACACGTGTAGGCAGTTATAATGTTCCTTCATACACGTACAGTTAACTTTCTGGAGTTGTCTGGCCAGTCTAAAACAATAAAAACATCCTAGAAATTTTACATTTGAACTGCATTTCAGTCCAGTCTGGCGTAGAACAGTATCATCAGTCCGTGCTGGGAAGCAGCAGGATGATGAGAGCTAATGGTGACCCGCAGGTGTCCCTGTACCGAGGAGGGTTCACGACCGCTCCAGTGTGTGCCCAGACCAGCCTGGACTCCAATTACACAGGCCCATACAGACAGCAGCCTGCGCCTTCCATAGGTCATTACTGCCTCAGTCACCATGGCCAGCTCTCCGTGTATCTAATGGGTACCGGTGTGCTCCAACCATTATACTGCTCCTCTACAGCCATGTGGTCATTTGAAGCAACTCCTGTAATATCCTGTAACATACAAGCACCTCATCATTATAGGCCTGGTCTGGACGGGGCAGCAGGGAGTGTGTGTCTGTGTAGTGTGAGTTTTCGGGGTAGCAGCAGAGGTTAGCGCCCGGTCGATGATAGAATCTGCAAATGGATGCCACCTTTTGCTAGCAGGAGGACAAGTCATTTTAGCAGCCTAATGGAATTTTACAGCATGGGAATACAGTGTATAGAAGAAGATATCATCTGGTGCAATAGGGAGAGCAACGCTCTGTGGTGAATTCTGATATTCTATTATTCAGCACACAGTGGAAGAAGAAACTTATTTTCCAGTCCAGCTCAACAAAGGAGGGGATTGCCCATAGCTCAGATATAGTCCATTGGAAGACTTAACTTGGTTGTAAAGTAGGCCTACTGTGCAAAAGATGCTGAACAAAGAACGAAGTATCAATAATAAAAACATTTAAATAAAAATATAAAACTAATAAAAAAATATGTTAAACACGTATGTTATAAACATTTTCAGTATTGGCACAAGTAATTATTATTTCTCAGCACAGTCAAAATAATTAGCTATAAAATCCTGTATTAATTAAAATGCACTTATAATACCTAATGCAAATAGCACCGTAGCCTACATACAGGCAACATATGGGACACACATATTGAGTAAGAGATAAATCTAGATATTGTTTACAGCCTTGTATGCAGACACTCTAACCAACAGCAGCATTTTGGAGTCTAATTTATTACCTCCATTCACGTCCAAGTCTGGCTTTTAACAAGGGAAGCTCAGGGTCATAAATAACATGGAGATTCACTAAATCATTAGCCGCTAACTGCTTTGAGTGTGTTGTTAACAAAAGGTGTGCCAGGTTAGCTTTATGTGACTTTATTAGCTCTGTGAATGCTTAAGGAGGGTTTTTGGAGAGTCTTGTATATCGATCGCCATTTTATCGACAATAATTCATCTCACTTTCATATGTGGGTTACAGCCCTGACGATAGGAATTATGATGAACAATATGGCTGCCAAAATAAAACACTGCAGCATGTGTAATTCCCAGGAAATAAAATAAATAAATAAATAAATGATGCATGAGGAGGTAACTGACAAGAGCTAAAATGAAACAACGGATTTAATATGTCTCAAGCCTTTTGGCCTCCATTTATTTGTTTTTTAATTCATTTTGATAATTAATTTTGACAAGAGTCGAAGTTATTTTCAGGATTTTTGCAGTTAAGAGTTTAGGTAGACCTAGTTTGCTGTGGTTCAATGTCATTCCTCACTGAAAAAGTAACAGCAATCATTATTCATGCAAACAGCACACTTCCTGATTCTTGGACAAAATGCTAAATTATTTTTTTATTTGATGCAGACAGCAGACAGCGGTAATTTTGACTGTAAGTGCTGCTTTTACAATATATCTATACAGGGGCAAGCCAAATTTCAGCCGCTGACCCTTTTCTACCAATCCCAGCTCCTAACAGTGCCATTTGTGGTGTTTTTGTGCAAGACACTTAACTCACCAATATTTGAATCTGAATATATGCGTGTGTGTGTGAATGTCCGATAGTGGTTCCATGATGAAAAGCATTTTGAACTATTTATATCACATACCAATTACTATTTGGGATTGATTGGAAGTGTGCTCCCAGTGAACACCATATGATACAATACCATGTGAATTAGTCCCTATGTAGTCTATCTTCTCCTCTGACAGCTGTGCGTGAGCTCTGTCCACACTTGGCCAAATGCTGATCACACAGAGCAGAGGCGTGCTGAAGAGGACCTCCGAGCACTGCCTTATCTCCTTAGAGCAAGCAGCTTTGGGTGCTTGAGCAGAGGAGCAGGCTGAGGAGCTGTGCATGCTGAATATTCAGCAGCAGATAAAGCATGTGAGGAGAGAGATTTCCTCACACTGCTCTTTGTGCCTCTTAGCCACCAGGCGGAGGGAGACCCAACACCAGCCACGGTCTAATTGAAACTGCAGTAAATCATACAGATCCATTAGAAATTCTAGTCTAATTTTCTTGCACAAATTTATTAACTGTTCTGATCATTTTATGGTTAAATGCTGTGTTTTATATGAATCAATCGTACATACAGACAGAGCATGTACTGTCATCACAGTATAGCAAAAACTATCCCCACAGCAAACAGCAAGAGAGAGCAAGTCACAGGTCAGATCTCTGTGGCTGGGTGACCCCTACTCACTATAATAAATTTATGGTAAATATGTTTCATACCACACTTTTTTCAGACAAAGCAATTACATCTCCATGTGGCCCTCTATCACAAAGGTTACATAGCACACCCTTACATAAGGTCATTATTAGTATTGCCACTTTGCAGTGACATCACCCTGGGAGAACTCTTCATGTTTGTCTATATTGTAGAATGTTCAGCACTTACCATGGAGACACAATGCACACATCAGCAAACACAGCCAAAAAAGTTTTTGGATAGTCTGAATATGCAAGGAAAAATACAAAATTAATTTAAACATATTTTCTGGGGCCTGTAATCAATATTAGCTCTCATATTCATGTTTGAGAGCTTGAATTTAAACAAAAAGGTGAGAGTGACTAACTGAAAAACTGTTGGCTAGTGCTAGCTAGACTACAAACACATTGTGTTAAAACAAACCAAATTAATGTCTAACTTGAATAACACAGCCTCAGACAGAGGACTGTCTGCAAAGTATCAGTACAACTCTTTCCTAATTCCAACAAATAATTTAACCAAAACAGCGGCTGGTGTAAGATAGACATGGCCCCAGCCTCATCTGCTATTACCATCACTACCACCAACACAATAACTCAAACTTTATTCTTCTGACAAACTAAAACCAGTGAAGTGCCACAAGGCTTCAACTTAACTTTCCAAACTCCACACACTGGGTCCATCTGTCTGCGTACTCCAGCAGCTGCTGGAGTCGTCTCTATGTGTTCTTGTGCAGAAGTTGTGTGGGCTGCTTTAAGGTGGCACCGCTCGTCCCGTCATCCATCATCGGCGGTTGGACCAGGCCCCTCCAGAGCCACAGCTGTTTGGGCAGTGACACCGTGTGCAGCCGTGGCCCTTACATCTGCTGTTGTAGCGCCATAGCTAGAGCGCAGACAAAGCTGGGGGCAAGGATCACCAAAATGCACAGGGTGATTTTTGGGGAGGGATGAGTTGGAGATTGGTATCACTGTATTGCTCTACTTATCAGAAGAAAAAGACAGGTAGTGGAATGAAGGATTTCAAAAATTGTATGGACTGTTTTGTCGAAAAATGGGCACTGGGGTAAATATATTGACTCTGTTCACAAACGTAATCACATGCATCTTAAACTACAGAACTGTCTTTGTTTTATAAAATATGGTAAAATAACAAGCATGAATCATTAAACATTCATTAAAGAAAACATGTCATAGGCTAAAATATTCAATGAGAACTGATCCTGCTCTTAAACTATAAATCCAATTACTAGCCATGTAAAATACTAAATGTCCTTTAAACCCTTTAAAGGTTTTCTATGGACATAATGGAGAATTAGAATGTGTGCTATGTCTGGTTTATGTGATATAATTTTATTTCCATATCATTATCAATTATTTATTCGCCCAAAGGTAAGAACTACTAAGTTTGCAGTGTTCCAACGGTATTGTATTGTGCTCTCAAATTCCAACAACTTCTATTTTTAACAAAACATATTTCTAATTCAAAACTAAATTTGAAGTCACAATGCAGTGATTCTTTGTTTGGACAGACTCTACATGACAAATCCAGCATCTGTTGATCTGATCAGACTTGTGTTGCCTTTAAAATGTTCACTACACTGCTTTTACACTGCACGTCTGACTTCCAAGATATTTATAAATTAAAAGGCCTTGTGTTACATTATTAAACACAGCAGACAATAGATACGTTTTCAAGCTTCTGTCAAATCTAATTTCAGCCACATTTAGGGTTTTTCATCCGCTTTCATCACTGCCTTGAATAGCAAAGGCTTCTGAAAACTCAACTTTATTGAATGAAGCACTTACACCTTGCTATGCTTCAAATATGATTAAAATTTTATTGAGCTGGATGAGGTAATGTCAACAGATTTTGAAGCTTAAAAATGACAATGAAGGTTTTCTACAAGCTCAGTATACAGCATGAGGATTAGACATTATGTGTTTTTAGTTTGAGTAAGAGAATTCATCAACATTTAAACTTCATACATAGACCAGGAGTCAAAAGAGAGACCTCCTTGGTGTGAGGCAAGAGTCTTCATTGTATTCTTCCTTGGAATAACAGCATGGGTCCGAACACCTCCAGAACACAATTTGGACAAAGACACATTATAGTTAAATCACATGTCACTCTGAATCTTCTTTGAATCATCTGTGATCTGATGACTGCATTGGCTGCTGGAATATTTTACTGTTACTTAAAGGTCCTATATTACACAAAATGGATTCTTGCTTTAAGCCATGTTAGAATGTTGTTACCCCATTCAGTCACACATCTTTGAGTAAAGTATTGTCTGTCTACATCTCCAAAGCTCAAAATGCTCTATTAAACCTGGTCATACTATAGAGTGGGAGTGGTTCAAGTTAACAGTTGCCTTTTACCTTTTCATCAGTAGAGATGGGCAATTCCAAGGCTGAAGTTGTCCAAATGGTTCTAGTGAAGGTGTATGGAGTTGAAAAACAGAGGAGAACTTCCTGTATTACCACATGACATTGCAAGGTGGACCAGAGTGTTTTTTGTTTGAGAGAAGAACTCAATATACAAGCTTTGTGTGTTAAGCATGTGAATGAAACAAAACATAGCTCCATGGTTTTGATGAGGAAACAACATTATAAAATAGATCAGAAAATAGAGTAATATTAAGTAAGGCCTTTTGCCATTAAATTTCCAAAAGGTAAATCCTCAATGAGAACTTGAACTAGATCATTTCTATTATTGACTAGACCCAGGAACTCCCTGTATTACAACAAAAATCTGCATTTTAACATTTTGCCTGCTGCCCCTCTATCTTGGCCTATTGAATGTTGTGATGCCATATGAAACCCATCAATACAGAATAACATGTTTAAAACTGGAGTTGCCACAGCAGCCCAAAGCAACAACAGAAATAAAATGGTCATAAAGAACAAGTGAATGCACCATGGTGGAGGAGGGATGAAGACATTTCGGCAGTCCACAAACACACGCGCACACACACACAGACATACACAGGGAGGGCAGGATGCTTGCTCACTCTGCTCCTCTTCTGGGCTGCTCCACCCCACCTCCTTCCCCTCACCTCCCCTGCTGCGAATCGTGCTTTCATGTCGGTTTCAAAGTCCCAGGTAGTATTACCCTGGGCAACCTTGACAGGGCCCGGGGCAAAGGCAACCAGGGGGCTCCGTACCTCCCTCTCTCACCCGCACTACATACACACTCATATTCAGGCACCAGCTCTGACTCATACCTTTGATTGTCTCCGTGATTGCCATTACAACTCATTATGAAGGATCGTTTTATCGACGCGTGCCCGCGTTGAGGCATCTTTTGCATTATTCAAGTGTTCAAATCATGCATATATACCAGAGCGCCGTTGAAAAGCAGGGAGCGGATACAAGGCTGAAAGATGCAGCCTATATAGGTCACTTCCTCCTCCTACCCGCTTGCAAAGTGGAACTGCAAAAGGGAGGCTTATTATAGCGGGGCTGGCTGGCTGACTGGCTGCCTGGCACATAGAAAAACAGTGGCCCTAGCAGATAAAGCAGGCTACACCTCAGAGAGTACATTGTTGCTGTTCTGAATGGAGCCCAGAGTGGCTTTTGGTGGCCGTAATTCACTGGTGTGCATGGGGGGTAGCAGCACAAAGGCACCCATATTGACAGAGGTGGAAGAATTGATCGGATCGCCCGCCAAGAGAAACATGCAGCATACATTATAAGGGGAAATGGATATGCATTTACTTTAGTTTTGATCATATATGCCATCAAATATTCATCTCATGCAATCAGGGTTAAATATGTAAAGTCATGGTGCTGTGAAAGAAGGGAATAGGAGAGACACAAAAGGGGCTCTGGGCAAAGTGGCTAATGTGGAGGCTAAAGTAATTACACTTTTGTCATCTATGGCTTGATATTTGCATCTTGGCCTGTTAAAATAAGAGTGTAGGGTGGCATGCTGGATATGCTGCTGAGTACAGTTTGAATGTGGGTGGGTTTGATTTTTATGTACGTATATGTAAAGTGAACATGTAGTTGTGAATATGTCAGCAGCACTGTATGCCAGCCTATTGTGGCAACTGTCCAAGGTGGTCTTAAAGAAAGGTTAACATTTTCATTTAATCTCCATAGGTAACTTACCTAGTTGATAGATAAAGCGTGGACACAGAATGTTCATAACATGTAGAGTTTTAGTTCATGGCTACTGTTATGCATATGAAAAGTTATATGCAACAAATATGCAAACATGGTTAAAAGGTCCTATATATTATTATATATACACATCTACTCTTGTGAGCTTTAAGCCATGTTATAATGCGGGAGTTGTGCTTTGTTTCATTCACACATATTGAGTAATCTTTTATTATTAGTCTGTCTACATCTCCAAAGCTCAACATGCTGTGTTCCACCTTGTGAAGTTATGTAGTGGTAGTTTTCAAGTTAACAGTTAACTTTTTCCTTTAATTCAATAGAGATCGGAAATTCCTGAGGCTGAAATCATCCAAATGATTCTAGTGAAGGTGTATGGAGTTTAAAAACACAGTGGAGCACACAGAGTGTTTTCTACTTGAGAGAAGAACTCGGCCTAAATATGCAGGGTTTGTGTGTTAAACACATGAAACAAAACACAATTGAAAAGAACGAGGAGACAACATTATAACATCAGAAAATACTCAACTAATAACTAATCAATTACGAGCTATGGGGGGGGGGGGTAATTTTTGGGTATGGGTAATTTTTATGTATGTATATGTAAAAAGAATATCTAGTAGAGATGTGAAAAGTGCATTTATCAGAAGCTCTGTATATCAGCTTACAGCGGTGAGTCCAGGGTGGTCTTAAAGTTGCTGATACCCAAACAGAAAGGTTAACATTTTCTCCATTTGTCTCCCGAGAGAGAAATGTGTCTTGAAGCGAGGGCCAGCTGCATCTATGGAAATGAAAGAGGAATAACATAAACAATATTTAGCCTACACAAAAAGGGCAATAGGGGCTGGTTGTTCCTGTATTCTAAGGAACAAAGTGATATTATCCAACAGACAGGGCAAAACCAAATTATTAAAGGGCCCATATTACACTATTTCCTCATCACAAACATACCTGGAGTTGTGTTTTGTTTTCATTCACACATGTTGAACACACAAACTCTACATATTTAGGCTCTGTTCAACCTTGTTATGTGTTGAAACAGTAAGTGCTCCACTATGTTTTTATGTTCATATGTTTGCATATATGTATGTTAAAATAATTTGTCTGTATGTATATATGCAATAAATTTAATGAAAAAAAGGGTTTTAAAACTCTTAACAATTAGAATCATTTGAATAATTTCAGCCAATAATTTGACCAATCTCTATTTAACAAAAGTAAAGGTAGCTCTTGACCTGAAAACTACTGCTTCAGGAGATGTAGACAGACTAATAATAAAGGATTACTCAAATATGTGTGAATGAAACAAAACACAACTCTGTTTTTGAGGAGGCAGCAGCATTATAACATGGCCAAATCAATTTTGCATAATATAGGATCTTTAAAGTAGATAAAAACAATATTACAAACTTGGATTATGTATTGCATATGGTCATTTGTAGTAGCTATACACCTGAAATTGCATCATGCTTTATGTATTGTAATGAATTGCATCATGGAGTAGTCTTTTGTATATCGACCCATTACCCAAAAATGCTGTATTGGTTAGAAATGTATCCAAAATGCATGTCGCTGACACGTGTCGGGGTGTATGCCATCAAAAACATATAATTACAACAGGTTTAAGAACTTTCAGAAACACTGAAAATACAACAGCGGTGAATATAAGACCCACAATGAACAGTGCATCCCACCTCAGGCCCCAAGTATTCCCTGTCTTGGTGCACAAAAAGGTGCACTGTGGAAGTTTTCGGTTGGGGATCTGTCACTCTTGTTTCTATGTATATGTCATTGCGCTGCTTAGAATGTTCCACAACATGACATTAAACAGATCTACATTTTATTTATACAGTTACAGGTGGTTTTATAGCTCAAAAATACATAGAAAAACAAGCATTCTGACTGTGAGCTGTGTGTCACTCTACAGCTCTGACTTGTAACTTGGTCTAATTTGGTCTCCATGAAAATAGAAAAGTTTAATGCTAAATACCTTTAAGACAACCCAAGCATGGTCATAAAAGCATTTTTTTAAAGCATTACCAGAGTGGTTAATGTCTGTAATGCCTTTGCCTCATTACAGGCAGCATAGAGTGATGTGGGGAAAAATAATATATGGGTATAAATAAAGCCATGATGCAAGTACGCACCAGTACAGGCGCAAGAATACAGAATTTTAGATGGTCTGTGACAGAACTGGCTCTCTGCGCATGTGCGCCCCTCTCACGCACATGCACCTCATCAACCTTTTTAGTTTTCTCTGCATTCCTCATTTCATTTGCCTCCCGTTACGCAGCAGACCAGTGTCTATCTCACGCACTCCCCATCCCACAGCAGACCTGTTCAGCGCTGTTCTCCTACTGGCTGCACCCGCTCCCTCCTGTCCCGATTCCACTCCTGCCTGTGCTGGTTCCACTCCTGCACCTCCACGAGTATCCACTGCTGCTACTGCTGACCACTCACAGTCTTGTCTCACGGGTGTCCACCGCATTTGGTCCCACACAGGTGGATGTCTCGTGGATTATGAAATTGTTTACTGTTAATATTAAATGTTTCTGATGTTACTGCTTTGTGCACAAACTTGGATTAAACCATTAACACAAGGGGAGGGTGACTGCACGACCTGCATTTGCCCCACACAAGTGACTCATATGCACACACAGAGCAGAATGTGCAGGTGTCTGTACAGAGCAGTGCTCATGTGCACTATAGCCTCCGTCTCTATATGCACTACATCTACTATACACCGCTGAACAAAGCTCTGCTGCCAAGAAAGCAGCGCATACGAGACATGCGTCTGCTCTGCTGTCAGTGAATACACGTGATGATCTCTGAGTCCGGTCTCGGCTCCGTGCAGGATTATCTACAGATCTGATGGTAGTCTACCTACTAGTGACTAACTTTTTAAACCAACCAAAGTGGCAATGGGAATAATTTGGCTGCGAAATTCAATGGAACTGATGACAAGAAAACACACGAACATGTTATGAATGTTAAGCATTTATTATTTGAATATATTTCCAAATAAAAGAAGCCTTGAGCATGTTACTCATTGTTTTTCAATGGACTAGTTTGATATTTATTTTTACGATTCTGGCAATTCAGTGAAGGCGCCACATCACACGGTCAGTCTGCTCCGCTCCACCTGATACTCAGGCACAGCGCACCTTTTGTTTAGAGCTCCACCCCCCACACTTGCGCTATTGCTAAGATTGGGGGCAACTAGTTTTACCCAGCAAACATTTGAAATGGCACAGCTTCAAAGTTGGGTGATGTTATGTGTGTCGGTCTTATAAAGTCTACACAAAGTGAAGTGAGCCTCTTTGGCAAACTATAAAAAGTTTGAAAATAAATTCCAGTGTAATGATTTTGCCTTATACTACATAGCAGCATTCTCTCAGACACATCTCCCTTACAGCAGCTAATTGATTTATGTGTGGCATTTACAGAGGAGGTTATCTGCTCGTGGCTGGAGTGACATTTGGCCTTGGGAGAAGTAACCTCAAAAACCTGCATATACTGTAGAGCTATATATTTAGTCTGCACTGTTAACTTGTCTAAAGTTGTTGGATCAAGTGTGGGCACAGAATGGCCTCAAGGTGTTCATGACCTGTAGACCTTTAGTT
The DNA here is from genome assembly GCA_030686955.1 of Odontamblyopus rebecca. Taxonomy (NCBI): domain Eukaryota; kingdom Metazoa; phylum Chordata; class Actinopteri; order Gobiiformes; family Gobiidae; genus Odontamblyopus; species Odontamblyopus rebecca. The sequence continues at coordinate 17,757,603 of CM060670.1, read as the reverse complement.
CATGGATATACAACTGTGTATATGAAAAGTTAACATGCAAAAACTCTACTAATCAACAACTACTTTACGATTGCATCAGTCTGACATGTTTAGTGTTAAATTCTATTTCTGACAAAGAATTGGTTTGTTTTCTCAAAGTTAAAGTTGCAATGTGTAACTTTTTCTGGTGGAGGGTCCGTCATATGCTTTTCTCCTTGGAGATTGTTTTGTCTGGAATGCTCCACTGTATGACATTAAACCTTTCTGTCTTCATGGAGACCAAACCAGGCCAGACATGTAGACTTACAGTCAGAATGCCTGTTTTCCAAGACATATTTGAGCTATAAAACCATCTGTAATTGGATAAATGTAAGGTAGAGCTGTTTAATGTCAGATTGTGGACCATTCTAGGCAAAGCAGAAACAAAAAAGTTACACACTGCACCTTAGTTCAAAGGGCAGATGATGCAAATGGTCAGAAAGTATATAATGAATGGATAATGAACAAAATTGTAAAGCAACTTAAAAAGGGTAAAGAGTGCAAAATATGAAAATTATTATTATTAAAAAAAAAGAAAAAAAGAAACCAGTTAGAACAATAGCACCATTTGGTCATGATTAAACAGACATCTTTACAAATCTTACAGTTGAATTCAGTGTCCTCAAGTTTTTCATCCAGTACAAGAACTACTGTGCAACCTTGAGCGACTTGGAGCCCACTCAAATTCAAGAGGAAAATGAAAACCACAACATGGTGAGTGAAACAACTAATGTTCAGTTGATTCATCCTAATATTTATTTATTTATTTATTTATTTACTGATAGACAATATTGTTTGACCCCTATGAACTAACATCAAGGACCATGTTGTCCACCCTCCTGTGGGCTCAACACCTGCAGAGGGGTTCATAGGGGGGGTCAGGTGCAATGAGTATTGGGCAGCAAACTGCCCCCGCGACCCAGCCGGATTAAGCGGGAGAAGATGGATGGATGGATGAATATTGTTTGATTGAGATGTGGCTCAGCTAAATTTTAAGATGTTCTTTTTGGTGTTCTATAGTTAGATCATTAAAAAATCATTTTCATAATTTCCTTTTGGATATTTTATGTGAAAATGCATTAATAGTTTATCATTACAGAAAACTGGTCCTTGCCCCTCATTTGCAAGTTCGACATCATAACATAAGAATCCCAAATCAAATACTAAAGAATGTATAAAAATAACAACTGAATATATCACACATTCATTCAAGTTCATGTTTTCGTTCCATCCTAGTTCCAGCAAGGCATGCAACGAATCAGCTACGTGGCTTCATGCTTGTCCTCCTCTGACCCCTGGCTCTTCTACTGCCTGTAATCTCTCTCTCATTTCTTCTCCTCTTCATCCTCCCCTCCTTTCAGCTCTCTTTCTTGTTCACTTCAGACATGTCATCTTCCCCTTTGCCTCGGACACTCTCTCATGGGAACTGCATGACCTAAATCTGTCTGGCTCTCCCCTGCCCAGCTGACCACACCGATCCTCGGACATAGATGCTCTTGACATTGTGGGTCGGTGACAACACATCAGGTGAGGACAGAAGAACCATGGCGACAGGGAGAAGCACTGAACCATTGCCGTGGAATTGTACAGAGAATCCCACATACACTCTAACCTGTCCACATGTATTGTTTGGCTGTCAAGCAAGCATGGAATAGCTAGCCTTGGAGATCTCTCAACAACTTTAAAAATGTGGTGTTTTTTTCCCCCTACGCTGAAATACCCACCAAAAGAAATGGCTTGAAATGGGACCCACCAATAGAAAGTGGTACAGGAGAAAAGAGGAAGTGTTGGTTTCCTGTGTGGTGGAAGAATAAACAAGGAACAGCCTTGAAGGGACAACAAAGTGGGTCCATTGTCAAAGGCAAACATCCATTTCATCTTCAATATTTCTGTGTTTATGACAGAGCCTGGGCACTGCTGTGCTGTCTGTGTTCAAAGAGAGTCCAGTGATATCGCAGCGACTTAAAGAACAAGACTCATGACACAAAGTACAGTATATTCATGTGCACTTTATTCACACAGCCTACATCTGTTACTACTATTTTCTAGAATAATATGGTTCAAGACGACATATTATGATTCTGTCTGATATATATTTATAATGTATGAGACACATGGATTATAATTTCATAATTATAATTTAGATAAATCAAATTTAATATTGCTATACTGGTTTAAAGTGGGCCATGCAGACGGCCTCACCTACAATCAGTTCACAGTAGCAAGTTGTAGATTTTTTCTTTAAAAAAGAGGAAAAAAAGAAGTAAAAAGAAAAACACTGTTTTTCTTTTTACTTCTTTTTACTAAGGGGGTAAGGGAGAACAGGAACTTTCAGCATTCAGCATAGAATGAGGTAACTAAAAAAAGCATAAATCACTCAAAATACTCTTTCAAGAGAGTAAATGATAAGGGAAGAACATTATAACACGGTTTTAAGCTTTTAAAAGTTGATTTGGCATAATATGTCTCATATGGCTCAACTGACTGTGAATGAAGCCTAGGCTGCATTCGACCCAAAGCTCAAAGAAATGTGAAACAATTTGGAAAGAGAAATTGACATTATTTTAGATTTTGTATGTATGTCCTGGTACAACAGTCCAGAGATTCACTCCACTGAGCATAACAGTTAACATGTTTAGCTGAACACAAAGGCCATAAAACTCAAGGCCACATAAAAAATGACTCGAACTGTGATTCATATTTTAGATTTTAACCATGGGCTGTTGATGAATAACAGAGGAATAATCTCATGATTGATACAAAGATACAGTCAGTCAATGAGCCACAGTAACATGATAGGAAGTAGACGAACCTTTACAGAAAATACATCTTTAAAGCCGAATCATTTAGTCCATGTTTTAAATGAAAGAGCGCTTGAAAAGGACCCAGCTGAGATCGGAGGTACCATGTCTGGCTGTGAGCACTTTTTACCACATAATAATGAATGACACTGAAAATAATAGTGAGCAATCAACTCAAACTACCAAAGTTTTGAAAATCCGTCATTAATTCACCGCGGGCTAAGAGTGCGTGGGGCTCAGAGCTGGTCGGCGCAGACTAAATTGGTTTTAATGGATTTCATGGGGAGGTATTCGTGGGCCATTTGATTGACAAAGAGGTCCGAGAGTCACCACAGCTCCCTGCACCCGCGCTGTCCCCGGGCTACGCACCATTGATCAAACACATACAAACTGTCACTCTGCATCGGCACGGCAACGCTGACGGACTCACCAGTCTCTTCAATCATTAGTCCATCACACTTGTATGTATCCGCGGTCCACACCACCACAGTGCAGCATTCATTCAAATCGGAGCCTGATCAAAAACAAGTCCTTGACCAATTGCACTCCACTTCAAACAAATAGGGTTTTGAAGCAATGAATTGTAGTCGCACAAAAGAGTGCCCTAATAATCTTTCAGAGCTAACGGATACTATTAAAGTGTCAAGCATGAAAAAACACAGCTGATAGGTAGATAGTAAAAAAGAATCACGTCAAATAATTCAATGATTATGGACCTTAATTTTAATACTGCTGACTCTTTTGCTACTGTAAACATAAACTTTACAAATAGCTAAAATGTACTTTTCACATGTTAAAATGTATTTATTTTTGTTGATAAAGAAAGAATCCAAAATTAGTAGACACAGATTTCTGGTGGGGGGTCTGCACCCGCTAGGTTACATATCTATCACTAAAATATTTCATTTTGGGTATTTTTATTGCTAAAAAGAATATCGAAAATCATGTATTCTTACTCTGAGTGGGATTGCCTCTCCACAGATCTGACTTGACCTAACTTGACCATGTCTGTTTTGATATAGATATGATCTATGCCATGCTGTGCAACTGGTGGACCAGCATTCTTTATACAACAATAAAAACCCAGAATGAAGAGTAATCATTACACATATCTAATAAAAAAAATAATAAAACATTAAAAACTGAGATAATAAAAAAAAAAAGTTCTACTTGTAATCTATTTTTAACACTTTTGAATCTCAGCCCTCAAGAGGCTTTTAAATGAAACGGAGAGCCAGGAAACCTTACGAAACGTACACAGGAAGGTGTGAAAACAAACAGCTACAATAACAGTCCAATGCGTGGCCCTGACCCATAATGTCCTTCAACTGCTCCGATCTCCATGGAGACACCACGAAGGCCGGGGTGCGGATTTCCCACCGGACATGAGAAATGAGCACAATTACAGCCCCTGAGAGGTAATTATATGTACATTGAGGTTGCAAGGGCCCATAAATAATGCTGATACCCCCCTCGTGCCTGTTTGGTAATTGGAGAACAATAAGCTGGAGATGAGCGCTTCGGCACCTGCCCCGATCCTGATAGTGCCTAGTTCACTGCTCTGTCCTTCTCTATGTAAAAGCACTCTCATTCAGGCAAAGCCAAATTTGATCAAGTAAAGACCTACAGGCTGCATTCATATGTCTAAGGAAAGGAATGACGTTTGAAAATGAGATGAATAAGCTAGAAAGCGAGAGCCCTGACCTGTTGCTTCTAAATAATGCTTCATTTTTGTTTATACTTGTTATATATTAAAAACACCTGAAGACCACGTACAAAATAATGCCTTTTGTATGGCTCCAGATTGTAAATTTGATCCTACATGGGAGATTCTGTACAATTGAGCTAGCCAACTATTTCACAGGGGGACCAATAATTTTATAGATTCTGTCCTATTGTGGGTTAATGCGTAGGTCTTACCCCTGCCTACCTGCCTACAAATGAAATTAAAATAATGCCTTGACAGAGGTCTGTGTGTTTAAATTTTTTGTAATAAATAACTGCTCTAGATCTGTACAGAGGTGCAAGATCAAATAGGGTGAAGAGTGGGGAGACATTCAGCAAATTGTATGAGCCAAGAGTAAAGTATGTCCTGCAGAACCATATTCACTATGTACAGAAGCATAGAACAATAATGTATAAATATATTTAACAAGATGAAATTTGTACAAAATATAGCATTGCATCCTCCTGTGGGCTCACCACCTGCAGAGGGGTTCATAGGGGAAGTCAGGTGCTATGAGGATGCCCCCGCGACCCAGCTGGATTAAGCGGGAGAAGATGGATGGATGGATATGGATGGACAATGACAAAAAAGCATAGAACAATAATGTATAAATATATTTAACAAGATGAAATTTGTACAAAATATAGCATTGCAAAAGGCAGATCTCACAACCCTAAACACCAAACACTGTGGTAATTTCCCCAATGACTTAATAGAGCAGTGTTTGCCTGACTCCAAAGCAGTTTATCAGCTGCAGTAGTGATAGGACGCTAAATAAGTAGCTTACGGCGCACAGGAGCTCTTAGCACTGAGGCTGCTTGTCACTGCTAAGTAGCTATCTGAACATGCTCCCAGCTAACATGAAAAGTGATGGGAGTTTGTGTTTCAATGGCACATATCTGAAGAATTCACCAAACAAAGGGCAGATTGCAGAGTGGATACATTTAGCCCAACATTTCTTCCCCATGTGGAGTAAACCCCAGTCAATATCAAGGGATTGGTTATTTTTAGCCTTCAGCAGCACAGCGTAGTATCTCTCTTAATACATACATTGAGCTCTATATAGTAGAACATTTATGTCCCAAGGGGCTTGTAGTAAAAGCATGTGTAGGGTTGAATAGATCCATGGGGAATATTTACACCATAAAAATATAACTACGCTGGAAATGGTTATGTTGGAGGGTAGTTATTTAAAACAGTTGTGGTGCTTGGAAAAACAAGATTTTGTTACATACGCTGTGAAAAGTGGAGACATTTGTAGTAATGGTATAGTAGGCAGTCCTGACGAAGCTCAAGATGTGGAGATGGGTCCCCTGGGGCCCACTGCTCCTGACAGGTTGACCCAGTGGCACTGACTATGGGTCAAATGCACAGAAACTTTTAACCTTACTTAATCCTTATTTTTTGATCTATGTTATATTGTTGTTTCAAAAACGTTTAATACACAAACCCTGCATATTTAGGCTTCTCTCAAATTGAAAACACAAGTCATGTGGAAATACAGGAAATGCTACACTGTGTTTTTTAAACTCCATGCACCTTCACTAGATTCATTTTAGCCCTAGAATTTCCAATCTCTACTAACACTTTTGTGTAATGTAAGACTTAAATTTAATTTTCAGAAATTTTCAGAAATGTTATATGTTCAGAAAAAAAAGAAAACATGGTGAAAATGAACTATATTACTATACTATATTAAAGCTATAAATAATCTTAGAGTAACCAAGCATACATAAAACAGTAGTGGACTTGTGGTAAATATATTAAAACAGAGTCAGTGTAATAAAGGTTTCTAAAAAGCCAAACCTATTTTAGTGTTGTCCCGAAGTGGCCTTAAAAACACATTCTGTACCTCCTCCGATTGACTCACACAAACCTGAGTCACTCCACTCCTTCACGTTCAAGAGCGCATGTTTGTGAATAATGTTTGATTTGAAGAGGTCATATAAATTCTCCTCTATGCAAATGAGCCCAACTCTCCGAGGAAATAATCACCTAAAATGGCAAAACACACAGGCACGCACATTACCACTGTGGCTTGATATTCCAAACATGAATAAATAATTAATACAATCTTGTTTTTTTAATTTCATTTCTACAGCTAAACTGAATTTCGCCTCCTCCGCTCTTTGAGGACATCATCGGGTGACCCTCAGGAACAATTAGCACCAAAAGACAATGTTATATGTGGGCAACTGTGTAAAGTCAGTGCCAAAAATGAAGTCATATAAAAATCAATGGCATTTTCTGTAAGCCACTGTGACTATATAATAAATGTCTATTCTGGCAGAATCTGGGCTGTTTGATGAGGCCATAATCAATCAAGTTACCATTACTTTCATAGATTTGATTTGTGAGAGAAACATGAAGCATACATGCCCATACAGAATAGCCTTTTCTTGAGTAAACTATACAGTATTTCACAGCTACATTAATATTTCAGACCACTCTCTCTCCGCTTCACGTGAGTGCTTTGCCAGTTGAGGGCAGGAAGTCGTGTGAAGCCGGCAGCCATAACTACACTGTCATCACTCATTCAGGGTCAAGAGGCTCATGACCCCAAAAGCCTATGGGGCAAGGCTTGAAGTCACGTGACCTACAACTAAGGGCCAAAGATGCTGCAGTGGTCCTGATGGAAAACTATACATTCCTGCACATACATGGTTAGACAGTAGCTCAGGTGGATGAGTGGGTGTCTTGTATGTTTGGTGGTTTGACACCAGCTCCCACCCGCGCATAATTTAGTTGTGTCTTTGGGCAAGACACTTCACTCACTTGTGTATGTGTGGAAAGTGTGTGTGTGTGTGATTGAAGGTGGTTACAAATGGCATGTCTCAGGCCAGTCTCGCAAAACCCAAACCAAGTAATGTGGGATGTGATCGAATAATGGCAACTATAAAGCATCAAATAGAGAAAACAGTTGAGAAATGGCTAGCGTAAATTCAGCCTGGACGACCTAACTTCGCTCCAGTCTCCCTCACCTATTCTCCAGAGTTTACCTATGCCTCAGCCTTCATCAGTCACTCTAAATATGCCTCCTCCTTGTCCAATCAGCGACCAGTCTAGCCCCACTGCAGATGTACTGTTGCTTTGGTTTGTGCCATGCTCCCAAGCACCCCCTCATCCTCTCATCGTCCCCTTCAATCTCCTTGACCTCATCTCTACCACCTCTAGTGTCAAAGCCCTGGATGGAAGACATCTCCTGAACGTCATCTAATGTGCCTTAAAAAGATCACAGGGACTGTATTTGTGGACTTGACAGCCGCATATGACACAGTTAACCACAGGAAACTCCTCCTAAAGATTGCCAAGGTAACTCGCAACACAAAGATAGTTTCAATAATAAAATCCCTCCTGTCAAACCGTTGCTTCTTTGTAGAAATGGATGGGAAGAAAAGTAGATGGAGACCACAGAAGAAAGGTCTCCCACAAGGATCTGTACTTGTACTGTACTTTTCAATATCTACACAAATGACCAGCCTGAATTTGAAAATATCCGGCGGTTCTTATATGCCGACGACCGATGTCTTGCTACTCAGGCCCGGGATTTCAAAGAAACTGAGGAAAGGTTGACTGCTGCCCTGAAGACACTTTCTGAATGTTATATCCAGAACTTCCTCAATGCCAACCCAGGGAAAACACAAGTGTGCGCTTTCCACATGAACAACCACCAAGCCAGCAGGAAACTAACCATCTCATGGAATGGGAGTGTCCTAGAGAACAGCATATTTCCTGTGTACCTCGGTGTCACCCTTGATCGCACATTGTCCTTCTTACAACACATTAAAAAGGTAAAAGCAAAGGTGATCACTAGAAACAACCTCCTGAGGAAACTGGCTAACACTAAATGGGGAGAAGACCCCAAAAAAATGACGGGACAACAGCACTAGCCCTCTGCTACTCCTCTGCAGAATACGCCTCACCAGTCTGGGCAAGATCATGCCACGCCAAAAAGATACACCCAGAACTACACAACACCTGCCCCATCATCACAGGAAACCTGAAACCAACAGCAGTTCCAGTTCTTTACCGCTTGGCTGGTATTGCACCACTGCACATTCGCAGAGCCACTGCATCGAAGGTCCAGAAACACAAACAGGCCACAGACCCGAGGCACCCTCTCCATGATCACAGCCCAGCAAAAAGCAGATTAAAATCAAGGAATTGCTTCATGACAGAGGAGCCACGCATCTACCTTCAGACTATTTACTTGGAAGGAGTGGGACAACCACATCAATGAAGCTGTACAAGACCCCACGGAAGAACTGCCAAGTGGAACAGAGCTCTCCAGAAATGAATGGGTCACACTGAACAGAGCAAGAGCAAAGCTCGGCAGAACAGCAGGAACATTACACAACTGGGGGCTAGCTGAAACTGGGGAATGTACATGTGGATTCCCGGTGCTGACAATGGAGCACATTCTCGGAGACTGCCAGAGTGGACCAAGCTGCACTGACCAGGACCTCAGAGCCTGTACCCCTGAGGCTGTGGAGTGGGTCCAGTATTGGAGCGACAAGCTATGAATGAATCTAATCTGCCACACCCTTTATCACAATGTCTTCTGCCAGGGTCTGAGCGCCAAAATGAACTTATTCAATAACGCATACTAATACTTTCTCATAAGCCTATATAGGAGTTAATTTCTTAACCATAGCTGGAGAAAGTAATAATATTAGATTTCATAATGTGTGCTTGTATGCTTAACTATGACATTTACAGCAGCATTCCAAGTTGTTGAAATATTGATCCAATGCATTCAATAAACTGGGGACAAACATACAGTACATACAGTGGAGCATACTTAATAATTAAATGCTTTTTAAAAATGTATAATATGTATATTTTTTGTAGATTAGATTTTCACGACCGAAGTGAGAATTGCTTTATTCCATTATGCATGACTGTATTTGTGGCACATACATTGGAGGCTCTACGGATGTCACCATAAAGATCTATGGGGATTATATGTACATATATATGTGTATGTTAAATTTTACATAAGCTCTATACATATGTATTTGTGTTTGGTATTTCTATGTGGTAGATATTTGAGGGAAATACAATGTTATACAGAACTGCTGCTGTTTTAGAGTAGAAAGAGGACCCTATAGTGATATTTATTATCAGATACCATTTCCTATTAAACTGTAAAAAAAAAAAAAAAAAAAAAAACTTATCTGACTTTCTTTAATTATCCCAGCAACTTGGGCCATACATTTACTGCATTTATTCAATTTAAAAAATGTGTATTGCAAGCCAGCAGGGTCTCTCCACAAATCTGACTTGTAACTTGACATGGTGGCATTAACTCCTTTTTTCCATCGTGGTAGATGATTTTAATGCCATACTACGGAACACTCCAGGTAAAGCAATTCCCTCTATGTAGACAAATAGTTGGCGTACCCTTCACCAGTTACACTGCACCTTTAAGAGCTCACTAATTTATCTATGTTTCTCTATCACAACTAGACATTCCCTGTTTTGACACTGACTATAATACAATATAATGCAACCTATGAGAAACCATCAGAAATAGCAATTAGCCTCAGCAGCAGCAGATATACATTATTACCCTGAGGTTTGAAGGCGAGAACTCCTTTCACTTGTAATTCTTCTAACATGGCTCACCTCTCCTCGGCCCCGGAGACAGCGAGGGTGCGATGTGTGCGTCCGTGACAACCATCAGCATTTCCAGATGGGTGAGATTACCTTTTCAGCACCATCCATCTATCTCTTTCTCCACTCTGAACCTGCTCCTGGTAATTGACTTCAGGGTAACAAGGCCTCTGTGTGGATGTGTGTGTCTTTGTGCTTCCATAAATGTGCAAGCGCTTTCTTTGATTAGATAGCGAGATGTACTCTGTATTCAGGCCTGGGTGCTGCCTGCTCCACTGGCATAGCTAATGAAGTGGCCCGGCCCGTGCTCGCTCTCTTGGCACTGCTGTGTGCCATTGTGTGAATGTGTGATCCATAGAGTCAAGCTGCAATTAAAAAGTCCCGTCAGAGCTGTCTGCCATAACAGAGGCCTGCACTGTCAGTATCGACCAGCTTCAACAAACTGGATATAGAGAGAGGGGAGGGGAGTGGAGGGGAGGAGGGGCATCGCCCAGACAAAATGAAATATGAACAAGGGAGAGTGATGAGAATAGAAAGTAATAATCAAAGATAAAAGCAGAGAGACTTGTGTTGGTTTATGAAAAGGGTTTTAAGAGAGTTTTAGATCCCAGTTGTGGAATAGAGACAGAAACATGTAATGATGACATTATATATTATAGGGTGTTAGACAATGTACAAACTTGTACGCAGTAGTAGCTTGAACTTAAACATTTGTATGTTGAGGTGAAGAATTTTTTTTTCATATTTAACTGACTTCCAACAATATACTGTAGGTGCTTTATTTAACATTTATGACAGGGATGTTATAGATTTGTAATGTTCCACTAGGTGGCTTTAAATCTATCTAGCGTGCATTTATTAAATTAGATTTCATGGCTTGAAAATCCCTTGTAAAATATGGAGAACGATAATATGACTTAGAAATTCATGAACTTTCATTATAATTCTCTCTATAAATAATGCAATGCAGACATACACAAAATTAAATCAGCTATAGTAAATTAGTTTTATTAAAACAACAGTTTACAGTGATGTCAATCATTTTTACAATAGAGTTTGATTACGAGTTGTGTTTTAGTTTTTCCTCAGGTAATACAGTAATACAATGTCTGTGTGAATGGTCATGTATGTTAGCTTTTTGTTCCCATTATATACTATATAATCTGCTGTATGACTAAGAACATGACCAAGTCATGTTCGGAAGCTTCATTAGAAGTATCAGCAAAGCAGGCATCATTAGGGATTTAAACACACAAATATAACCATTATAACTTGAATGTGTGTGAAGATTGAACTGCTCCAGTTGTATGAATAAATAAATGTCTTAGTCTTGATTCAAAACATTCAGTACTTCATAGTCAAGGTTGAGGCAACACAAATTCAAAAGTCCCTGGTAAATGTTGCTCATTTAAATGTCCACTTGCCTGTCTCACAGCAGTATTCTGTACTTGAGCACCCGTGGGACCCTGTTGATAACCAGACGTCCATCGTAGCTAAGTGAAGCGAAGAGCCAGGGGTCAGCTGAGGACCACTCTGCTGCATACACGCTGTCCTCATGTTCCTCGTATGTGGATACAACACTGTCCTTTAGGGGCTCTTTACCCCTGAAAACACACAACATTTCACCTCAAAAACATGCATTCACTATGGGCCAATGAATAATTATGGTCTGCCGTGTCAAGTAAAGTGCAGCTCATACATTAAATCTGGGAACATTGTCTTTTTGATTATTCTGAATTAATTAATTATAAATCAGAAAGGTAAAAAGGACAGAGTGAAGGGCAGTGGCAAAGAATGAAGAAAAGTAATCACCATGTCATTCACTGTCTGTTGGAGTTTATAGTGATAAAATTAATTCTGTCCATGTATCCATGGTAGCATAATGGCATTTACTTTGTGTTAGTAGCACGGTGGCTGAGTGGCTAGCACTCATGCCTCACAGCAAGAAGTTTGCAGGTTGCGATCCCCGGGTCGCCCGGGCCTTTCTGTGTGGAGTTTGCATGTTCTCCCCGTGTCTGGATGGGTTTTCTCCGGGCACTCCGGTTTCCCCCCTCAAACCAAAACATGCACTGTAGGTGTGAAAGTTGTGTGAGTGAGTGTTGGTGGTGGTCGGAGGGACCGTTGGCGCCGCTTGGCTTGGCAGCCGCGCCTCCGTCAGTCTGCCCCAGGGCAACTGTGGCTATAACAGTAGCTTACCACCACCGGGTATGGAGTGAATGAAGAATGCTCTGTAAAATGCTGTGTAAAGCACTTTGGGGACATGTGTCTGTGTAAAGTGCTATATAAATTTACCTTACCTTACCTTAGTAGATGGCTATGGAGGTGGAAAGTTACCTGCCTTAACCTTTGAGTGCATACAACAGGTCAGGTCAGCATCACAGATTTAAACTGTGCTAGATAAATGTGGTAAGCCACAGCTGCCTTGGGGCAGACTGACGGAAGCAGGGCTGCCAATCTGCGCCATCAGAGACTTCTATCACTATCCACTAACACTCATGCACACACCACTATTATACTAGGCAATGTGACTGGTGCCTTGTCTAAGAACACAACGACAGTTTTTGTGACTGGCGCCCCACTGTGGCACCTGATTTTCCCAGTGGTCTCCCATCCAAGTACTAACCAGGCCCAGCCTTGCCTGACTTCTGGGATCTGACAGGCTTTGGCAAGCTGGTATAGATATTTCGATGTTATTCACTACATCTGGTTAAAAATAAGATTACTAACGCCATTCATCTTATAAATGGTTATATAAATATAGTCAGTTTGTGAGAAGCATGCCCTTTCACTGTACTACTCCATCTGCGTGCCACGGACAGCCCACATACAATTACCTGTTGACATCTAAGGGATATTTACTCCGTTTATGCACAACTTTACACAGCTCTCACCAGACGCACAGCTGTCTCCCACGGCAGTAGCATAAACTTCTTCTTTACTGCTTTTAATTCTGAATTATGATGGAGCATTACGGCCAGCCCTGAACTCCCAAATCCACTGCTCTAAGTCTTCCTGAGGGACAGCCTTGACACACAGATTGGAATTTATTCGACACATTAACCATATCTTTCAGACAATAGCTGCTCCCTAGTGCAGAGGCAGGAATAAGAACAAATCTCTTCTTTTAATGCAATGTTGAAACGTTTGTGAAAGAATATTACATTACAGAAACATGAAATCGTAAGAGGTATAGGATATTTCAATAGTTCAAAATTTGGAACCACCAGATGATACCCAGAAGGAAATCTGCTGCAGACTTTTACCAATATAGCCGAGACATAATAGCACAAGAGGTTTGAAAATTTGGCCTTTTTGCCCATTACGTTCATTTGACAGAAATGGGGGTGAAGAGTGAGGGGAGACATACAGAAAATATTTGTGGCCAGACATGCCATGGCCATGATTCTAGAGCAGGGAAAGAAGTATATATTTTGATTAAATTTTACACTGATGATACCCATATCAGTCTTCCCAAAACCCATAGTAATTGAAGGCAAGACCGTCCCTGACAAAAGTCTTGTCGCTTATCCATTTTGTAAAAACAAAAGCTTATAACCTGATTTTAAATTAATCGATTGTTTTTAGAAATGTCTCATATGAAAGATAAAACCCTCCCAAATTATCAATACACTAAAATAAATTTGCTTCACTGAAGAAAGATTGATCATTTAATGAACACAGAAAGGTCAGATTTTGGCAAGACAAAAGTCTTGTCACCTTGTCATATGATGCACCCAATCCTAGATTACAGCCTCACCTGTGATCAGTTACTGATCAATCAATTAGTGGGTGTGTATAAAAAGAACCCCAGCACACCAGACCTTCACATCAACTGCAACTTGACCTCTGACAACATGCCTAAGATCCACCCAAAGACCAAAGCGTTAATTATCAAGAGGCTGAAGACCAGATCCACTGCTGAGGTGGCTGACACCTTCAATGTGTATCAGCGTCAAGTACAAAGAATAAGAAAAAAATCTGAAAAGACTGGAGATGTTTTTGACAAGCCCAGGTCCGGCAGACCCCGTAAGACAACTGCTCGGGAGAACCGTTTGTTGATTCGAAAATCCAAGGCCTCTTTTCCACTGCAGCAGAGCTCCACCAGGCCTGGTCACCTCAAGTCCCTGTGTCAACCAGAACAGTTTGTAGAATTCTGTCTCGAAATAATAATAATAATAATAATAATGCATCAGTTTTATATAGCGCTTTTCAGGACACTCAAAGACGCTTTACAGAGCATTATTCATTCACTCCAGACCCGGTGGTGGTAAACTACTACTGTAGCCACAGCTGCCCTGGGGCAGATTGACGGAAGCGAGGCTGCCAATCTGCGCCATCGGCCCCTCCGACCACCACCACCATTCATGCACACACCACTTTCATACTAGGCAATGTGGGTGATGTGCCTTGCCTAAGGACACTATGACAGTTTTTGCCACTGACGCCCCACTGTGGCACCTGGAATTCCCAGTGGTCTCCCATCCAAGTACTAACCAGGCCCTAGCTTCTGAGATCTGACGGGATCAGGTTTTGACAAGCCGGTATGGCCACTAATGGTCGAATCAGTGCACAGAAACCAGCACAGAAACCAGCACTAAACAAAAGGCAATTAAAACAACGTGTGGCATTTGCCAAGGCCCACAGCCTGCTAAAAGGATGGACACTGGAAAAGTGGCAGAAGGTGGATTTCTCAGATGAATCCTCGGTTGAGTTACATCACAGCCGCTGCAAATATTGCAGGAGAACTACTGGAGCCCGCATGGATCCAAGATTCACCCAGAAAACGGTTAAGTTTGCTGGCGGAAAAATCATAGTCTGGGGTTACATCCAGTATGGGGGTGTGTGAGACATTTGCAGGGTGGAAGGCAATATCAATAGCCTAAAATATCAAGACGTATTAGCACCTCTTACATTCCCAACCATAAAAGGGGTCAAATTTTGCAGAAGGATGGTGCTCCATCGCATACTTCTATCTCTACATCAAAGTTCCTCAAGGTGAAGAAGATCAAGGTGCTCCAGGACTGGCCAGCCCAGTCACCAGACATGAACATCATCATATGAGACATTTCTAAAACCAGTCGATTAATTTAAAGTCAGGTTATAAGCTTTTGTTTCTACAAAATGGATAAGCGACAAGACTTTTGTCAGGGACTGTATATTCATTCATTGAGCTATCTTTGCAGACAACTGTTTACCTGTGAAACAATAATAGGTTCAGCCTTCTTGAACTACTAGGAAAAAGTAACCCACAATCTATTATATTAGTGGTAGTAGTTATGGATTCATATGCAATTCTTCGTTAAAACATACATATTCAGTCAGTGGGCTTCAAAATCTCAAAAATGTCTGATTTCATTAACCCAGCAGACGACAACAGTAAACATGTGAAGTTTGAAAATACTTCACACTTCATGAGAGCAAAGCAAGCAGTGTCCAGACGCAGTGGAGTGGACCTGTAGCGTGCATACAAGTGGGGTCGATGGCTGTGGTGGCGGGGTTAAAACCAAACCCGAGTGCTGTCATTAGAAAGGAGAGTTGATAATTGTGTTTGAGTGCGGGCCATTGAGCTGAGAGCCGGTCGTTACGGATGAGAGGGGGAACGGGACCAGGATGGAGGAGGACACAGGCGTAGTTTGGAAAGCACTACATGGCCGCAGCATAGATGGTATTCTGATCATTCGGGGAAAAAACACAGAACCGTGCAAAGTGAAAATATAGGAGGGCTATTTGGGTTGTCTATTTGGTAGAATTCCTCTACTTTAGGTTAATACCTGCTGCACACATAGCCAACTTCCCCAGTCATTCTTTTATATTTATTATTTTTAATGTGTACGATGTCAGCTTAGTCTTGCTATATGATTATGTTTCAACCAAGCCTTTAAATGATAATACAAAGGTATATAACTGACAAATTATTATTTACAAAAATTGTACAGTAATCATATCATTGAACAAATCTTTTGAATGATCAGAAGTCTTCAAATTATTGGCTGTTCATAGGTCCAGAATGATGAAAAGTTTGTGATTAACAACTTAAAACAAAATATAGAGATCGGCCGGAAAGCTCTGCCAATATTTTTGGGCCAATAGGCCGGCAGATTTGCATTTTCTCCCCCAAATTACGGAGTTTAAATTGACAAAGAACTCACCCAAAATCTTTTTCACCCCAAACCTTTATGAGATCTGTGTAGTCATGTTTTCAACAGTGATCTATTTGCATTAAACTGTTTAAATAAAGCTTTATGTTTATTTTTAGGCTCCAGGTCACCCAAAACAAAATATCATCCTGTGCTGGAGATTTAAGCACATAGCAGAGAGCAGATATGCTTAAAAAGCCCAAATATCTCGAACAAAATATGATAAGGTTCTCAAAATGTTGCACGTAACAGGGAGCCGAGATAGACCAGCTTTTTAAGACCCATTCAACAGGTTTAATGCAGAATGTAGCTACTTTAAAATGTGTTTGTTGTTCTTACTTGTCATCTTGGTGGTTGTCCTCCCCCTCGCTGAGCTCCTCGTCATCCACCAGGTGTCCGAACGGCTCCGAGGAGATTGACACCATATTGGAGAGGATGAGCCGACTGTCACTGCTGGCTGTCAACACCAACTGGTCATGACTGTGGTTGTAGCGGACACTCCACACCCTGACAAAAACAATCAAATATATTCTTTAAAAACTTGGAGTGGGTGATATTGATAAAAATGAATAATTTTTATTTATTATTTTTTTTATATTCCCCTGATAAGAATAATCAGCAACATTTTGTATTGCTACAGAAATGTGTTACAATGTGTCCTGCTTGTTTTACGGATTGAGGCATTGGTATCATATAAAAAGTGAATGGACTGTTGAAATGAAATACAGTGCACAAATCTCCAGGAGTAAAGTTCCTATATTACGTAACATTGACTCTTGTGAGCTTTAAGCCATGTTACAATGTTGTTATCAGAAACACACCTGGAGTTGTGTTTTGGTTAATTTACACAGCCCTTTATTTTCAGTCTGTCTACATCTCCAATCCCCAAAATGCTCTGTTCCACCTTGTGATGTCATGAAGTGGTAGTTTTAACAGTAAGTTAGCAGCTACCTTTTTCACCTGTGTAAATGAAACTAAACACAACTCTGGGTATATTTGTGAGGAGAAAACATTATAAGATAGATCAGAAATGGGACCTTTAACATTTGAGCGAGGACTGAAATATTAACTGCTAAAGATTCCTATACATCATCTAAATAACTGATTTGATTGCCATATATTGTGCTTTCATTTTGCATACCTTCAGTATGTCAATATCTTGACAATAAATCACCAACCTTGAACCGTATGCAATATCGTTAACAGTTAACATTTTAAAGCACAAAAATGATTGAATTTAAGACTGAGTTTGGCATAGCGGCTTATTCCTATCCATAGAGGCTGGAAGGCAGGCCACCCATGCTGAAACATACACAGAGCGATGCAGAGAAAGCCTATCTCCCGTTCACACACTCATGCCCACACAAGTCATGCAGAAAATGCCGCCTTCTTACAGTGGAATTCACAGCCAAATATGCCTATCTGGGTGTGTGTTCACGTGCCAATGATGGGGATTTGGGAGCACGCAGTCTACACCGAGGTTCAGTTCACATGAGTTGGTGATTGTTATCATAAAAACCCCACAGCCTGATTGTGTACCCTCTCTTCTCTCACCACACTGGCCTCCCTCCTGCATTTCTGTAGCAGGATTTTCCTATTCATCAGATCGCCAAAGCTGGGTATTTTTTAGCCTTTGTGTTTGGAGTACTTTGAGAGGTGCCATTTTGAGTAGGGATGTCACAATAGCAAATACAGTGTTTTGATTACAGAAAGCAGAAACACCATGATTTTACTAATATAATTGCTTAAGCTATTAAAGGTCCTATATTACACAAAATTGACTCTTGTGAGCTTTAAGCCATGTTAGAATGCGGTTACCTCATCAAAATAATCACCCAGAGATGTGTTTTGTTTCATTCACACGTTTGAGCAACCCTTTATTATTAGTCTGTCTGCATCTCCAAAGCTCTAAATGCTCTGTTCCACCTTGCTTGCTGTGTTAACAGCTTCCTTTTACTTTTCTTGCTTAGCAGAGAAGAAGAGAGCAGTGTTTTCTGCTTGAGAGAAGAACTAAGTCTCAAAAAACTAAATATGCAGGGTTTGTGTGTTAAACGTGTGGATTAAACAAAATACAACGGGGTATGTTTTGAATGAGGGAACAACATTCAAAACAGAGATCAGAAAATAGCATAATATGGGGCCTTTAATAAGTATTGGTAACAACTTTCTCATTGTGTAACTGATTATCATTGCTCTAGTGCAGTGGAAGGGAATGCGCAGCACTGAGCAGGAAGTCACGAGATGATTTAAAATGGAAAACAGTATATGTGAGCGAAATAACACGACTACTTGATTTTACATGTTTTGACACTTGAAATTATTGCCAGTGCCAGTTTCATTTTGCAGTGGGGGTCCCGTGTTTGTTGCTTGATTACTTTGGGGCTTTTGGCCTAAAAAGTTTGAGAACCCCTGCTGTAGTATGTGACAAGCTTCTGAATGATAAAGTTAAGTTACTGACCATAAAAAGGCACTTCACATTTCTAAAATTCTCAGAGTTTAGTTCTATATATTGACCTGAATAATGACAATTATAGTTTGACCAATTAATCCTGACTATCACTCATTTTGAAAAAGGGGCTAAAGGAGCTTTGACCAATGGATTTCTATTCATCCCCTCACCACCACATGTGCAATCACTAGAGGTGGGAGATATGCATAAGATAAAATCAACCTTGTCATTTATAAAGTGTGCAAAATGAACACATCTGCTATATAGTCAGTAATAAGAAAACTCAAAAAGCTGCAAAAGGAGCCATTAAAAATAAAAACCATGAAGAAAGATAATAATAGAACCTTGTGGGATTTTCCAAACAAAGGTAAGGTGATGTTTTTTTTTTTTTTGATGAATTTTATATTCACTTTTTGTGCAATTCTTGAACCTTGACTAAGACATTTACAGGTGTTTTAGCACATTTCTGATAGATTGCTTGAATATAATATGCTTGTCGGAAAAATGCCCTGAAAAGACTGAGATAGCCATTTTTGTCAATATCTCCCAACCTTGACAACCACACAGTTATGTTAAGACAAGAGGGGTAAAGTATCTTGCCCAAGGACACAGGAGTTAGATTTTGACCGGCCAACCTTCTTTCTTATTAGACGATCGTTTCTCACAATTAATTGAGATCGACTAATATTGGATTCCACGGCAATCAATCACTGAAATGGGCTAGGCTTCAAATTCTCAACTGTTTAACATTTTTCATTAACCTGCCCCACTCTCCCAGCTCACCAGCTCCCCTCTTCCCTTCATCGGACTGTCAATACTGCCACTGCTTCACGCTCTGTCCACGGATGCCTTTGTCTCAATTTCCCTGTCTCTCTCTCACTGAAGCCCGGGGCACAGCTCACAGTGCAGCCCCAGATGCCTCATGGGAAGAAGGCTGAGGGATAACCGAGCCTGTTGACAGAAAATCAGCCTCAGCCACGCCATTCCCTTGCGCTCTCTTAATCCGCTTCCCTGCTAAAAAATAGTCCCTAATACCCCCAGCAGCCCCGAGGCCATATTGTGGGCTGCACTCCGAAAAATGAGAGCACACAAATACGTGTACACACAGGGAAACACCCACACATATGTGACAGAGAGGAGATAAGTCCATAACATTGTATGCACGGACATTATAGAAGCGCTTCACTACTACTATACACAAGATAAAGAGAGGACCTTCACCAAAACAGATTAGATGGCAGTGTACAGGCAGACACACATACACACAATATGTCCTATCTGAAAAGATCCATCTGCTGCTGCTATCTAGAGTTATGGATATGTTTTGCCTAGTTGATCGTCCTTTGGAGATAAGGCCTTCTCTTGTGTGGAACTGTGTGTGTATGTAGTGTTATCAGGTGAGGTGTGCGGCAGGCAGGAAGCAGCAGTACAGTCCAGTTTGCCTTGTAGACGCGCTGATCATCCATTCAGCTCACATAAAGAGAGCGAGTGAGTGAGACACCCCTGCACACAGCGCAGCACAGGCTCATGCGGTACACTGTGTACAGCTCCTAGCACTGCCTGGAGCCTGGCAGAAAGGATCCCAGTGTGGGACAGAGGGAGCAGCAGTTTACAGTGGTCAAGTCCAATCGGACACAGCACAAGCCGAGCTGTTTAATTAATAAGGGTGTAACTTCTTTTATGGCACCACAAACAGGCCTATGAAGGTTTCATTAGTTACACTGAAGAGGTCATTAATAAATTCAGAAACCAATCAACAGGAGAACAGAAGAGTTTGATTTGTTTATCAGCTAGACAAATCCAGAATCTCTCAGTACAGTGAATATGTGGAAATCCTTCGCTTTAGATGCAATGAAAAACATGTGTCTGACATGAATTTAAGGTTGAGATATTTGACATAAAGATTCAATCATCTGCATTTCTAGGCTGAATATAAATCATTCATTTTAGAGATTTTTTTTTTTTGAGTAAATGTAAAAGAGGAACTGGGCTCTTTCAAAGCTTCAAGTGAGGCATCCAAGATTTCTAATATGGTAAAGGTAATTTTAACTACTTTTGCTGAATTCTCTGGACATAATGAATGCATTTATACATCCCCATCATTGGCAGATGTATTTAAAACTTAATCATATTAATACTCTTACTATGATAACCATATTTAAATGACTTTTTCCCAGTTCACGTTTTGTGACGCAAATGTATCACTCTTTTGAACACATATTGTTTTAAGAAGAAAAACGCTATTTTCGTGACCCCAGCCAACTTGCCGGACTACTTTCCACACCACCGAAACTGGGGAAGAACTCGACACTGTCGAGAGGTAAGTCAGTGTTGATGCACAACATTTCTGATGGGGATGCCATACAGATTCATGTCAAAAATCCCAGATTATCTCTTTAAGGGTCCAATTCTAGGTGGCGCTGTTGAGTTGAGTCGCTTCGGGCATTGTCGCAATGCCCATTTTATCCATATTTTTGCTGGGGTGGTTGATCCCACACCCGGTTTGGGAACTTTTGTCAATGTTTTACAGGTCCAAAACTATATTATTATATGTGGGGAAAAAGAATAATAATAATATGTAAGAAACTGAAGAACAATACCTCGCTATTAACTTGGTTATTGGCAAGGGCTAAATATTTTTGAAAGGCCAAAACCATTTGAACCAAAATGCAACAAAGATCTTTAAAAAGTTCAGGAACTGTAGTAAACATGAGTCTTGTTCATAGACTCTATATTAGGGTCCGGCCGATGTATTGGTTGGTCGATATTATCGGCCGATATGAGCACTTGGAGACATATCTTACCGATATGGGCCAATAGTCCATGTGGGCATGTTATACCTTGTTATAAAGCTTAGACTCTCTATAGTATGTCCATTTAATTCAATTTACAGACAGATAAATGTCCTATTTATCATCAGTATTTATCTGTAGAGTAATTTGTCTGTGTCTGTGACACCACACTGCCCTTGAACGCACCCCCAGAGTCACATCACTCACATGCTCTCGTTTACACCACAGCTGCTGCCAACATGCTGGATTATATTCTTTTTACGGACGACTGTTTTGAGTCTGGATTAAAAGGACACTTATTTGTAAAGACCTGTGATCTGAGGGGAACTTGTATGAGTGTTGAAGAAGCTTGTATGAGCGTTGTGTTAGTTTTGAAGCTTCTTTTGGTTCTTTTTCATTGGTTAGCGATTATCTGCTGCTACCACACATAAGCAGCCTATTTTCTCTCACATGGGCCTACTGTTAAGTGATTATAGTGGCTGTACACACATTCCTGGACACGCATTAATATGTAAATGAGCTGTGAATAGAACAGTGAATTTGACTGCTCTATATGATCAGGGTGTTTTTATTTAGCTATTTTGTCCTTTAATAAATTCCTGTTCCTAATATGGAACTCGGCCCGAAAGTCGTTCCTACTGTATAACCGCTAGCATAGTGAGCTTCATTTGACTGGAGCTGAACGTGATGGGTAACGTCACACTCCCTTACTCCACTTCTATGGTCTGGTTATGGAAAAACTCTCAACTAACAATATGAGGCAGTGAGTGGCTGGAATGTTTTGCCTGAGCGGTGTATATGAGAGTCATCAGTGGTCTTCAGGGTCCAGTGTCTCTATGTATCAAACATCACATGACCCGGTCCACATGTTGAGCACCCAGAGTTCAAGGACACCCTCTGCCTGACATCACCCTTCTCCCCTCTGTCACCCGGCCCGCGTGTCTTGGGTGACCCCTCTAACTCACCAGTGGGAGTGCTCCTCCAGGGTCTTGACCGGCTCCTGGACGTTGCGGATGTCCCAGAACTTGACCTTGCAGTCGTCCCCGCAGCTGGCCAGGTAGTACTGCCGATTCGGATTGAAGTCCAGGTCACGAACCAGCTGTCCATGGGCATTCTCGATACAGTAGATCTGACTGCGAAGAGACAGAGGAGACAGAGGAGGGGTTAGGGGCAATGAAGGGAAGACGGATGAGTGTGGAGGGGAAAATTGGGATGGAGGGATAAGACGGAGAGCTAGCAGCCGGGTGGGAAGGCGATAAGAGGCGCGGAGAGGAGGAATATGACAGAACAACAAAAGGAGATATGAGCGAGGTACAGTGTGATTCAGTGGGTCCGCATAGGCGAGAACATTCCCAGGCTAAATCAAAGTGCGCTCTCCTGTCTGTGTCTGTCAGCGAAGGCCAGCCTCAATAAAGAAGCCGACACAGGCGCTGGTAAATTATAAAGACAACCCTCATAACCACACGCAGCCTTGAGCCTCCGTGAGAGGGAGGTTAACAGAATGACATGAGAAAAAGGAAGACACTCGCCGCATTGTCTACACCCATCATACCTTCACTTAATAATTTTTTCAAATACATTTTTATCTTTATATATACATAGTAATGCATGCATGCTATAGTACAGTTTCAAGTGTCCAATTAACCTTTGCGTTTCAATAAAATGGCAAGTTCATCTTTACTGTAGGGTATTAAAAAAACTTGACTTGTACAAAAACAAAAGTCCAAAAAAGGCTATCAAGCAAGTTTGTGGCTAAAACGGACAATTTTCCTTTCAATTGGGGAATTCAAGTAAATCTTGGACACAAATTGGGGACAGTGGCACAGATGAGAAATAGTAGAATTGGGACTGGGCTGTTTTGAGAAATGGTAAATGTAAGAGACATAGTGTGTTTTCTAATAGAGAGTTAAAGTTAAAAATAAAATGGTAGTAGGAGCAGCACATCAATCAGGGTCACAGAATGGAAAGTGATTTGGATAAACTAATTAAATCTACAGCGTTGCCGTGGCTATAAACGCGACATAAAACCACAGTGGGTTCATCTTGTTTTTTCTCATTTCCTCTGCAGGCTAGCCCGGCTTAGCCCCGTTTGGCTGGGCTTGGTTCAGTAGAGGGGAACGCCTCAGTGCTGTGGCCCAGCTGGATGCCAACAGCAGCTAAAGCAGCGCTATAGCTATAGTCACCCCCGCTGATCACGTTAGGCAATTAACATGCTAATTAAAAATCTCATTAAAATAAAGGGGAAGTATAAGAGAATGACCTGGGGCAGACCGCTGGGCTTCAATTAGGTCAAGAAAATTTCAGGGACTCCGTGACTTTGTGTCTCAGTGTGTGCTGGTGTGCGGGAGGGTAGGAGCTCTGGTGTTAGTCTGTAGTTTTATAGTGGTCATTGGAACCAGACAAAAACACATAAAAGTGTTGTCACTACACTACAATTTCAAACTCAATTTTGATACTGGGGAATAGGCTTGATATTGTATACCAACATGATAATAAAAAAAACTGCTTGTTTTAAGACAATAGACTGTCATTTTCAACACACAATAATAGTGTTTTCTTTATGTTACCAAGCAGTCTAACACTAGTACTGATAAAACTGTGACAAAATTGTGACAATTATGACAATACTAAATGAGTATGTAGTTTTGATGCTAGTTTTAGTATGAATGAGTATTAGTCCAATTTTAGAAAGGTCTTATTCGTTGAAAAAGAAACTATACCATTATTTTTGCTTTAGAGATTATATTCTATAAAGATAGCAGTTTGAATTTTTCATATTGTAATTAGTGTAATTCCTAAAAGGAAGTATATAATAATAATACATACACATACATAATACATATATAGTCAATAAATACAGTAGCACATTCAGATTTCTGCCTTATTTTCAAGCAGATACCTCATACAATAATGACCTTCACAGAAACCAACAAACAAGACATATTGTAGTCGACCTTTTGCAGAGATACTTGTCATTTAAAAACTACCATAATAATACCATAATAATTGTCACATACTAAAATATATAGTATACAAATAATAAATATATAATTCCATACCGCAAGTTAAATTTGTTGAATTCTGTCAGATTAACATAAAAAAAATATACTTTTAAAGAAAGTGAAATTGAGATAGCCACTCTCATTTCATATTCTATAAAAGTATGTAAGTCTGCCTTGATGCCTTGAACTGACACGCGGAATGAGTGGAGTAGCCAATAATAAAAAAAAATAATACACACACACACACAAAAAAACAAAAACAAGGACTGAGCAAAATCCTGTAGGGTTGTCAAAAGTAGTGAAAATCAGATACCAAATCGATATAGTAGTACTGAAACTAGAGACTCATTAGAGCAAGTATACTAAAAAAGTCGCATTCACAGGACAGAAATGAACTTGAATGAATTTTCCTGAATAACTTTAGAATGATCTGGAGCTGTATCAGATCAAGACCACAGACTGATAAGCAGCCATGGACCACTATGTAACATACCTGGACAACTGAGGGATTACACAGATATAACACCACATGGTATAAACAAATGTAGTATTGTTTAATGTTGAGTGTGTTTTTATGATCAATGTTGTATTCCTTATGCGGTATCGCAATCAAGTTTGAAATTTTAGTATTTCAAAAAAAAAAAAAAAATGCTGTCCAGAGAATCAAAAACAGACATGATGCTTTAAATAGGCTCCAATTTCCTCTCATCATCTTTAGTTGGGACAATTCTTAGGAGAAGTCTATCGTTTATTTACAGCGCTGCTCGTACTCTGCGTGTGACTCTCAGGTAAAAGGCGTGACCCGGGGATGTAGGGTGCTTGGTGTCGCGCCCATCCCGCCGTGGAATAGGACGCGGCCGGCCCGTGAAGAGGAAATGGAGCAGGAAATTGGGTTAGTCTCACTGCCCCCCACCGCCCTGGCCCCCACCTACCCCCCTCTCTTGCTAACGTCTCTGAGCGATTCCAGCACACACGAGCAGCAGGCGTACACTCCCTTTTGCCCCGCTAATAGTGGAGGGACTTGGGACGTTTTATATGTGTTTGTATAAGGGCCGGGGATTATGGGTAGTGGCCGCAGAAAGCCCACAGTCCACAGTGGTCCATGGAGAAGGCTGAGTGATGAGGGGACAGGGGACTCATTACACAGGCTGTTAGCTTCCAGGAGATGGACACATAAAAATATACACTAGCAAACACTCAAACAGAAGTAGAATCAGGATGAGAAGAACAGGTACAGTTACATTACATCAATGCAATAAAGAAAAACAACTCTCAGCATTTCAACTTCAAGTGAGGACCCATGCCATAGCAAGTATCAATTTCAAATCAGTAGGTAATACTTTTAAATGAGCAAAATGTCCTTCATATACAGGAAGAGGTACCAGTTTGATACAAATTCCAAACTACTTTCCTTTAAACAAAATAAAAAATGAAATATATGTATATATATATAATATGCATCAACTAAGGACTTTTAATCTCAGAAGTATGGCTTTGTTCGCTTTTTCTTCTTCTTTGATTCATAATAGTGCAATGTTTCTGTTCTTTTCACAACAAACCTAAAAGCAGGTTTGCTATGAGTACCGGTAATGTATTCACATGACATTAATTATGACTTCACATAAAATTGCCCCTATAGAAATGTATTCAATATATTTAAGCACAAATATCAGTGAAATCTCTGTTCTAAAATGTGAAGAATTAGACATAAGTCTAATAGTCTAAGTAGTTGTCAGAGTAAGCCTGATTCATTATTCCACCTCTAAAAACATTTTGTGTGAAAGATCTAGGTGATGCTACAAAGGTTGGATGCATTTAGCAATCACAGACACACTTCTGGCTTGGTGATAAATCTCTCGCGTGCACGTGCACACACACACACACACACACACTCACACACACACACACGCACACGCACACGCACACGCACACACACACACACACACAGTTTCTATGACAACAGCCGTGTGGAGGGAGGGGGGCCAGGAGGAAGAACAAAAAAAAAAAAAAAAAGAAGAGCAATCATTTCATCGCTGATCAAAATTAAAGCCTGGCTCTCCGAGGGGGTTGGCAGAGAAAGAGCAGGTAGGCAGTAGCACGAGCTGTACTGATGAGGGCTGGACTGTGGACCGCATACAGAGAGCATAATTAGGATAGACCAGCAATAGATCTTCATCTAGAACTAGACCATGTCATTTAAGAGCAAAGCACACACTTAAGTTTGGGGTTTCTTCAGTCAGAGAAGACTTAAACAGAAAAGAGTAAAACATCCTGTATACTGTTGACAAGTGCTGTGCCCATCCACAATTTAAGCCAACAAACAAAGAATCAATGTACATATTGTGCTGTTCCCAAATCGGGACAAACAAAGATTTTAGCAGGAAGAGTGAATGAGCCATTTGTCACATAATAAATCTAAATATGCAATCTAAATATTTCAAATCTAGTGATTCGGGATAGTCCGACATGGAGTCAACTGTATTCGATGTTGCTGTAACCAATATTTGCTGATGCCGAAAATATGATTTTGAAAACTGTAGCAAGGTCCAGAATCCAATATTATAGTTTAAATTCACAAATTAACTTTTCACTCATAAAAATAATAACAAATGTTGATATTTTATGTTGTGTGACTGAGCAAACATAGAGCTATATGTTTTAGCCTATTTCCTCTTCTATTTCCATTCTCTACTAACTGGGAATGACACATGGGTACACAGAGACTAGGAGAAAAAATTATCAGTGCTAAAAAACATCTAAAACATACACCCCAATTACACATTGAATACTGAACCTAATATACTGCCCATCCCTCTGCAAGAAAGAAAAAGCTGTGTAAGGTATAAAATATTAAATAAATACATTTATTTCATGTTTTTCTTTGAAGCTGTTGCACTAACTAATTCTATGTAAATATTATTGTAAATATATAATTGTTGATGTAAAACTGTAACTTTAGTATGTGTAAGATTCTTAACCTTTTACTGCTGAATGAAATAGGACTGAAATGTTGTATAATAGACAGCATGCGAGTGCGAATGTGTTAAAAATTTGAATCTAATGCTAAGGTATGAATGAGATGCCGTGTTTGTGAGAGTGTTTGTGTCAGACTGGTGCTATGAAATACTGCTCTTATTGTTTAGCTTAAATTATGTATTATTTACTCCTGTGAATTAGGGACTGCAGACGGAAACTAGCTATCTAGCTATAATCTGGTGCAGAACATCTCTGTTTTTTTTTTTTTTTTTTAAACTTAATGTATCTGTACATTGTCCCTTCAAATAGAGACTAAACTAAACTAAACTAAACTAACATTGTGGTGTTGACCATTAAATGTAGAGATGAAAAATTAGTCCAGACAACGTTGCTTTTGAACAATCAAACAAAATGATCAATCAAAGTTTGAGCAAATAGAGTTTGGACAAAATACTCACATTGTAGCTGGCCACATCACTCTCAGGACATTTGAGTGTTATTTTAGCCTTAAGTCTTACGGCCTCCAGAAGGTTGTGGATACATCATTATGAGCATTAGCGCAGGACGCTGGCTCTGTGTGCTGTGTGTCTCTGAAGGAGGCGCAGTGGGTTTAGAGAAAAGGTTACCGATGATCGATTTGACAGTGCTGAGGTTCAGAAGGTCACCCTCAAATCAACAGTGGCATATGGAATACCACCATTTCAAAATCAGCCGACGCCTTTTGCATAATGGCTCCTATTTGAATGTGAAATATGATACTTCTAATAGGCAACACTTTTTGCATAATGGAGGTATATTTGAATGTGTGAATAATATATGATGGAAAGGGCTCCTGAATAATGGTTTACCTTGGCTACCCTATCATTATAGCACAGTGTGGCTGCCACATCACTGGGATGTATAGGAATAACAAGCAGTCTTTGGTCAGATGCAGAACACTCGTCTGCATGGACTTTGGGTCTAGTCTAGAACTGAAACAAGTTAATTGATTAATGACAACCAACCAGTTATTGTGGAAATCATCAACTGATTCAGTAATCGTATAATTGTTACAGGGATACACAGATCAGACATGCTATGTTCTAAGAGGTTTTAAGACTCACATCGATCATGATGATGTAGAAAACATGAACATTTAGTGTTTTTGATGATTAACCGGCTTTGTCTGTGTATTTGATATAATAACATAAATTAAAAAAAACATATAAGTCTGCCCCAGGGCAGCTGTGGCTACAATAGCTGCTTACCACCACAGAGTGTGGAGTGAATGAACAATGCAAAGCACTTTGGGTATCTTGAAAGGCGCTATATAAATGCAATGATTAATTCATTAATATAATAATATAAAATATCTTTACCATTTAAAACAACTAATCAAAACAATAATCAATTAGTAAAATAGTCATTAGTTGCAGTACAGTGTTTGTTCAGTTGGCATTGGACAATAACTGAGCTAACAGCACCACTATCAATCAACGGGCTTTCTGTTTTTCACCATGGTCTGTCCCTGTCTCACACACACGAACACACACCCCCATACATACATACACACAGCACAGGGAGAAGAGAGTCCATGCTTCACTGCAGCAGGCTCCTCAGTATGCACCCTGCAGAGCATGGTATGGCCGCAGGCATGACAGCTATTACAACCCAGTGTATGTGTGCATCTGTGTGTGTATGTGTGCCCCTCGCTGTGGACAGAGGGTCCAGGAGGGAGCTGACAGACATGCAGAGTAAGACTATTCCCATTGACAACCATTCCACTCTGTCTCTATCTCTCTCATTCTCTTTCTCTCTCTTTCTCCTTCCATCTCCTCCTCTCCTCTCTCCCTCTATCCCTTCATATTCAGTCTACCTCTCTTCTCTGGTACCTCACACACACATACACATATGCCCAGTGGCTAGTACTACATGCCTGTTAGCTAGACTAATATTATTCAAAGGCTTTGGGCTCCCGGTGTGCCAGCAATGACACACAGCTGGTTCCCCACAAACTAACACAATGCAGGTTTTCATCATTTCTCTACAAAGACATTTTGGACTTACTGACAGAATGGTTATTACCGCTCAGAGACACTTTCATAGGCAGACACTTGCACATGTGGTACAGTTTCCACTATAATGAACTGTATTGTCTGTTGCTGGGACTTTGATCATTGTGTCAGAGCAGCAGGGGACCTAAACAATTTAAATTTCAACACTTTTGACTTTCCATTTTCTCGTTGGTTATAATCACTGTTTTATATAACCAGCTGTATTTCCCTTAAAAGCTGCGATTGTGGCAAGGTACACTAGTTCAAGGTTCTGAGTAAAACATGTGAAGTCCTTGTCACTAACCACACTAGTGCAGGCGGTTGCGGAGTCATGAGGAGCTGGGAGCAGGCTCTATGATAGATGTATGAGACATCTCTACATATTTATTAAATCAGAATTTTGTAGTCCACAATGATTTGAGCAAGTAGAGGACAAATACATTATGCATCTATCTTTTCTTGATATATTTTCTTGGAATAAAGTTCCATTTCACCCCACTTTAAAGAGACAGGGCATCTGAGGTCTGTCTGTATCGCCCACTAATAGTACTCATCTGAACATGTTATGTGGGTGTTAACGCTACACATGAAAACTATTGTCAGTCAATCATTTTTAAGACCAAATATATTTATTTTCCTCATGTATGTGTCTATCCTTATGATTATTTTTGATAGGCATTAGTTTGCTCCTTGAGATGTTCATAAAACAGAAATTACCAAATTACAATAGAAGGATTAACTCTTCACTTAAATTTTATCATCTGAAATGAGGAACTGTACATCATTGTTATTGAACACAAGCATAACATGCCTAATTGTCAGCATGTAGCCAAGTGTGTATACTTACACTAATGTAAGTGTACACAAGACACAAGAGCCCAAGCAGGTGACATCTATTGCCCCTGGACACAACAGTTTGCACAGCGAGAGCAGGAGTCAAACCTCTGCATTTTTATCATGAATACCATGTGAGGAATCTGAACTCTCCACATTAAAGTAGATTCATATGATTTTCTTAGCTGCAATTTCAAATATTCTATAAGAGCATGGCTTTTATAAATTATAGCTTCTTTAGAAACATTAATGTATGAGATCCCGCCTTAAAATCTGGTGCTCCCACTCCATCTGGGATTAGGATGTAAATAATGCAACAGCAAAGGTACATTAAAAACAGACATGTTGAAAAGTGTCGGATTGCCTTTAAAAGTGTGCTTTCTGTCCCCAATATCTCCAGCGACTTTTCTATAATTTACATAATGTTGCATATTATATTGGAACAAAGTAGAACAGGCTGCATATAAGTTTCATAAGCAGTGTTATCTTTGTGTTTTGAGAGAGCGTTGTTCGCTGGTGTCTGGAGACAGGGTGCAGTGTGCTTCTCTCTGGGGTCTTAGATAACTAGCTCTAGGCGACTGCTTCTGCCTGTCCCTATTCCAAAACAGGGGCTGCCACAGAGCTTGACAAACCTGGGGTACGTATTTTTGGCTCTTTCCTCAGTATGTGTGTATGTGCTTGTGTGTAAGTGTGAGTGTGAAGGTGTGTGTACCAGAGGTCGTCTGAGGAGGCAGTGGAGCGTACTGAGGGGCTGCCATGACACAGCTGCCACGCCAACTGGACCAACAGAACGGAGAGGATGTACAGGCTCACAGCTAATACAGCACTGAGGCCCAGACAGGGAGCAAGCAGGCTACAGGCCATCTATCACGAGGGAGAGACGCAGGTTACAGCACTATACATAACAATTCAGATCTGTGAAGAGACGCCCCTGTTTACAGAAGGAAATGTATTTTGAGGAATAAAAAACACCCATAATGAATACATGCTAGATGGATGTTTAATGACATACCACGGACCATTCCAGGGAAAGCAATAACATTTCCATGGAGACAAGCAGGTAGCGGACCTTCCACAAGAAAAGCAGTGTGCCTTTAAAGTTGTTTAAGTTAAATAATTAGCCAGTAACACATTACGGAAGTGGTACAGGCAAAGATGCAAGGCTATCTTAAACAAAGTAGGCCCAGTTCAAAGACAAATAAGAGTAGAGAGATTGAAAGGAAGGGCATCTGGCGTAAAAGGAAAATGACTTCAAGGTACACTTTTGAAAAACTGAGCATCCCAATTTATCACTAATTAGGTTAATTGGTAAAAATTTAAGAGGTGTGTGTAAAAAAAACACAAAATGACGAATTGTAATTCAACTTGTAAAATCTGCTGTGATACATACATAGACACATACAAACACATGCACACGTGCGCACACACACACGCGCGCACACACACAAACACAAGTACCTTTTCTGAAATCTTGCAACAAAACAAGGATTATTCCATTTACTGCTGAAACAACAAGAAACAACTGAGACTGCATCTACTCACCCCAAGGCTATCAGAGCATAACATAGATTCTACAACATTTGAAAGAAATCTCTCATCTCCTATTTTCAGTCTGAGCCTAAACCTTATACAGCAATCATTGCCATGAGAGGAATGCAGCAGAAAGTCTGACTGTCTGGTAACCATGGCACCTCTCAGTGGGTGGGAGTGAGTAAATAATTGTAGTTTGGTTGATGTGTTAATAAAAAAGGAATACTGGGCACAGAATACAACCCAAGGAACATGTGAGTGGTGGTCAGTCAAATATGGAGTTAAAATGCAAAACAGTACAAAACAACAAATCATCTCAGCATCAATAACTAAAAAACAAACAAAAAAAAAAAAAAAACATCCGTCATAGGGTTCCCTAAGCAAATGCACAGGAAAATTAAGTATATATCCAGTTATAATATATATCCAATTATAATAAGCACGTTTTATTCAAATGCATGTTTTTCACTTTTTATTTCATACATTACCATCACAAGTCTAATTTTATATTGGACATTATAGGCTGAATTATTGAAGGATATGTTTCTCTTTATTGGCAGAAAAGTTACACTTACACAGCATACTTTTGATACCAAGTTTCACAAAAATGGCTTTCCAAGAACCATCAGAGCTAACAGAAGTTAACCAGGACTGAACAGGAACAAAACAAAAGTTTAACCAAAGCCTAACTATATCCCAATAAATATTACCCCTGATTGATGCAAAATTGGTCAAAGCTATTATATCTAAAAGAAAATTAAACCTGTAGAGGACTTTGTGAGAAAAATACTCCATACTACAGTTTGACAGACATGGATCTAAATCTATTTCCAGCTCTGACTGAAAATTAGACTGCCAAGGTTGAATTAACAAAAAGATGCTACTTTATTCGCACCAATATCGGCACATTTATTTTTAATTTATTTGATGCTTTGGAAGAAATGATAGCATAGTGCTCCCTCTACTGGTCGCTAGCATCTCTTCAAATAATGGGGTGTTTTCCTACATAAAAGCAGAGGCTGTGTAGTGTTGCTAACAAGCCTTACGCCTGGCCCCCTCCTTCCTGTAAGCGCCCACGGCCAAATCAGCACTGTTGCATCTTACAAAAAACTGCACAGCGGGGGAAGAACGGCCAAAATGGGAGCTTGCAGGATCTCTTTAATTTGTTATGGCTCTGACAGTCAGTGGTATCAATGATTCAACTGTCTTATCTGAGGGCTTGTGTGATACACATCTTGTAAATATATTCTTTCACTCCTTCTCTCTCCCCTCACCCCTCCCCATCTCTCCACCACTTTGCCGTTATCACAAGCAATCGATAGCTGGGTGATTATTATTCCTCTAGCAGAGTGCGCGCACACACACACACACACACACGCATGTACTCTGACCTCGCCGACCACATATATGTACAAAACACAAACAAAAACACAAGGAGAGGTGAGGAAGTGTGAGGGGGCTGAGGTGGGATGAGGGTGCTAACCTGCATTCAGAAGGTTAATGCCTACTTCTACATGTGCTTTGTGTCAAGGAGGAGCGATGGGCTGAGCACTTCATCACGAGCAGACAAACACTTGATTAGATTCATGGACGGACCTCAAGTGCCAACCAAAATGAGAATCATTGCAGCAGTTACAGAGAGAAGGGTGACAATTTTTCAATGGAAAGTCAAATGGAGCCAGAATCACTCCATGTTTACTACAGCCATCCTGAAAGAAACCAGAAACCTTCTTTCCTTATATATGGGTAAATGTCAGAAGTGACCACACAGTACCTGAGACAAAGGTGGGCCATATGCCAAAAAAATGAACAGAACTAATTTTCTTGGAGCCAGATTTTCTATTGCATTATAATGCATGGTAAAGAGTCATCTGCTTCTTGGTTCACACTTTAGTGTAATTGGCTGAATCCAGTTGTTGCTCACCCTGAGCATTGATGGATCAATAAGACGAGAGGGTGTGGAAAAATGCCCATGTTTGAGCACAGACTTTCACTAAACAAAATTAGTGAATTATGATATTGCAAATTTATCAAAAAATTGTCACAGGGATCAAATCACAATTTAACTTTTTCTCACCCAGCCCTAACCTGAGGACCAGACACTCATAATAGAAACTGAATACTCCAAGCAGTGAATAGATATATTCATGATTAATTCATAAACATCATCTAAAATGACTTGTTTTCTTTTAACTCTTCAAAGTCTTCACTTCTTTTAATCAGCGCTTGTGCTGTTTTGTAACATGCAACCTTCATGTCTATGTTGTTTTAACAAGCACTTGTAACACCGCAAGAGAAGACCCTGATCTCATGTGACCAGAACAGATATACAAATAGATCACTAAATATAAAAAAGCAACATAAAAAGAATTATTGAGCCTACGAAGACATTACAGACATTTGTATTAGTGTCAGAATATGAGAACTGCTAGTGAGCAAAATCTACATGTAATTGCGTATCATAAACATATTCAAATTTATAATCTTTCCCATTTGAATTGAAGTGACTGAAAGTATGAGTCAGAGCCATCAGCCTTCACAGGTGGTTTATGTCAGTTCCAGGTAGGACATGAGCGCTGTTCAGACCTAATACTAAGAGGCAAAGCGTGGTGAAAAACAGGCCCCATGTTGCTCTTTTTAAATCCTCAATCCCGATCCTCAACACTGTCTTTAAAATCTCTTTCCTGGCACTGTTCTGGATGGCAGCAGCGTATCAGAGAACACGTGTGGTTTCATTAACTGGAGAATGTGCACCCGCTTGAATTTCACAAAAATAAAAATCGATGAAAGAGGAGAAGATATTTAGGAATGCAAACCGTCCGCCTTCTAAATAATAGCCATGTGAAATACAAGTAATAGTATCAAAGTTGCAGAGAGAGGACCAGTAAAAGGATTGTATTTTGGGCTAATGCGTTTTTTCAAAGCAGCTCCAGAGGAACCATTCACAAAGTTGTTTATGGAGTTATGTAAAAGTCAAACACAGTATTAATGATGCATTTCTATTGGATCTTTATGTTCAGTTATGGAAATTGTGTGTCCTCTTATGTCATAGCCTCCTGTCAAATATGGACAAGCCCAAGTAGCACTAGACTGTTGGGGACATTGCAGTACTATGATTTGTTATTGGAAATGGTTTCTTTTTAATGGTTAAATTCTTATCACTAGCATTACTCAATCAAACTTCTTCTGAGTTTATCGATCAAACTTATCTTATATAGCTGTAATCTTTTTCATTATAAAAACCTTGTTCACTATTGCATATTCTCCAATTACCAGAATATATCAAGCAAGAATTCTTCAACTTATGACCCACCATAGACTGTATAAAGAAATGGACTAAGTGGGTGTGGCTCCAGTCAAATGAAGCTCACTATGTTGCAGTTATAGGAACGCATTTGAAGCAGAGTTCCATATTAGGAATAGGAATTCATTAAAAGACAAAATAGTGAAATAAAAACACAAGGAGATGTGTTGTATGTAGAGCAAGTTAATACAAACATTCTAAGTCCACAATGATGAGGCTCTTTGCAGCACTTATATAGAGAGGGGTGACTATTTGTAAAGTCACTTGGAGCCAGAATCAATGGAGCCGGAAGTGCCCCCATGCTAACTTCCTATTTAGAACATGGCAGCTAGTGAGTTAGCTATGTCCATAGTCTATAAAACTCCCCCACCCTCACTTCAAAAAACATTCCCAAGTAAAGCAAATCTTCAAATAAAACTCCTTCCCTGTATAACGTTTAGAGGTGAAAAACTGACCTTAATGATTCAAACATGCACAAAGTGTCTGTATCTGGGCTAATGTGTTCCTCAGACCCTTCACCTCATATTGCGCAGGTCCCAGCCGCGGATGGCCGTGTCGTTGGCGGTGGCGAGCTGGCTGCAGTTGTGATGCGGACTCCATTTTCCCGAGGTGAACTTGAGCTGACCTTTACCCTCCAGTGTGGCACGGCTCGACACCTGCACACAGACGCACACCTCATTAACATCACTGAGTGGGAGCAAGAATTTTACCCAAATATCTGTGACAGCTCCGGCCTTGTAGTGCATTCAATCAGCATAATCATGTATTAATAGAAGTCATTTTCTCCGCGGGCTGCACTCAAGACCCCGATTGTTCAATATGACTGCGCTAATATTTTGGGCATTAGTAGCACAATACTTCCCCGCGGAGGCATGTCACTTTGCAGCCAGTCAGATTAAAATCGAACATTTCTAAAAAATCGCTGTGTCCATCTCAAGATCTACGGAGGCCTGATTAAAGTTTAATTATGCGCTCAGCGTTTTGAAATCTGGGCTGTTTGTCTGTCTGCTTTCAACAAGAGATAATAGAGATTATAGTAGCTTCAAATCCAACCTTCTCAAAGTTTAGTTCCATTCTTTATTGCCTGGGGATGCTTAATTTTGAACCAAAGCTGCCCTGTGACAGACTGGCAGAGAAGTGGCAGATACCCAAAGAACATCTCCAGCCGCAATCAAAAACATTTACACCAACACATTAAAAATTACCAACAGATTTATAGAATAGAATAATTCACTTTATTGTATTTGACATTGAGGACGACACATTGAATCAACAAGAAGAATAATTTGCTCAAATAATCTTCTTAGACAAGATATGTAAAAATATTGTTAAAAATATACAGAAAATGACAACTGCTTGAAGATGCTTGTGATGGTAACTGCTTGAAAGTCAGCTGGAGTTCAATAAATTAACCAATGTTAGGATAAAGACTGAGACAGATGGATTTGCAGTTAGATGGAGTCATATTCCTGATGGTAATATTGTTGTATGTCTAAGGATAGAGCATGTTGATATTCTATATGATCTTGTAACCAAACCACTAACCTTGTACCCAATTTTGAATTATGCTTTATTTGACACCAGTCTCTTGCCATTTTTTATTGCCCCTTATTTAGAAGTGTTATTACAATTTTTATATTTTTTTTTATTTTACTCTTTGTTATTGCAATTTAGTGTGATGTGTGAGCTACTGTGTCCAATATCCCTTGTGGATCAATAAAGTTTGTCTAAGTCCAAGTCTAATTTCCAAGTCTTCCTCTGCAACTGCTGCCCCCTTAAAATGTTAACAGTTTACATAGAATTTAGATTAACCTTATGTTGTAATCAATAACATAATCATAACATGAGCTTATGTGACCTTGTTGATCCCTGACCTCCTCATGATCTATACAGTATATGTTATTATGGATCAGCATGGACAAATTAGCCTTAACACTATTTATTGTGAACTGGAGCTCGGGGGTGAATTTAACACTTAATGAGTAACAGCTTGAAAAACAATTGACGTGTATTGTAATGTTTCAACAGAAAAACTGCCAAAATGTCACCGCGTCTTACATTGGAGCACTTTTAGCTGAAAGGCAGTTGGGATAAATTACAAACATTTGAGACTTTTTAAACAAGAAGACGTGGGTTGTCATTGGATATTTATTAAACGGGTTAGCTACATTTCATGGGGCCACAATGTAGGTGAAATTAATCAAAGTCACAACACTTCAAGGACTCGGAATTATAAAAGCGGATCACTTTATCAGGTTACTTTAAAATGAGCTTCAATTAATTCTATGGGCAGACTTTGGGAATGATTATCTTTCTCTTAAACTATGATGCATCTAAAGGCGCACCAGCCCAGCACTATTTTTCTTAGCTGTGTGACTATCGGTGGGTTTTTTATCCTCATCTTTCTCCCCTCCCTCCTTCACTCCCTCCCTTGCTCGCCCGCTGCCTGTGTCTGCCTCTGCCGTCTCTGCCTGTTGGAGCAGGGATCATCGATCGGCCCGTCACTGCACAGCTCCCTGCTACACTC
The DNA here is from genome assembly GCA_030686955.1 of Odontamblyopus rebecca. Lineage (NCBI taxonomy): Eukaryota > Metazoa > Chordata > Actinopteri > Gobiiformes > Gobiidae > Odontamblyopus > Odontamblyopus rebecca. The sequence continues at coordinate 17,719,858 of CM060670.1, read as the reverse complement.
TCATTATTTCAGCTAGAGAGGACAGAGAGAGAGAGACATGGGGAGAGAAAGAAAGAAAGGAAAGAGGGGGTGCTGAGAGAGGAAGAGAGATTGAAGGGCGAGAGAGAGCGAGAGGGCGGTTAGATGGAGAGTGGGGAGAGAGCAAGAGGGAGAGAAAGAGAGAGATCAGGGTAGAAAGGGAGGGAGATGAGATAGCAGGGATGTAGGGAAAGGCGACATGGGGAAGGAAAGAAAGAAAAAGAAAGGAAAGAGGGGGGTGCAGAGAGTGAGGGAGAGAGAGAGGGAGAAAGGGAGAAAGAGAGAGAGAGTGGAGAGGAGAGAAAAGGGGGTCAGAATGAGAGAAAGTGAAGGAGGGACAAAGGAGAGAGAGGACCGTGGTGAGCTCAAGAAGGGGAGAGAGAGAAAGAGGGGAAAGAGATAAGACAGCGAAGAAAGATGGAGGGGGGGGGGGGGGGGTGCAAAAAAGAAAGGCATGAAAGCACATAGAACAAAGGGAGCAGAAGAGTAGAAAGGGGCTAGAGAGGGACAGATAAACATCAGATGAGAAGACACCCTGGGTCTCCGCTGTGGCCTTGAAGCACCATTCAGACTTTATTATTTAATGACATTCACAGCTATCGAAGAGCACCCAAAACTACAAATACTCACCCTTGTTTATTGGCAACAGATCATTACAAGGAACCAGACTAAGAGTTGATATGCTTTGTATGAGAAGAAATACAGGAGCAAATAGCAAGTACCAGTTAATGTAGTCCGCCCTGAAGATAATAGTAGAAACATATCTCAGTTGGACTTCTTTAAACTACTTATGCCTGTTCAATATTCTAATTGCATCTATGGTATTTTTAGCAATAGCACTGTTGCATAGTTTAACCATATCTATAATTGTTCTGTGTAGCATATAGGCGAACTCATATTTACTCATTTATATCAGGTTTCTTCAAGAATTTACAAGATATCTGCAATTATACGTCTTACAAACAGAACAAAATGCAGAAAACTAATTGCTTCCATTCTGTAAAATGGCTTATACATGTTGATCCATTGGACTGCTGGATATTCTGATGTGATTTGTGAACTTCATTTTCAACTGTAATGACCCACAAGGGGAGTTTAAGTTAAAATTGTATTCAAGTTAACATTTATAATACAAGACAAAAACGTTAATCAATCTAATAGGTTTAGTGGTAACGTTAGCAACTCACAGTAATTGATGAATTGGTAAAAAAAAGAAATGTTTCTGAGGGTCCTTCATAAGTTTTGATTCCACTAAAATTCTAAAAACAAGCACTTATGTTTGAAACCCATTAATCTGACCAAAGGCTAAATAAATGGCAACGTGAATTAGTCCATTGTTCATAAATGTAGCTATTGACATGCAGAACGCAAGACAATAAAAAGAATAAATGACATTTTGACACCAGAACTGGAATGTATTACAAAACCAAGCACAACTACATTATATCAAACCTATGGCCTCTGAGTGTATTTCAACAATTCATGTAACACTCAAACAGTTTAAACTTTAGTTGGCATTGAGACTTCACAGTGAAAATCTTATATGCGGAGGAGGAATCTTTGGAAGGGGATTTGAATCCTTTTAAGATATCTGACTTGACGTCAATGGGGATATACAGTATATTTCATCTCAGAAAATTTCATATTGGAAATTTTGAGTTTTAAAGCACTTTTTACCTCCACCCACACCATCTCCACTGGCTTCAGGAGACTGTCAACAAGAGACACGAATAAGCATGGTCCATAAGCACGCATTTGGAGTTGTACAAAACTTTGCCAATGTTGTTACCAGCAGAGTTTGATTTTTGTGAGGGAAAGATTGAATGATTACTGCTAGTAGAGGATCTCCTAGACTCCTGGCTGAAAACAAACAACCATACATTTGAAAACACACAAAATAAACAAAATAACACAACAGATAGTAAGTAGTCTTTTCCAAACACAAGAGGTGCTTTTCATGTCGGGTCTTCACTCCTCTACTGGTGCACCATTTCTGCCTGTGCTGCGTGCATCCCATGTTCCCAGCTTTATTAGTGCACTAACCAAATTAGGGCCCCTAACAAGGCAGTGCACACAACACAGGGGGACGCATTCATTTAGGACGCAGGCGGCACTAATGCGGCGCGATCTGTCAAATCGCCGTGGTTTCATGCTTTTTCTGTGGTCTCCGACAGAAGCAGATGTGGCGGACAGGGTGTGTGGGTGTGCGGCGAGCCTGGCAGAGACGCGCTCGCTCAATCCCACCAGCGATTCTAATTGATGAGCCATGTGAAGACACGCACAGATGCCCCCCCCTTCAAACGCTGTGTACGCCTATGCACATGATCCCTGTTCTATATGCGAACGCACACACATCCACATCGGACCACTCATGCCAATCTGGCCCGGTCCGTGCTGTAGCTGCTGGACACAGATGAACACATCACCCTTTGACAGATACAAGGAAAAAGAAGAGAGAGAAAAAAGGAAGAAGGAGGGATGGCGGAAGAGGAGGAGGTAGAGAGCGAGGCTTGGGAGATTAGCATTCTCATCAGCGCTGGAGGAATTTGTCTCGGCTGCCAAGCTTTCTCTCCTCTTTCTTCCCTCTCTTCCTCATCAAGCCCACTCCGCTTCCATATCTGTATCACTGCTAATCTCCGTGGTTCCAATCAGGGCGGCCCTCCACACTGACTGTAGCCTCTCTCATTATGGCACCCCTTTGCTGGCCTGCTGGACTTTCACCCCGTTGGCTGTCCCTGGGTGCTGTATTAATAACTGCGTTGGCCGGTGTCAGTGTCCTAGGATGGGTTCAGCTCTCCCACACCTCCTCGGATCTTCTTGACCTCTTGTCGGGGTCATGGACACACTCACTTGTAATGATGCAATGCAAGAAGCTAGAGAAGATACAGTAACAGACAACAAAAACAAAACCACTGTATCCGCAAAAAATATGCCCCACGTATCCAATTATGATGGGTCAAGTATAAGGTTGGTTTGGTGGCTATAGACTGTATTATATTGATTTACATTGTGATCAAACTGCCCACTAGAGGGTGCTAGCTTGGTCAGTGCAAACAGCAAATTAAACCTCCAGCAGTAATGCAGCTAGAATGCAACTGGGCCAAAAAAAAAAAAAAAAAAAAAAGATTAGTGGTCCAATTAGAAAAGCCACATAACATCTACTGTATGGGAGATGTGCAGATACCAATACCAGTATGACATATCAGGTCCAAGTCAGACAAAAATGACTGGATTATGTTAAAATGACTGGATTATGACTGGATTTTACTGAAGATATAGGCCCATTAATTAATGTTTTAAAATACTTTTTGTGAGCATTGAATATAGTATAAACAATGCTGGGTAAGTTATTAATAACACAAAAAATTAAGCATAATTTGATAATATGGTCACTTTGTTTTAAGGAAAATATTGGATCACTGGGATAAGTATATATATCGTTATTTGAACACACTCAAAGCTCAGACATAAATATTTGGATTGACAAACATGGATACTCTAGGGTATTAGAGCATATCCTAACTATGGGCCTTTCATAGGCTTAAAAGTACCCTAGTTGACCAGCTAGAAGATGGGCTGACGTCTCAAATTCATTCTTATATTGGCATATTGAAGTCGCCAATTCACCAACACTGGCATGTCATGGTGGGACAAAGTCAGAGAACCCGTAGAGAACCCACAGTAACACATGGGGACAAATGATTGATCCCACATTCATTAAAAAGCTTAATTCCTGTTATCAGAAGCAGACACGGCAATTAAGCCACAGACTGGGAGTGGGCAGGCTACACAGGCATGCAAATCTTAGCTGCCTGAGCACATCAAATGGTCTGCCGCTGCTATAAATGAACACGCATGCATGGACTGGCAGACGCGCTTGTATCTGTTAGGCCTATGACCCGGCTGCCCTATGCGAATCTTTCACCGAGCACATGAATTACTAATGACTCATCTATATTCTTCATCTCCCATGCCGTCTAATGGAACAACACACAGCCGTGAAAGCCTGGGCACACAAACCACAAGTCTATTACCTCGCCCTCTCACGCATGCTCACCTGACACACACCATTATCCAGAGTCTTTAAATACATAATGTGCATTTTAATTGCAAAGTTAGAGGGTTGGTGATGTTGAATTTGCAGGAAAGAGCCTCCTCAGTTTGCATTATGGCCTGATTCCTAGACACACCATAATGGAGCTCAAAGAATGCTTTGTAAATGATTTTAGTTATACAACATTGACTCTGTATTAAAAGGTGCAGTATGTAAGTTTTCTGGTAGAGTGTCCACCACCAGCTTGTTTCTATGGAAATGGTATTGCTTTGCTCGGAATGTTCCACCATATATGGCATTAAACTTGTCCATGTCAGGAGATGGGAGCGATGCCACCTGGCCAAGTTTCAGGGCAATTAAATAAATAAATAAATACAAATAGATACATTTAATGCCATACTGTGTAATTTTTTTCAGACAGAGCAACATCATCTTCATACAAGCAAGAGATTGACTTTCCACTAAAAAAGGTTACATAGTGTTCACATTGTCTGTGGCTCATAGATGTATCATGTGTTATGGTTAGGGAGCATAAATAATAATGTGTTCTTTCATTTAATTTACGCAACACGTACATACCATTAATTAGAGGGCCCACCTATATCATCGTTAGGATCACAAATTGTGCGTGTTTTGTACGTTTCCCAAAGAACCAATTCAATAGGGACAGATACAGCCTTTCCTACTAGACTTGTTTGTGCATCACGATGAATAGTGGACTGTGTTATTGTGGATGGAGGATGTGTGCACCTGATACCACCAAGACGATATGGCGGTTATCAAATAATGAGTTAGCTTTTGTGAGATATAGTGTGTGTGTGTGTGTGTGTGTGAGCATGTGTGCCAGCCTTACTGTAGCCTGTGTGGAGCTCTCCTGCAGGTCCCAGAGCAGTGCGTGGTTATCAGCCAATGAAATCATGCGCTTTCCGTCCCCCATGGGCTCCCAAAGCACACTGCAAACACACAGAGGTGCAAGCATATGGTATAGAAAAATAACAGGGGATTGTATTAGGACACATGTGTCAATCAGGCATATACACCAACCTGTTTATTCATACAGATGGTCCAGGCTGAAAAATAGGTGTTTTTTTAAACACTAAATATGCTACAGCACTATTGGTGCAGTAACAAAAAGTATCCTATAGGAAATTGCTGGATTTTGCCGTTTATGTGTCATTTTAATAATCTTATATCCAAAAATATGATAATAATCAGATTTAGAGGGTGGAAATAACCACGTTGTAATGTCTATATAAGTTATGATTATGATAATCTTATGCAGGTCTAGGGCTGGGTATCTTTCCATTTTTCCTGGTAAAAGTACTGATTTTCAGCACAAGAACAATCTTTTTTTAAGTATCCATTTCTGTATTCATTAGAAGACTGCAATAATAACTAAATACTATTCATTAATAATAATATAATCAAAAAACAGTAAGGTATCTTATTGTTTTAGAACTGTGCTGGGGGGACTGCTTGCAAAACCAATTTTGTCCCATTGCACGATGTAACATCAGCCACATTTGATTGGAAATATGAGAGGAATCCTCTTCAGTGTTTTTCTGCTTTTTCAAATTTGCAGACTTTACAGTTCAATGCATCTACTCCTGAACTAGAGAATCAGAGCATTTATATAAATATTGACTATTGCAAGATCTCCTTCAGTCAATACATTTGCATTTTCAACAAACACACCAGACAGATAGCACAATGGAAAACAACTTTCATAAATCTATAGTTAGTTAGGATTTTGTTGTCATAAATACATTTTAATGACCATTCATCTAAATCACCCATACACCATAGCATCACACTTTTGGCAAATCCAACACCCCAATTCTGTCAATCTATAGTTCAAACAGAGCTGTGGGACAGGGAGCTGCCTCACTGGTGTTAGAGAAGTGCTAGTTTTCGCTGCATACTTTGCTTTGATTTCTCCCTGCATACCGGTCTCTGCAGAATATTGATTTCTCTACATGCTTCTTGGAGTTTCTGTGCTACCTTCTACTTAAAGTATGTGTTTTGTGGCCAAACATCAGGGATTGCACCAGAGCCGTGACGCTGGGGGCTAAATAGTTGCTTTTCCACTCCCTTGCGCTGATTGGACCACTTTTGTTTGTTCCTTCTCTGTAGCTGGGATTGGTTTAGCGGCTTAATGAACGGAGTCATGGGATAAAAACAAGGCAGTGATCCAAGTGAGAAGAAGTATTTTAATTCCGGTCAACTTTTAAAGCCTACGCTATGGAGCTAACACAGGCCTGGAAAAGCTGCTAAATGTTTGTTAAGGTTTTGACTTAAAATGACTTTATGGCTCATGGTATAATCTGGGATCAAAATGTCATAGAGATGAGGTATTGGTCTAGCTGAAAAATTTTAAAGCACTGATATTGCACTGTTTTCTAATCTATTTTATAATGTTGTTTCCTCATCATAAACATTTGCCAATGTGATTTGCCAATCTCTACTGAACAAAAGTTCAAAGGTAGCTGTTAACTTGAAAACTACTGACATCACAAGGTGGTGAGCATTCTTAGCAAACTAATAATAGAGGGTTAGTCAGACGTGTGTGCATGAAACAATATACAAATCCAAGTATGATTTTTGAGGCGGTAACAACATAACAGTTTAAATCTCACATGAGTCCCACATTAGATGCTGTCGTTTAGGGTTTCCCAAATGAACCTATTTATTTAAAGAGTTCATCAATTACACAGGTCCATTTTCTAAGAATCATTAGTCAACTCGAAGCAACAATGCTAGGGTGTGATTGAGCATGCATTATAGTGGTAGGAGTGTTAGTGTGAGATAAAAGAAATGACACTAAGAAAGAGAATTTGAAGTTTGCTTTTGGATCCAACCCAAGTTTTTAAAATATGCATGCTCTCATTGGGAAAGGTGGAGCAGGGAGAGAGACAGGGGAGGTGTGATGGAATGTAGCAGGGAGGCAGACGATGAGAGAGCTTTATAAGGCTTGTAAATTCACTGCAGCCGAGGGACAGCTTTTACTGCCCTCCCGAGAAGCACCAAGTCATGGGCTTTGGATGTACAGCCACAGCAGCTCCAAACACCGTCATTCATCATTTAAGAGAGGACTGCACCAGCCTGTGTCCACTTGCACCTGGGCTCACCTTGTAAAAACCAGTCAACAGTGAATATGGACTACGCCATGAAGACGGGTTAAGAAATTATAGAAAGTGAGTTGAAGAAAACACAAATGACAGAGAAAGTTTACTGGACCAATGACAAACTGATAAATGTACAACAAAAACAAAAAAACAAAAGGAGAAAACATATTTTGAAGAATCCGCATTGTGCAAACTTCAGCAAATAAGCTAATTCCATTTTGCAAATATGAATAGTGATCTGAAATAAAAACCAGATACTCTTTCCGTTAAACTACAACACATTTTATCAATGACAAGCATAAAGAAGTGGATTAAGGGAGTGTGACGTCACCAATAGTGTTCCAGTGAAATGAAGCTCACGAGGCTAGCAGTTATAGGAGCGAATTTGGAGTCAGTTCCATATTAGTTCCAGAGTTAATAGAGCCAGAAGCGCCCCCATGCTACTTCCCATTTGGAACGCAACAGCTAGCGGGTTAGCAATGGCCATACAGTATATGGTGACAAATATCTACTAATATATTTTTTTAAACTTTAAATCTTATAGTAACTGCACTACGAATAACTCTTCCACATAAGATTAAACGCTCAGCAGACTAAAGTTGAACATACAAAATAATAAGCCTGCTCCTAGCAAACATGGCTCTTATAGCTGGGACTGTAGAATGTCAGATAGCATCACTTTCTCTCCTCTGCTCACAGGCTTCTCCAAACAGATACATCAGCACAACACAGGGCCAATTATAATGTATGCCACACTTTGGGACTTACATGTCGTATGGTTCCCTATAGTATCAATTAAAGCTTGAAATCCTCTTAAAGGGAGCAGCTAGACAGTAGTAAGTACACTCATCGCCTTTCCCTTTACGGAATACAAGTGGGGTGGTTTGTCCTTGAAAGTAGCACCGAGCTGGCACAAAGCTGGCTACAGAATGCAGTGTAAAATAGTGCCTTTACATCCCTATACAATATCTACAGCTTTGGATAGGACAGCCCCATGCATTTCTCTCTCTCATTGTCTCCGCCTTCATCAGATTGCTTGCCCGCTTTGCTGTGCTTTGCATCCATATGAGTCTAATCCCAGCTTTCTCATATACAAAACCAACAAGCAGCGCAAACAGAGAGTGTGCTGTGGAGCCTTCTGGATGAGATGTTCACACGGATAAAAAGACACAAGGGCAGAATAGGGATGTGTGCGTGCCGCCTGGGGAAGAAGAGATAGCATCTTGTTATGGAGGCATTAGTATTGTTGTAATGAATTCTGGGTCGCAAAGATTTATTTTCCTTTTGGGGTTCTTATTATTAGAGTTTGGGGTTCTGCTGATTGGTTGATTTTACACAGAGATATTTTTTTTATGGTTGCTCATGAATAAATTCAAAAATTTTAAAAAATGAGCAGGTGTTATACAAGTTTAGTATTTAACATTGTACTGTCAAATTATGGTTTCATTGTTTACTATAAATGTAATGAGTCTTGCTATTATAATTAATTAAGGTATTATCATGAACTTGGAGAACAGTAGGTCCATCCAAATACCATATTCTTAGAAAGGCCTGGCTAAAGGGACTGGCTAAAAGAGAATTTGAACTACGATGACAGAAAGAAATCCCGGCCAACAACTAAAAACATGGTATTTTTGATATCGCGTAACAAATAAAAGGAGAACAAAACCACACACCAGTCCAATGCATGCTTAATCTGATCCAGGGTCACAAAGATCAATAACACACAGCCATGTTGCACACACCACTGTCTGAATGAGTGCGAGTGCAGCCTCTGGGTTCCAATTGATTAAGATTTGGGGACCCCTCATTGTAAAAAAACCCACAGTCTGGGATCACCAATATATCGGCTCGGAGCAGCAGCTACACAAAACGTGCAGTGTGGGCAGAGCATTTAGGCCAGCAATGAAAGACTCCAAATGTTTTCGTCAAGATGATCACACAGTAACACACATGACTGCACTTTTGCACAAATACTACTCCTACACCTCCTACCCCCTCCTGTCACACCCCACTTTAGAAAATCAACCTTGTTGCTTTTTGCGCTTTACCATTCCCTCCTAGGGCCCTGATTGGCTCAAATGGCTCCACAGGAATCGATTCGCTCAACTGGCACAGCTCCCAATCGAAACCGAGAGCAAGAAGAAGCAGAATAAGAAAAACAACGATGGTGCGTGTGTATTCAAACCAACCCCAGCTTTGTTCAGATGTGTTTTAGGGAGGGCAAGGGGGTCCCGTTTTGAAGATGTTTCAATTCAAAGCACGCCTCACAACAGGGCATGAGCTCAAATGTTTGCCCACCCAAACAATGAGGGGATTTGGTGCAAGGAGAAAGTGTTATTGTTAGCAGAAGTGGAGAGACACTGGCAGCAAGCATGTGGACCTGCAAATACACATGAAGATTACACAGGCAGGCAGGCTAGTGTGGGCACAAACATCCAACCATCTTTGGTAAAAGGAGAGAAAGGCCATCTTTTAAGATCAACAAATCAGCAATAACATGATATCTACTGACAGGTAATGCCACAGAATAGACCTTTTATCATTGTGCCTGGAAGTGCTTAAAAATTGTTAGAAGCAAATTGGCAAACTTAAGGACTGGGTTTGATGTGGGTCAGAGTATCTCAAAAAGTACAGTTCTTCAGGGATGGTCCCAGTCTTCAGTGGTCAATATAGATTAAGAAATGTACCTGAAAAGATGATGCACAGTAACAGCTGGCCAGAACCAAGGTCTTTGTGGTACTTTTAATTGCTGAAACAGTGAATCCTGGTTAAATACACAGTTCATCACATAGACTGCCATAAGGACTGCATATTAGTAAAGTGGTCATAGGATCACAGAACATATAATGTGGCCATAAAATTATGCCTGCATTGTGTACTGACTGTGGCTCAAATGGATGAGGTGGGCTGCGGACCAATGCCATCCATCTCAAGCAAACTCAATAGACAACAATCTCTGTTGCAATCCCCCTGCACATACTACATACACTGCGGTGCCCTTGGACAAGTTTGCAGCTTTGGGGATGTTAAGATGGTGGAACTCAGAGCCATCAATCTTCACCCAGCAGCAGCCGCCTGACTTGACCTGCCCTTTACCACGGCCATAGAAACACACAGGGTCCTCACACACACGCACAAGAATCGACAAACTAGGCACAAACGCACAAATGCAATCTTCCCCTCTCCTCTCTGTGGCTTTCTCTCCTTCGTTATCTCCCCCTCGCACACACACCTGCTACAGTATGCAGCGCACTAACTGATTGGAGCCCCCTAAAAATGATAGCAATCACAAAGCGGCCGATGAGCGCTGGACTAAAAAGGGGAATGACCATTGATTTTCATTCTTATAAGCGCTGAGTTATGGTGAAGCTTTGTGCACACAGCAACTCAGACTGAAAGACAAAAGACTGGGCTGTGACTACAACTTGCACATGTGGATCAAGTCAATAATATGTACTCACTAAATATACTGGAAAAAAAAAACAAATAAGGTAGGAGTGACAAGAATAGACAGAAACCTAACTTTGCTCATTCATTCATGTGCTTTTGCAGGTTAATCTATAATGTGTTTATTATAATAATCCATTGGTTTTGTACAGCATGTTTCCAGACAATCCAAGTTGCTTTACAATTTGATGCATTATTCATTCACTCCACACTCAGCGGTGGTAAGAAAATATCGTAGCCAAGGATGCCCTGGGGCACATTAATGAAAGAGAGGGTGCCATTCTGCACCATCGGCCCTGACCATCACCTGACCACCACCAACACTCATGCGCACACCACATTCATACCAGGCTATAGGGAGGAAGTTTTTGCCACTGGCACCCCACTATAACACAAATTTTAACCAGGCCCAACCCTGCTTAGCTTCTCAGATCTGACGAGATCAGACTTTGGCAATGAGGTTTGGTAAAAGAAAGCGTTTGAGTTTTTACATTTTTACCTATAACTGCCAGCAGATAATGGAAGTAAGAGATTTGTTTAAAAGTGGAATAATTCAAATGATGAAATTTGGGGTTTATGGAAATTAAACATGATTTGAAAATGAGCAGTAAAATTGACAGTATGACAACAACTGTGGTTACTAACTTAATGCATTTTATACAAGACATTCACCTGTGTACTATTAACTGACAACGGTGATAGCTGGTCATTTTTGGGGATTTATGTTTATTAGAAGTGTTACTCACAAAGTGACCAACAAAGACAAAAGAGTAAATTCAATGCAAATAATTACAGAAATTCTGTGTCTAAGTACCCATACACATCACAGTACCTTCCCAACTAAAATACTACAGGTCTGATTATCCAAATGCCCAATGAGACTTTTTATCCAGCATCACCTACCAGGTCGTGTTTCCGTGGGTGCTGTCGTCAAGGTGACAGAGTAACTCAAGGGTTTGGGGATTGTGGGCAGAGTCATCGGGCGACTCGTGGTTTCCAGCATCCCAGTCTGAGGGCATCCTCCACAGGGCTGCACAGGACACTACCCGGCTGTCGCTAGCTGCAATGACACACAAGCAAAAAAAAGTACAGGCATTTCATAGTAAGTATACTAATTGGAAAAAAGAAACATAAATGTAAAATTGATACTGTAATTGGACTGAAAGTTTAAAGCTTCAGGCAATGACCAATAACAGTAAGCAAAGAAGAAAACAGAGAGAAAAAAAAAACTAATTCTTCATTGTGCAGATATTGAGTGAGTGGGCAGGCGTTAGGCTATGAAACATTGGCAATGGGCCCATTTGTCAAATTACAAAGTAACATAGCACATGTCCACAGGCTCTTCGAGTGGTTCTAGACAACCTTGGAGTAGGTGGGCATAAGCAATCATCTCCAGCACACAGTTATATATTGGGGCACCGCTGGATGGAAAATGCTCTATATAAACATACATTAAGTGTTGTGTGTTTATCCTATGGGCTATGTTGTATGTACATGTGTGACTGTGTACAGTGCTTACCAGAGCGTAGTGGGCTGTCTCTACTTCAGCCCAGCTCACAGTGGCTGTCAGTGTGTGAACTCATGCATGCTCACCTCAATTGACAGTGGACCAGAAGACAAGAGTGGTGGAGATGGGGGAGAGGAAGAGAGAGGGGGTAAGAGAAAGAGAAGGGGTGAAAGAGGGAGGGGCACATTGACTACACCTTGTCCCAGTGGTGTCTATCCCTAAAGGCCAACTGTGCACTTTGCGTCACCCCTGCCATGTCCCATCTGACAGCACTGTCTGCTGCTAGTGATGCAACCGCTAACACAGCACACAGCTCAGAGTGCTGTACTTGTGAGGACATACAAAGGGCTTATTCTTAAAAGATGCTATCAGCAGAGACATCTTTTCATATGGCATCTGTGGATAAAACATTTAGTCTTGGAACTTTAGTATCTCAACATGTTTCTTTACTACTTCACTTTCAACTTCAAAAATTCCTGATTTTCAAGGAATTTTTAAGCAATAGAAACACAAATAAATGTGAAAATGGTCATACTGTGAAAGAATGAAGACAATACAATAACATCACTTGAGAATAACAGGAGCCTGAGCCAGGCAATTACCAGTAATTTTAATTAAAAGTTTAAAATAAATACTTAGTATAGTTAAATAAACAACACAATAATAATCCACATTTCAAAATCGCATTGTCATATCAAATGGTTTATTTTCAGAGTCCTGTACAGTGTATAGTAAAGGATGGCTGATCCTTTCAGAGTCAAAATGAAGTGACCAAAGTCCATGTGACCTTCAAGTGCTCTCTGGTCCAGACGGTGAGAGCGGTGCTGCCATAATCCATCATGTCTACACATTAGTATTGATCCTATCAGCGTCTGAACATGACTTCTAACACAGCTCCTACTATCAGGCCGGAGAGGACGGGCCAGTATTGATTAGCTGTTAAAGACCAATTACATCTTAAGGCTGTTAAGAAAACTAAGGCTAGATAAAAGAGAAAAAGGTATAGAGACCACAGGAGCAGAGAGGATGAGGGAACAATATGCATTAAGAGAGCAGAAGGACACTCACTTTTGTTATAGCAGGTGGTGAGCACAGCTTTATCTGCAGGACTGGCGCCAATGTGCCATATCTCCCCAGCTTGGTGCAGGAGGACATTCTTATTAATGATGTTATTCTCGTCATCAAAGTCAATGATGTGGATCTGGAGAGAAAGCACAGAGAAAAGAGGTTAAAACTTCCACTATATGGACATCTATGGACACCAGGAACTAAACAAAACATCTCCTATTATATTTTAGGTTTTTTTTGTGTGGTTGGAGACTGTACATGACTTCGGAACATGTTCAGAATCTGAGTTGGATTTGAGATAGTTCCATGTATGGTTAGTGTTGGGAGTTAGAGGAAAAGGTAGTGAAAGCAATAAAAGCTCATCACACGTTTTAAGACAAATGGGCCAGCTAAAAGGGGCTGGGGATGAAGAGCGTTATCCATTAGAGCCTTTCTGTGAGAAGGCTTTAATTGTGGACTTTTTATAAACCAAAGATGGGGCTGGTAAGCAAACACTGGTGGAGTAAAAATTATTCGTGCCTAAGTGTACTTAACATGTCCATTTTTGTACGCCGTACAGTGTCCAACTTCTCAATTAAGGGCATTATTTTCAAGAGGTTGCAACAAAAGAACAGAAAGAATAATATTTGAGGATGAAAACCATTATGTGAAAAAATATGTCCCATCATAATATACATTTTGAAAATACAAACTTATATGACTAATGCATCTGATGTTCTAACTGTTCTGTAAATAATTTGAACCCATGTGAACAGACCCAGTAACTACAACATGCATGGATACTAAAGAATAACATTTTTGATTGATAACTTTATGGTATTTGAATAGTGCACAATAAATGTCCTGCGTTTTTGCATCATGAAGTTGATGGACCAGATATTTCAGGTATTCTTTTATGTCAGTATTCGCAGAGCTATAACAAACGTCCCTTGAAAACAGAAAGTACTTTACATTGTAGAGCAGTTAAGAGTACCTACTAATAGTGAGTACAATATCAATTTCTTGACCAACTGTAATGGTAGTGGCCTTGGCTACACTTGAAAACACAACTTTACAACCAGAGTTCTACAAACAACTTCCATCCATAAGAAGTTAATAGAAACTCCTCCTTACTTTTCATTAGATGGAAATCTATTCTATGAGGGCCCTCGATTGAACGCAGTTCAGGGCCCACAATGCAGTAAAACAGTAAGGGTCTCAAGGTTTGATCTGACAATTAATGGCGGTTTGTCCCATAAGGGAGACACTTACAGCACCTTAGGGGACCATTAATGGGGTTGCACTGGACAATAACTCCTGCCAGGCACTTCCACTCCCCTTGGCGGCACTACTTTTACAGGCTCAACAAGAGGATGAAAAGAGGGGGCGTTGAGAAGAGGAGGAGAGGAGCGGAGCATTGGAGCGGCAGCATCCTTCAGCCACCTCAAAGTCAGCTCGGCAGCTATTAACCTTGGGTTGGACTGCATCGAGCAAAAAATTATTACGCAAAGTTATAATTTTATGGTGGTGGGGGAGCGGTACAAATAAATTCAGGCCGGCGGGACAGGGTAATTGGGAGGCCTAGTAATAGGGTCCCCCTGAATGAACCCAGGTGTGAGAGGAGCGAGAAGTTCCAGCCCTCCCTCAGGTGATTTATGCCTCATTCTTACAGGCCTGGGGAGTGACTCATCGCCCTCAGCCACTTGGGCAGCCAGCCCAGCCTTTTAATTATGTGTGATGGTGGGAGTAGTGAGGCAGGGGGGGAGAGGCTACAGGAGGGATAAAACCAAGCTGGCTGGTGGCCCCCACTTCAGGGTCTTCTCTGTGCTAAAGCTCTTTAGCCGCGCAGATGACAGTAAGCGCTACTGTGGAGTAGCGAGCGGGTGAGAGGTGCCAAGCTCGAGCGCTTTATCTCGTTAGCAGCCTTAAATGCCATGCCGACGCGCCCTCCGATCTGTCATTCCCGCTATTGGTCTCTGAGGGATTTGAGAGGTGCTCTGAGAGTTAAGAGAGACATTTCCACCCTGCATTATGCTTAATGGGAGGTGGAGAGGCCAGGAGGCTTACGGAGAGCGCAGAAGCTATCAGGGCTAAAATGCCAATCGAAAAAACATTTTTCATATTGCACGTTAAAACTTGCAGAAGCTGAACTCACCACAGAAGATCAGCAAATTCACGTAGAGTGATGCAGACAATGAGAGTCACAAGCTAAGCAAGGTTCATTGACTGAACTCACCTGAAACATCAATATTTGGGGTTTCCCTAACGGAATATTAAGATGAATCTTTTCTTTTGCTTGTACTCACAAATCTGTGTTGCATGTCAAATTATGAATGTATTGTGTAAAATTAATATTTGTATTATTTTATCTTTCTGTTGAAGAAAAAACAAAGGCAAACAAAAATATTGTGACAATTTCTTAAGAAAAATAATGTTTAAAATGGTTCACAAGGAGCATTTCATTTTTTTCCCCCTCCATTCTTACTCTAGGGTTTTTTTTTTCCTTTGCAGCCTCAATGCGACCATTTGTACCAATGGAGATAATGGCATGTGCCTTCAAACAGTCTGTTCTCAATGGTTTTCAAGGTGTTTCTCACCACAGAGCAAACAAAAGGGACTGAAGACTTTATAACGAGAATTCAGACACTGTCTCATCCAAGTCTGATAATGTCCTACTTTCAAATAACTTGTGCAAAAAATATAAATAAAAAAAACTGAAATGACAACAAGTGTTCAAACTATATTGTTATATTTGTGAAATAAAGACTTTTGCATGAGACAGGAGAGAGTGGAGGAACAAGTTACATTAAAGCAGTATATTAAGATGGTGTCAGAGTGAATTAAATCAACCAAGATGCATTGTCACTATTTCCAACAAGCACTGTATAAGAGTCGCTGCACAGGACTTGGAGCGAACCACGTCTGCATTCAGTGCCAGACCGTTTTCACACCAAAGTCTGCCAGGAAATAGATTTTTTTCTGTTTTTGAGGCAGACATTTTTCTCCTCCCTGTGCACCCTCCCTCACTTTCACAGAGCTAATTATTTCTCCCCCATTCAGAGCCAACTGTTTCTGTCATCTGTCTCTGTAATGACCTCTCCAAGATGTGCAGGCATGCATGCACACACTCACTGTTTTGTCTTCACTAACGCACATTCATATTCAGAGAAACTATTAATACACACACAATATTCACATCCATCTCCCTCTGATCAGTCTATTAAGCAGAACAGTAGCAGCCATAAGGACCGTTTTACAACGTACAGGTTAGTGTTTGCATTCTTAACAATAAAGCAACCTGTATGTCAATTACTGTGCCCATGTGATCAAGAAGAAATATCAGGATGTGCCATTTATGACTGTTGAAAAATATTTAAGTATGTATTTCAAATGATACTACTATAGTCTATAGTCAAAAATGCTATTTTATGATAATGATGTGATCCGGAACTGTTTACTTTAGAATAAGGTGTGGAGTTGAGTTACATGAAAAAGTACCAAGAAAGAAACACATTACAATCAAAACACAAAGTCATTATATTGCTCTACAGCTAGAAAAATGAGCCTGGCAGAACATTAGCTGTCCTTATGCTGTTTAATATACTTTACCTGGTTGTCAAATTTTAGGGACTGTGTTCCAACAAGAAAACGAATGGCATCAGTCTCAGCAGTCTGAGCAGTTAGAGCTCGTGCCTGTGCAAAGACAACATCATAAAGCCCTTAGCAAGATCACAGAAGGAAAACATGGATTTACTAATGAATGAATGATACTATACTAAGAGCATTATGCAACACGCACCTGAAATTCAAGTCCATAAATGACAGGAGCGTCGTCCTCCATGATCTGTCTGTTGCTTTATTCCTCTTCTGCACAGGTTTTCTATCTGCTGAAAGCGTCAAGCATCAAATAATCACAGCTTTATTTTCTTCCAGAAAATAGTGCTCTACTTCCGCGTTTTGAAAGAAGCAGAGGTCTAGCGTTGGACACTGTACGTAGCACGTTTACTATAGCGTTGTCCTAGTCGCAAAAAGTTACGTATTTTCTGTTGAGAATATCCCAAAGATTTGCGTTGTGAATTTTGTCCGCTTTGCAACACCGTAGTACGGCTTTCTGGATGATTAGCGCATGCGTACCAGAGTTCTAGCTGTCAGTCTTCAATAAAGGTATGACAAAAATATCTTCTCGTTACAGTTTTCTGATTATATTTTTAAAGTAGCGACCCGTTTAATCCGCTGATTTACACAAAATTGCCTATTTTTCTATTTTTCCATCTGTTTATTTCCTCTAAAACATATGATACATACGATGTCCGGCTAATCTAGCATGTAGCTAACCGACTAATGAACCCCTTAAAATGTCTTTGGTACTTTGCTTGTGCTTTGTCATGGAATACAGTGTTAAGAAATTAATAGACTTTTATATAGAATGATGAGCCTATTAGGTTCTGCCCATTTATGTCCCTTAGTACACGTCTAAAATGTAATGTCATGAAAACTAACAGACGGCGATAGAGAATTACTTTTTTTTCTTTTCTTTTTTTTCTTTTTTTTTTTTACGAGAATCACAAGTCGTGTTTTGTATTTTTAATTGTCATTAGCGGTGGAGATGGACAGTGGGGAGACTCCAGCCGAGCGGCCAGTCACCTTGGACATCACGGTGGACGATGTCCCCAAGGAAGCTCCAGCTCCAGCATCCCCAGAACCATCATCCAGCCCTGCCCCTTCTGATGAAAATGTACTGCCTCAGGAGGAAAGCATTGATCTAGGTGGGGACTTTACCTCACCTCAAGAGGACAGCAGTGCTACACCTTCTGAGAGCATATTGGATAAACTTAATGACCAGATGATGGAAAGTGTGATGATTTCTGACTCCCCAAATAACAGTGAAGAGGATGATGTAGCTGCTATGGACTCAATTCTGGATGCAGAAGAAGGGGAACCTCTCACTAAAACAGAAAATATTGGGGACAAAGAGGAAGAGGCAGAAATTGGACAAAATACAAAAGAGATAGTTTTCTCATTGGAAGACAGAGATGCAGAGGAAACCGTTGCAGATGATTCAATGAAAGGCACTGACAGTCAGCAAAATGACACAAGCAGTAATTTAACTATAGACCACACTGCAAAAACGGCAGAAGAAAATAAGGTGCAGGAACCACTGGAAACCAAAGCTGCAAGCCCAAATGAGGAACCTATCCCTGTTTGCACCATCTTCAGCCAGGGAACCCAGCTTAAAGCCTTAGTCCCTGATGGATTTCAACCAACCCTCATAAAGTCCCCCAGTTTTGGCATGATGAGCACAGCAGTGAGTGAAGAGGCTGTGACCCCCAGTAAACCTTATGCCCCGCTCATATGCCAGCCCAGCCCGAGTCTTAGTAAGTTCTTCTCTGACAATGGACAGACCAATCCTGCTTCAGACTTCTTTGACTCCTTCACTGTCCCCTCCTCATTTATTTCAGTTTCTAACCCTAATGCAGAGCTGCCTTCTAGCCCCACACTTGAACGCCAACTGTCCTCCACCTCCTCGTCCATTTCAACCCCAGTGGCAACAGTGGACTTTGGGACCCCTACTTCTGTATTTACCCCTACACTAAATGAATCATCGAAAACTGCTCCTCAGACTCCCCCTGTAACAACAGGAGCTCAGCCAAAGCCGTTCAACCAGCTGCAGTCCGTGTTCTCGGGTAGTGACGACCCATTTGCTACAGCTCTGAGTCTAAGCGAAGTGGACAGGCGTCATGATGCCTGGCTGCCATCGGAGGAAACCAGGAAGGTTCTGATTTCTGTGGCCACTCAACAGTTCAGCCCAGCGTATGTGGAGGCCAGCAGACTCACTATGCCAGGCCTCAAATTTGACAACCTACAGGTAAGACAAATTCAAATATTCACTTCATCTTGTCCTTGTAATAAAAATGTTCCTGTGCTGGAAATATAATGGCTTTAATTGTGAAAAATTGCAGCTACTATAATCTGTTTGCCATTAGGCAGTTGTGACTCTCCACCTCTGCATATGACCTAAGAGTGAATTAATAATATTCCTAATTGTAAGACAAAGAAAATGTTTATTTGCAGTTGTGAAATAGGAAATACTGGTAACAAATTTTGTACTATATTGTTTAATCAGACTTGACCCTGTTTTATTTTATATATTTCTGTCTCTGTACTGTTTAAGAATATTTAGATTCCAATAATAACCATAGTAGATGGAAAAAAGCTCTATTGTTGTGTTAGTCTTTTACAAATTGTCTTGCTGACAGTAGTGTAATTGCTTTGTCTCAGCACACACATATTGCTGCTCCTGGGTTATCATATCATGTATTTTTCTCATAAACATCCTCTGCTTCTTTTAACTGAAACATTTATCCATAATAACAACCCTGATGAAACACCAATTTACTTATTTATTCCATTGAATGTTATGTGTGTGACCACCTCCCTGTTCAGATTGTGTTCATTATCCCCTCAAATGTCGGCAAATGCTTTCGTGAATAAATGAATAAGAATTGAGGATTTTCCATCCTCTTAGTGATGTTGTTCACTAAGAGCCAGTTTTCTGCAAATAAATAAGATCCAATTCAGAATTGGTTTTAAGTATGGGGAATGCTACTATTCTATCTTCTGTTTCTTCCAATATGGGCAAATTTCGCATCAGTATTACCAAGATGACATAGGATGCCTAGATAATTCTGCTGCTTTCTTTGCTATTAACTTTTCATTGACTGAATTGTCATTACCTCTGCCATCTGCTTTGGTGCCATTGGTGGTGGTTGTAAATATTTTATTTTTTGTGTGAATCTTGACACTCAAATGGTCTGTGAGGAAAATTTCACTAAACAAAATAATACATTGCTAAATCAGACTTAAATAACAACTTTACAAATGATTTGGTATTCTTGTCTTTTGTCATTGACTGTCTGTGCTTTCCTGTAGGGTGATGCAGTCAAAGACCTGATGCTGCGCTTACTTGGAGAACAGGCCGCCGTGAAGCGCCAGGTCCTCACAGCCAACTCTGTGGAGCAGTCCTTCTCCGGCCTTAAACAGCTAATTGTAAGTCATTAAAATTTTGCTGTGTAACTATTGCATGACTTCATAGCTGAATGTTGGGTGACATTTTGTATGAATAGAACCATTTATTCAGAATGCATCACCAATATTGCCTGCAGTGGCAACTGGTAAAAAAAAATCTTGTTACAACCACCAATCCAATAACCGCAAACAAGACCATTTAAACAAATAATCAAATCAACATAGTTTTTATTTTATTTTATTTATTGTAGATTTAGGTTTCTGTATGTTTTTTTGCTTCAGCTACCCCATAAATGTCCTTGTTGTTACCTCATCAAAAACGTACCTGGAGTTGTGTTTTGTTGCATCCACATATGTCTGAGTAATCCTGAATTATTAGTCTAAATTTTTTAAGTTCAAAATGCTCTGTTCCATCTTGTATTGTCATGAAGCAGTAGTTTTAAAGTTAAGAGCTACCTTTTGATTTCTGTTCAATAGAGATCAGCAATTTGAATCCAAATGATTCTAATGAAGGTGTATAGAGTTTAATAACACGGTGGAGCATGTCCTGTTTTACCACGTGACATCTCAAGATGATTGAGAAAAAAACTTTTCTTAAATATGAAAGATTTGTGTTTTAACACGTGTATGAATGAAACAAAACACAAAACAGAGATCTGAAAATAGTTAAATATTGCCATGATTATGAGGATTAATAGACTGTATCATCCAATTCCCATATTGTATTTGAATGGAACAGTATTTGTTTAAGTGTTGGTTGTATTGGCAATTAAGTATAATGGGCTTCAATCAGTCAATATACAGGTAAATTAAGTCCGGCCTGCACTGGTAGCCAACAACAAAATTTTTGTACTTGGTGTTTTTCTTTCAGTCAAGGAAAGGTACACTTTATTGTAACCATAGAGAAATTCGTTTCTGCATTTGACCCATCCTTCAATGCCGTTGGGGCACTTGTGAGGAGCAGTGGGTGCCACAGTCTAGTCTAATGCAGAAGATAGATATAATGTTGCTATCCTGTCTGTAGCGCATTTTGTCTTTACATAGTAATATTATTATAAAAGTGTTGGTGTGTGTGTGTGGTGAGTCTGAATGCTATTCTCTCTGTATCTACAGTAATTCTGCCGAGACTCCTTATTGTTCTGACGTCACCACATATTTAATTTTTTTACTTTCACTGAGCTTTAAGTACATGTCGCCTTTGAAACTCCACAGTAACACCTCATTTCCTCGCATGCTGTAAATCTATCTTATCTGCTTGTACAATCGCCGTGGCATAATTTGCGACCTCACAAATAACACTGAGCGACAGTTGTTAGTAAAAGCATATGCATAGCGGGCAGACTGTGCGATGGAGTGAAGAGCAGAGGAAGATGGGAGGGAAGGAGAGATGGAGAGGAGGAGATCCACTCGCCTCACAACTTCTCTCCTCCTGCTGTGCCCATGTATTATGCATAGGACCGCTGTGCATATTTCAAGGGCCTTCTGGACTCGGGTGTACCCTCACACACATATACAGGATGGTACTTTGAGCTCATCACAGTATAGGTGTAGGTGCGTTTGTGTAACAGGATCATATGCTGTCTGCCAGGAGCTGTGGGTGGCTCCCTGGAGCAAGAGGTAAAGGAGAGCGCCACTGTAAGCCAGCCAGGTACTGTATAAGCCTACAGCCCACATGTCAAGACGTGAGAGAGGAGGAGAGAAACAAGGACGCAGTGATGGGTGAAGCAGATATGGGGGCAGGTGGAGGGCTATGAGGGCTTCAAGGTACACTCTAGAAAATGCAGTTACTGTTACTCTAATGCCTGACCCTTAAAGTTGGTGATATTATTGTTTTAACCATTTACTTCATTTGTAAATTTTGTTATCTGTTTTTATCTCCCAGTAGAGTGTTATGGATTTATTTATAATTTAATTTGGTCCCAATCTGCATATACTCTCTGCTCTGTAGTGTTGGCTGCTGATGTGCGTAATTTTGCTCATGACCCCAAATAAAGTATTACTTCTTTGTCTTAAAAACATTGACTTAAGTAAACAACACCTTCAGCTTTGGCTAGTGTCTTTGTTGAAAGCCCACACTTGTGAACAGTGTAATCTCCAAAAGACTGTCTATGACTAAAACCCATACAAGAACAGCACCATTTGAGAGACTGCAGTTTAGTTTAAAGGTACACTGTATACCTTTTCTAGTGGAGACACCTGCTCGTCTCCATGGAGATATTACTGTTTCACCTTGATTCTACAGTATAAAAAATAAACTTGGTAATGACAATGGGGACAGGTTAATGGTCAGCTCTATGGAGTAGCAAGCCTGTACATGGTAAGAATGAATGTTTTAAAGTATTTTTGAGCTATAAAACACCTGTAATTGAACAAATGCATGGGAGATATGTTTAATGCCCTACTGTGGAACATTCCTTGCAAAGAAATAACATCCATGGAGACAAGTATGTTGTGGACCCTCCAACTTAGAAATTACACAGTGCACCTTTAAAATATTTTTTAGGGATTATTTTATACACTGCAGTGGTTAATTTATGATTATGAAGTCAAGTCATTGAAGGATGGGTCAAGGAATTAACATGACAGTGAAAAGTTGTTAAGCATGACATTAAGTTTGCAATTCCCAAAAATTACCTCGGGCCTTTATATAATCTTTTATATAATCCGTTTATCTTCCCATACTCACTTCTTTTTAAATTTAACTATGTCAACATGACATTATGTTTTCCTGATAACATTGTTAGAAGTTGAGTTGTATTTTCTTGAAAACACCATTAAAAGGTGAGGTGTTCAAGTGGCAGCGGTATCCATTAAGTTGGGGTTTTGATATTGCTAAGCTTTATATATTCCTCATCTGCATAGCACCTAATGACGTATCAGATACTTTTTGGTCAATTTCAAACTATAGGTATCACCTTGGTATTCCCATAGCCAAAAAAACTTGGGTGGGCTTGCATTATGCTTGTTCGCTACTGAGCTGCTGAGCCTTGTGTTTTCCTCCAGGCATCCAGCTGGTTGCAAACATAGACTTGAACTCTGGGCCTCCATCTGAAGGACAACATCTCTTCTCGGTGCCAACAAAGCCCACTTCTTAATAAGCCCCACACATCGGTCTTGGTCCTGAGACGCGCCCCTGGTGACAGTTTTGCTGATATAACAATCACTTACCAAGTCACTCCCACTAATGAATGTTATCAGCCACCATCTGTCTACTACTCCATCTCCTTCCATTTTGAATTAGGTGCAAATAAATTATGAGATTTCTTCCAAACTTTTGAGATCAAACAAAATCCCTGATCAAAGCCTGTCAGTCCGAGGTGATGGAGCTTGCTCGACTTTGGGGAGAAGGTAAGAATTGAGATGCGTGTAGACTTTTTCACAGATGGGAAGGTGGAGACATCAGTGTAGCAATTAAATGTGCAAGAAATAGTCTCTGCACTGCATACACAAGTTGAGAAATAGTATCACCTAAATGCTTGTCTCTTCCCTTTTAGTTCTTATTATCTTTGATACACTATTTGGGGCTGATAATCACATTTCATTGCTTTATGGCGTCACTTGGTATAGAGCGGTGCGTGTGTTGCAGAGCCGTGCTGTGAGCTGGCACAGTGAGTCATGCTGCAGAGCTCAGGCTGTGACTACTGCTCCCACTGCCACTGTAGATTCATGTCCCCTTCAGATCACTCTTATATCACTACTGGGGCAGCATCATAACAGAAGCACAGAAGATGACTGTTTCATTAAAACTGCAATACCTTATATATAACTTCAGGATAAATATATTGTCTAGACTTTTATGACACTTGATAACCATTATGCATTTCATAGTTTGATGGTTGTCTTTTGGTTGTAAAAAAAAAAAAAAAGCATTGAAATAGGAAAAAAAAAAGTTTTGTCTTTTAATAGTGTTAAAATGCTCTTGGTTTTTATCAGAACCACCAGACTGTATGGTAATTTAATAGAGATTGCAATAACTTTGCTTGGAAAAGTTGTTTTAGTATTGTACAAAGAGTGTTTTATTTATTTATTGCAGTATCATCATTTTCGTAATAATAATTCATAATGTGAGTATTTTAAATTGAATATTTTCTTATTGATTTAGCAAAATGACAAACAAACATTCATTTAGCAAAATGTCTTGCCAATGGACACAATGGCTATGCCCAAAGCTACATTATACTGTAGTTCATCTGTCAGCCATTACAGCTCTATGTCTTGAGGTTATGCAGCCCACTTGTTGTTAAATCTCTGTCAAATACAACTATTTTTGGTTTTGTTACAAAGATGAAAAAACTGCCTAAAGTGTTGAAATCAGACACCATATGGTTTTTACCTGGGGTGAGTGTGGGAAGTCTCATCAGTGCCCTCTTGGGTTTTAAGCTTCTCCCTGTGCCTACTTTTCTATGTGTTGCACCTTTTTTGTCACATAGTTTATACGTGCAAAATTAACCACTTTTTACGTGTTTGGATAGTAAAGAACCTCTGTATAGCCTAATATAGCTTACTGAACTTGTTAGCTCACTGATATCACGTGAAAAGGTACTGCAAATGTGCATCTGTTTGTGTAAAATCTCAGTCCTTGTTAAGTTTTTATAATCAAGCAGCAGCCCTCGTTTATAAATCTGGTTATAATTCCACTGTCACATGTGGATAATTAGCCCCGAAAGCTAAACAGCCTCGTGTGTTCTTCACTGGATTTTTCTCTTACATTCACTACCTCTGAAACAGGGACTTGTAGTCTGGACAGGTTTTACAAGTTGGGGGAATATATTAAATGCATTAAGAACATATTTCATCCTATTCTAAGTTCACAAAGGGTTATGTTTTCTTATAGCTTACAGTAAAGCCATATTTAAATATTCCTGAACTAGTTACTGTGTCCTGGTTTACCCCTCTGTTCTCCCGTGTGACCTCTGCCGCTGTGGCGTGGTCAGCATTTGCACAGCTCCTCAGCACTACTTTGGGCTAGACCTCATCTGTCTCTCTCATTAGCAATAGCCCTTTTCTCTCTTGGTCTAGCTCCTTCTCCTTCATCTCTGTCTCTCCCTGCGTACAGCGACGACCAGGGACATCGTATCTTTACCCTCCTCCCCACAGAGTGAAGCTAGTTGGGCTTGGGTCCAGCCTGTACCCGTCTATACACCCACCTTGGCCGGGTCAGACGGACACACCCACCATAATCACCACAAAGAGCCAGCTGCTGCTTTGCACTTTGATATCATTGCTCCAACCTTTCCTTGTCATTATCGTAACCTTTTTACATAGCTGTCATTTCCGCCGCCAGTTGCAGAGGTCTAGGAAACGCACCGTCAGCTTTTGGAGCGCTGAAGGGCATGTTTAAACCTCAGAGTGCTACTGGTTTTCACCTTGCTCTGTGTACTGGCTGTGTTTGACCACTATTCCCAACTTGGATATAATATAATGCATGTAATTATAGATAGGACAGGGGCATAACATTTTGACACTTGATTCTTTATAGTATATATTTTAGGCAATTTCTCATCTAAGCCAAAGTTAACTGTGTAACTTTTCTGGTAGAGGGTCCGCCACCTGCTTGTCTCTATTACTGTTTTGCCCTGATTATTCATCATTTATTTATAGTAAGGATTCATGTTTTAAGGTATTTTTGAGCTATAAATACTTGTAATTACACAATTTATCAAACATAAGATTTCAGTGCATGTACAGAAATGTCAACTGTAATCTCCACTACTTTAATGGGGAGAAAGTAGTTAATGGCTTAATACTTGAAAAATACAGCTTTTGACAAAAATGCATATATACTAACAAAAATGTAATTACGCACATATTATCCATTTTACTATTAACTAGCTATTAAAATCTGGTCCCTAAACTAAAGTGTTAGCAAAAATATTTCCCCCCTAACCTCCATTTAATAGCATGTTTTGCATCTTTCCAATGTCTATTCTCAGTCTCTCTGAGTAAGACTTTGATGCTAATTCCACGCCTCGCCCTGCGTCAGTGTATCTGAGGTTTATGACAGTTCTTTGTGGTGGTGACATGTTACGTTGCGTTTATTGCTGACTTGTGCATTTTCCTTCAGTGCACTTGCAGATGCATCCAGAACATGTACAAGCTTCAATTATTGTAAAGTTTATGATTTCATTACAGCAGATTAAATTACTTCCTATTATATATTTTATAATATATCTTAGGAAACAAGACAGTTATTTATATTCATAACACAGAGATGAAATAGGGGACAGATGGGCAGTAAAGTTAGTCATTGTTAAACTTGCAGCAGTGCATGTAACTTATTGACATTCTGACTGGTGTGAGGAGTAGGCAATATTTCTTCTTCTATTCTTTACTTCTGACGCACTTTCAAACTTTGGGATACCACTTGAACTTAGCTTATGAAACATCCCACCTCTTGTTTTTTGGCACAGATTTTCTTTGTGAATTATTACATTATCCTGCTATGTTTTTCACAAATGGGATGCTGGCCAATCAAGAACTTTTTCTCATTATTGTCATGAAAGTTTTTCTTATGCTGTGAATAAAAAATAGGCAAAACTTCATTTTAAATATGGTTTTGTGAGGTCTCCAAGGACAAGAAAAGTAGGCCGAGCTGTTATTGTTGACAGTCATGCCTCCAAACGTTATACAGTAGCCCATGAGTCCATCAGTTGTGAAGAATACCCAAAGGAGCAACACTTAGAACAGTAAAAACCGTCTTGTACTAACTCAGGGACTGTTAAATGGAGTTCCCTTACAAGCCACAAGCTACGAGTGTCCTGCTTTATAATGTATTATAGCAGTTTTTGTCACTGTGACACAGTTTGAGACAAGACACTACAGGCGAATAGGGGCTTTTATTGAACAGGCATCATTGTGAAACTTCTATAGATGTAGGAAGTAGATATGGTTGATATGAAAATAATTTAATATGCATATTTGGAGTCACTTTATGCAATCTGTAGATGTGTTTTTATTGCATTTTGCATTTGTCAATTGGTCTTATGTGTTTTGTTTTAAATGGCCCATATTACACTATTTTCTGGTCTATGTTATAATGTTGTTGCTTCATCAAAAATATACAGTTTTGTATTGTTTCATGTTAAACACAAAGCCTACACAGGCTGAGTTCTTCTCTCAAACACCGTTCCACATTGTGATGTTATGTTGTAATACAAGAAGTGCTCCAGTGTTCTTTTGAGCTTTGGAGATGTAAACGGCCTAATAATGCAGGATTACTCAAACGTGTGAATGAAACAGAACACTTTGTCGTATCTTTGAAGCGGTCGTAACATTCTAACATGGCTTAAAGATTCAATTTTGCATGATGTAGGACCTTTAATAAACTACATGCCAAATATTTTTGTCATAGTCAAGTATAAGTATAAGATTTGTTTAAGGCAGTTTGATGGTAGTTCTGGTAATGACTGAAGCAGAAGTAGTAGTCAGAAAATTTGCCTAAAGGGAAACCAAACAAAATGGCCGCCAGATGAAGTGTATATGGCTGCATTTCTGAGTATCTTCCAGCTCGAGGGCAATGCTGCGGCTCAAGTGTCTGATGACCAACATACAGAAGCTTCAAAGGGAAGTTAGCCAGTGCAGCAGAGACACATTTAGCATATTACTAATGCCGTTTCCTCTCATGCTGCCTAATCCAAAATGCCAGGGTTTAATTGAAGTGGCACGGGAGCTGCCTGTGTTAACCGGCGCTGGTGTGCACAAACCTTTTTAAGTTTCTTTCGCCTGGAGGCTCCGGGTCTTTGGAGAGAACAAGTGGGCGTTCGTTTGTTCATCAAGCTTTGTTATGCACTTTTCTTTTTTTATAGCCCAAAAGGAAAAGGCACATTGAACTTACGCTCTTCAACACAATTAAGGAGCCTCACCCCTTTTAAACTTACTAATTATGTATGTGTGTTTGTGAAAATGAGATAGGAGAAAATTTGGGGAATTTGAATCACACGCATTAGACTGACGAAGTGTGTGCGTTAATACCACTAAAGTCAGACATAATTACCGTCATTTAAGTTTGTTTGCCCCAGCGGCTTCTGAATTTTAGCAATTACCTCCAGAGGCATCATCTTCCTGACTCTCTAAGGTCATGTCAAACTATTTAAGTCATTCTTGATCTTGGTCTGGCATTAGTGAGCTGTCAGGAACAAAGGTGGGTGTACTCCCCATGGAAACCGCTAAAGCAGAAGGAGAGTAGCACTGGTGCAATGCAATGCAAACGTTGACTGTTCTTTAATTGTAAATCCACAACACTTGCTCATCTACACATATCTCAGTACAGTGGAGTGTTACTCATAACTTTTCACATTTAATTTACCTTCACTATTCAGTTGTCTTTTTTTTTTCTTTTCTTTTTTCTCGCTTTTGTTAGTTTCAATTGGCAATAAGAACACATAGAATATGCCTATATGATGAACGGAAGAAACTGTTGCAAAAATAGGTGTCATGGTTTCCCATTCATAAAAGAGACAATAATTATGTCTATCAAATTTACTACTAATTTAACCGTCCTGACTTTAAGTTATGTTCAAAAGGGATTGTTTCATAAGTTACATTATTACTCTACTATTTAAAGTAACTAATTATTCAGTATGGGTTGCATATACCTTTATATTCACAGGAAGCTGAGGAAAAGGTTTTTTTTTGTTTTGTTTTAACATTGTAGTTTTTGGCAAAAATAGCAATAATCAGTAATGTATAAATTAAAGGTGCACTTTTTTGCTGGAGGTTCTGCCACCTGCTTGTCTCCATGGAGATGTTATTACTTTGCTTGGACTGTTCATATGACATTAAACATATCCATCTAGGATTTATTCATTGTGGGTTTTTCTATTGCTCAAAAAGTCATTATTTCTGTGAATAGGGGCGACTCTTCACAGGTTTAAATTGTAATATAGTAGTGCTGTAACCTGCTTGTCTCCCTCATGATAGGTAGGTTTAATCTATACTGAGGAACATTTTAGACAAAGCAATAACATTTCCATGGAGTCAAGCAATTGGCAGACCCTCCACTAGAAATGTTGCACAGAGCACCTTTAAAAATCTATCTTCTTTGACTTAAAGGTTACAGTCTTTGCCTCTACTTCTTGCCCATCCATGGCAGTTCTTCTGTTGGTGACCTCCCTGTTAAAAGAATATCAGTGATCAGACGGCCGATGCTAATCTAACTTTTCACACTTAAGAGGTCACGTCATGAAATATCACAGTGACTAATATCCATTTTGATCATTTTCCCTTACGAGTCGTGTCCATTTACAAGACTATTACAACAGCCCTGATCCCTGTCTTTTAAAGGGGAGGCCGTCCTGATTTATCCACTTCTCACATCACTTTTTTATGTGGCAAAATGATAAATTGATGAGGGGCTTTTTACTATGAATGCCATCGAGCACTAAACCCCGCTGTCACTCCTCAGGTTGGAATGATTTCAATTAACACAGAAGGTGGTGGTGGGAGGACAAAAAAACAGAAAAACAATAGACGAATGGTGATTAATAATTTAGCGCAGCTCAAATGACTCCGCAATAACGGATAATCAGATTCCCCCTAAATCAAATGAGGAGGCATTACCATGGTGATTTATAGCTGTGATATTAAATGAAGAATAGACCTGGGGATAAATGTGTTGTGATGAAGAATGTGTCCTGTCAGTATGGAGGGACATATGCAATTTCCTAATTTCAACTAAAACTAATTGTAGAGAAATTTTAAATAGCGAAAAAGTAAATTATCTCAAAAGCATACATTTTCCGTTAATTTGGTTAGTAAAAAATGCAAAATCTAAACTTGGGGTGTGCAGTATTATAGATACTATTTTATTATTTTATTTTTATAATGCCAAAATTCAGAATATTACAGTATCCGCAGTGTTCCAGACTTGCCTGTTTGTCAGCGCTCCAAGTGAATGAACTGTGAAATTCATCTCCAAAGTGCAGAAATGTCACTTTATATCCATATTTAGAAGATTTACCTGCATGTTTCTTTTCCTTAAGCTTTCTTATGGTGTTCTTATAGATGATATACTAGATATTCTAATTTTGAATATCCACAAAACTATCGCTCTGCTCCCCATCTATGGAACTCACTCCCCCCAGACCTCGGTAACGTTGAATCACTACAAATTTTTAAATCCAGACTTAAGACCCATCTTTTCAAAATAGCTTACCCCACTTAATCATCCATCTTGCTGATTGTTTTATTTTACTTGTGTTGCACTGTCCATTCTCTTTGTTTTGTTTTATATTTATTGCCTGTTTTAATTGATTGTCTTTGTACGGTGTCCTTGAGTATCTAGAAAGGCGCCTTGAAATCAAATTTATTATTATTATTATTATTATTATTATTATTATTATTATTATTATTATTATTATTATTATTATTATTATTATTATTATTATTATTATTATTATTATTATTATTATTATTATTATTATTATATAGATTTTCTAATCACTCACCTCACCTGTACTTAGGTGACATGGTGGCTAGCAATCTCACCTGGTAAAGTCCTCCTGCTAAAATGGTCCTAAGATGGCAAGCCTAGCTCCAGATGGGTATAGCTAAAAATGTCCCCGTAGCTGCCCGCCTACCACAGTGATGAGATATTGAAAATAATTACTAATCATTATCAAATAGATAATGGCTTCTGGATAGCAGCCGAAACCTCCCGATTTGCAAAAAAAACATTGTCAGATGACTAATATTGTGGACCACTCCTGGATGAATGAGGGATTACATGATCAACTACTTACCAAAATTATCTTGTTTAGTGCTCCTTTTTGATCAAGTAAGTTACACAGGCTTCTCTTTCTGTACCCATGGCGTTCATGAAGTTGTAGCACTGATATTCCTACCTCTGCACTCCCTCTGTGCAGTATCCATGGCCCTCAGCTCTCTCCCTCTCTCCTTTTCTCCCTCTCTCTCCCACTCTCCCCTCTTCTCTCCTCCTCACTCACTACCCACGGCTTCTTACTTTCCCTCCATCCAACTCTTTGGTCCAGACTTTTCTTCCGCTGTGGCCAACTTTTGACTAGATCTCTACCACACAAATCCTGCATATCCACTGTTGACACTCTCATCCCTGCTCTGCGCTCTGTCTCGGCTGTCTGGAGTATGCATGTAGGGCCGGAGTTACTGTCTCCCACACTCCCTCTGCCTTTTGCACACCTGTCTCCTCTTGCCTCATGGCGGGACAGTGGCATACTTTAGCTCACTGTACCGTGAATGTGTGCCTGTATGTGTGTGTGTATATATATCTGTGTGTGTGTGAGTGAGTGCAGCTGCTTTTGGCCATCCAGGCAGCCTCCTCGTTTTCAGCTTCATTTCCTTCCCTAATGAAGATTCAGAGGCAGCACGACTGGCACAGGGCAGGACAGAGGAGCAGAAGAAGAGGGAGAAGGGACAGGCGGAAGAGAGATGGATCCACTGTAGTGCGCTGTGGGATGCGCTTGTCCAAATGCGGAATCGGAAGCTCAGTGAAAACCACAATAGGGAAGGAATAGTTTGTACGAGGAGTTTCAGGCAATATCAAAGTCCTCCTTGTCAATCCTTGGGGGGGAAAAGTGCATGGGTTTTAGCTGCAGTATAAAGGTTTTCTATTTAACCTTTCTGGTGTAGGTCAAGTCACCAGCTTGTCTCTATGGAAGTTTTGTTCTTTCTCTCTCTGGAATGTTCCACAATATGGCATTAAATATATCTATCCTGCACCTGTGTTTTCATCGCACAGCACACCTTGAATAACATGCAATCTTACTGCTAGCAGGGTTACCTTTTCACAGATCTGACCTGTAACTTGGCCTTGTAGCATCACCAGAAGAGTTACAGTATTTTCCGGACTATAAGCCGCTACTTTTTTCCCAGGCTTTGAACCATGCAGCTTTTAGAACGGAGCGGCTAAAAGCCGGATTTTTCTTCCACCGCTAGGGGCGCTCTAACCGGAATTTCAAAAACAAGATAGACAGAAAAATTATACAAAGAAGAATACGCTACTTTTTATTTAGCAGATATAACACGCACGACAAATTACTAACTGGTAATTATTTTCAAATCCTCACCCCTTCATGAAAAGCACACGAAGGAGTTTGTATGATGTAAGTTTTAAGGTGAAGGCATCGATCTTGCTCCAGGAAGGAAACCGCTGTAGAGCCCTGCAGCCGCGGGACCCAACACAAAACAGTGCGGCGCAGGACCATGGATGCATAATAAGAGCATTCTGAAAGAACATTCTGAAAGCTTATCCCGCTCACGACACGGGAGCAGGAGGGAGCGGGAAAATTCTGTCCCGCGCAGACCTCTACCGTACTGCTGCACGTAAGCTCGGCGTCAATTTCAGATGACGCCGAGATGATTAAAGTGTCTTGTGGTTTCACTGCACAGGAGAAATGAAGGTAAATCAATTACCAGTTCTTTTCTGTTTTTTGACCTGTTTTAATCAGCACAGTTGCTGCCGTGTTAAAAGGCATTATTCAGAAAGAATCTCTTCAGGTACATAAATGTACATTTACAGTACAAAATTGTTCTGAATATGCAGTAAATATCTCATTTTTCAACATAGATATCAGCGGCTTATAGCCCGGTTGCGGCTTGTATAACTTTTTTCTTAATTTTTTTTAAAAATCGAGGGATGTGGCTTATATACAGGTGCGCTCTATAGTCCGGAAAATACGGTATATAGTGCCTTTAACATATAAATTTGCTAATACATATTTTACATTTGTATGCAGTAATATATGTTGGCCGTATACATTTTTAAATTGGTATGGTATAATATTAGAGATTCTATTTTAAGTTTGACCACAGCTACTTGACAATAACCACTACAAGACAAAAAAGGCTTGAGCAGTAATTGGCTCTTTTAATAGTGGGGGTGTACAAATGAGGCTATAGAAGAAGTAGAGGAATGAAGGGGTGAGGGGGTCTAAGAGTGCAGTGGAGGAGATGGATCCTGTGTGCTGCAGCTTATGTGTTTCGTGATGGAGATAAGTAGAAAGAAAGTCGCCATTCTCTTTCTCCCTGTCTCTCTTTTCTTTTTTCTGCCTCTCTCTCTCCACCTCTCTTTCCCTCCTAATTAGCTCTCCACTGTGATGAATGGCACAGCACTTAAGGCCCAATCACAGAGCTGACCTTGTCATGTGTGTTGGGTGACTCAGCGGCCCCTCCCACCCCTATCCCCGTCTTACCTAGTGGACCCCCTCCCAAGGAAGCAGATGTCAGGAATATTATCTACCTGTCCACATGCTTTTTGTGTGAGAAGCACTGCCACATGTGGTAAACAGACAGTCACACCTGCGTCAGCTTTTCATATTAATATTGTGTCTGTATAATTCCTCTTTTACATGATTTTGTATATGCATGCATAACGTAAAGTAGGAGGTACAGCAGCGTTTCTCAAACTATGGTGTGCATGGTATAGTCCTACTTTAGACCTGGTTTAAATCAGGTGGTACTGGGAAGTTCTTAAGTGGTACTCACTGCATTATAGGATAATAATGAACTAATAACTACTTAGTCATATAAATAAGATAAACTTGCATCTTATTAGATGGTATGCAACACTGTTTATAGAATTAATATTTGATGAAATGATTAGTACCCAGCCCCAACTACACTGTCATTATATTGTGTCGTATGTAATATAGAGATGCATCAGTGTTTATGGCTTAAAATGCTCAGTAATCTAGAGTACATGCTTCTAGTGTAGTAGTGTGCCAGCAAATGGTGTGCTGGCAAAGAGCTGCAACCTGTTGTGAACTTGAATAAATAAATATAAATCTATGTATTCTCTCTCTCTTTGTGTGTGTGTGTGTGTATGTGTGTGTGTATATATAGATATATATAGATATAGATATATAGATATATAGATATAGATAGATATATAGATAGATATAGATATATAGATATAGATATATATGCATTTGTATATGCATATATACTGACAGAAAAGCCTTCTTCTGTCTTTGCTGAGTTGAGGAGGTGGGGCAGTCAAGACTAATGGCAGCTAATGGTTATTATAGCTGTCAATCATTTTGAGCATCTTCCCCTTTTATCTCATTAACTAACATATTAAAAAACAATATTCCTGAACGATGATGACCAAGACACCAATCACACTAATGAAACTGACCTAAAAGACACAAATCGCCACCAGTAGAAATTTATTATACTTAGCATTTTTAGTCCATACTCCTCATCCATCTCATAGACACAGACTGAAGGAAAAGTTATAGATTCTGTTGTGCTTTATGACAGTAAATCTTGTGGTTGTTTTTGGTCTTTTGGCTGTTGAGCAGGGTTCATTTTAATACAGCTTCATTTTGTTTTTTTGTTTTTTGTTTTTCAGCTAGTTCAGACCCATACAATTCCTTGCTTGGTAAACTACCTAAAATTGAAGATAGACAGCACATAGATAATAGGCATATAAATAATCAATCGATCAATAATTATTTAGTTTTAAAAAGTTGCAATGCCAATCAAGCATTTTTCTATTTATGTTGATGAAAAAAATATTTTTGATGATTCTTTGCAGTAACTTAAATAACTGCAGCAATGGTTATTTGTAAATCAAATGTTAAAATACTAGTGTTTAACCCTAGAGGAGCACAACATAACTCATCCACATACTAGTAGTGCAGCTATAGTGAGTCTGGACTTCCACAGACTCCTGTTAGTAGAGTGTCTGCCTGCCCATGTTGCCATACATCAAGTTTAAGATAGCTACCACAGCACAGTTTTAGCCACAGGCCCAGCTCCCTGCCTCCCTCCGCCTGTCAGTTTGGAGCGGACTGTATGTTATGTATGTGTCTTCTCCCCTGCAGAGCACTAAGAACTGGCGTGCGGCGGTGGACTTGACGGGCCGGCTGCTGACAGCTCATGGTCAGGGATATGGGAAAGCGGGCCAGGCAACCTCCCACACCACCGACTCTCTGCAGGTACAACGCCAGTGACCATTCAGTGCTCTGTCCATCTTCCTGAAAACAGTGGGCGAGTAGAATAGTGGGAGCTGAGCTTTTTGGGCACACACCAATGCAGTAGATTAACAGCCAAAAAATAAAAAGTGCATTATGAGATTATATGCATATAAAGAAGGGATTTTCAGTTTGTGTGTTACTGGTGAATGAATGAATTAATTAGTTTTGTAATAAAAAATCACCAAATAATAGATCAAAACCCAATGTGAGCCACACAGAGGTTGAATAGAGTTGTAGATAATGCTGGTTAAGGTTGTAGTAATTTTGTCTTTGATTTTTAAGTGCATCAAAATTAAAATATATTTTTTCAATAAATGATGATGGGGCCAGCACTGCGTATTATAAATCTGCAAAAAAGAAATGCTCTCAAAACTAAGTCCAAGTAGTTTGAGAACAGACTAGAACTTTTATTTTATTATCTTGTTCATTACAAGATTCCTTTTTGCACAGAGAATGAAGAATGGATGGATCTCATTTAAGACTTGGGGCTATGCAATACTTTCACTTATGGCTCTTGGTTTTACATTTGCATTCCTTCCAGACTTTTTAAAATGGTGGTGTATACTGCCCTGAACTGTCAAAGGGTCAATAAAAAGAAATTACTCCGTTGGTGATATTGAGTATGATAAACAAAGTTAGCTGTGGACAACACCGGACAACTTTAACCACCCACTCTTTACCCACAGGACATTGGCACTGCGTGAAACTTTTCCAGTCTGGTAGAGCTATAAAGGTGCCAGAAGATTATCTTAACGGATATAGGAGGAGATGACTTTTAACATGGCTAAAAGCATATTTTACATAGCCTCATGTCAAAGTTTGTCAAGTTTTACAAACAAATACTTTTTTAATTTACTTTTTAGCTTTGCTAATGCAGCTTTCTTCTAATAGTTCCAATAGAATGTGTTAAAATTGTTGTAAAAATATGATTAAAAGTATACAGTATAACATATAACATTGGCTAGGGGGCATTTATCAATGTTTACTTTTGTTATGTTACAAATTTCTGAACTTTTCTTTTTCTGTTTTGCTAACCACCAAAAGAAAAAAAAAAACTTCCTTAACAGTTGGTCCTAGCTACTTGTGGTTTCTTGCTATATTGGGTTTATCTTATTTGTAAACTTTAATTTTCTAAACTACACTATTACTCAGCATTATCTTTATCAACATGTAAGTTCATTCTTCTCATCAGTGAAATGCTAAATGCCTAGCCTCACCCCTCTGTGCATCGTTCTCTCCTCTATTAGCCGTGCATGTTAATGACAGAAGGTAATGCTGTGCTGATGCAGAGTGAAGGCTGGGTCACAGGACTCTCTCAGGACTCTGGACCTGTCAGATGTGTCCTCTCTGGGTCAGGAGGGGCGTCTGGCTTCAGCTGCATCAGATAAAAACGCAGCTCAACCGGCTCGGCCAAGATCCAAATGCATAGGCTACGCACACTTGAGGATTTGTGCGCATCATCTGCTCTCTTTATGAGACTGAAAAATAGCATCGCATCCTTGTAAATAGAGACAGTGTACCAAACCATGAGAGAAGAACAGTTGTCTCTTTTCTCAATTATTTTGCACCATGATGAACTTACAACTTTCTGGGACATGATTCGCATCCAACAATGTGCGTGATTGGACAAAAATAATGTGTTCTCGGAAATTGCTTCTATATGGTCTTCATCCAATTTTTTTCCTCAAAGGGAATATTCTAGTAGGAATAAACGCTAAATGGATGTTAGGCTCTATGCCAGCCTCTGTATCAAGATCAGCTTTTACAATTTCCTGAATGTCTCCTCCCACTCTTCACCCCCCCATAGGCTTGATGAATACAGCATGTAAAGTATAAATTATTTGGATTCAAATCAAAACTCACCATTACCAGTTTTAGCATTTGACTGACACCCCATGTACATTTTTATTGGTAAAGCCTCTGATATAGAGCTATACCAATAAATGTATGTTTTGAATTAATACATTCAGTTGTGTTTGCTTATGTTGCAGCTTTGGTTTGTCCGGCTGGCATTACTGACCAAGCTGAACCTCTTCCAAAATGCTGAGCTGGAATTTGAACCCTTTGGCAATCTAGACCAACCAGACCTTTACTATGAATACTACCCCAATGTTTACCCTGGAAGGAGAGGTACGCACACCCGCAACACATCAATGCTACTATGTTTTTTGTTTTTGTAAAACTATGCATAGTTTCATCATATTTTGACATATCTTAGGGTAATATCCTTAGTTGTTTCCCTCTTTTATTTAACCAACTTAGCCTCCAAAATGTGTTTTACCCACTCTTATAGGATACCACACATGCATACCATCTCCCTATTAAATATGCAAAAGAAAGTTTCTGCCAGGAGCGTGATATTACACTGCACTGTTGAGAACTCTCCCCATCTCCAGCAGTTCTTTGGTTTTGTTTTTCCTCCTTTTACACTGCATGAATTGCTCTCTAATGTATTCCCATTACTTTGGATCTGCTTCGCCCCTCAGGCTACCATAGTGAAGGCAGCAGCGGCAGAGACACACACATGCACACACACACGAGCAGCAAACCCACTCATAGCAACAAAAAAACAGGAGTACTCAAAGCTACAGCGCACCGATTGACTTGCCGTTGCTCAATATTAAACGCTTTGTGACCTGCTAGGTGCTTGCAGACATAACTGGCACGAGTTTTATAGCCTGGCATCAGAAGTCGAACAATCCTCCAGCACGGAGCTTGCATTGACTATCTATTACCCACGATCATACTCTCTGAGCGCCTTAAGAGACAAGCTGGCCGTGTAAAACTCTCCACAGATTCAGAATACAAGAAAAAACATGTCAAAGTCAGTTTCATTGTTCAGCACATGAAAAGTTGGGTCCAATTGAAAAGTTCCATATTAAAAGATTGAAGCCACATTAATACAAGGAAATGTTCTTACTATTTTGTTCATGGCTGAATGTTGTAGTCAAAGGCTAGCTTTGCACAGGTACAAAATGGCTGTTTTCCTCCATGAAAGAGTGGCAGCGTTTGCTGCTCATATTTAATGTAAGTGAAATTAAAAGTTGGACAAGATTACAGTTTTATGCATTCACATGAATAGGATAGCCTTAGAAAACTCCTCGTAAGTTGTATGCCTTTTTTCAGGTTTCACAAGTTAGTAAAAAGAGATCACAAAGCTGTCAAGCCTGATCATCATCACTTTTTCTTTCCATATGGTACTTTAATAGTATTTATATATTAGATTACTGTTTTGTGCGGTACATCTTAACATTCAAAACAACAACATTCTTAATAAAGCGTGGAGAGTTCTACCTGTAATTTTGAGCACACATTCAAGCTGATAGATTTGGCTTTGAGTCAAAATGATAAAATATTTTTAAAGGTGTAGATTGGGACCCATGCCAACCAAATTTCGCCTATTGTCTTTAATATTTGTTTTCCTGTTGTGATTGTTTTTAGGATAGGTGCATTTACATAGTTGCAACTAAGTTTTCCAACTAGATTTAAAACTTTCAATTCTAAGATGATGAAACTTGCTGACCTCCGAAATGAAGAGGAATAAGATATTAAGCTTAAAAAAAGAAGGATGCGGCGGTCAGCGAGAAGCTAATAACATGTAATACAGGGCGAGCTACTGTCTTTGAGGCTAAGTGTGTTAGCACTAAAGACCACAGTGAACACGCAGAGTGATGGGAATAGAGATATATACCTGTACAGCTGTGGATAGAGACGGCCAAGCTACCTGAGATCTGATGGAGGTATCAAAGAGCGCCTGATCAAAGCCTGGGGACTCACCTGAATATAGGCTCCAGTTTTGTGCACTTGTGTGTGTGTGTGTGTGTGAGAGAGAGAGATGGTGAGAGAGATGGTGAGAGATGGAGAGAGAGGAGACTGTGTGAGTGATGGAGGTGCAGACAAGAGTGATGGCACTGCCTTTGCACACACACACAGATGAGAGGTTTAATAAGCAGCCATACGTAGCTCAATGCCATCTGTAGGTTGCTGCCTCCAGGGCTGTGTGCAGTCTTGTGTGTGGGTGGATGGGTTTATATTCTCATCTCGTCTCTCTCCGCCTTCCCTCAATGTTTTTTTATTTTTTTTTTTCAGTTCCTCTCCCCGGCTCTGTCCTCATCCCACCCTGGTTCCTATTTCCTTGTCTCTCACACTCCCTCCTCCCCATCACTTTCTCTTTCTCTTCCTCCCAATCCCCCCTGTCGGTCTCTCTCTTTCTCTCCCCCGTCTCGCCGTTTCACTGTCTGTCTCTTTCTCTCGCTCCATCTCTCTCCTTCTCTCTCCCTCCTCTAAACCCTCTCTCGCTTGCTCTCCTCCCCACCTCACTACCCCATCTTTCCCCCTCCTTACCATGTCTCGCTTACTCTCCTTCTCTCTCCCTCTCCCCACATCTCTCCTCTTCCCTCTCTCTCCCTTCTCCTAATCCCCACACGCTTCCTCTCGGCCTCTATCCTACTTCGTTTGCTCTGTTCAACTCACTCGCTCTTCTCCTCCACTTTGACTCACTCTCTTCTCTCTCCTCCCTTCCTCTTTTTTTTACTTTTTTACTGTCTCTCCACTCCCCTTCTTGCTCTCTCTACTGCCCCCCCACTTCACTTTCTTCTCTTTCTCTGTCTCTCCCCCTCCTTTCCATTTTATTCTCCCTATTGTTTATCCCTTCTCTCTCTTTCTCTCCCTCATCCATCATACTCTCACTCCCCCTTCCTTCTGCTCTTTCTCCCTCCCTCTCTGTCTCTCTTTCTCTCTCCTCTGCCTATCATTTCTCCCTCCTCTCTCTCTTTCTCACCTTTTTCCATTCTCTTTCACTCACTCTCCCTCTCTTTCTCTCTGTTTGTCTCTCTCTACAGGCTCCATGGTGCCGTTCTCCATGCGACTGCTGCACGCTGAGCTCCCACAATACCTGGCCAAGCCCCAGGAGGCACTGGACCGGCTGCACACGCTCCGAACTGTCTGCCTCTCTGTTAGTATATACACACCCTAACCCTCTACAGCAGCCTTTGGACACACAGATGCAGTAGTATTCACACAATTAAACCCAACGCCTACGTAAAGAATATTAGACATGGTAATTCTTAAGCTCAAAGCAGCAGAGGTGGGTAGAGTTGATGTGCTTAGGTAAAAGTGAAAAAGTTACTGACCATCTGTTTGTGCATAATGAATGTTTATTATTTTAATATGTTTATACTTTCAGTGAACAATAATTTTATGTGCACCTAAGTAGCCACTGTCCAGAGAGAAGGCCATGGGGGACTTTAGTTTCTAGCATCATTTGTATCCCATGTACACTGCCAGTCAAAAGTTCTCTTTTTTTTTTTTTGAGATCTCATTTTTTTTGTACTACTTTCTACATTTTATATACATACAGAGGACATTAGATATATGAAGCAAGATGTATGGAATTATGTAGTAAATGAAAAAAAGTATTTTTTGTCAAAGCAAAGGGGGCTACTTTGATAATTTAAATGGAAAATATAACAATATATATTTAGTTATTTACCCTTCTTTGCTACTTAATTTCATAGTTCTTACTCCATATATTTGATGTCTTCTGTATGTATATAAAATGTAGAAAATATTAAAACTTAAGAAAAAATACATTGAATGAAAGTCAGACAAATGCCAAATCATATCCAAGAAAACATGACATACCACTACATTCTATAGTATATGTGTATGTTTTGAGTATTATTTATTTCCACAATTATTACATGGTCGCAAATAAATAATGTTTTTCTACATTCAAGGCACTCAAAGGCCTTTACATCAAGGAATTACTCCCCCATGTACAGACACAATTATTAAAGGTACACTATTCTGATAGAGGGGCCCCCATCTGTTTGTCTTCATAGAGATTATAGTCCATAGTCATTGCTGTGTCTGGAATATTTCACAGTATGGCATTTAATTTGTCTGCCTTGCATTTGTGCTATTACAGGTGTTTCATTTGTAAAAACATACCTTAAACGTGCATTCTTATTGTGATCAGGATTTCACAGATCTGGACTGGTGGCATAAACTGCTTATGTCCACAGAGATGAATAAGTTTGATGCCATATTGTAGAACAATCTGGAGACGAGGCAATGATATCTCCATGGTGACAAACAGGTGGCAGACCCTCCACCAGCAAAGTTATATCGTGCACCTTTAATTTCAGACAAGAAAACTACTCCATGTCATTTGAAAATGCATCTCTGACACATTTCAATGCAGATTCTAATCGCTACTATTAAATCAACGGAATTAGCATGGTGCACCTCACAGAAGTTTATTTTTTGCCCGTCTGAGCAGATTCTGAAGAACTTGGAGAAGGGCTTGGCAGAGGACGGCACCATGATCACGCTAACACAGGAGAATAGGCAAGGTAAGTATGCGCACATTCACACAGACAGTTGGCAACAGCGCTGGCCCCCATCCCAGACTGCATCACGCTGAGGGAGGAGAGTGAGGTCGCGGGCCCAGTGGGTAATTCAGATATTGAGTCAGAGGCACACACCTGGTGCAGGACTGCAGCAGGATCGCTCCAAACCACACACCAATGCGGCGCTCGGAAAGTGTTTAGCACCTCGCCGCTTTGGTACTTGTGTTGAATATCAAATGGTCTCCCCAGCCCTCCACGCCAACCGGATCAATACAAATCAATGCCATCCAATCCACTCACATCTGCACCGCTGTGGCAGGGAAATAAGAGCGTTTGACACACCTACATGTAATCTTAGGTAGGTGTGCTCACCATAATGCTGTTTGCTGTTTGCCCATGTGACCAAGTGCAAGAAAACACTGCGATTGGTGATGATGAAAAACAAAAGTGGAACTAGAACTAGGCTAAAGGAGGAATCTTTTAAAACCAGTTCAAGCTAACACAAATTTATGTTTTTAATCTTTTCAGTTTCAAACAAATGGGAAAACTATTAAAATGTTATGTATTAAGATAACAGTAAGATTGATCATTGACTAAACAAGGATTTCATAATAATAATTTAAAAAAAAACTATACTTTTAAGGTTTGATTTACATTAAAAGACAATATTTGATTGTTTCTCAACCAGCGGTATGGGGTTACAGAAGCACTTGTCAGGTTTTATCTTCCACATTATTAAAAATCTGAATTATTTTTTATCTGTAAGAACTATTGATCTTATGAAAGACAGATAACGGGTACTTGCATATCCAGATAATGTCACATTTGAATTCTATCCTCTTCTATCTGTCCAACATATGTAAAGCCTTTCTCCCCAAAGTAAATTCTGTCTCATACTTTACAAAAGCTGCCTGAGCCCTGCTAATTAGCTTATTTGAGGGCACTAACAACATGACAGATGTGACGCTAAATGCACAGAGATGCTTTTCTTATAATTGGGTAAAATTGGCCCTGGTGACGTGAGTGTGATGCGTGTGAAGCGAGGTGGTGCTGCCTGCGTTCTCCCCTTTCTAAAATCAGTGTAATGCTTGTGCCCTCTGCCTCTCCTCCCGCTGCCCACGCACACAGCCCACAGTCAAGTCAATAATGCCGGGCCTTGCCTTCACACATCAGACCCCTACCGAGTGATTAACCCCCCCAAACACACACATATACACATGCACACACATAGATTCTCACACATGTGCAGCGCCGCATACTAATGGCCCTGCACGCTCGCTGTCTGAGGCAAAATACTGCCGCAGTGTGTTCCTCCTGCCTCACCAGCTCGCCTTAAAATAAACCCTGTGTGGAGCGGGGAAACGGGGATAGCAGAGGGGAGAGGGGAGGGGCTGTGGGAAGGATGGATGGAGCAGAAATATCGGGTGACGTTATAAGGACGCCCAAAAAATTTAGGCTAGGGGGAAAAAAAACAGGAAGTTGCCCAAAAATAATGACTCGAACCCCCTTGTGTGTACCGTTCCTCCACAGCGTCCCTGAAGCTGTGGAAGTCTCGCCTCAGCCGGGTCATGTACTCCATGGCCAACTGCCTGCTGCTGATGAAGGTATGTGTGACTGTGTGTGCATGTGTGCCTCTCTGTTCACTGGGTGGATGTGTCCTTCTATTTGCGCCTGCCCAAACGTGTGTGTGTGTGTTTTGTGTGCGTGCATGAGAGAGGGGGAGGAGGAGGGCTTTGAGATCTGATGCCAGGCTGGTGGAGGATTCACAGTGAAATCCCCCCAGACTGACCACTAATTGGATTCTTGGTCAGTGAGAGAGGGAACAAGAGAAATGTGCAGAGGGAGAGAGAGAGAGAGAGAGTGAGGAGTTGGGGTGGGGATGTCTATTAGACTGCCACAGAGAGCCACAGTGCCATCTACTGGTGAGAAGAAAGGGTACAAGGTTTTTATTGTTGAGGAGGCACCAGTTTCACAGCAATACATCTAAGCTGCGAGTGGGTTTCTGAGAATTTTACATAGCAGATTAAATAAAAAATGATGTAAGAGCAAGGCATTTTAGCAAATGTAAAGGGTATGATTTATGGATATGATCTCATTCCACTTCCTGTATTATTTATTCAACATTCTCTAAATTAGGGCTGCACAATTTTGAAGAAAATGCATTTTTTTCTGGCATATATAGCAAGTCCAATTAGCTTTGCAATGAGTTTAAAAAGGGGGATTTTGCTCAGCGTGCACATTTTAAACTCCAGACTGAAATATTAACTGATAAACTAGTATCCCATGAATTTCAGTTTGTGGAGATCTAAACTTCAGGCACAACAAGATTTTTCTACTACCTAAATAACTGTAGCCTTTGTGATAATTAATTGAGAATTGTGCCAACTCAAATTTTGTTATGATTGGGATACATGGTGCAGCCCTACTCCAAATTAAAACTACACTCTTGAGCACAAATGGACCCTTTCAAAACCTATACATCTTATATTAAAATTCATAGATTTACCTTTGTTCACGTTGTTGTTAAATTGAACAGTTGCTGTATGAAATGACCTTTGGTTAAAAAATCCCCCAATTATCTATACCAACTAATATTCACCCAACCTGTGCAGTCTTATGCTGCAACATTTTTCTCAGATATGTTCATTAAAAGTGTAAAATTTCAGCAGGATTCTCCTAAAATGCAGTGAACACGGGTGACCTCTGCGGCTGGGCGCGCTCAG
Source organism: Odontamblyopus rebecca (assembly GCA_030686955.1). Classification (NCBI taxonomy): domain Eukaryota; kingdom Metazoa; phylum Chordata; class Actinopteri; order Gobiiformes; family Gobiidae; genus Odontamblyopus; species Odontamblyopus rebecca. Next base: position 17,675,601 of record CM060670.1, on the reverse strand, counting down.
CAGTCCAGTCACAGCTTGAGCGATGCGTAGCGGTGCAGCGAGGAGGCGTGGAGCGGGGTCACATTCGCCCTGCTAATACTCCATATGTTTGATTAATGCCCGCTCTCTCACCACGCACACACACACATCCACCCTCATCTACTCGTCTCGCCCTCCACCTGCCCCTGCCTCCCACTGTTTACCTGGCTTTACCTCTACCAACTTTTTAAATCCCTTTTTTTTCTTCAGGATTACATTCTAGCTGTGGAGACCTATCAATCCATTATCCAATATGAACCCAAGCAAAGAGTGCAGCTTCTGAGTGCCATTGGACGAATCTTCTTACAGGTTTGTTTTGTACATACTCACAGACACACAATACAAACGGATGATGAAACTTGTAGGTCATTACCGCATGCATTTTGTGTCTGCTATAAAAGTGCAATCGACCAAGTGCGGCTGCTAAAACTCAGGTGACCTATTAGTAGCGCAGTCTCTGAGTACATCATGTCTAGACACAGGATGGCTAAGCGGCTGGTAATGTTCTGTTAACATGCTTCCTTAAATAGGAGCCCTTAAGTGCTTTTTCTACAGCCTGTTATCCCTATTGTGCACTATACTTTTATACAGCAGGTCAATTGAAGTCACTGGAATTTGCTTTGTGTCTACATGTATTCATGTCCTATCAAAATTGGATATCTTTTTGTAAATTATCAAAATCATTCTTTTATGCAGAGCTGCTATGGTTCCTTAGTAATCTAAAAAGAAATCATCCATGAAAACCCCACAGATCATTCTCCAGTTAAAAAATATAAAAACAAACTCATTGTGACTGAAATAGGTAATGTGAATCAAGTGTCTTGCCCAAGGGCAGAATGTCCTTTGAGTGGTGCTTGTGCCACCAACTCTTTGATTTGATGGAGAACTATAAACCAATGTGCCTTTGTTGCTCCTATTTAATACACAGTTACAGACTTAGTTATGTTTATTTGTGATACATTTTTACACATTTTTGTTTCATAGCTGCCTTGGACAATACATGTTGTACAGTACTGAGAATCTATTGCTGTTATTTCACCAGATTGGAGATGTTAAAACGGCAGAGAAATACTTCCAGGATGTTGAGAAGGCGTGCCAGATGAAAGGGAGCCAGCCCGGTGACAGCACGTGCATGGTGATGAACAGGTGAGGGGTGTGTGAGAAAGAGAGAGAAAGAGAGAGCGGGAGAAAGAGTTGGAGAGGGAGAGATAGCTTGATGGTAGCAGGTCTGCCTTCAGGGGGTTTCTCAGGTTTGTGCTTCCTGATGGCGTGTGATTTAGCACAGGAGGTCGCGCCTGTGCTGCCGTGGCCTGAGGAGATGTGAAGTATAAGGCACAGGCTCTCACTCAAACCAGCCACTGATGCTCACTTCACACAGCCCCATGATTGATAACATCACACGCTCACCTTGTTGCTGGGGTAACTTCTGATAGGAGCCAGGATAGAATAAAATGTACATTGAATAAATGCCTTGGCTATTATGCAACACAGTTAACATTTGGCCAAGTGGTTACAGTTGGCGAATGCCTCTCCTCACTCTTCATCCTCTTATATGTTTGCATTTAATGTTTAAAGCTCACAGCCCTGAAAGAAAACAAATTCAAGAGATGTAGATAAATATTTGCATATCAGTATTTTTATACCGTTACATTTGATTACTACGTATTATACATATTCATCACAGGATTATGTTTAAAAAAAAGTTAAAATGTCTTTTTAAAATCTGAACCAACTGGGCTTGATCTTGTGGCCTGAAGCTGTAAATCTTTAAATTACTGTAAAGCAAATGTGTATGTGGATGACATCATCACTGTCTGCTGTTCACATTAAAGGGGTGTGCAGACAGAGCAAGTGCAGCAAGGGACTGTTGATCAATTCCTATAAAAGTATATTGATCGGCACATGGACTAGAGTGGCTATTTATAAAGGTTTAATTAATAAATTATAATTCATTATTCAACTGCAAGCAGGACAATACCAAGGAGGTGATCATAAATTTTTTAAACTCTGTTATGACTGTGCCTAATATAGTTTGCCCTATGTTTTCCAGAGCATTTGTCTACCTCAGTCAGAATAATTATGCAGAAGCGCACTCATCTTTTACTGAAGTATTGCAGATTGACCCCAAAAACCCTGTGGTGAGTACAACATTCCATTTTAATATACAAAACATAGGACTGTTTAAAAAGACCACTGCATTTCAAACATGTCTCTGAATTTAAAGGTAGGGTATCTAGTCTCCACTCTTGCTGGTTTAGAAAAAGAAACTAGTCACAAATTAATTTGAACTGCCACAATTTGCTCATTCTCATTACATGGATAGGCCAGAATCTCTAAAACTCACTCTTCACTCACTGTTTTTATATTTATTTATTTCCAGGCTAACAACAATGCAGCTGTATGCTTGCTATATCTGGGCCGTCTGAAGGAGTCCCTGGGTCAGCTGGAGGGCCTGGTGCAACAGGACCCAGCCCTGTACCTCCACGAGAGCGTCCTCTTCAACCTCACCACTATGTACGAGCTGGAGTCCTCACGCAGCACCCAGAAGAAGCAGGCCCTCCTGGAGGCAGTGGCCGGCCGTGAGGGAGACAGCTTCAATACGCAATGTCTCAAACTAGTCTAAGAAATGTGCACCAGTTTTTCTAATGTGGAAAAGACTAAAATGGGAACAGATGAGTTGATAAGTTTTAGCTTAAGCATATCAAAAGCCATTTCTTTTTGTGGTCACCAGTGGACTTTGAAAGGACTCTGGAAGACAATGTACAGTGTCTGCTCAATATCGCAAACCAAGTAAATAAATTCCTAGTTTTTAATATCAATTTTTTGCATTTTGAAGATCATAACACACAGTTAAGAAACTGGCTGAAAGTTCAAGTTAAATAAGAACTAAATTAAAATTATTGAAATTTACATTTCAGGCCAGAAGTGGGTAGTTTGATGTACTTGTGGTAATTTGATAATGGCAGAGATGCTAAAACAAAGCATATAAAAATACCTACAATTCTATATGACTCCCATAAAGGAGACATTTTTCTGCATCAAGATTCACCACCAATCTATTATCATGTTTTTACTGATTTAATAATATCAGTTTAATACAATGCATAATGAGCGATAATAGTAATTCATAACTGAAAATATCACACCAGGCTGATACAGTGGTAATGTGGCACAAAACTTAAAATTATATTTTATTAATTATATTTTATGAGCCAACACATTTTGATGATGTTACCTTCTAGTTTGTTGTAAAGGCTCCAGCTTCATGCTTTAGTTTTTACAAATATCTAACAAGGGAATAAGAGTTTTATACTTGGGAGTATTTGAAAAATGCATTTCTCAGTTCTTAATCAGAAATGCACCAAAAGTTAGCAGGATAAAGTTGTTGAACAGGGCTCCGAGCAGACCTGTTCATTGCACTACAGACTGGCAGTGGTTTTAAGGGAGTTTCAGCCTCATAATGTGAGACTTGACATGGGCATTATCCTGAGCTTCAGTGTGCTTAAAGTCTAATAAATGTCCACAGAGGTCCTGTTTTAAGCTTCTTCCTCCTGTCGGCACAGCAGACACCTGTAAAACTGGATTAACTGTCAAAGATCACTCCATTTCAGCTGTCTGTTCCTCATTAGTTTATTAAGCCATGTGTAGAGAAAGTAAACAACTCGCCCAGATTACATTTCCCACTATGGAGAATGTAAAATGCAGATTTGTATTGTACATTGCAGATTGTTTGATCTAATGTCATATCTTTTATTGATTTGTGCTGGTGAGTCTTTAATTAATGTTTGCATAATCATATTTATATATATATATAAGAAAATTAAATATGTTTTAATCTAAATAAATGTTCTTTTTCATTAAAGCAAAAATGCACTAAAGCACAGTGTCATTGTTTTCATTGTCAGTCAGCAGTTGAAAAGGCACTCTTATGGCATGTATCTTGGAGTTTAGTGTTATTTAATTTGACAGCCAAAGCCAAAATCACCAACAATAAAGTCTAGAATAATTCATTACCTTGGCTAAAGCACAGAGACAAAGTAGTGAATAATATCTTAAAGTGGTAGCAACATGAAATATGGAAAATAAAATTTAATTATGTCACGTTAATGAGCAAATGCAAAATAAAATTAGGATCCTTGTAAAGAAGCCAAATACTTCTTTCTAATGTCAAAATCGTCAGCAGGACGATTGTAGGCTTTCCAAACCGGTTCTCCCACAAACAACCTCATGGCTTTGGTGTAGTTCTAAAGAAAGAAAGAAAGTAACATTTATTTTAAAGATAGGAATCCTTATCGTATCTGTCTGATCTATGATACACTTAATTGCTTTTAGCATGATTCTAAAAATGACAATCGGTATCATTACTTCTTTTGATGGTACCCAGGAATCCATGTCCTTTTAATAACTATATTTAGTTTTATGTTTATAGAGGTCTTTTCTTCATTAAGGTTTTGTTTATCAAGGATACTCACGGTCTCATCCAGAGTGAAGCGATGGTAGATGCCAGCAGGAAGAGTGATCAGGTCCCCTTTGCTCATGGAGATCCGGATCCATCGGTCTTCTTTGTCTCTAACATCAAAGTAGGCCTGACCGTCAAGAACGTAACGAATCTCGTCATCGAGGTGCAAGTGCTCCTCAAAGAACATCTTCAGCTGGAAAAGAGGACAGAGGTAAAAGATTTACAAAAGTATAATATTGTTGCTACTTCTAAAAGCCATAATGAGAGAAATTAGATCAAGTTGCACAAATGAAATAAGGAATTAACTTTGTACACATACCTTATCCTCATAGTTGGGCAGTGTGTCTTTATGAATAGTGATAATGTCCATATAGGTGTATCCTTGTTCTTTGCATATTTTCACTAATTCTGGGTCTGTTTCATATATATCAGCATTTAACTGCAAACAAGAAAGAACAGATTAGCCAATGTCAAAATACTGAGCAAGGAATTGAGCTAAACATTAATGAGATATTTATTTTTAATACAAGAGTTATGTAGCTGGGAGTTCAAAGTGTAATCAAACAGGCACATTAAATGGTAGGTCTATGTAATAATTGATACTGCAAAAATTGACCTGTTGTTTTTTGCTCAGTGAAAGTGACAGTATTTTCTACACTTACTTAGACTTAGACAGACTTTACTGTCATTCATTTGCTCAAGTGTAAGGTCTAAGATCTACTTTTTAATTTGTTTACCTTCCAGTGATAAACACCAAGCTTTTGTAAGTCCTCCAAAGAGACTGGTTGGTTTGGGCTCAGTTTATGGGGTTTTCTCTGGTCTTCATCAGAAGTGTCCATGTACCAGGCTTCAATCCCCATATCTGCAAATAAAGTTTACTTTATTAACAAAAACTGATGAAATGAGCGTGTAGCCTCAGATGAACGTGTAAGTCACGAGTGCGCATGGCTTAAGCTGTCCTGCTTCCTGTGTTTGCAACTGTTATTATTTTACACAATAAGATGTACGATTTTTGTATGTTTTATTTCATAGTGCCGTGTTATTTGCATTGACTGATCAAAACGTTATATGTTACTGATCTGGGTTTAGCAATACACTCATGCCTGATTACTAGAAAGATCTGCACACTGAAGATTGGATTTTGTAATGTCTTATTTTGAAAGGCGCAACAGGAATCAGCATGAACCTTACTCTGAAATGTGAGCCATGGTCGCCTCCTAACGTCACAATTATGGCATTGCCTATGTTGTTTAATTTAAAAATGGTATTTTTAGCACAAAATTGTTTTTCGGTCTCGAACAGTTGAAGTGGATATTTAGATGCACAATAATAAAATACACATAGGCCTCCACCCAAGACTTCAGAATGCAGAGTGCAGAAGAATAGATTTCTGCAGTTGAACTCAAGAACCACATTTGACAACATTTCAATATAATAATAATAATAATAATAATAATAATAATAATAATAATAATAATAATAATAATAATAATAATAATAATAATAATAATAATAATAATGCATCAGTTTTATATAGCGCTTTTCAGGACACTCAAAGACGCTTTACAGAGCATTATTCATTCACTCCAGACCCGGTGGTGGTAAACTACTATTGTAGCCACAGCTGCCCTGGGGCAGACTGACGGAAGCGAGGCTGCCAATCTGCGCCATCAGCCCCTCCGACCACCACCACCATTCACACACACACCACTTTCATACTAGGCAATGTGGGTGATGTGCCTTGCCTAAGGACACAACGACAGTTTTTGCCACTGGCCCCATTGTGGCACCTGGAATTCCCAGTGGTCTCCCATCCAAGTACTAACCAGGCCTGGCCCTGCTTAGCTTCTGAGATCTGACGGGATCAGGCTTTGACGAGCTGGTATGGCCACAATATTTCTTTATTTTTCTGTCTAAAATTTTCATTAAATGATTTTCGCACACATTTTGAAACAATGAACTAAAACATGTTTCAGAAATGTTCTGCCTATCAAAAGGTAACAGATGGAGTGATGTCCTTTAATGTTATATACATTAACAATTAAATAACTACTTGTATGTATACATTTATACATAAAGAAATATGATGTCATATGTCAACATGGGAACATGGGAGAGTGTTGCTGATGATTCTGTCCATCCAAACCAAACCCTTATTGAGAGCAGATACACTTTACTTTAGCAAAACTAAACCAAATTAGAGACAATGAGGCCACTATGAGCCACAAAGAGGCACTGGACCTGTGAGCATGAAAACAGTGCAAAAAGTACAGATATGTCAAGATTTAAGGACCAGTGAGAGGAACTTCGCACTCAAAATGCAGAGATTCGTGAAAATACATTTGAAACCTTCCCAGGTTAATGTTAAATGTATATTATGTATATATGCTATAATTATGCCAAAATATTCAAAAGAATAAAGCACTAACATTTACATAACTACTACAGGTGGCCATCCTGGACATCCTACAACACAAAGTCTTCTATAAAAATACAAAGAGAGCATTATTAGTCAAATGCTTTTGTGTTTATCAGGTGCAGAATGGCGTGGAGCATAACATGATTAAGGAGGTGGCTCTCATGGATAAAGTGTTTCGGGGAAACTGCCCTGCCTTGGTCCCTTTACTGGGCTGCTATGAGGGGAGGTCATCCTGGTTATGGAGCTGCCCAATTCCTGCAATGGACATACTGCATTATAAAATGGCCAGAGGAGTGGTGGAGGAGGATGAGGCCAAAGTGAGTCTGAGGCAGATGGTGGAGGCCTCCCTCCAGATGCACAACAGCGGGTGTTCCACTGTGACTTTAAACTCCAGAACATTATGTTGGAGAGAAAGTCCGGGTCACAGACTTTGGTTGTGGATGTCTTGTCAAGAAAGGCACTTATGATTACCATACAGGTACTTCATCTCCTTTTTAGTACTAGTCCCAACAGTACTGAGTTATAAGGTGTGAAAACCTGATATTGTGTGATTTCAGGAACCTTCTGCAAAGTCCCTCCTGAGTGGTATTCCTGTAAAACATACAGAGCCGAGCCCACCATAGTATTTCATCCAGAGATGCTCCTCTACGACCTCCTCCATAACAAGGCCTTTAAAACAAGCTGTTACATGAGGGGAAGAGGAGGTTTGACATGAGTCTGTCTGATGGTAGAATATACAACATACTATTCATATAAGTCCATCCAATTAGGCTACTTATTGCTTAAGTATAGTTAATATGTAAATAGCTAGCATCACTCCTTACCTCTGCTTTGTTTACTCATCTTATTAATACAGCTACTACAACTATATAAAAACTTTTTACACTGGCACATTACGTGTTTAAACTGAAAACTGCAATTACTACAATGCCTATCTTAATTACAACACGCTTGATTTTATCTGTCCAAGTCTCACATTTTGGGTGCTTACATTGTCTTAACTTTCTAAGAGGCTGTTTGACTCTGAACCCTGCAAAAAGGCCTTCATTTGTCAAGCTCCAGGCTCATCCATGGCTCATTTAAAAATGTTTTTTCTATTAAGGGAACTCAAATAAACACTGTTTGAGACTGATATGAGACCTCATTATTCATTATTTACTTTACGGTTTATTCATAGGGCTGATTCTGTGTTATAGATTTTCTGTTGGAGGCTAAACACATACGGCCCTATTTTACACAGTAGTCTACTACAATGCGGAGATATTTTGGCATTAGCCTATGGGCCCCATGTGTGTGACTCTGGTCTGGACCCATCATGCCCCGTAAACACAAGAAGAAGCGTTAACACTTTGGGCTTGACTGTACCTACATTTCTTGTCGCTAGATGGAGCTGAAGATGTAGTCTACGTAAAACCAACAGTATATATAGTTTCTGTTTTCTTTCTTTCTTTCGTTTTTTCCCAAAAACGTGAATATCACATCAGGCCTTAAAGTGTCTCTGAAAACTTCATCATGTTCATGTATAGAGTTTTAGGCAAACTGCATTTATTAGTCCAATATTTCACAAATGTTTGTTTAAACTCCTAATTGTCTGTTTCAAGCACATCCCTTAACTCGTAAGGTTGTGCCATGCGCATTACGGTCACATTTGTCAATAGGTCTGAGCCCAGTATCACAATAGAAGCGCACGGACACTCCTGAGGCAGACAGGGTGGTTTCTGTTTGAACAGCAGATCATTGGCAGATATAGGCTGTCTTTATTTACCTCCACATCACATGTGCCTACCTGTTAACTCCAGTAAAACATTCTCGTTCATTTTCCTGTTCACTGGCCCATCACTCATAACTGGAAATCACCGAATGCCGCTAGATCGCGTGACTGAGCTCTTTTTAAACACACTCAGAAAGAAAGAAAGAAAATCTACAGAAACCTTAAAATGTTGTCAGTTCTGAGAAGAAGTCCCATAACAGATATTTGAGAATCCGGTCACTATTTCTGTTTTTGAGTTTTAAATAATCACTCCTTTCAGAGTCAGCAACTGTAGTCTGTTACTATAAATACACACGCACCATACTTACACCATTGCTATAGGCACCTAGTTATTAAATCTCCCCTTAACCTTCAGAGGAAACCACATCTGATCTGTTGTTCTTTACTAAAGACAAGGCATGTTTAGCAACAGGTTGCATTACCAGCCACTTCCAGTTTCATGTTTCCCAATTTGATATTTAATGTGTGCAAATGCGTCTTGGCCAGGTCTCCCTCGAAAATGAGATTTTATCTCCAGGGACTTCCTGGTAAAATAAAGGTTAAAAAAATTATCAACAACTCCAAACAAATAAGACAAGGTTTTATTTTGAAATAAATTTCTTAAATACTCTATGACTCAAGTCAAAGTCATAGAACATATGAACAACCATTTTATATTGTAACTATGCAAAATATATGTAAAACCTGATCAAAATAGAAGTAGGTTCTCACGCTTCAATAGAGGAGGAATGAATAAAATATACAACTATGAACTTGAAACTAAATGAACTAAATGAAACTAAATACCACAATCGTGGCCAAACAAAAAACAAAAAAAAACAAAAAACCCCAAACCTAAATTTGTGGTTGCTGTAACAGTGCTGGGAAGAACAAAGCTAACCTACATATTTGTTCTGTTTTAACAAGTGATGACTCATAAAGGACTACCTTATAAATATAATAAAACAAGTACAAAATAAAGCATTATATTCTAACTGTGTCTCTGTGCTGCTATAAGGCCCAAAGATGTGTTTTTGTTCTTTATTTAAGATGAAAGTTTATGTAAAAAATGGGTAAAATGTAAAATAACTCCAATAAGTCTTGATAAGTTCTATGGTACCAGTATTCAGTATTTTCTGTTATTTCCTTTTATATGTTTCCAATATAACAAATATAGGAAATGCAAAGTAAAGGGCTAGATTATGAGTGTTGCATATCTGTGCTGCTGCATAGCTCACTGGCACACCTACCAAGTTACAAAGTCTATGTTGTTGGATTTGTCCCTTTCATGTGGACATTATAAAATTCATGAAAAGCTCTAAGAAATGTATTTCATTAAGAACTGTGTTTGTAATAATTGGTACTGTGGATACTATTGAAGAGCTAGATGCTATAGCATGTTTATGAACTCGGCCCCTGTGTAAACATGCTGTACCAGGTGAGTCACTGAAGCACCTTTATCAGATATCTCATCCATCATCCTAATGTGCAGGCAAACACAGATGGATGCAGAGGGGGCTATCTTACATTTCAGGCTAATTTAATTATGACTTGAAAACCAGATGTTGGTAAATTTAATTGTCAGTGCAATGTAAACGCATTTGAACTGAAAATTGTCCATTAGGCGCTAACATTGCAACCCAAGATAGAACATCTGGTGTAGGGCTGGGTATCATTAAGAAGTTTCCAATACGATACATACCTGGATACATAGGCCACGATACAATACATATCTTGATACAGTGCACTTTCGGTTCAATATATTTCCAATCAATTCCATACGGTTCAATAAAAACAAAGGCTAAATCATGATTGTGATACTAAAAGTCTTTGTTAAACCACTTCTTGTGCAAAGTTAATCTGAAATACGCCCATTTTACTCATTAAAACAGTGAAAATGTCAAATGTGTTGCATGAACAAGTTTCCTTCCTCTAAACAACCAAGAAAACTGTAACAAAATAGTTTTGTAAAATATACAAAAAATACTCTTGGCAATATATCGATACAGCAGCCCACAATATTGATGCAGTATCATCACATTAAACGATATGATATATCGATATTGTGATATTTTTGCACACCCCTAATCTGGCGTGAAAAGCTACAACAATAGAATTAACCGAGTTTGTCAGGCTTGCTCAAATCCTTATTGCTGTTTTGGTAACTAAATAAAACACTGGATTGTGTGTCTTTCCTTTACCACCCACTAACAGCTTCCATAGAGTATCCTATTAAAAATAATTTGTGTGATTTGCCCAGCTCATCAGTGGTAATAATGTTATAAGTATAATAAGGGTATAATTATATTGAATGACTTCATCTGGGTTCTAATTACAACATGGAAAGCAACAACAGAAGAGCTTTTTACATGGATTATTCTTCTTGTATCTCACTGCTTTCTTAATCTGCCCCATGGCATTGGCAACATAGTCTTCAGTTGCACACACATTAGCCTCTATATTATTTATCATGAACCCCTGCTCCTCAACCAGCAATGCCATTTGGAAAAACAATTCATGTATATCCTGTATGCGACTCTCCAGCTCCAGTAACTCCTTGTGTCTGTTCTCGATCTCGTTCAGGGCCGATCTTGCGCTCCGCCCCTCTAACAGAAGATTATCCGAAAACACATTCCACTTCCCAGTCTCGATCATCTCATCTATTTGCTCCCTGGTCACCTCTTTGCCCATGATCTCCGCTTGCCGCTGTATCCGTGTTTTGCAGTTCTCCCTTTGGGCCATCTCAGCTTCGTTATACTCAGAAATGGCTTCGTGAAAATCTCTGGTTAGAGACATGTACTGAGATCTCACCATTCGAACCACAGCTGAAGTTGGGCCATGTTGCTCTTCCAGTTCTTTGCTCAGCTTGCCCAAATTTTCCAGCCGTTTATAGATAGCTTCCCCTCTAGCTTTGATATCTTTTCCTAAAGCGTTAGAGTCTCGTTTGATGCTGCTGAATCGCCGCATTGAAGTCAGGAATCTGGTATTTTGCTTTCCCAGGCGCTTGACATCCATTTTGAGAAGGAGCATCTCTTTCCTCATGGCTTGGGCCTCCTTGTAGATGCCATCCATGACGTCTTCTCCCTGGAAGACCACGGCGTCCTGCTGCAGTGGTACCTCATCAGGATCCTCACTGTTTGGGTCATGTCCTTCATTACGCCTGGGCTCCTCTTCCTCCAACTTTAGACCCTGCATCTCCAACAGTCGGTCCTTCATTTTACCTGACAAATAAGTAAATTAATTAAAAATACTTACACTATGTAACTTTTCCACATTCTTGTCAGCATGAAGATGTTCCACAGAATAATATAGCACAAAATTTATTAATCTCCTTGGAGACAAGGAAGTTACAAATATGTGCCTTTCCTTGTTCACTGTTTTTGAAAGTATATTAAGTTTAGGGTAATACTGTTTAATATACCAGGCAAAGAATAGCATGCCATGGAGGCAATCACTTTTCCACCAGAAAAGTTACATAGTGTGCTTTGAACTTCTATTTATGTCATTAACCTGTGTGTGGTTTGGTTTCTCAGATTAATGACTAAATTTATTTGCACTATTTAAGTATCCTTCATTCTTGAAAGTAGGAAATATTTCAATTTCAACAGTTGCTTTTGTTTGTCTCTTCATCAGAAAAGATCAAACAAACCCTTTAAAGGATGTCAAGTCTACTGATAAGTCTACTGTAAATATTTGAGAAGCCTGTTAATTAGTACTTCTTGGGCTACTACATCAGTAGTCCAGCAGACTCAAGAACAAAAGGTGTACTTCAGTAGAGATCTTTGCATGGGTGTGCCATCATTTGGCCAGTGATAATTTGTCCAGCCTGGGCTATCGTATTAAGTAAATGAAGGCACAAAATGAATTCGGCAGTTCATCTAGCCATTATTCCCAATAATGAACTAAAGGGCGTCAGTTTACACAGCGATGATTCACCGTGGTGCACTTATATTTACAAGAGGAAACCAGTTACTATTTACATTTTAAACAACGAACAATGAAACCAACGTCATTGTCAAATTTTTTATTTAAATAAAGTATAAATATATCTCCTTAGCTTACCTTATTCGTACTCAACTCTCCAAAGAAGCTTCACACACAAAAAAAGACATTTCCTCTTTTAGGGGGTTGTATCACCATATTTCAACACGCAGTGTCAAGCCGCATAGCATATTGCCCGCTCTGTACCGGACGTCTCCGTGCGCTCTCGCTTCTGCTCCACGCACATACAGATGCAGCAGGTACAACGCGGAAGATCACGCCTTCCTCCCACTGCAAGAGCGCATCTGAAACTACAGTGTGAAGTATTCACCACGAGAGATTATAGCGAAGGAGGAAACCCAACCAAGCACCGTTTTTATTCCATAACTTTTGTGTGCGTAAAGTTGCGCAAAAGGGCGCAGGTCTGGTTAGCTTTTAAATTCCCACTTGGTTGTCACGTTGCCAGTAAAATGTAGCAATATGAGCTTTAATGAATTTAAAATTAGGATGCACACAGTTGTAGTGAGTTATGTGCCAGATCATTGATGGTCTGATCCGAGTTGCCCCAGACAGTTCAAAACGGTGATGATCTTCAGTTTGTTCACGGTGGAATAAACATGTAGATTTTGTCCTTTAAATTGTGGAAGGCACCCAAAAGTTTCCATCACACATTCTGTCAGGAATGTCAGGAATATTGCAGTATAAACATATCTTTATGAGCCCCTCTCCACCGCTAATCTTTGCACTTGAGTAACAATTATGGCCACATCCAAAAACAATTCTCATAACCCCTTAATCTCCCAAACTAGATCCAACTGCTCTTTGTGTCCTGAATTTGTATCCTTATAATTCAACCCAACCTTATTACAATAGCTTGAGATAGCTTTTTTGAGTGCTCAGCTAAAAACGTGTAACACCCTGGCAGCACAGGCTATGGGGTGAGCAGCATGTCCATTTGCATTTCTCATTTGCTCTGCTTCTTTTTGCACTTTGTTTAAATGTTGGTGGTAATAGCTTGTTTAGCATGTAAAACTAGACTTCCTTTAGGTCATGGATGTCATGTTGGATTTGAAGTTGGACGATTCTGGCCTGGGAATTGGGTGACCTCTATAGAGTCTGAATGGACCTTTTGGGGGTGAAACCTTTCATGTCTTGGAGAAGAAAAAAATGCATTTATCGCTACCTTTGTCAGTCTTTGTCTTGTATAATTGAGGTATACCGAGTAATTTGTGGCCAAAGCCAAAGAAACAACATTTCCTCCAGGCCAAATGAAATCTGGTCTACTTTTGGCTAAAAAGTTACATACTGTGGCTTTAAATGAACAATACAATCAACTCAAATTAATTATGATTCAGTTTTATTGCAAAAACAAAATAGTTCAGCCTTTAGTATAAATCCTGCATGAATTGTAGTGGAAAATGAATGGCCAGTACCTGGCAAAAAACACAAGAAACTTAAATATATAAATCACTACATAGCAAATTCTTTCCTTGAAGAGGAGTGTGTGAAAATCAATTATTAAGTGAGCTACCAGTCTTGTACTTTATCTTGACATCTTATAACTATAGGGAAGTAAGTCATACATTGCTTTGGACACAACCAAATAGTTTAGCAATTGCAAGCTAGTGTGATTAAAATCTAACACCAGTTTTGAGGTGCATAGAGAAGCAATGACAGACACTTTTTCACTGCAGATGGGCACTTGATGCTGTATAATGAATTTAGCCACTATATGGTATTGTATTGTATATATTTATAGCATCAAATACAACTAAGAACTATCCAGTAATAACTTTTTCTTTTCCTGCTATAGTACTTACAGTCAAATATCACTGTCTACTTTATTGCAAAATCAAGATAAATTCATAGGAAGAGCCCAGTAGATAAAAAAGACCAGAGTACTGTGATAAGAAATGTGGGTTTTTATCTGTAAAAGGGAGTAGCTTGAACTTAGATGTAGTTAAAAGCAAACCTAAAGCTCCATACTTTATTTGTTTGTATGAAATTCATAACTGTTAGTGAGTTTAAAGTGCAAGTAGCCTAATCATCCAGTTATACCACAATGATTTTACCCTTAGCTCGCATGCAATCGAAGACTTTAGCCTCTCATACATTTCTCATGTTTTTCCACAAATGCATCTTGTGAGAATTATTCACAAGAATAAGACACATTTAAATTAAACCGTGGGCGAAGAGGAGGAAGTTGGTCTTATACTGTCAATGTGTCAACGGTAATTTCCACTACAGATGAGTCAGTGCTTCAGACTGGATGGGAGAATCTGGTGGGTTAATTTAACTCCCACAGTGAGAAGGAATAATTTTGGAGATTTTTTAGGAAGTAATTTTATCCAGATTTTCACATGTTGCTCAACAGCCTCTTCTTATGTATTGACCGTTTCTGTCAAACAGCAGGAGGATACTTGCTGTACTGCCTGTGTTGTCCAGAAGATGTCAGTATCCCAACAGCATGGCCAACTTCGAATGAAGTCGTTTTATGCTGCACGCCACATTTGCAGAAAATAAATAAATAACTTAACTCTCTCTTCACTGTGTCCTTCATCATAATACATGTTTTTGGAAATAAAATGTTCCCCTGCCTGATGCTTACCATTTTCAATTTGGTTGATTTAGCTTTATTGTGGTTTTATATGTGCTGGAATTATTTTCTCACTTTTACTCTACAAAAGAAAAAAAAATGTATAGATTTGAAGAGTCATTTAAAACTGGAAAGCCCCATTAAGAAAAAGTACATCTACATAGCATGTGTATCACATGTAGACAGATTCAAAGAGATGGATGAAGAGCATGTTACGCTACAGGGAAACTGAGACTCTTAGGTTGAATTTATCTGAAATCAGCTGGTTCAGAGTCAGACCATTCTGGTGGCAGGGCCAACATGAACCAATCATGTGAATAATGCATTACTCAAAAATATGTTATCAGGAAAATGTTTCAAATAAGAAGTAAAAGTTATCAGAAACCTTTCCTTATTATATCACAATCATTTGAAATAGGTTATATCTGTCTGCTCTGAAGCAGCTTTCCCTTAAAAACTTAAGGAATGAGGCTGACCAAAATAAATAAAAAAAATCTTTGTTAAAATGTACAAGTACTACCTCCGATATAACTACTATCACAACCAATATTTTCACATTAATAAGAGAAATCAGGAAAGCTACAGATGATATGCAGCACATGTTGAATATATTTAAAAAGAAAATTATTACACTAAAATACATTATATTATTTTACTATAAGCCCAGAAAGTGTTTGCAGTGAACATGCCAAGAGCACATTCTTGCTAAACGAGTCCAAATCAGCTCCTCTCAGGAACAATGGAGGCTCTGATCAAACTCAAACCAAACGACACAAGTCAGACCTCAGATCAGGTCAAGTTATGTAAGACAGTCAGGACAGCAGCATCCAATGGAATCACAAGTAGGAGACAGGTTCACAGAATAGCAGACCATTAAAATAAAGTTATTTGAATAAATAAAAGTTTATGTTGTTGCTCCTTTTGAGTCAGTGGTTGTGACATGGTGAAACAGTAGTTTACAGGTTTCAAGGTTAATGCCTGTCCCTCTGCTGTATATTGTGATTGGACTATTCAGTGTGAGGAAAGTGTCTTTCACAAACACAACAACAGTGCTTGGATGAGCGCTGAAGCATCTATCCTCTAGCTGATCACCAACCAACTGCAAACTTCAAAAACCTTTATGAGCAACTGTTTGTTTTGCATAACATATATGTGACCTAAGTGAGCATTCCCAGTATCTTATCCTCAATCACTGCTTGCCACCAAATTATGTCCTGCTGTAAAAAAACTACTGAGATATTTGAATTTGATAAATAGTCAGGATTGCGCAGGCATTTAAAAAGCAGAAAACAGACAATTGGACATGGTACTATTTTCATGGCACTGCAGATTTAGTCTAATTTTATATGGTGGCGATTTACAGTATGTCTACAGATATACATGCGTGCGGCAGACTGTGAAATAACATTTTCTAATCATAATTTAAATATCTCTCATCAACCGTGCATCTAGAGTGTTGTCATCAGTGTGCGTTCATAGTCAGATCTAATCTGATACTTGAGGCACACATACAGTCATGTGAAAAAGTTTGGACACCCCTGATAA
The DNA here is from genome assembly GCA_030686955.1 of Odontamblyopus rebecca. Taxonomy (NCBI): domain Eukaryota; kingdom Metazoa; phylum Chordata; class Actinopteri; order Gobiiformes; family Gobiidae; genus Odontamblyopus; species Odontamblyopus rebecca. The sequence continues at coordinate 17,658,833 of CM060670.1, read as the reverse complement.
TTTTCAAGATTTTCCTTTATAAATCATTGGTTGTTCGGATCAGCAATTTCAGTTAAATATATCATATAGCAGACAAACACAGTGATATTTGAGAAGTGAAATGAACTTTATAGGATTTACAGAAAGTGTGCAATAATTACTTAAACAAAAGTAGCCATGTGCATAAATTAGGGCACCCCAACAGAAAAATGACATCAATATTTAAATCCTCCTTTTGCAGAAATAACAGCCTCTAAACGCTTCCTATAGCTTCCAGTGAGGGCCTGGATTCTGGTTGAAGGTATTTTTGACCATTCTTCTTTACAAAACATCTCCAGTTCAGTCAAGTTTGATGGTGCCCGAGCATGGACAGCCCGCTTTAAATCGCACCACAGATTTTCAGTAATATTCAGGTCTGGGGACTGAGATGCCCATTCCAGAACATTGTACTTGTTCCTCTGCATGAACTGCCTTAGTAGAATTTGAGCAGTGTTTAGGGTTGTCTTTTTGAAGTATCCAGCCCTGGTGCAATTTCAACTTTGTCACTGATTCTTGAACATTGTTCACAAGAATCTGCTGATACTGACTGGAACCCATGTGACCTTCAACTTTAACAAGATTTCCAGTACCTGCACTGGCCACACAGGCCCACAGCCTGACGGAACCACCACCAAATTTTACTGTGCGTAGCAAGTGTTTATCTTGGAATGCTGTGCTCTTCTTTCACTATGCACACCACCCTTTGTTATGTCCAAATAACTCAATTTTAGTTTAGTTTTAGTCCACAGCACCTTATTCCAAAATGAAGCTGGCTTGTTCAAATGTGCTTTAGCAAACCTCAAGCGACTCTGTTTGTGGCATGTGCGCAGAAAAGGCTTCCGTCACATTACTCTCCCACACAGCATCTCCTTGTGCAAAGTGCGCTGAATAGTTGATCGATGCACCGTGACACCATCTGCAGCAAGATCATGTTGTACGTCTGTGGGTTAAGTTTGACTGTTTTCACCATCCTTCACCTCTGCTTATCTGAGATTTTTCTTGGCCTGCCACTCCCGCCTTAACTAGAACTGTGCCTGTGGTCTTCCATTTCCTCACTATGTTCCTCACAGTGGAAACTGACAGCTGAAATTTCTGAGCTAGTTTTTTGTATCCTTCCCCTAAACCATGATGTTGAACAATCTTTGTTTTCAGGTCATTTGATAGTTGTTTTGAGGCTCCCATGTTGCCACTCTTCAGAGAAGATGCAAAGAGGAGAACAACTTGCAACTGGCCCCTTAAATACCCTTTCTCATGATCAGCTTCACCTGTGTATGTAGGCCAAGGGTCAGTGAGCTTACCAAACTAATTTTGTGTTCCAATAATTAGTGCTAAAGGTATTAAAATCAATAAAACAACAAGGGTGCTCTAATTTATGCCCATGTCCACTTTTGTTTAAGTAATTATTGCACACTTTCTGTAAATCCTATAAAGTTCATTTCACTTCTCAAATATCACTGTGTTTTTCTGCTATATGATATATTTAACTGAAATTGCTGATCCGAGCAACCAATGATTTATAGGAAAATCTTGAAAATGATCAGGGGTGTCCAAACTTTTTCACATGACTGTATGTTCTGTGAAACTCATAATTATGTGTCTATTTTTACATTATAAAAAAACATGTGTGAAGGTTCAAGGGTTTGTCAGGACATTATAGGACATACATTTCTGACAAAATCAAAAACAGTTTGGGGTTGCTTTGGAAATGGGGAAAACATCAGCTGTTTTGAGTTACCTAAAGTTGTGACTCAGATTAATTCAACTTGTTAGAGCCGAGCGGAGGTTCACATAACACATAACAGCCCCAGTGTCTGCATTGAGCATCTGATCCAATTTGCAGCAATGTCTGTCATGAGGTCGTCCTGTTTCTGAGGCAGCTCCAAGATCTCACGCTTCAAAGTACCTCAGCGTCCACCTGTCCTTAGGTTTACTTTGTATTTTACTTCTAAAATGTACCTTTTTCATCCCATCTCACGTACAAATTAAACAGGGCCTAAACCATTAGAAAGACAAAAAGAAAAACAGTTTATCAGTCAGTTTTGTGTCCAGATAAAAATAAAAATAATAATGATGAAAAATTGAAATTGAACTGTTGCACAGTTTAGTCTTTGGTTCTTAATTTTTTTTTGTGATTTGGAATCTTGATAAATCTAACTCGATACAGAATGACCTCCTGTGGGCTCACCACTCACACAGGGGTTCATAGGGGGGGTCAGGTGCTATGAGGATTGGGCAGCAAACTGCCCCCGCGACCCAGCTGGACAAAGCGGAAGAAGATAGATGGATACAGAATGATAACTGAAAAAATTTTCTTAAGAATTAAATGGAAACTTTGAATGAAAAATCAACTCTAAATTGTTACACAACAAAACCTTTTTTGAAGGATGTGTTCTTATCTGTGTTGTCTCACAGAGTCTTTTGTGGTGCCTCACTTTTGTGGTGAGATATTTGTATTTTAATTATTGGTGAATTAAAATGTCTTCTTTCAAAAACCTACATTGCTTAGGATGGCTGGATGGCTTTAGATTTCCAATAGACATTGCCCCTGATGAAACTATTTTAATAACATTTGAGTGAATTTAAACAAAACATGCATGTGTAGGCAAGCTGTTTGCACTATTCTTAGGGAGAGTGTGAGGTCTGGACCAATTTAAGGTTAAAAAGGGTCAAATAAAAAAAGAAATACAAATTTGTGTGAACATCAGGTCCTGTTGTCTGCTTTTTCATGTACATACAATGTACCATATTAATTTGCAACAAAACAATTAAGGAAAAGGTCCTGATAATTTGCTTTAAGTACTTTTTCTGGTTATTTTGGTGCAGTTTTGACCAGCCTCACAAAACAAGAGTGCACGTCAATTTAAAAATGTTTTGCATTATGAGGACAGATGCAGCTTTAAAGCAACTTTTTGTTGTGTGTTCTTATTACAGAACCATATTTACAACTTTCTTTAAAAATGCCATAAAGAACTGCTTTTACAATACAGCTCATGGAAGGAAAACAATCCTACATTTTACCCATTTACAAGAAAAAAGTTGGATCAGATGCAGATACTAAATGCAAAAAGGAATCTGAAAGCTTTAGAATTCTGTATGTTTTCCATTGGCCAGGGGACTTCACCTTACACCCAAAGTTTTGGAACCACCAAGGTCTTTTTGCACTGTGATCTATTAGGCAAGACATCTACCTGAGTCTGAAATGAACTGCCCTTTCAGTATAAATAACCATATAAATTTTGGTTGTATATTGAAAGTTTCCTCTGGGTTCACTGTGTGCTGTAGATATAATTACATAATACCTCATGTCTCCATTCAAATTGACTTAAGTCTGCTTTGCTGCAGTGATTCGGGCCAATCAGGTGCTTCCCATTTTAATCCAATGATCACTTTGATTTGGGCTGGACACTGTGTGATTGTATTTTACTAATAAACCTTCTGAGGAGAATCTGTCAGACTGGTCACAGGCGTTTGCCAAGAGGCACGAGTGCCTCAATATCAAATATTTTGAATTGTTGGTGGCAGAGTGGTTAGCAACAAGATGGTCTCTGATTTGATTCCTGGATCTAGGGAAGCTTCTGTTTGGGCTGTACATGTGCTCCCTTTGTTTGAGGGTATACTCTGTTTTCCTCCATTAACTCACAACATGCAGTGTTTGGTATACCTGCTGAATGGGACTCCAGTATCAGGGCATGGATCATCAGGTCCTGCTCTGCAGTTGCCTGCTGCTCGAATGCAGAGGCAACATTTCCCTACAGGGCCAACTCAGTACAATATAACACAGAAGAAAAACTACACTGATGTAGCAGAGACTGTAATCATAATTAATTGGAAACCTAGCATATGTTTTAGCATATTTTTTTATTATACTTTTTGTGGAAGTCATAGTCATGTCTTATTGTAACTGTAGCGCTAGTGCGTATTATTGACATCTCTTAACCTGAAATGTATTAAGCGTTTTATTACAATTGCTCTATGATGATATTCCTAATTTGACCTGTTGACCTCAGGAAATGGGTGTTAATATTGGTCCACAGTTGACAGTCATACCAAATGGTAATACTTTTATGTTTTTATTATTGCATAACAGTTCAGCTGGGTACTCACAGGCTGGTATGAGTTCATGACCAAATAAAGTTACTGAGACGGTTGTTGAGTTTGATATCGCCCGTCATGAGTTGAGAGAAGGTGTGTCTCATATGACTCCAGGACACGGGACGTGCAGTGTCATGCTTTGAGAGGGGAAAGGCACGGCTCCATTCCCACAGTGCACTTCTGCAGACTGGTCACTGCCAGGTCACACTGGACAATGACATGAGTCCTGGCTATTACACACATGTTACCATCAGAATGACTGTAATTAGCTAAAGATCACATAGATAATGAAAAGAGTTGCATTGTGTAGGTGGGTTTCCTTTGGTGTTTATGGCTTTCAATAATTATGAAAGTACAGCTGGGGCAACCTGTCAGGAGCAGTGGGCACAAAAGTGTAGCACCCGGTGACCCATCTCCAGATCTTAAGCCAGGCTTGACCAAGCCTTTTACCTAACTAAATCAAGCAAAGAGCCATTGTCCAGGCTGTTACCATAGAATGTTTCATCTTCAGTAAACATTTTAAATTGAGAGAGGCAAACATGCTGTTGCTGTGTCCTTTGGCAAGACACTTCAGAGTTTACTAGCACATAATAAGGAAGGATGTCTTTAGGGGGTCTGCTGGTAAATGTAGTGGTAATCTATCTGCACCATGCACTCACAGATTACATTAAACAGCTAGACTCAACCCCCCTCCTCTGCTTTACCTCAGGGGCCAAGATTGTATCAGCAAGATCTAGAGCACAACAAGCATGAAACTGTTCAGAACAGGACAAGCTGCTATTTAAAGTGCCCATCCAACATGCATGCTGATATGTCCCAGAGCACACAGTCAACAGAGATGCCAGTGCGACTGCAGTAATATCAATCTCAATGGATAATTGTCTGTTTATTTAAGATATAGAAGTACCAAAATGTTTTAATTTTTTTATTTTTATATAATCATTAGTAAAAATGTCCTTTGATCCTTCAGACTAATGAGCTAAAGTCACAGTAGTAGCTTGAAGTAGAGCCACTGCTCCTCCAAAAAGTCTTTATGGAGTTACTTGTTCCGGGCATGTCCCAGGAAGCCTTGTGTGTAACACATGCTGAATGAACACTCGAGAAACTAGAAGGGTGAGTGGAAAGGGAAGAGTGGGCATCTCTCTGCATACTGCCCCCTGGCCGGCCTGCAGGAGAAACAGGAGGAACTATGCCAAAACACCCTTTTTTATTTTAATTAAAATAAAGGTCTTGCAAATAATGTGTTGTATATATTTAGACTTTAACATTACGTTCCAGTAAGATTATAAAGTGTTATATATACGCTAAACGTATAGCCTATTTTTTATAGGCCTATAGGCTTTCCTCATGAGCCTGAAACCAGTAACCTGTAGTAACAGTTTTATGTGAATTGAAGAAAATGTTTGCGACATCGATTCCTTTTGCTTTTCCAACAGTCATTTGAGGACATCACATGGATTCCGCTGCGGCTCGGTGTGATGCAGAGAGGCGTGTCGGTCCCGTCCGGTCCGGGCGGTCCACTCTGCGCTCATAGACTTCATGTGATGCCCGCAGCCGAGAGGAGGGAGCGACGGAGGCGTGGAACTAAAATAAACACATTTCCCCAACATTCAGGCTGCACCATTTGGCATCGGACTGCAGGCGGTAAAGTGCATGCTCCCTCACGGATACCTCTTACCGGAGAACTGCGGACCGGATCATGGGAGATGCTCAGTCTGCACAACGGGACGGAAAGAGCGAGGCAGCGGCGGAGGAGCAGAGCGCAGATGGCCCAAGTGGAGAAAGCACACATGACAAGGTTTGGAAGGATTTATGTTGAAGAATAAATAAACCTGGTGATCAACGTATGATGCCGCTAAAGCAATTTACTAGTTTGTTTATTATTGACTTTTTGTTGAGTCTGCAAGTGGATGACACATATGGGTATAGCCCTGTGCTGCGTATTTGGCTCGGGCCACTTTGCTTTTGTCAGGACACTGCAGGACCGAGCCAAGATTTAAGACTTAAAATGCAGTGATGGTTACAAGGCAGTTTCCCGTAGATAAGTAACATGCATCTACATTTCTGCCATCTTAATTTTACTCTGTCTGGAGAAACAGATTTTGAAAAGCCTGTAACTATCAGCCTATAACAGTGTTTATAAGATGCTGAGTTGGTCCAATACTTTGTGGCTATTTAATTTAATACTGATGCAAGAGTTATCCTTGCCAGCCTATTGCAGCAAGTTACATGTCATTTTACGTCTCATATACCATTTACGTTTATTGGTTAGTCACCTTTATTGAGGCCTAAAAATACCAACCCCTGAGTATTTTTGAGGTTTAGTCCAACTTCATAAACAAGTCTATGGTCCCAACATGGAAGAACTAGTACCATAAAAGAGCCTGTGCACTCAAGTAACATGTGCATTTACAATATTGATTGATTGATTGATTGATTGATTGATTGATGTTGTCTGTCTAAACTCATCTTGGCTTTTTGCAACATATGTTAAATAGACAAAGTGAAGCTTTATATAGTATACGGGTAGAAAAGGGTAATAATAATTGATGCATCAATCTTTCTGATTCAGGATCAGATGAGAAATCATAACACAATTATTAGGACTAATGTCACACAAAATCAATATCACAAATAATGTTTGAAATAGAACTTGAGCCACACACGTTAAAATAGCAATGTTCATCTTTCTACAAGTCATCTTGTGATATATATAAAATGAACAATTCAGCAGGTATTGAATTTTGCTTGTAGTCGCAAACAGTTGTGTAATTAGTTCACACATTGAAGTGAAAGAACAAATATATTTGCGTTCTTAATTAGTCTTAAGTGACTGTGATTCATGTGGTCTGATAGGGCTTGTTTTACAGTAGTTTGTGTGGAGTTTAAACAAAAACAACAGACAGTTGAAATAATGACCTTCCTTTCTTAGAGCAGACCCATGAGGCAGATACAGTTTCTCTGCTCTCAGCAAAAGGACACATTGATTATTTGTGGACAGTGTACGATCAGTAGTTGATGCTCTTTCACTCATTTACCTTAGTCCTTATGGAGGCAAATGTGTGGAATTGGAAATATCGTCCAACTCAGTTAGTTGTGTAATTATAAGTGCAAGTTCATTGTCTATTCCTGCGATTTTCAAATTGTATCTTTTACCAGTTCACTACAAGATTTTTGTTTACTATTTTACCACCATTTACTGCATCTTTTACTACTACTACTATATTTTTACTACTCACTATGTTACTACCACTGCTTTACTACCTGCATTCCTGCTACAATTAGTACCAATAACTTTTTCCACAAAGGTCCACACATAACTTAAAAAAGGAACAAGTATGTTTTTTACCTAAAATATTATCATAAAGTACATTAAGTGCAAAAACAAAACACACGAAAAAGAGGGCTTCTAAAATAGAACAATGCATTATTATATTAACTTGAAACTGCTCCAGCTGGACTATAATTTACATAAAATAGGACAATGGTCATTTAATTGCATTCTGCAAACTTACGGTATGCAGCAATATAGAACCAATTATCCTATCAGGTAACACATCACGGAAAGACAATGGTGGGAAGATGATATCAAGTTCATTTTAAAATCCTCCAAGACAAATATGGTGCTTAATAAAAGATGAATGTTACATAATCTCTTTCCCATTGGATTGGATTAACATGTGCTGATTTTTTTTGTCTTAATGTTGTTTACTGAATTTGCCGGGTAAAGTTAAAGGATATTTGCTCCCAATCCCAACTCAGACCACATAGTCAGGATTAAAGATCAGGGACACTAGAGGTGAACTTTGTGACTACACCTTTCTACAAACAGCGACTGTAATTTTTATAATAGACATATTATTAACACAATTTGAGTCATTCCTAAATTGACTGTGTGCCTTTGAAAATGCAGTTATAAAACAGTAAAAGAAAAATGTGTATTCTGCAAAAAGTAAAAATTATATATTTTCACAAAGATACAAGCTTTCCAAATTGTCTGATTGTTTCAACATACATTATTAAAAACGTTTATTCTGATGGTGTTTTGTCCTTTTGAAATCACTTAATATGCATTTTGTGTTTGCTTTCAGCTGACACAGAACAATGGACAGGTCTCAGAGCTAAATGGAAAGCCAGATGGAACATTAGCAGACGTCAAGGATCAAATTGCTAAAGAAGGTTAGTAATCATTTTTATACAGCTTACTAATATATATCTTGTACTTCATCTTTGCCATTCGATTTATGGAAATCTTTTTTAATAGCTGTCATCGTGGAGAAGAAAGAGACTTCAGTGACCAAATCTGCGCCCGAAGAAGTCACAAAAGTCCAAATTATTCAAGAGGAGTTACCAAACCCAAATGAAGAGGAACCTATTGAAATAATCAGCGTGGACGCCAAACAAAATGACTTGAACGAAAGTTTTAGAAGGTTTTTCAGCAACATTGGGTTAAAATTGACAGTCAAAAAAGGAACAGGGGACCAAGCAGATGATGAGGCAGAGGGAACAGAAAAACAGGATGCTATGGTGGAAACAGTCAGTGAGACTAAATATGAAGATATTGAACAAACTACAGACTTGAATGCAATACAAGATAATGACTCAACCACCTGCCCTACACTAACAGAAGGAACTTCAGATGATGTGGTGGCTGAAACAGTAGAAGAAAATATTACTGAAACAAAACAAATGGCTGATAATGCTGAAGGTCAAGAAGCTAACATAACCATGGATGAACAAGATGGTAACCAAAAGCATAATGAAATGTTTGAGCAATCTTCAACTAACCAAGAAGAGGAGATTGTCTCACCAATTAAAAAGTTCTTCACAACTGGAATATTTGCAGGTTTAAAGAAAAAGAAGACAGAAGAGGAGGCAGAAGATAAGGAGCTGGTTGATATGAGCAAAAATGATGCAGATGCAACAGTGGATCAAAAAGAAATTGTGGAAACTAGTCCCACTGTTGAAGAACAAAAAGAAATTGAATGTAAAGCAGTACAAGAAGATGCAACACAAGCAATGGAACCCCCTGAAGTTGAAGAGAGAGGTAAATCCCCATCAACAGACCAAGACAGTGAATCAGAAATCACAAGTTCGCAAGAAAAAATCCAATCGAGTCCATTCAAAAGACTATTTTCTGGGACAACGTTTAAAAGACGTTCAAAGAGACAAAAAGGAAGAAGATCGAGTGATAGCAAGCTGTCTGATTCCAGTGAGCACATTGAAAATCAAATTGTGACATCAAGTGAAAAAACCGAACAGCAAGATGTGGTTGTAGAACCTCCTTCCTCACCTCCCCCTTCAACAACAGAACCAGAGGAAGAATTGAGTCCTTGGGAAGCATTTAAGAAACTCATGACACCTAAAAAGAGTTTGAAAAGGGCATCTGTAAGCAGTGAAGAAGTCCAAGTGCAAGCTGTGGTGGCTGCAGAGGAGACAAAGCCAAGTGATGGGGAGCAAATATCTGATCACAGCACAGAGGAGGGGCGGAAAAGAAAGGATTCATCTCATTCTTGGGAAGCCGTTTTGTGTGGATCAGGACGGAGGAGAAGTAGAAAAACATCAGACTCTGAAGATGAGCAAAAACAAGATGGCGATGACGTGGAGAGTCCAAATGAGGCAGGAGATGGTAGGACCTCTACACCCAAGCAAGCAGATAGCCCATCAGACAGCGAGAGCTCAACTTGGAAATCTTTTAAGAAACTCATGACACCAAAAAGAAAAGTTAAAGATGATGAGGAAAGCAAAGATATTGTGCAGTCAGACAGTGAGACAACACAAGAGGAGACACTATTTTCCATAAAGAAACTACTTCCAGGTCGGAAAAAGAGGAAATCAGGAGACAAGCAGGATCAACTCTCCTCGGATGAAGGCGATAATAAAGAGGTGGTTTCAGTGGAGGAAGACTCAGAAACGCCAGCTGTTGTTCCACTTTCAGAATTTGACAAATCTGAGACAGAAGAGGCAGCAAAGACTGATGTAGAACAGGAAATCGAAGATAGTGACCTGGAATCTGAGCAAGAACACATCCTTGAAATTCCCAAAACATTTGTGCAAGAAGTCCAAGAACACCAAGTCACTCCGATAATTCCTTTGAACCAGGATCCAGATGAACTCACAGAATTCAGCAAGTACCAACCTCTAAGTGATATCCCTGAAGAGGGTAACATCACAGAAACAGTAGCTACATCTTTGATAGAGGACATAGTTAAGGATGACACAATAGCAGAAGATATGGTAGAATTAACATCAGAAGCTATTACTGCTCCAGAGCCTGTGGATATCACAATGGCAGATGAGACAGAGGAGCTAATGCTGTCAGCTGCATCCCATTTAACAGAATCCTCAAAGACATCTGGCAATGCAACACCAGTTCCTGTTGAATATAATGTTAATGATACTGAAGTTTTACTTAAGGAAGTTGTTGAGACAATTTCTACAGCTACGAAAGCTGACATCATTTGTTCAGAAGAACCTACTTTAGAAAGAGTTGTCGGTTCAATCACTCATGAAATATTTGAAAGATCTGCCAATGAAGAACAAAGTGTAAAGGCAATACATGCACGATCTGATGCAGTGACTGTTGAGACAGAGTTACAAGTCGACCAACTTAGAGATACTGATGTTGAAATGCCAGTCGCAGTCTTTTCAGAAAGTTTGTCAGAATTCAAAGATGCTATTTCGACTGAGTATGCATCTGAGGTTTCTAAAGTGGAATTTGAGTCTGCAAAAGCAGAACTTAATGAAGTTCACACTGCACAACCAAATACGACTGTAAAGCAAGAAAGTGTAGATGATAGTGATTATATGATTGAATCCTTATCTGAGGTCCCAGAGTCTGTACAAATAGTATTCGATGAAAATGTGGTCCAAGACATTTTACCAGATGAGTGCCCTGAAGGAGAACCAGAGGCAGTAAGAACAGAGTCTACAGAATTATTGTTTGAAGAAAAACTTGAAGTAGATAACTTAGAAGCAGAACAATCAGACATACAAGAAGATGCACAACTAATTACATCAGTGCCAGAGTTACCAAAAGGTGAAGTGGATTCTATTCTGAAAATAGACAAAGAGGTGGTTATGCCAGAACATACAGCATTGGTGGGGTTTGCTCAAATTGAGGAAACAAGCCAACTAGACCAACCAGTTGAAATTGTTGGAGAAGACAGTTTTGAAATTGTCTACAAGCACGATGTAGAGGACACACAAGAATCTGCCCTGGAAAGCCACAACCTGCCAGAAGATGTGACTGAAGTGGTAGCAGTGCGAGAAGAAGAAACTATGCCCATGGCTGATATAGCAACTAAAGAAGAAATTATTAAAGATATATCTACAGAGACAACTGAGCAAGAAGTTAATGGTGAGAATGAACAGGATGTAATAGAGGAAATTAATGTTGAAGCTGATATGGAAGACGTTTTTATCACTGAAGCCACCACCGAGCAAGAAAGCAGAGAACAACCCGATGATGGAGTTCCAGAGGTTGAAGTTTCACAAGTGGAAGATGTCACCAATAAGTTGCTTGAAGAAACTTATGAAGAGGAACTTTCACCTTCAACAGACCAAGAAATTATCAAACAAAACATTGAGGAAGTTTCTACAGAGGCAGTCCAGCAAGATGATACTGGTGATTTGGAAGACAAACCACTCCCTGAAGCTGCTGCAGAGGAGGCTGAAGACCATGTTGAAGTGCTCGAAATAATTGAAAGTCACCAAGAAATGGTACCAGAAGAAGAGACCAATGTGTCAAATGGACTGGTCATTGTATCGTCAACCGAAGAATGTGAAACAGTATCCCAACTTGATTATACCGTATATGTAAATGGTGATCATTCAGAAGCTAAACCATCAGAAGCCCAAACAATGCAAGTGGACTATAGCCATGAAGTTACTGAAGACCTTAAAGCCTTACCTGTTGAGCATGTATCATCAGTTAATGAGGATTCAAGCATTGCCCAAGTACTTGAAGGCACAGTTAATACTGAAGAAAGTTGTGAAATATTTGTATCTACTACAGAAGAACCACAACATGAAGCAAATATTGGTGAAATAGAGGTTAATGTACAATTTGAGGAAGAAATACCATGTCCAGTGACAGAGGTTGCTGAAGTTGAGCATGCTGCACTGCAAGAAGAAAACACAGCTACTCTACAACAAGTGACTGCAACAATGCCAGACCTTATGATCCAAAAGAGTATTGAAGACACTGAAAAGATTGCTGAAGAAACCTCTATACCATGTGTGGAGAATGCAGAGGTCCTTGATGTACCTGAACATCAGGTACAGTTTGCTGAGGTTGAACAGGTTGGCATTCAAGGAGAAAAGGAAGAACAAATTGTACCCGTGGAGACCACAAATGTGGATGTACAGCACATGTTGGTGGCACAACACACTACATGCACTTCCAAAGATGTTGCATCATACATACCTGATGCATCCACTGAGACAACAACAACAATACATGAACCAGTTTTTGGCATGGTTGTAAGTGAGCAAGAAGAAAAGGAAACCATTGAAACAACAACACCCTTGGAAGTAAATAACACAGCCCAAGTGGCACACAAAAGTACAACTGTTGTTCTAATGCATGCACCAGGATTAGAATTTGAAGATAATCAGCAAGTCCAAGTGCAAGTGGTCAATGTGGATATCCAGTCTGCAGAGGCAAGAGTGGATACTGCCCTGGAAATTGGAGTTCAAGAGGACAAAGAAGTTGTGGATTCTTGCTTAGAAACAGTTGAAAGAGTGGACAGCTATTCAGCTACCTCAAATATTGAACAAGAGATAATGAGCGAAAAAGACAAGGTGACGATTCAAGAAGTTGTTCAACATGTAAAAGAATTGGTCCCTGAATCAGAGGAGGAAGCAGAAGATAAAAAAGTACCAGCTGATTTAGTCGAGAGTAAATTAAGTGAGGACATGAAAATGATTGAGTCACATGATGAGAAGGCTGATGTTATACAAGACTTTGTAATGACAACTAAAGAGCAAGGGCTTACCAAAATGGATGACGATGACAAAAATGTTCAAAAACAACCATCCGTCCAAAATCAGATTTCAACTCCAGATAACACAGCAGTTGCAGTGCCTCAAAATACAGGAGTCATCTCATCTGTTGGTAACATAGATGCCCCGTCATGTCTGTCTTTAGAGTTCAAGCTAAATATACAATTTGGACAGAGTAGAGCACCAACACTACCATCACCACCGACCCACTTCACGACTGAACAAACTATATCCAGCCCACAACAATCACCAGCAACATCGCCCCCTGTCGACAGAAATGAGTTTACAAAAAACACAGAGATGTCTGAAGTTGGGGTCCAAGTCGTAGAGGAAGAAACCAAGGAGGAAAATGATGCACAACGATCTGAAATTTTGATGTCAGAGGCAGCAGTCCAAGCCACTGAGACAATTGAAGAACCAGATATGAAGGAGACACTTAAAAATGAAGAGTCGATGGATGTTGGAATTCAGTGCGCCGAAATTGAAGAACTGATTAAAGACATAACAGCTATCGAGATTACCCAAAACAAAACTTTGATGGATGTCAGCACCCAGTCCACAGAAATATCTGGGCAAAATGAAGAAGTCAAAACAGAAGAAATTTCATTGGCTGACAACCAACTGGTGTTGATAGATGCTGGCACCCAATCCATACACCAAGAAGAGATTTATGAGAACGTTAAAACAACAGAAGAGGAGATTTCTATTATCAAAATAGCTGAAACAGTGCGACCAGAACAAGACACTGAGGAAAAAGAAGTTGTGCTAACTGAGCTGGTTCTTCAAGTTTCTGAGTATCATAGCAAACAAACAGAAGATGAAGATGAGAACCAAGACGTATGGATGGACGCAGAAGAAGATATCGATCAAGAACAAAAAGCAACAGTGCCCCTATGTGAAATTGAGGAATCTTTTGAAAGTCAACCAGACTATTTCCAAGAAACACAAAATGATTTTGATCAGAGTCTAGAAAACATAAAGAAAATTGGTTTCAAGTGTGACATTGACAGTGAAGGAGAAGATTTTGCAGTTGCACTTGAAGATGCCCAAATTGAAACAGCAGTTACTACAACTGAATGGGATTAAATCAGATATCAACAGGCAAGTCAGATTTGTTTATACATATATATATAAAAAAAACTAAGAAAAAAAAAAGATCCACATTAATACATTAATTCATTGATTTTTTTCAGGTTGAAGAATCACCGAGGAAACCATACATTAATAGTGAAAAATTGTGTTAAATCTGGAAGATGCACAACAGGAATCAACCAATCAACTCTGATGATCACTGTGGCTCAGAATGCAGCTTCTATGCTATCTTGCAAATTATACATACAGTCCCAATTCTGAAGGTGATGAAAATGACAGTGTCCAAGATTAAATCTTTAATCCCAAATGTAATTGATCAAATTTAATTATGGGGCAAATCAAAATTAGCCTTGACTAGAGCTTGGCTAGACAGAACTACATACTAAATATGTCAGTGTAAGAGACAGTTGCCTTGAATTTTACTTATGTTACATATAATAAGCAATGCTTATGCAATTATAAGACTTTAATCGGAAATGTTAACAGGAAAAAGCTCTCAGGGGGAACAAAGTTTGACACTGTACTACACCCTTCATGCTGTGACCTCCTTTTTATTATTAACTGCTTTTACATAGAAAAATGCATAAACTACATACTCATCATTAACATATCAAATACGCCTTACATTATGGCCATGGCCAGTGACCACAAACCTTTACCATTACAATTCATCTAACTCTTTCAGATCATCTAACTCTTGTGCTCATTCATTTTTCTTTTGCCTTTTATCTTTCATTAATACAATAAAATTTAACTATCTGAACGTCACTGTGTTCCATTCACATTGTGTCTGTGGTCATAATGTAATGCCTAATTGGTATATATCTATATTTCTTGACATAATTGTGCATTCTAGCAATGACTACTTTTGTAGATATCCAACATTATACCTGTCTATAGAGAACACGGATATTCAAAATACTCTAAAGTACACTACTGTATATTTAAATGTACATTACTGCTTTGCTGCATATTCTAAAACGCACCTTTTGCTCTTAAGGCATTTTCTATATTTTTAACCAGTCGCCAGTATATATAATAAAATATATATATACAGAATCTGTTGTAACCACTTAATATTTACAAAGCCTTAACAAAAACAAATATTATGCTTTGTTTTGTATAGTTCAATACTGGGTCAAAGTCATCAACAGCATTTTATGAAAAACTAAAATATGCAGAACAAGCCATCCTTCAAGTTTATTGATGAAATGTTTTTCTTTCAATAAATTACATTATATTGTAACATGGTCTGAATTTGTGAGTTTTTTAACAGGACAGACAGCAGTGGGTACTGTAATCTGTGAAATTTCCAACTATGATTAACTGATTCAAGCATAAAATTAACAGCTGTAAAAATATTCACTAACACATTCACATAGTCTTGAATAGATTATGAGTCATTATAGAATCACAGCAAAAAACATCATTTTTCTTTCTTATGTTTTTCTCTGGTTTTAAAGCCCCCTTGATTATCATTTTTTTAATATAAAAAAAACACCAAAAAATCTGCTTATTCACTTATACTAAACAAAATGAACAGTAACATTTCACATATTTACTTTTAAAGTTGTTCCCATCCACAACTTTGCAGCATTCTTCACTTGGGCAAGTGATTTTCAGAAAATCATACGTACAAGTTCAAACATCACCTGAAAGATATAGCACATTTTCAATACACTGTACACTGTGTGCACTCACTCTGTCAGAATAGTAAACAAAATTTGCAAATAAACATTTCTGATATTAAAAAAATTAATAATAATAAAAATAAAACAATCAGTGACCAATGTAGCCACCCTTCTCAATAATGGTTATAAGCCTTTCATTCATGAAATGTGTCAGTTTCTTGATCTGTTGATGATCAACTTTTTGTGCAGCAGCAACCACAGGCTCCCAGACACTGTTCAGAGAGATGTACTGTTTTCCTTCACTGTAAATCTCTTGTTTAAGAATGGCCCACAAGTTCTAAATAGGGTATAGGCCAGGCGAGTAAGGGAGCCATGTCACTTTTTTCCCATCCGCGTTTACTGGCTAGCCGGGGGCTATGGATGGGATGGAGCATTGTCCTGCATAAAAATCATGGTCCTCTTGAAAGATGCAGACTTTTTCCAGCATCATTGCTTGAAGAAAGTGTCTTCTAAAAACTTCAAAAAAGGTCCATCTTCAACCTCAAAAGGTCCAACAAGCTCATCTTTAATAATACCAGCCCATAACAATACCTCATACCAATAACCCCATAACAATAAGTGGAGCTCTGTGCCCATTACTGATCCAGCCACGGGCCCATCCATCTGGTCAATCAAGAGTCACCATCATCTCATCAGTCCATAAAACCTTTGAAAAATCTGTCTTCAGACATTTCTTGGCCCACTCTTAATGTTTCATCTTATGTTTCTTGTTCAGTGGTGGTTGGGTTTCAGCCTTCCTAACTTTGGCCAAGTCTCTGAGAACTGAACACCTTGTCCTACTTGTACAATTTTTTACTTTTCAGAGTCACTTAAATCTCTTTTTTGGCCCATTTTGCCTGAGGAAAAGAAGCTGCCGAATAACTGAGCACACCTTGATAAAGGGCGTTGATCTCACTTGTTAGGCAAATACACGTCACAGGATATGTTTAAATCCAATAAGAATTCAAGTTTGTACAGCCTGGAGTTGAAGAATATGCATAAAAATCTTGATATGGCCAAAATATCCACTTGCCACAGTGTATTTGGATTGCATGTGATAGAGTAAAATCATACCTCAATGGTGATGAGAATGACTATCATCCACTCTAGTCTTAAGCTGTGCTTCTCACTCAAGTGGCTCCTCATCAGATCAGTCAATTGGGTGCAGTGCTCTAGCTTCTCATTCACCACCTGTAACAGCAAACCAACGTGGGATAACAAAACACAAAGAGGAACATATATTTTATTATGGGCCAAACCACTAACACACCAACAGACCAACAATTTGGATGACCAGCCAGTCCCTTCTACATCTGCAATCAGACCACAGAGTGTGAAAAACCTCTGTCCTAATGTCCTAACTTGGGACTGTCCAACCACAGCCACTAATTTGTAGCATGTGTCTCTCAAATGTGGAAGATATCGCCTCTGGAAAATTCTTGTATCATTCAGAAAATATACAATATTAAATAAATAATTAAATTAAAAAAATTAAATTTAATTAAATAAAAAATACAAAATATAAACCTTCTTTTACTTTACGTAAATAACAATTAACTGCTTCAATTGTTCATTCTACAGAAATCTGTGCTGTTCCTCAGTCCTCTGTGAAAACAAACATGCAAACATGGCAGTTTTACTCCTAAACTACCAGGTTTGTTTTTCCTAGAACAAAGCATGCATCTCTCTGATTGGTTAATTTGCCTGTCAATCATGCCCCCGATCTCAGGGAGACAGGATATAGCTCCAGATTCACTTGTCTTTGCAAAGTTTTGTTAAAGGTTCTGGCTCGCAGATAACCAAACTGTAGGAGGAGCTATTTAGATAATTTTACTCCATAACATGACTTTTTATATTTCATAAAATTATTCATTTAAAATAAATGAAACCAAATAATTTCAATGACAGTAAGAACTTACATTCACTCTGCGATTGATACTGAGAAACTGGCAGGTTTTATCATAAAGCTTTTCCAAATTTTCTCTGTCCCAGTAGAAGTCAGGCGTCATGAGCAGGTCAGACCTTAAATTTATACAGTGTCTGAAGTAAACAAAAGGAAAAAAAAAAACAGAAATAATGTTAATTATGACCCATGTGTAAAAATAGGTAACAATGGCTCAAAACTCTACACAAACGAGTGCTAAACCAGAGCAAGGGTAAAATGTTAGGGTAACCAAGGACAACAAATATCAAGTGGAAAACTAACTACACAGGGGATCTTAAATGAATTATCTAAATCTAATTATCCCTAGCTGATCTTTCAGTAATAATTAGCAAGAGCAGGCTTTCTATAAAACAGGCTGTAAACCAAAATAGTTGTAAAAGCTGTAATAGTATATAATTGTGTTTTTTAAGTGCCATTTAAAAATAAACCAATTTACCTGAGTGTGAAAAGTTCTCCTATCTTTCGCATAACTTCTGCAGAGGACAGCTTGACTCTTTTGCCAGACTTCAATGTCTGAAAGAGAGAAAAAATAGGTCTACAGCCATAACTAATGTGTTTGAAGAATCCATTTCACATGCATGCCCTGCTCTCACAACATTACACACGATCAATTTTGTAGCTGCTGCAAACACTTAGAGCTCACTGTACCTCCGGGATTGATTGAATTGACTCTACAAAGTTGTCCAAAGCCACCTCCCAAATGGCTAGCTTTACTGTAATGAAGATACAGCAGTTATTGGTAGAGAATAAATAACTATACAATTTAACGATTTGGTTTATCTATTATTCTGTAAAGCACTTCGAATTACCTTGTACGAATTGTGCTGTACAAATAAACTTACCTCGCCTTGCCTATGTGTTTCTAAAGGCCACTGGCAAATTGCTGTATTTACTGTGAAAACGGATGGTATGACACATTTCATTGGAGTGGGTTGTAGGTTGTGCCCTGGTTTCTTCATATCTTTGAAGAAATCTACTGTAAATGGCTAATTAGATAAAACATGAGTCGTTTGGAACATTTTATTTCTCTGAACTGCTAAATATCCCCAGATTATACTGATTTTTGCTAAATTTGATAAGAAGACATCAGTAAACTTCTTAAGTGCTGATCCAAATTAATTACATTTCAGTCCATTTAGTCAGAAACAGATCTTAAAGCGACAGAGACTAATTATTTGTATGGAAATATCATTATCTATGTTGAATCATTAAATACTACAGTTCCCTGCTCAATTTGTTGGCTAGTGCTTTAAAGAGGTAACCTTTTGTATTTAACTTGATCTTACCTGACAAGCATAGAGCATTTGAAAAGGCAAATTTCTCTAAAACAGCTTCTTGTTCTTCCATCTGGTCACTCAAAATAAAATTGCCACGCTCCAATTTAGTGTTTCCCCTGGAGGAAGACCACATTTTACAGATTTTTACCGCAAATGTGAACAATGTGACAAAACAGTATCCTTTTACATACTCTCCAACAGTGTAGTTAATCTCTTCATTCTCCCAGTGTACTAATGCCACTTCATAAGGCTGAATCTCATGACGCTCCAATACCCGCAGCACTCTTTTAAGCTAAACAAAACAACAAAATATCATAACATTTTCAAAATACCGTTTAATTTTTTAAAACTTAGATGTGTAATAAAGCCTGCAAATTTCTTACTGTTTTATCCTCAACGTTCCAGAAGACAACAGAACCTTCTCTAAAATGGAGGATTTGACATGTCACTCAAAATGCCAAATGCCTGGAATGTTCTTAGTTATCCCTTTAAATCTATCTATCTTGCATTCACACATCTGACCTGTAAGATGGCTTAGTATTGTTGTGTCACCTGCTTGTCTGCATGGAGACAGATAAGTTTAATGCCATTTCTGGAACATTTCAGGCATTGCAAATGCATCTCAATGGGGACAAGCAGGGGTAGATCTAACAGAAAAGTGACATAGTACACCTTTAATAGTAAGCAAACTATAGATTTTACCTGAAGAAAAACATGAGTGCATTATCATCAGGTTTTGCAGCCATGTCAGTGCTTATAACCAGGACATTGGAGGCATCTGAAATAAAACAAGAGTAGTTCTAGAGTATATGCTAGAAGGGGTTAAAAGAAAGACCTTGTAAAACCCGCTTTGGACTGTACCAGTGGTCTCACAACAATACAACAATATCAACATTTTCTTCTTAGAACTAAATATTGTAAACAATAGGGGTGTAAGAAGATCCAAGTCTCATGATATGATATTGTCATGGTATGAACCTCACGGTACGATATTTACTGCAATATCATGGGAAAGCTCACGATATTACAATATTATACATAATAACAAGACTGACATTATAAAATGCTTTGACCAGTCATTTGGCACAACATTTATTGTCATTAGGGATGTAACAATATCCAAATCTTTCTGTATGATATTTTCACTATATGCATCTCAGGGTAATATTTATTGCAATATTTTGTGGAGGCACACTTAAACTGTGAATATGCTATTTTTTCCTCTAAAAATGTCTTCACAAGACTTAATCCAAAGAATTAAGATTTAACTGAACTGAAACGGGGAAAAGGATCATGGTCTATGTAGTTCCCTCTGTTCTTTTAGCTATTTCTGCATCATAACTATGCATTTAAGCAAAGAGACTTGTGATTTGATATATTGTGATGGTCCACGATATTATTGTGTTTTCTTTTCTTTTTTACATTGTACCTCTTGGTAAATCAATCTCCTGAAAACCATTCCCAATTAAGTCATGGCAAAGTGTTGGTAAGTGGTATTGGTCGGCCGTTGCAAATGCTATACACTGCATCATATCCTAAAAAAAGAAACACATCTCAATTTGAATTCAATATAA
This sequence comes from Odontamblyopus rebecca, assembly GCA_030686955.1. Taxonomy (NCBI): domain Eukaryota; kingdom Metazoa; phylum Chordata; class Actinopteri; order Gobiiformes; family Gobiidae; genus Odontamblyopus; species Odontamblyopus rebecca. The sequence goes on along the minus strand of CM060670.1, from coordinate 17,638,159 downwards.
AATGTAAATTTAAATTAGCAAGTATATATCTTTGTTTACCTGGTCCTCTGTTTGTGAAGGCTGGTTGGATCTGGATGGTTGCTTGGTCCTTGGTCCTTTTGAAACTCTTTTGGCAGGGACAACAGCAGGTTTTATCGTAGATTTCAAAACAGTCTTTACAAGCTCAGGTGAGTAAAAGCGCCTTTGTTCACTATGGCAGTTTGCAAATATCCCATGATGCATCAATAAAATGTTAGTAGAACTGTGACTGACAGTTGTGGAAGGAAAAGTGTGCTGTATATGTCCTTGCTGGTGATCTGAGTGTGAGTAAAAAGTCCTTGACAATGTTTGTAAGTTGGAAAAAGTCCTATATTTAGGTTCACATCTGTGAAGATGGTTAAAACAGGAAGAGGCAAACAAACAAAGAGGGGATGATTCAGTAGAGTGAAGGGGCCCCAGCTTGTTCCACAATGTCCGAAGCATTTTGAAGACCAGAACAACTAAAACACATAGAGAACAAGTATATAGTCACCCATTGTTTGTCATTCAGGTAACATGTAGTCTAGGCCTGAGGGTAACTGTGCCCAGAAGGTGCAGGATCAGTATTTTTGGAGTATTTAGTAACTTCAACAACAGATTATAAACTAAAGGCCAATACAATTCTAACTATAGCCCATAATAAACCACATTCTTCCTCACTGGACCTTTGCTGTTGATGTAAAAAGAGAGTCGACTTCGAACTATATTATAGCCATTAAAAAAACTAAATATTTCACTGTTCGTGACCCAAGCCTGCTGGTAACATGAGGCAGCACAGTTTGCGTGACTCTTACCTGTAAAGAGCGGCACACTGTGCCACAAAATAGATACGTCTCACATTAAAACCTTGTTTATATTTTATCCTTTTGATAATGAAATGAACCCAAAAAACTGCGTTCAGGTATTTGTTGTTACAGCACAAGATGCATGACAGTTCGAGGAGGCGTGTTTGCGATTACAGCACTTCCGGGTTTGTAAATTATCCCTGAGTATAACCCGACAAGGCAATAAACAAACATTTTGCAAAAGCAAATATGTGTATTTCTTTATTTTATCTATAATTTTATATTTTATTCATATTATGCACTTATACTTCATGTTTTATACAGGATTATTTATTTTTTAATGAGAATGTTCTCTGCCAAAACTCGGGGCAGAAATATTCCCGTTTTTCCTGTCAACGTGACTTTCTGATTTTATTTTTATGAAACTTGATTAATTCACGGTAATAACATAATCTTGTATAATCTATAATTATGCTTTAACGTAGTTATTTTAATCCCCTTTAATATGTAATACATCATTTTCCTTTACATCCGTAGTCCTCGAAACCATGTGATTACAGCGCCACCTCTGGTGAACCCTGATAGAATTTATGTTTGGTGTTGCTTGGAGACTTTCCTAAAACTGCAACAGTGCAATTTACTACACCTTCAACTATGGACCCACATGAAGAGGTAGATATGCTGAAAACAGGCTTTTCATTTGTATCCACTAAATGTTAATTGCTACATTGTTTTCCACTCAAATTCCAGCACATATATCTAAGAAGTGTTGGTAAATGTTTGTTTGGTTTATGGTTGTATGAACAGGGTGACCAGTGTAATGAACGTGAGAGGCTGAAGATGAGAATAGCTCTTCTGGAGGCGAGTGTCAAGTCCTGTGAGTTGGACTGTAGATCCAGCAAAGAGACGATCCTCAGGCTAATGTCAGAGCTGGACCAGGAGAGGAGGAAGACGGCCAACTCTGCAGCAGCCCTGGACTCACTTAAAGTGGTATATAAAATACAGTACTGGGCTTTTTTATCATTAAAGTAAGCCAACAACTGAGAGGTATTTTGTATTGTTAGAAAACATTTAGCTACAATAGCCTGTTGGGTTTTGTTATTAAATCACTGGTGCAAGCCTGTTACTATGGTCAACAGTGCAATCTATGAAGTTACTTAGGTACATGACCATAACAATGACATTGTTAAGTTTTGGGTTGATATTGAATATTACCCTTACATTTTACTAGTTTGTTGCATACTTCATATTATATTTAAATTAATTTCTTCCAAATTTTTCAATGTTTTCACACTTCTCTATCTTTGCTTTATTGATGTCATTGTCCTAAACCAGCAATGCTTTTTTCATCTTTAGGAATATGATGCCCTGCTATCTGGAAAGCGAAGCACTGAATCAGAAAAGCAAATTTTGTTAGAACAGTTTGAAGCTGGTAAAAGAGTGATCAACGCAGCCCGGAAGGAGTCCCAGTGTCTGGAGAAACAGGTGGAGGAGCTGGAGAGAAAAATCCACATCAGCCAAACAGAGACGGAGGCAGCTCAGAGACAAATGCACTCATTTTTAAATAAAGTAATAAAAGTTCTGCAGAGGGGCTCAACAAACACACTCCTGTCCACAGAGAATGATATGGGAATGAACATGGAGGAGGTCTGCAATAAGGTAACTTTTTTTTATATATATCACACTGTCTAATAGGGCTGAGTATCAGTAAGAAGTTGTCAATATGATACATACCTCGATACATAGGCCACGATACGATACCTCAATACAGTGCACCTTCCATTTGTTATATTTCAAATCGATTGAATACCGTTCAGTTAAAAATCCTGGCTAAATCATGGCTGTGATACTAAAAGTCCACAAAGTTAATATGAAACACACCCATTTTAATCATCAAAACAGTGAAAATATCAAATGTGTTGCATAAACAAGTTTCCTTCCTCTAAACAAGCAATAAAACTGTAGCACTGTAACAAAATTAATTAGTAAAATATACAAAAAAAATACTTTTAGTGATATATTGATACAGTAGCCCACGATCTCCATGTGTCCTGCCTGCCCTTGTCGTCCAGTCTGTCTACCTGTGAGTCTTCCCCAGTGTCTTTCCTCCGTCTGTCTCCAGCCAGCTCCCATCACCACATCTTACATTCCCGGCAATAAACCTGTTAAACATCTACCTGCGCCTCTGTCTCTGCTTTGGGGTCCTCAACCACACTCAAACCATGACAGAATGAACTGACCACTTGGACCCCGCAAAGTGTAGTGCATTGGCAGGGTCCAATTCCCAGCTGCCTCGTTTGTCCTCACCTGTTCCTCGGGAGTGTTCTGCAACAGCCACTAACCCTACTCCTGTCCCACCTCCTGTTTTCTCTGCCTCCATGTCCCTTGAACTTTGTGGACCGCCGCTGGACACTGTTCTCCGTCTGGGGTGGTCAGCTCCCTTCCTGGACCACCGCTGGACATTGTTCTCCGTCCAGGGTGGTAGATTCCCTTCTTGGACCACCGCTGGACACTGTTCTCCGTCTGGGGTGGTCGATTCCCTTCCTGGGCTGCCGCCGGACACTTGTCTCCATCTGGGGTGGTCAACTCCCTTCCTGGGCTGCTGCTGGTCACTCCTCTCCATCCTGGGTGCCACTGGCTACTGTTGATCACATTAAGTTATATGATATATCGGAATTTTTTCACACCCCTACTTTCCAACCAATGCTAGTGAATAAGTAGACTATCTTGGTTATTAAAGTTGCAGAATTGAACTTTTCTGGGGGGGTCCACCATCTGCTAGGTGGAATTTTCCACAGTATGGCATCAGAAAACAGTATCATTAAATAAATCTTAGGAAACAAAATAATCCACAACCTTAAAATTTCCTTGCAGTTCCATCTTTTTATTTTTAATCTTAAATGTGTCTTTGTTGCTCTGTAGCATTTTAGATCCAATGTTTGATTGGATCTATCCAAAACTGTACATTTCCTGAAGAAATCTAATCCAAATATCTTTACCACTCACTCTTTTTTGAATGACTTGAAATTATATTTTTCTTTCCTCTCAGACTGTTTCAGAGATGGAGACAACACTGACCCAAGTGTCTGCGGAGCTTGGTGAACAGACTGAGCTCCATCACAGCACTCTGCAGAGGGCTGAACTGGCTGAAAACCAGGCTCAGGACCTGAGAGAGCGACTGCACAGACTAGAGACTGAGCTACTGACAGTGGATACACACCGAGACGGACTACGGCAGGACAAACAACAGGTAAATACATATCATCACAAATATTATATATATATAATATTATATAATATATAAATATATTATATAATATATTTCAATTCACATAGTAAATTAAAATCAATTTGTTTTTTGTAGTATGAAGAGTTCCTGGAGAAGCTCTCGGAGATCTTGAAGGTGGAAACTATTGCTCTGGACGTGGGCTTCGATATGCGACTCAAGTTAATACTGTCCAGAGCAGAACAGCTGATGAGACAAGAGGGCTCTGCTTTAATTGAAAACAAGTCCCTCACCTACAGCCTACAGAGGAAGGTAACTAGGACAGGAGATATGTGGGATTATCTTAAATATGTGTCAGATTTCTAACCTGAATGTAATACAATAGGGCATAAAACAATGAGTCCTTGTGAAAATGTCATTTGTGATGAAATAGAATAGGTTCTACTAGTAAAAAAAAAGTAGTCTTGGTGTCCTTGACTACATTACTGCTTATTTTGTAAAACTTCTAGTGATGCAGCCTCTTAAGACTAAAACAGCAGTCTTTCGTATTCATTCTTTAACCTCTTGAGACCCTGTGGCCCCATACGAGGACATTACATTTTTGCCTCTTAGCACCATGATTTTCAATTATTTAAAATTTTCACCTGTAATCAACTAAAAACCTCTACAGCAGCTCCCGAAAGTAAAAAAAAAAAACTGCATGGTAAAGTTTAGATGCAAAATGTATGAATAAAACCAATGTATTTATGTACAATAATGTCTCTTCATGTATCTTAATGTATCTTCATTTGGCATTAAAATTTGACACATTTTATTGACCACAGCAGACGAGAGCCTCAGTAAATGTCATGTCCTCGTTTGAAGACATTGGGACTGTGTTATATTATTGATTGTACATGTTGTTAGGTAAACTTGGGAATATTTAGATGAGTTTACAGTTATAAATTGCTGGACGTTTCTGCTGCTATAGGGAAACTGCTGCCTGTCTCCACTTTTTGCACCTCTACTTTTTTTTGTAACGATTGAAAACCAGAAAAAATTAAAACTGTGGACCACATTTTCAGGCCTTTTTGTGTGTTTTTAACCTCACTCACTGAACCCCAACCCGCTCACGGTCGACCTACGTCACATTTGGCAGGTTTAGGGCTTGAAATAAACAGCTAATTGCTGTTTGTTTGTTTTTTGTAATTTATTTATACATTTTAATGTTTTTACTTTTTTTAACCAATGGTGTCATACAGAAAACTTAATTAGTAGGTCCTACTTATCCCAAATAGCAAGAAGAAATGAAAAATGCACAGCAGACAAAAGCTCGGGTCTCAGGAGGTTAATTTACCAGGGAAAACATAAGAATATAAATATATGAATGTCTGTTTTTATCCTACTCAATATAACTTTTAAATGCATTCTTCTTCTTTGTCAAGAATTTTATATTTCAATATGTAGAAGCTCATCTTTTCCCCTGACCTGAATGTCTAAACAATGCTTCCTTATGAGAATCCTATTTGCCCTTGATCCTCGTAGTTAAAATCTCAGAAGGACCAATTGGAGAGCAGAAGTTTGCACATCCAGTTTTTGAGGAAGAAAGTTCTGGAGCTGGAGGAGGAGAGGAGGAGCAGGACTGCACTGGCCGTTCAGAGAGAGGATGCCCAGGTTGAGAACAAACGACTGCAGAAGAAAGTGGAGAGACTTCAGTCAGAGCTCCGAGCCACACGACTGTCCACCACCGAGCTCAAGGCCCAGCTGAGCCACACCCACGAGCTGAAGGTACAGGGCACAGGAGTACGGCCAGGCTCCAGCTCCAGAGGACTATACACAGCATAGAGACATATGCAGACCCACAAAAACACATTCCTAATAAGCAGTTTGATATGAAACAAGCTAACATACATTGATAAACCTGTTGCTTATTCATGTGTAGGGCAGCAACTACACTAATCTGAATAATTGTGACTAGTCGGCTATTAAAATAATTGTCACTATGAAACAAAAATGTAAATATCCAATAAATAATATCTGGTTTACATCGATTACCCACTTTATATGTAAATATTTTCTATTTAGAAGCATGTTTAAACCATATTTAAACCTAAAAATCTCAATATTAATTAGAAATCATTATTTGACTATCTAAAAGATAGAGAAAAAAAATGCTGACTTGTCAAGTAAAATAAAAACACAAAATATGGTGTCTGTTGTGTCTGATGGATTAAGTTAAAAGTGATGGAGCAGAACCAGACAGTACAGGAGCAGAAGAAGAAACTGGACCAGCTGGAAGAGAGAAAGGTCAAAGTGGAGAAGAAACTGACCTCTGTGACCTCTGACCTGGAAGTGAAAGACAGGAGGACTAAGGAGGACCAGCAAGAGCTCAGCATTCTGAGACAGAGCCTGAAACTACTGTCAGAGAAGGAGAGAGAGGTAACAAGGGGACAACTAGGACTGAAATGCAAATGAAAATAATATAATTTTATTTGTTATGGTTTGGTCTTGGTTTAGATTACTCTTGGTTATTCAAATTACACTCTCTTATTGTTTTTTGTATGCAATAAACAGTTATTAATTTACAATTTAATTATTTAATTTACACGTCTCTCTTCTCTCAATAGCTGGCAGATTTTCGCACAGATGTTTCTCAGATGCTCGGTTTTGACACCTCTTCTGGGGATGTCTCTAATCATGAAGTCCTCCACCTCCTGGACACTTCTCTTCATCATCATCACCACCACCTCTATCCCTGTGATGGGAGGCCTTGGCTCTGTCCCATTCACCAACAGAGGGCGCCCCAAAACCAGCATTGCCCTGGATCTTCAATAGAAATGGCTACAGCAAGATCACATAGTCTGAATGACTCTGGTATTGCATTCAAATAGCACATTTCTGATCAGTAACTTTGCCTTATAGCCCTATTTAAATAGATTTGGTTTGGTCTGTTAATTGTTTGACAAACTTGCCTCTTTCACTATTCAATTTATGGTACCTCCTATTACTTCTAATGGCATGGCCGTTTAATAATGCATTATTTTTTACTGGAATCTGTACTGCACCGCAGCTGTATACGTTCAGGCAATTCATACTCGTATAACAGTTGAACCTTCACTTAAATTGTCATGATAATTTCTGATTTTTGCTATGCGGCTTCTTTGTCTGTAGATTGTAATAAGAATACATAGGAGTACATTACCTCAAGACTGTAGCATGAATAATGAGTGAAATAATAAGCCAGGTATCAAAATAAGGATTTGGCATTCATTGTTTCTGTTCGCATGTACATACAGTTACATTATATACTTTTTCATTATATACAGGGTATAATATATTGCCATACATTTCATCAACAGTCATACAAAATATACAATACTTCTATATGTTATAATCTCACAGTCATATTTCATGTTAAAAATAAAATGTACAAACTTCATGAATGACTGGCATTTCATGATTAGTTTCATGAGTTAAAAATGGACACAGAAAGTGATTAAAAAGCAACCCGTGTGACTGACTGCATGCCAAAATACAGGTACAAAAATAAGTGCAATGTAAGGTATATTCAGTGTTTCTGTACAAATCTCAGTAACAAGCAGAGTCACAGGCTATAGCAGTTCAAACTTTGGTGCTACTCCATTTGAAGACATATAACATTCAAGACAGTTGAGGTTAATGGGAAGAGATGTTTGATTTGTTAAGAAAACCCATAAATACAGCAGTAGTTGGATTAAGGTTGCACAATATATTGCAAAAAGATTGGTATGGCAAGTGTCAAAACTGCATGCAGGCTAAACATTTGAATTTGTAGAAACAAAAGAGAAAAGGTTTTGATATTGATTCATATAATCAGACATGAATTCTTTCCAATTCAAGGTTATACAGGCACTATTTTATGATTTAGCAAGTCATGTTACAATATTTTTACTGACACAAGGGATAAAATAAGTTTAAAATATTGCGATGCACCATGGAGCAAACTACACAGCACACTACAGATTGGTCAAAAAGGAAATAATAACCAGTAAAAAAAAAAGATGAAAAATGGTAATTTAGCATGTTTTGACATATTGTGCAGCCCTAAATCTTCAGCACAGCATAACGTGTAGGTGAAAAAATGGGAAATACTTCCAACATTAAAGGGAATTTCAACATGATTTGAGAAGAGAATACTGAAGAATGTGTTCAGTCTATACGGGTGGTGGGCCATTTCTGTAGCTGAGCATTGGATAAAGTGAATGAGCAAAGTTATTGGACTGGGCACAGTACTCCTCCTCCGTCATGGGCAGCATGAAGGCCAACAGTACTAACAGCAGCAGGATGACCTGGAACGGCAGCGCCACCCACAGGACGCGCCTCAAGAATGACCTCTGACCCCAGGAAGTAGACTCAGAGGAGTCAAAAAGGGAGGAAGCGGACCCAGCGCCGTGATACCTGCTTGCAGACAAAACAAGCCATAGATTATACTTGGCCACAGCTAAACAAGGCAATTTGCTAAAAATATGAAAGAATAGTACATATTTACTTGTATTAAAAAATAAAACACAATTTGATTATTTCTAATAGTTTGTGGATAGTAGGCTTTAAATCTCATGGTGGTATATTTGTCCCACAGAAACAATTGCACAAGGATTGGGTCAGGAAGACTATACCTGACATTGACAAAAATAATCTAGAAAATACAGAATCCTTTGAAATGTTATTTGTAAGAGTTTATGCGTAACCGGAAGCAAGTACAACTTAAATAGTAATAATATCAGTCTGTGTAACTAAAATAACAATAGGCTGAATAGGGTTACACTCTAATTTACTAAAAGTTCAATCCAAATAAGACGAGACACGTGCCTAACATGGCTCAAGGCAATGTCAGTTTAACACTGTGAAGTCCATGCTGTCCAACTGATACAGACATGTATGGAGACAGTCACATGACAGTTTTCAAGGCAAATGAATACACGTACGAGCTTGCATTCATCTGCTGAGTTAGGGAAGAAGACAAAAGCATGCTGCAACTCTGAGCAGTTTATAATTCATTACAATACATTTTATGCTTTACATCCTGTAGAAAAGTGCAAACGCATGCTAAGGCAAGAAAAGCACAGCACAGTTTGAAGATAAAATACTGTTTGTTAAAATCACCATCGCCCTCAGAAAACTGCCTCAAAGGAAGCTATTATTATCAGTCAATAATGCAGGTTTAGATGTGACAAATGATTAAATATGAATGGACACATATTGTACTGTCTATCTATGGTGTTACCAGAAGTGCCCCTTACCACTGAGAGGCTAGACTCACAGATGACAGACTGAGGGGTGATGGTGGAGAATCAGTGAAGTAGCAGCAGAAGAAAATGTCAAAAGAGAAAGCGACAGAGAGTGAAGCGATTGTATTGTTCATTGCAGACATTACTCGGTAATTTGAGGAAAATGGCTGTGTGTGCTCAGTAACAGCCAAAAAGAGGTTAGGAGTAAAGTGGAATTGTTGAAGGAGAGAGTTTTGTCAGCGATATTAAGCAAGAAGAGGGCTTGCACATTTCATCTATTAAACGTTTGACCTGCTACCTCTCAGACAGCAGCAGGAGTTGGACAGGGGGACATTGGCGACTGTGACAAAAAAGTGTCACCAGAATAGATCAACAATATATAAAAACATATAATCAAATTACAAAAGAAAAATATCTACATTCATTGATGTAAAAGGCCTGTCTAAGTTCTTATAATATTGTCTTGTCAACCTTTTTAGTACCTTGAGACAGTTATGGTTAACTATAGTGATTTTAATATTTCATGAACAAAAATCTAATTCTATGTATGCGATGTGTATCTATATATAACTTTTGCCATCCTTACAGCATAGAATGTAATGGCAAAAAATACAATACAATTAACCAAAACCTACCCATAACAAATAAAAAAAACATATAAAAATAACTTTTGTGCTAAATGTAGACTACCTATATAGAGCTCAAAGTAGTTGAGTTAGGGTTTCTAAAGAGCCTGTCACACGAGTAAGTGAATGCATAAGTTCTTTGAACCAGCCTCCGATCCCACTGTCCACGGTTCCTCTGCCTCTGTCTCACCTCCCTGATCGTAACACAGGGTCTAGACGTGCAGAAGATGATGGAAGTCACTGTCATGCGCATTTACTCCACAGAAGCATTTCTCCGAAGCATCTACAAACTCTGCCATCCAGATTTTTAAACAAATATTCTCCTCCCAGTGCATCATGGGTGATTTCCATTATCTTCTGTGTGTGCTAGAAACCAACAGACATGTACCTTAGGAGTGGACTGCTCACAGACGCTCCGGGCTGTGACACCCTACTTTTGCCCCGTTGCTGTTTGCAATGAACAGGGGGGAGGGGTAAAAGAAAGAAAGTATTTTTCAGTCCAGGCAAATTATGAACAAAGCTATCGATGAACCCCAAAATAACAAGAAGCAAATGATGACAAAAGATGATAGTTTTTGGATATTAGGGAATATTATTTCAAAGTGCAATACAACTTTGAATATATATTATACAAGGTGGTAGTAGTGGCATGCTTATTTGGACTGATGCTTAGATTTAATTCAAATGTCTCATGCTTGCTTCAATATAAAATAGAGTGTCAAATTAGACTTAAGTAAACTTAGCTTGAACATTTTTTTCCAGTGTTTCAAAGAAAAGTTAGATCAAACCGAATTAGGACTGATAAGAGGAAAGAAAGATTTGCAGGACAGACAGTTGGAAAAAAGAAAGAGCTGAAATTAAAGTTTACAAAATAATTAGCAATAAAAAATATATATATATTTAATGGAAAGGTCTAAGAGGAAAGTGGAGAAAAATTCAAATTTGTAGAAATTGAGAGATAGGAGAGGAAGTTGGAAAGTAAAGCTGATGATCACAGAGGTGGCTCTCAAACTAAGAAATCAATAATACAATAAAGTTAAGCGGGACTAAACAAAAAATATCAAGAAAACATGAACCTGTTCTTAACTGCATATAAGGCAAGACAAAAGAGCAGTACTACAAAAATAAATAATCTGCACTAAGAAAACAATCCATAGCAAAAGGCAGACTAAGAGTGTATGTGCCAACCAAACATTGGTTAAATGATACCATTCTCTGTAACACTATTGGTACTTGCCCCACAGTTTGAGAACCACAGGTGCAGAGAGATGCAGTAAGGAGCAGAGATTTGAGGATGATAGAGGTAGGTGGATCTGGCCTTCAGGGGGGCATTCAGGGGCACAGGTTTAAAATCATTGCTAACCAAACAAGCCAAAAATTCACCAATAATCCCAGTTTTTGAACCAGTGAAAATGTGCCGTTGTTGTAGGTGCGTTTGTTACCGATCGCCGTCGACTCGGTGTGCTCCTTCCTGAGACCGGGCTGAGGGATCCAGAGGTGTCCAGTTCGTCCGCAGAAGACCAAGACGACAGATCCTGGTATAAAGGAAAATAGTGTATTACAATTTCAATTTGACAACTCAAAGCATGACAGAAGCTGATCAGTAGAGGGAGCCGGTGGGCAAACGTAACTTGCATCTTAGGAAAAAAAAGTATAGTTTTCCATAGTTCCTAGTTATAGCATGAATGATTACTTTTATATAAACTACATGTAGTAGTAATTCTTGCAAACTCAACATGAATGAACCAGCCAAGTTTGGCATATTTACATTTGATCTTTTGGCTAGAAATAAATAAATAAAACCATTCACCTGTTACAAAAGTGAGTACATATTAATTAAGAAAAGTGTATGTTTCCTGTTTTTTTTATTTTATTTTAAGATTATACAGTATTTAAAATATGTATAAATCAGTAGTGAATTGTTAGACCTGCTGACTGTTTATGATGTCATATCATGTCATATCATGAACTGATTTCACATGGTCGTATTTCTTAACCAAAGTAAAAAAAACAAAACATATTTTAGAATGGTTGATTGTCATATTTATATAGGCTACATGTAGTAGTACTTCTTGGGAACTTCACAGGCTTTACATGAAGGAACCAGCTAACTTGGGCATTTACATTTGATTGTTTGGTTACTGTGCAATGCCCTTAAATAAATAAAAAAAACACTCACCTATACAAAAGTGAGTACACATTCTGTTGTTTTTGGGTTCAAGATGATACAGTATGTAAAATATAAAAGTCAGTAGAGGATCTTCAGACCTCTCGACTCACCTGTTGACTGCTTGTGATATCTAAGATCTTGGCCAGCTCCCTCAGGTCTCTGGTCACCTCCTTCAGCAGCAGTTTGAGTCTGTTCCCGATGACATGGACCTTCTCTTTGGCCTCCAGACAGTCACTGCCCTCAGCGTTGACCAGCAACTGCAGAGACATGTCCTGGAGGGAGGCAACCTTCAACTGGGAGTCCAACAGCTCCTGTCGGATTTGCTGTAGAGATTGTAGAAAAAAGGAAATTATATTAGTAATTTGTAAATGATTAGGTAAATGCGTATGTAAAAAAATAAGATACATTTACAGTGTATTTTTGTATTTGGAAGAAAACTGTTTCAACCACCACACTGCAACAATGTATATATAAGATGTTCCAAGATCCATCTTTCGTCATCATTAATTTTACCCAACTGTACGTACAACTCTGAGACCCGAGATTCAGCTTTTGTTTTCTCATAGAATATTCCCTTTTGAAAGCCTAATGTTTCCATTATAATTACTGTGTGTGTACAAGACTTGACGCAATATAGTGACAAGCACCAGTACACTATAAAAGGTATCTGAAAGTGTATATAACTTGCCATACAAAATATATCCACATACATATATAATAGATTATCTTGTAATCATTTAAGCCTGGCTGGAATATTTGTGCATATACTTTGTTTCATACCGTCAGAGTCTTGTGATGTTGCTGGAGAGTGTCACTGTCCAGAATGGGGTCAATGGGAACCACCTCATTCCTTCTTCGGTCAATGTTTTCCAACCAGAGCAACAAACCATGGCTCATCTCATGGAAGTCCTATAGATAAAAATACATAAATCCTTACTGTGAGACATCAAAATGAACTAGATAAGACTAGAATAGATTAAAATGTGTAAAAAACATACTTGACATTGCATAAGTGCCTCCTGCAGCGATGTCCTCCATTTGTCCAGAGACAGGCCCAGTCTGTCCCAGTGGTTGTTCATATCTTTGAGTTTGATTTGAAGTTCTCTCGACTCCACAGAATCCGACTGCACAAACTCTCCACTGCACAGGTTTATAGAGAGGACAATGGCCTTTCTCTTGTCATAGGCCTTCTGCAGCTCCTGTGGACAAGATAAGCAGTAGTAAGTGGTAGATATAAACACAAACTGAAACTGAACTAAAAAGTAATATTATTCAAGATTGAGTAACACACTGTCATGCAGCACCGAGTAAAAAGGTGAAAAACTTACTGTACACGGTTGTTCCTTATAATACAACAATCTACTAAACTATTACTTCAAATACTGCTTAAAATATTTTATGATGAACACTATAAATTTATAAATAGTTTTTTGTGGGTTGAGACACTTGTTTGCTATTTCTATCAGCATCACATATCAAACCAAAATAATAATAATGTCTGTATCTATATAAATGGTATGATAAACAAGAATGTTACCTTGAGTTTCTTGATGTGCTGCTCGATGGTCTGGATGTCCGTGCTGAGGTCCAGTCTCATCTGCAGCTCCAGCTCCTCCTCTGTTTGTTCCAACCAGCTCCACACATTGTTCAGGTCTGAGTTGAGCTGCTGCCATTGCTGCTGCCGCTGCTTCGTCCGCAACTCTTTACTCAAGTCCTGAGCCTGCAGGAGCTCCCAACGCTCTATCACACCTGGAGAGAGGAAGGACAATAGGTCTCACATAAAAAAAAAAACCTAAATATGTATCACAACATGTCTTCATTGATATGCCTGTTACCAATTATAATCCTAAAACAGAAACAAATTTACCTGAGGTCTGTGACTCGGAGCTGTTGGGATCTGCAAGTCCTGAAATTGTATCTTCATCCTCCTTCAGCTCAAATCCCATCCTCTTCACTGTGTCTATGCTGCCTCGACACTCACCCAGAAGTCGCATCTGATTCAGAAAATCAGATGAAATATTAGCGAAGCAACTACACAAATAAAGGAATATAAGAAACAGCAGAGAACATACATATCCCATATAAGATCCATCGAGTTCTGCTCCTGTTGGTGTTTGACTACGGAAGCGGCTTACGTCCAGTGACTGTGAGTCGGTGGAGGCGGCTTCACCTGGAGACCAAATGCAAAGATGTTATGCATTTTTATGAGTTTTAAGACGTATCATTTGTCTTGTATCATTACTGGTAATTGTGCTCCAGGAAACAGCTTTAGTCCCATTAACACAGAGGATCACACAATAGAAATGGGTGTGAATTGTTATTAACATGATATTCAAATTTCAATATATTTTTGTCTGTTGTGTCTCTGTATGAATGGAGCTCAGGGGAAGACAGAGACAGTTATTGACAGAAAGATATTACGGTAAGTCTGTAAATTTTTTTTTTAGAAAATTGTATTACATTTCAGACAACATGCTTCTCTAAACAATCATCTATAATTAAAAGTGGTAAATGTCACAGCAGAAAGACATGCTGAAAAATTGCACCACAAGTGTAGGAGATGGAATTGCTCAGTCCACTTTTAATTACAGTCTGAACATATTATGAAGAAATTGTTATTGGTTAGACAAACACCACACTGCACGTCCAAACAAAAAAGCTGGTTAGACAATGGGATAGGGTCAATTCTGTTTTACTTCCACCAAATTCAGAGCCAATTTGATGGAATTAAAATAAAACTGGCTCTACCATCTAGAGAATCCAATGTGTTATCAGTTGCCCAATCATTAAGAGAAAAGTAGGAAAATTCAGTTCCCACAGCCCAGTGAAGAGAGTTAAATCTTATATTCAGAGAGGAATAGTGAGTTAAATCAGGTTTAGGAGCCTATATCATGCTGCGGTCTGCTGCTGCTCATACCAGTGGAGGACCTCAGAGTTTGCTCAGTTAGTTTAACATAGTCTTCAGGGCTCTCTGGGATCACTACATCTGCAAGAAACATTATACAGTACATTCAACACTAGATTTTCCCCCCAAATGCGTTAATGTTTCAGTATACTGTACATAGAGTTTACTCCTTTCTTTGAAGAGTGGTAGCTAATTTACATTCAATGATTTTTGAGTTTACTAATACAATTCTTGAGGAAAGCACAATAATTAACAGAACTGCTGAATTGTAATATATTTATTAAATTTGGTTTAAATACTATAAAAATGGCTTAGCAAAATTCATCAAATAAGACCATAGTATGAGGAGATAGTTTAAGCTGTCTATAGTATGAACACATACCTCTACAACTTACAGGTTCTTACTTGTGCTTTTTTCGATTTGATAGTAATTGTACACAAACCCTTAGCCTTTAATGACTGACCTGAGAGTGCAGAAGCAGCTCTCTGCATGAACTCCCCCTCCTCACTCTGCTGCTCCCTCAGGGCCCGGCTGGCGCTCTCCAGGCCTCGGCTCAGGTCATAGTCATGGTCCCACTCCAGGGGGATGGAGTCCACACTGGCTGGAGTGTCCCGGCCCGACCGCTCTGTCCTCAGCTGAGCCGCCAGAGACCGTCCCGAGGAGGGCAGAGGGGACAGGAACCCGTCTCCCAAACGCTCACTCCACGGGACACTGGACAGGTCCCCAGGCTCGTCGAGCTCCAGCTCCCGATCTGACAAGGACACTTCGGTATCGTCGTCTGCAAGCTACACAAGAGACAAAGGAAACAAGGGTGGAAACATATTTAATGTGGAGGTAATACAGCTTTAACAAATGCTCCTGATTTAAAAGTAGCCATACAATACAAAAAGTGTACAATCAGCAGTTACAATGAGAACACATCATAGCAAGGTCTTTTTGGTATTATGTTATGAGATCTGGCTACCTAAAGCAAGAGCCTGATTCTCTGTAAAAACATAGATATGAGAATATTTTGTTCTTTACAACTGCAGCTTTTGTGATTTGATAAGTGCATCAACTCAGATAGTGATATATGTGCAGCCCAAACACAAACAACTTCTATATTATGAAAATCTACATAATTACAATTGCTTGATTGATCAGTACACCAAATATTTATATATATATAAAAGTTGAGTGAAAAAGAATCCTCCATCCTTAAGTTAGATTTATGTGGACCTAGTTCAACATAAATGACTTATTTTTTTTGTTATTTTGCTTTGATACACTTACAGGCAGGCGTATGAGTTTCTTGTAGTATCTCTCGACTCGCCCGAACACCTCCTGACAGTAGCGCTGCAGCTCCTCCAGCTCTTCCTCGATCACTGCAGCGTCCAGGGGCTCACTCTTCTCGATCAGACCCTCCCCCTGGTGGAAGATCTGTTCGATTTTAGCAGTGGTCAAGGAGATCTCCTGCTGGAAGGACTGCAAGAGGGACAAAACTTGTTTCAATAAACTAAATTAAAACTGGATGAAAATTATCAGTCAAATTCAGTTCAGTGTTGGGTTGGGTTAATAAAATAAAAGGGTTAACCTTCTCAAAGATTGTTATTAATTTAATATCAGGAAATGGAAGTGACTCAACACAATCAACATCATTTAATTTTTCTTTAATTTGTCAACAACCCATTTCTGTTCTGAACAGTACTATGGACTCACCCTGAGTTGTTTGATCTTGGCCTGAATGTCACACTCAGAGAAATGCTCGATGTTTGTAAGCTGCAAGTCCATCTCTGTCAGCCAAACCAGGATCCCGTCTCTTGCTGTCTCAAACTCCTCTCTCTGATTTATAAAGTGCTGTGAATACAAAGCATAAATAATTATGTACTGCAACCTCAATTTAGTTTCACAAAGGGGAACATTTACAAAAATAATATACAGTACAAACAGGAGAGTTGATTTATTCTTGACTTACCTTGAGTCTGCGGAGGATAGATGCCACCCTCTTCTGGAGGTTGTCCCATCTCTGGTTGGCATCATTGGCCATTTCCTTGAGTCTGCAGCAGGAGTCAGTGCGGTTCTCTCGGGCCAGGCGTCGGTACTGCTTATTTATCAGCTCCAATTGGGTTAAGCTTTCATGAACCTGCCTCTGAAATGCCTGTACAAATACAAACACAACCTTTACAACTAAGCTGGGTTATTGTTAGTGTATGACTACGAATTTTACTAAAATAATTAACAAAGTATAGGGAAAAAAATTTAAGATTCAATGTACATAAAGGTAATTCCATAACTATTACCAAGCAATCATAATGTTAACAAGGGTCCAAAAAATGCCTTCTTTGCACATAAATTGTCCAAGCACTTAAGATGGAATTTTCTATGACATAAGTAGAGGTTTTTCACTTTAGGACTCACTGCTACTGACTGTATCTCTGTACTTATCTTCTGAACGTTTTCCCACAAACTTCCACTTAACTGAAAAACTGTGAGAAATATTTACCACAGCCCCAAACCAAGTAATAATTAGAAAAACATTACAGCCTCTTATGCACTTTATGAGACTATTAAATTTATTAGGCTTTAATATTCTTGCCTCAAATTTCTTGAGCTCCTCCTTGGCCACAGTGTAGAGGACGTTGGAGGAGTTTGGCAGAGCAGCAGTTTTCTCTGAAGTTGTCAGCCATTCATCATATCGGGAATAATCTTCCAAGAATTTTTGCCACAATTTCCATGTCTCCTCAATCCTACAAAGAAATAGCAATGAGGCAATGGTTATATAAGGATTATTTGAATTTCTTGAATGAGAGGAAAATGTGTAATAGAAAATAAGAAAGAAAACAATGTTTATCAATGTGTCATCAATTCTTGGTAGTTATCTCGTTTATATAACTGTTTGGCCCCCATTTGGCAAGTAAGTGTAGACCAGATTAGGGCTGTGTAATTAATGGACTTATAAATACAAATTATTACTCAAATCATTTACAAACTCTGGGTAATTAAAAATAATAATGAAATACATTATCAGTTATTATTTATTATTAGTAAATTATACGTTTCTTCTGAAGGTTTACTTTTCACTAGCTGATAGCACTGCTTTCAGCTAATGGGATCCATATAAATAAACAAATAAACTATAAATACAAGGTTTCAAATGATCAAATTGTTGTTTTTTTCTCCAGAATCAAGCTACCACATTGTAGAGATTTATATGTGTAGAAACTATGTGCTGTATCTATCATAAACTTGTGTGCGTACCTGAGGCGCCTCTCCATGGACAGAGCGCAGATGCTCCTCCAGCGGCGGTCCAGGCTGCGTGTGGCCTGTTGGATGGAGTCACACTCGGCATCAGTAGCACAAGCGTCACAGTCGTGCAGCAGAACCTCACACAGGTTCAGGACAGAGGCCACCCCAGTGCTGTGCTTCTCTATGTCACGCTGCAGTTCCTATGCAGGCAAAAGAGGGCAAGGAGTCAAAGGAAGGATGTATGGAAAAAAGGAAACTGTATTAACTGATTTTGTTCTAAAATTAAAAAAAAAAAGATTAAGCATTCATTAGGGGTTTTTTTAGGGCACTGTCTCCTTGGTATTTCCTGTTTTCTAACTTCAAAAAATGTGTTAATCGAAAACCTTTTTGACACTTTTGCAACTTCAAATAATGATTATGTTTGTAACCAAAGTCAATGTAAGTCAGTTATTGTTTATAGAAGATGTCAGCATATTGTGCTTATCTATTGTGCTATTTGTAGGACATGCAAACAGGGAAGGAAATTTAAGGGTTAACATGATCAAGACGAGACAGGACTGTGACTTGTATACTGAAAGTATATGAAAATTGCACTTCCTTGAGAATGAGGGCACAGTTTAACTAAAAAGAATCCGTTTAGTATAATAATAATAATAATACCTGTTGTAGATCAAGTTTCGTCTGTATTTCCTGGTATTCACAGGTGTCGTAGGTGATTGGTTTGGAGAGCTCTGTTTCAATATGAGCCAACCAGGACCGAAGACTGCTCATGTTTTTGTCCAACTGCTGCACAGCTACAAGAGTCTCCTTCAGCTTCTTCCCTCTGTAACATAAACCACAAATTAGTTTCAACACTTGAATCAATAAACAGACAAAAAAACGGACAAATGTCTCTTTCCTTGCTCCAATGAGATCCAGGAGGTGCTGCCATCGGTCACTAACTTTGCCCAGTTTCTGTTGGATCTCTGCAGCTTTGCTTTGGTGACTGGCTCGGGACAAACGCTCTCCTAATTCATGCAGGTGCGATTTGTTCTGTTCGACCAATGTTATTTCCTCTTGATAGTCCTATATATAGCAATGATGTTATTAAGTATGCTGAGTGAAAACACAACCACACTAACTTACAACACAACACAACAATGACTATACATTTACTATTAAGGGCACTGATTATTGGTTACATTGGACAACATGTCTTAACACCAACATGGTTCAAACTAATCAAACTAATCACTATTTATATATGCTTGACAGGTATACTAATTAAAAATTATTAATGTACTTCAGTTGTCAGTGGTCACAGTATTATTCCTGATGTGGGGGTTAGTCTTAAACAAACTTTACTGATCCAAAGAAATTGATTATCTGCAGTACAAAACTATAATAAAATTGAAGCTTACCTTTCGTAGTTTATCGATCATTTCCTCGATGCTGATGTCTCCATTCTGGGACACTTTGCTCTCCATGTTGGTAAGCCACTCACACAGCTCCTTGTATTTGTCATTGAACACGGTCCATTCATTCAGCTTTTCGCATACCTGTTGTCTGCGCAGAGACAGCTGAGGAACAAAATAACATTATATAAATGCATGTCAGTGCAGAGCATTACTTCTGTCGAGTAAATGAAAGAAGTGCATTTGCATCTGACAATCAGTTTCCTGTGTGCAGAGAGCTAGCAGCACACAGGATGTACTGTGGGTTTCAAGTCATTCACTGTGCAGTACTGGCATTTCCTACTGAAGAAAAAGTAAAGTAAAGTAAAAGTAAAAGTTGAATACTGATCAAACTACATATTTATTTTAGATAGTTTGTTTTTAAAAAGTTACATTTGTTTAATAGTATTGCAGAGAAATTCATTGGCATAAAATTACAGACATGAACATATTCTTTATAAAACAGCACCATCTTCAGGCCATTGTACATCATTTTACAGTATTTTTTTTTCAACTTGAGTTTTTAATTACAAATATTCACAGTGTGTTTTAAGTAATAATATGAAATTGCCACAAAAGCACATTTTACTACTGTTGTTTGTAGCTTTACCTGGTGACACATTTCGTCCCATTGTCGATGCAGCAGCTCGATTCTCTCCTGAAGAACAGAGAGGTCCTCCGAGCTGATGTAACATGACAGAGACTCTCTCAGGACAGCCAGGTGGGCTAAATCTCCAGTCCAGCCGTCAAAGGTGTTCTCCAAATCCTACATAAAAATCGACAATAAAATAATATACTCAGCAATCTAAACAACTTCTACTAAAGTTTTGGAATGATCAAAATGCTCTCAAGTCTTAAATAATTGAACCCTTACTTTGCAGCGCATTTGTTCGGCCTGTAGATCTTCATGATGATCAGGAAGAGGCAGTGAAAGCTGACGTTTGAAAGCTCTCAGTTTCTCCAGAGAGGAACAAATACCTTTCTCACATCTCTCCCAGTCCTGTATATGCCACAGTGTAAGTATTCATTAAAAGTTTGCCCAAAACACAATTAATTATACATCTCCAATAAAAAATAAGTAATCCTAAATTATAAACATTTGTTAAACAGCAGAGCAATAGCTTATAGGTAATAAAAACAGTACTTTTATTGATTTAATTGTAATATGATTAAACCTTATAACCCAGAAGGAAGACTGGAAATGGCCAGGAAATGTGTTTTATAGTAATAATGTATAAGTAATAAAACTGAAAGTGCAGAAAAAATGTCCTTTATCTCTTGTTATAACAAACTAAAACATGCTATTATTGTGCCTTTAAGTGTAATATACTTATAATAAAACTGACCTTGAGCAGTATGGCCAGCTCTTTCCTCTGCTCCTCCAGGCACACTGTAGCTCGTTTCCATCTCTCCTGTATCTCTGTGAGCTCAGCCTGTAGCGCCCCCTCTGCTCGACCATCAGCGGAGAGCAGCAGCTGTCGACCCGCCTCCACTGTCAGGATGTAACTGCCCTGCTGCCGCTGGAGCACCTTCTCCTTCAACTGAAATATAAAAGAATATGTACTTACATTCATTTAATATGACTAAATGCGTTCATGTATGTTGAACTGTGATAAGAAATAAATCAGGACTGCATTTAGGGTAGTGTGGGTGGAAGGTGAAAGCCAATTCATATTCACATACAATTTTGTGTTCATTTTAAACTTTGTACAAAAAAACAAAACAAGAAAAAACATGCCTTTTTCATTTACCATAGACTCATTACACAGAAAAGAGCATTGTGAAAAAGAGAGCAAAGAGAGCAAATTTTCTAGCTGGTCCATATAAATAACAATTATTAAACAAATCTGGCAAATACTAAGGGTTTACTAGTGCTAAGTAATTTTAATCTATTATCTAGTCACTGCTCCACATTATATTTTATATATTTTACCTGTACAGCGTCTAGCATGGATCGTGCTTGTTGCAGTGGAATAGCAGCCCCAGACTGAAGCGCCTCTGTGGGGCGGGACACTTCCAGGAGCCACTTCCGTAACTTCTCCACCATTTCCCTGTAGCGCTGCCACTGTCGGATCAGACCATCAATGATCCCCCTTCTCTGCTGTGCCCGACGCACCACGCCCTGCCACTGGTTACTCAGCAATGTCAGCTTCATGTTGAACTCATCTCTGTGTAGTTCAAATATAATGGTTTATTTTAAGTGCTTTCAATATCCCCATAATTATAAGCCTATAAATCAAACCTGTCATCCACTTGGCCTTGTTCCAACATCCTCTGTCCATCACTAATAATTGAGTGAAGAATCTGCTGGCGACTAAACATCTCAGCTTGGAATAACTAAAAGTAAACAAAAAAATGCACTGATAAACACCACAGAATGCTAAGTTGTTTCATTACCAAAGTAACATTAATATATTTCTTGTCTACATCAGGTGGGGGCTCTAACCTCATGGGCTTTTTGTTGCTCCATCAGGCTTTGAAAGTTTCCTGAAATTTCTACAGCGAGATTTTCTTCTGTTTGGACCAAAAACTCCATCCAAGTTTCACACTTCTCCAGGAAGGTCTGCTGTTGTAACAGGAAGGACTGAAGTTTGCTGCAAAGAAATACAATAAGACATTTTTAGATTATACCACTAAATAAACCACTTATTCTCAAAGTACTGTGCAGGTGCTCAACATGTCAGAGTAGTTGAATAATTTATTAATTGATTTCTAAATGTAATGCATTAAAACTATCTAACGTACAGTATCATTGAGTTCATTTGTAATCCAGAAAAGAAAAAAAATAAAACTATTACCTAAATCTCTCTGTGGTCTGGGCAGAGGCAGTTGTCCAGCTCCGGTTGAGGTTCTGCATGCGTTTGATTTCTGAATCGTTGAGAGGAAGTTTGTACCCAAGTTCATTCAGACGCTCCAATTCAGGGGCCATACAGCTGAACTTAAGCATCAGTTTCTGCAAAATATAGCAGCAAAGCTTGAACACAAAACAATATAGATATCATTTATTTACGTTGAATTGTGGGTACCTTGAGCTCATCCATGCGGTCCTGGATGGCAGTTAGATCTGTGGAGCTGTTTGGGTCTTGGATCTTCAGGACCTCCTCAGCCTCAGTGATCCAGTTTCCGAGTGAGTCCAACTGATCAGTGAACCTCTCGTAATCATGGACCCCCGTCTAGTGCACAAAATAATAGAGAACAAAAACATAATGTAATACATGATACATATCATAATAATATTGAATTAATTATTGTGGAAATATTGATTTTTTCAATTACCCATAATTTTCTTTCATTCAAATATTCAGATAGCTTACAATTTGTCTATTAAAAAAACTCTTCATATACACTTTTACTTAGAGAGTATAATTGCATTCAAATGACTTATTTTGCTTGTTTTATATTTTTTTTAGTTCTTTCAATTGTATTTGGACATGTATAATTATGATACCAACATCTACAACCCAAAACATACCTGCATTGTAGTGAGCTGGCGGGTGAGCGCCTGCTCCACAGCGTTCATTCTTTGGCACAGAGAGAGGTGATCGGACTGAATGGCTGATGCTGCTGATATGTCCACCTGTTGTTTTAGCTGTTCTCCGAGTTCATGAAGAACCTGTAGAGAAGCCTGGACTGGAGCTTGGGACCGCAGCACCTCCTAATCCCAAAAAACAATACAATAATAATAATACAATAACATTACAAAATAGTAATTTAACACATATTAGATCAAATGTACTCACAGTGCTTTGGTGGATCCAGTTGGACACGTCTTCATCAGTGATGTCTTTGCTGCTTGCGCTCTTGAGGAGCTGGTCTGATTTTTCCTCCTGAAGTTGGACACTGCTGTAACTCTTGTCGTACAGCTCTTTGTAACGCTGCCACAGCTGGAGAAGGGCTTTGCTCAACTTAAGACGCTCAGCAATC
This sequence comes from Odontamblyopus rebecca, assembly GCA_030686955.1. NCBI lineage: Eukaryota > Metazoa > Chordata > Actinopteri > Gobiiformes > Gobiidae > Odontamblyopus > Odontamblyopus rebecca. The sequence goes on along the minus strand of CM060670.1, from coordinate 17,614,600 downwards.
TCCTCCAGTAACCCAGTCCATCTGAGTATAAACATTACAATAGTTACTACAATGGTTACTACTGCAAAACTGTACTGATATAATGAATGTATAGGGCCTATATGTTCACCAACAGAGTATTGTTTATAAAGACTAAAATTATGTTATCAGTTTTTTAACCTTGCATTAACGTCTTTGAGGGCATTGGTGAGGGAGTTTGACACAGAAGGGTGACACTCCTTCAGCAGTTGGTGGGTGACAGCACCAAACTTCCTCAGACTGCTCTCCTGCTTCTCCAGATCTTCTTGCAAATCCTTGTAAAAAGACATAGAACATTTTGTATTTTACACATCTAATATTAACTAATTAATAAGGTATTAATAAAATAATGCATTATAAGGTGGAAATATTATAAAAATATATTTCATATTAGGGGTGGGCGATATCTCGATATCGATATTTAAAATATATCAAGATATTTTCGAAACTCGATATGAATTCTGACATATCGATATATCGCTATAATGCTTACGTTGGTTTCGCCGCTTCGCTTGTCTCGCCTTCTCTGTGCCGCGCTCACCTCCGCCTCCTCGCTTTTGTCCCCGAGCTGGCCGGGGACTAAACCAGGACTAGGACTTAACCTGGACTGAATGCGGCCACAGAGCCCGGGACTAAACCAAGAGTATGACCAGGGCTCTACGAGACTAAACCAAGAGTATGACCAGGGCTCTACATTGTGCCCATTTCACTCGCATTTGCGAGTAAATATTTCTTCGTGCGAACGTGGAAAACAAAACAGGCGCATCTGTACAAGTGTTTCTGCAGCCACAATAAGGAGCTGCGCACAGATGTAACATGACAAGTTAAACTTTCTAAATGCACGTTTTCCAGCGCGAGCGCAACCACATGACACCTCCGACCACGCACAATTCCAGCATACGAGCTCCGTGTGTGCGGCGATATCACTCATATGAAGAAACTCCGCTTCAGAACACACCCACGCCCACCTTAAACGAGGAGCGCCCCGCAGCAGGACCCACACCTGTCCCACCACTCATTAGACACCCCCGGGCTGCTGGACTTCCTTCTCCGCCAAAGCGAGAGCTTTGTCTTGGTCTTGTCTCGGACTCGAGCGCATTTGGACTCGGTCTTGTCATGGACTCAAGGTCTGAATACTGAGTGTGGTCATTTTTCATTAAGGCCGCTGCTGTCGCCAATAAACTCATACCGGTGTGCGGGAGAGTGCGGGAGAGTGCGGGAGCGTGCGGGGCTTCTCTCTGCAGCCTGTGCCAAATGCCAAATAAATCCGTTTGTCACAATGTGCGTTTGATTTGGTAAATGTGCAGAGACTAAATACCACTTTAAAACAAGAGAATGTAACTCCAGTTTGGAATTTGAAAATACAGGTTTAACAATCCTGCACTTTATTCACTTTGAAGCAGCATTGTGTAAAGTGCCAGTGGAAGTTCTCTTAAAGAAGAGGTTCTTAAACTGTGGATGAGAGTCCAAAAAGGGGTGCAGAGTGTTTAAGTGCAGTACTAAATGAATATTAATCAGATAAAATTAGTTTTTTTGTTTTTGCAGTAGTTTGGGGGGGGCTGTATTTTTCCTGTACAAATATCGAGATATATATCGTATATCGAGACATAGCAAAATATATCGAGATATATATTTTTGGTCCATATCACCCAGCCCTATTTCATATTTAAAAAAGTACTCACCTGTAGACTTTGCACCTGCAGTTGAACAGCCTCCAATGACCCAGTGAGGAGGCGAAACCGTGACACAGAGTACCTTCCCTCCATCAGGTAACCATTGATCTCCTCTGATGCTTTTTTATATAAGGTCCACTGATCCAACACCGAGTTCAGGCTAATTTTCAATTGCCCAATCTACAACAAAGAAATTAAAAGTTAGCATTGTAATATCAAAAGGCACGGGTATTCATATAAAGTTGTGATCCTACCAGGTGGTCAAGGTTGGACCAGGTGTGATTGACACCTTGCAGTATCTCCATGACGATAGCACAGGCCTCATCTGTTTTATTCTGGACCAAAGCGCAGCCCTGTTCCTCGACTCGCTCCAACTCTTTTTCCTTCTCCTTTACCATATCCTCCATTTCCTGCAAACACAATATATGTGACTATCTTATCTTATCTTAAAATACTAGAAGACAAGAAATTAAGAAACCAACATTTGCACAGCATCATATCAATCAAGTACTGCCTAGATAGACCTTTTTAACAAGTTGGCAAATTTTGACTCAAATATGTAACAACACTCCCAATACTGCATCCTAATTTTACCTGGCAGTCTTTAAGCGCATTTTGTACAGAGGTGAGGTCCTCTATCCTGTGTTTCCTCTTCAGTCTCTCTTCTTGTGCTGACATCCAGGACTTCAGAGCTTGAATACTGCTCTCATACTCCAGCCACATGACCAGCAGACCCTCCAAAAACTGAATCTGTTGGTAGGTCAGATAATTAACATTTAGTCAGTGTTTTACCCTTTTAATTAAATTACGGCTTGTAGTTTTTTAGCCTATTTCATACCCTTTCACTGATGCGTCCCTGTAGGATTTGCCAGCGTCTGTTCATGGCTCCAAGTCTTTCAGCGAAATCTGTCTTATCACTGCGTTTGACCTCCACCTCCTGCCCACTCAGCTGCAGCACAGACTGGTTCACAAAGTCCACTGTCAGCTGCTTGCAAGTTAGATCAACTCGGAAACCCTAAATGGAAAAAAAATATGAAATTAATAAAACTATATTTAATCCATTTACAACTTCATTCCCAGACCCAAACACATCATACAAAAGGTAACTTAATATTTTTCATTCATCATTCATGCCATAGTTACTAACTTTTACGCTTCTGACCACCAATTAAACAAACACTAAAGATGAGTGGAATGTATTGCTCAAGGACATCATGGGACTGATGGCTACCTGAACTACTTCTCATTCACCACCACATTCACTCATAAATTCATAATGAACAACACTCTCTGAACTCTTTGAACAATACCTTGTATTTCTGCAGGTAGTCCTGAATCACATTTGAACCAACTGCACTCTTGAGATTTTCCTCATCTTCTTCAATGACACTCTCCATTAGTGATATCCAGTTGAAGAGCTCAGAGATGGCATGGCGAGAGGCAAGTTTCTCCATTTGAATCTGAAATAATGAGATGCGAAATCACATTTCCTATTATTGTTATTCATACTGCATATTTGTGTGTCAAAGAGGCTATACTAGTATATGTCAGGAAAGAATCTTTCTGATACATGGGGGTTTGAGGAACAACTTATCACACATTTATAACTTCATTCCCAGACCCAAACAAATAATACAGTAGGTCTCATTAGAGTATACTAAGAAGAATTAGAGGACTCATTAGGGACACAAAAGTAAGCAAAATTTGACAGTGTAGGGTAGTTCAGTGGATTTGACTAATAACTCTTTACTGTAAACTAATAGGGTGTGTTAGTTTCAATTAGCTCCTCCTTTCAGACAGATATTTAAGTGACTTAAAGAACTGAAAAACCTATTTAGAGTGGTAAAACATATTACATCTTTTGTCCAGTTAATAGAATAAGAAATGCTCAAATTTACCTGATGCAGTTTCTCTTGGACCACTGGGATCCGTGTGAGCAGCTCAGTCCATTGTGTGTCTATGCGGCCCAGCTCAGACCTCAGAACCACTGTGTCCACCTTCTTCAGTCTCAGCAGCTGGTTTCCCTCGGACACCACTGAGGACTTCAGGCTCGACTTTCCCTCTACCTCTTTGGAAAACTCCTACAGCATTGATACAATTGATAACATGAAAGCAGATGATAGCTTAATAATCTAATATGATTTGTGAATAAAATGTGGCAAGGTCAGGTTTTTGAGACTCTAATTTAGAACAAATTAACTATTTCTGGCTAATGTACAGGCATGAAAGAAAAGGCTATAAATAAACAACTATTAAATGTTGCATATAAGTTGTGAATGGGAATCTTGTTCTGACAAAAGTTGTGATTGATTTCATGTTTTGATACTTTATTCTTTCATGCTCTGGAGTTATTAAATAAATCAAAAGTAAATTTACCAGAAAAGCTGTGAGATGATCCCTGACGGTCTCCAGCTCCTGAGGCACTAACACAGCCTGAGTGTTCCAAAACTCCAGCCGCTCCAGAGCTGACTGCAGCCACTCACTCAGCTCCGCACACTCCCGCTGGTATCTACAGCATAAATACAGTTTACTTAAAGCTGTATTGTGTGATGTTTCACATCTGCCATCTGCTTGTCACCATGAAGATGTTATTGATTTTCCGAAAGTGTTGAACAGTGTGGCATCAGAAATATCTATCGTCATGAACACACACGCAACTAAATTACAGTTCAGATCTGCGGAGAGGTGCCCAACAGTAATTCATAATGGTGTCTTAATGGTGTCTTTAAAAATTGTATGACTATTTCAATATATCAAGCAGCACAATAACATATATAAAACATATCACAAGGACCAAATAGCACACAGCTGTAGGCAAAACAGTGGATTTTGTGACACATGTCTCTGACCTGCTCCAGTGTTTGAGCGTGGCCTCCAATCGCTGCAGCTCCTTGTTGACTTTGGTGGTGTTGTTGATCCAGTGCTCTCCTAACACAGCCAGCTGATTCTCCAGCCCAGGGCAGCACACGGACTGTAGCAGGTGTTTTCCTTCATCCAAAACCTGGTGCAGTCTGTGTTGGTGCTCCGTTAGTCTGCCCTTTAATCCCTTGAAAAACCAAAGGGCCATTGGAGACAATATACACACACAGTTAGCAACTACTTTTAACTTCATTTGGAATATAAATGGTTTAACATGATTTACCGTAACAAAAAATGACAATTACAATAACAAAGTGTGATATATTGCTACAGAAAATATAACATTTCAATCAAATATTTTTTGCCATTGAACTAATAACTAAGAACTAATAATAACATTCACTCAATATAGTAATTGCTGAGACAGGCCTCTGCCCAGCTTACTGAAAAAACTTTAGCTGTACCTGATACAGTGAGATCCTCTCTACCAGCTTCTGCTCAGTCTCCTCAACCAGGCCAACCGTGGGCATGCTTCCCTCAACAGCCTCCAGATGTCGACTCAAATACTGGTAATCATGAGCCAAATGACACCAGGTCTAGAAAAAAACAGATTCTAAAATTAATTCATCTTAAACAGAGAAAGAGATCTTGAAGTAAAATAACATTAAACCATTTGATCTTACCTCGTGTATACCCTCCAGCTCCACTCCTTTACTGTGCGCTTTCTTGAGGATTTGTTGAGCCTGGGCCATAGTCTCCTCTAAAGCCTGACTTTCTCTGGGTAGCATGAGAGAACTGATCTTTCTGAAGTATGTTTCTGTTAAAATCATATGTGTCTCCAATCCCTGGAAAAACTCCTGTACAACACACAATTATTATAAATATTAACTTAATTAAAACTACTAGTATATTGCTAGAAAGTAAATCTACATTATTTGTATGTTTATTCAACAATATATCAAACATTTATTAAGTTACAAAAATAAATGTGTTTGAATATTAGCTATATTAGCTAAATTATATATGGACTGAAGGACAAAAAAGCATTAGAGAATATGAACAATGAACACATAAATAGTAGATTACAAAATGGTTCAATGGTTTAGTAATTAAAGCTCATAAAACCTTATGCTTGTCCAGGTGACTCTGTACTTCATCCACAGAGCTGGCGATGATCCTGTGGTCAGCGGCCATCTTGTCTTTGGCGGTGTCCACCAGGTCGGCCAGGTCCTGCAGAGCTCGATCAAACTGCTCCTTCAGCGCCATGTTCTGATTCAGACCGCTCCTCCGACACCCGACTGTCATCACCAACTCCTCATATGAGTCCTGAATATGTAAAGAATATGAACATACAGTATAAGTTAGCTGTAAGATCACATGTCAAGCTATTTTTTACACTTCAAAACAACCTAAAGTTAAGCCAGTTGGAAATACACTCTTTTATTTTGTTTTAATTTCAGTAGATAATGCACCATCATCTAAATTAGCTTTCCTTAGCAAGTAGAAATTATTATTTCTTGTTATTATTACCTGTAGTTTTAGTAGTTTGTTGATGGATAGTTGGTCAGCTTGTAATGATGCTCCTCTAGTTTTGAGCTCTGTGATCTTCTGTTCAAAATTTCTCAGGCTCTCCTCTGCATTGGCAATAACCTGAAACACCAAAGCCACTCACATATATATAATTAAAAAACATGTTTGATTCAAGTTTAGGTCATTTGTTTACCTCAAGTAGTTTGGAGGCTGGCTTATCCATGGCTCCAGCTAAGGCTTGTAGAATCTGGCACTTGGTCTCAATAAAAGAAGTGTGGAAAAGCTGCAACTCAGTCTACATTTGAACAAAAAACACAAATGGAAAATTAAATAAAATATGAGTTACAACAAAATAAACAATACAACTACCTGAGTCAATTATATTTCAACCAAAAAGCATTTTATGAAATTAATGCGTAACATGTTAATATGATAAACACAAATCTGCCACTATACTTCATTGCGCTGTAAAATGATCCTCCAAATCTGACCCAACCCAGGGGCAGCAAGTAAAGCATAGACTATTTCTGACACAATTATAAAAATGTTTATGAATATACATTGTCCCTGTCAGGTAAATTAAGTAATACATAAAATAACACCAGTATGAAGATTGTAAATGAAAACATAGTTAGTATTTTCTATATTGAATCAAAGTATGCATTTAACCAGGCTTTTTTTATTTTTCTATCCTATTATCATGTTATTATGAGGCGGTGAAGTTACCTGGAAGGCAGTGAGTTCCTGTGCCCTGGTTCTCATGTGATCACTGCGATGGCCCAAAGCAGAACCTAGAGTCCCGAGTCTCTCTTTGAGACAGTCCAGGTTGTCCTCCAGCAGAACCCGGTCCTCCTGCCTCAGACTGGAAGACCCCACTAACAGTGACCTACTGAGCTTCACATCCTCAGTCACATGCATCACGTCACTCTCCAGGGTCTGTGGATGAAAGGTCAGTATAACAAATATTATATTATATATTATATATTGTACATTTACTTTATTCTTCCATCTTATCACTCAGTAAAATAAAACAAAAAACATACAGATAAGGATTTCCCCCATTTTCCTCAACTCTTTGCAAAGAAATTACATTTACTCCACAAGTATAAGTAGGCTTGTGTGAGTAAGATCATATGTAAAAGTAAGATTCCTTTGCATTTATATATTCAAATCATAGAACATAAAACTATGAAAAATTGATACGTTGGAACTTTATAAAATTCAGGAAATCTAAGTATACGACCATTATATTACTATATACTATTAAGTGAGACACTTGGCATATTACCATACCTCTTGTTTCTCAAGTTGTTTTTCTGCATTTTCAGCCATGAGCACTGAACCAGAGAAGACATTGTTCTCCACACCATCGAGCCATGAGGAGGTGGAGGCCACGGCTGTGTAAAGCTGCTGCTCCATCTGTGCTACCTGTACCTCTCCATCACCAGGCTAAAAACAAAGTCAAAATTGAACTGCTAGTAAATACAAAATAAGTTACAATGATTAAGTACAAGAACAAAAATGTACCTGGTCTGTCATAACTTCTATTGTTTGTCTGAAACTGTCATAGAGAGTTTTCAAAGATGATTTGTCAGCTTGAGTTTGCCCTTTAAACAATGGGCCAGATGTCGTCATCCGAGCTCGAGCATAGACCTAGAAAATATTAAGAAATATTACATACAACTGGTCATTGTTTAACATTGATAACTGTAACTGTGTGTAGGTTGAACTCTTTTAATTGCTGCAACATTAAAATATGTCCTGCATTTGTATAGGTCTTTACCGGTTGTTTCTGGTCCTGCTCCAGTGATTTTTGCAGAAGGTGTAGTTTAGTTTTTAGCTCCAGTTTCAGACTTTCCCATCTCTGCCTCATTTGATCACGGGCAATCTGGGCTTCCTTCTCAACCAAGACTTCTGGTGAAAAAGGCTCTGCCAAACTAAATAAAAAATATGGGACAAATGTTTACCCATCTTATATAGTATAGGTATATATTATATAGGTATTTAGTATAGTATATTCTGTAAAGAGTAACCTACACAGCACTACTGGGAGAGGCCTGTTGAATCAGGATCTCTTCTCCCCGACTGGCCACAGACTGGAGCAGTTTCTTCTGTTCTGCCAACTGCTCTTCAAGTTCCTTTTATCAAAATACACAGCATCAGTGTATAATAATCACTGCTTAAGATTATTCAGTATGATTAGCTGCTCACTACCTTCTGCCTCTGCAGTGTGTCCTGGTGTTGCTGTGAGCGAGTGGTCCGGGCCTGGGCCAGCCAGTCCTGCACACTGGGGCTTTGAGAGAGACTCGAGTCTGACTCACTGTCCTCCTGCTCCTGCAGAGAGCCCTGTGCCAACAAAAGATGACACTTGACAGACTGAATGTAGCTCTAATGTTTACATTGAGAAGTATCCTCACAGTGTACTCACCTGAATAGTAGTCTGCTTGTCCTGTAGCATCTTCTGCAGCTCCAGCAGTCCACCCTTTACTGTGCTCAGTTTTCTGGTCAGTCTCTCGGCCTCCTCCCTGGTCTCAGCACGCCCCTCCATCAAGAGGCTGTCACTGTGCATGGTCAGCTCAGACAGCGCCTGCACCTTCTCCTCGATCTCCAGCAGCATGTTCTGGAGGAGCAGGAGCAGAGACGCCAGCTCAAACATGGCTGCTCTACAAGAGCCCCAAACAAGAGCCAGTATAGGACCACAGCCCTTAAGACAGGAGCTCTCCCTGCCCCGTGGACAGGCAAAGATGGCTTTTAGTCTTCATCTTTGGCCCACCTCTGCAGTGTCTCCTTCTGTGACGCATATCACCACTAATTCTATACACCCCATCTCCAGCAACAAAATCACTCATCCATAGAGGATTTCTAATCATTCAACTTCCGTTGCTATCTATCTTAACCAATTCATTACTCCATAGCAACAATCGGCCATCTATAGCCTGTTGGTCCACTCCAGAAGCTAACTACACCTCTCTAGGATTCCCCTACTTGGATATTCAAGCAGCTTTGGTTCACCCACCAATCCAAGCAGCACTATTAGTTAATCTTCATGAAGCCTCCACCCCTGAGCTGCAGCTCTGTGTTAACACGCCCCCCGCACACCAATACATTTGCATAATCTTCTTAAGAGCGGTGCTTCAGACCGTTCGAAGCCCAGCCATCTGAATTTACCTTCTTACTGTCCTAATACTCTTGCTTATCCACCGCAAGGTTTCTGCTCCTTATATGACAAGGACAATACAAAGAATATTTATGGCATAAAAACTAATTTTGATGGAGGTAAAAACACAAAACAGCAGCAAATTGTTTATATTGTGAGATTAATGCTATTTGCCAGATTATTAGGGAAAATTAGTAGTAGTTGTAGCATAAGGACTAGTTATATTACTTATTTGTGATCACCATTGCACTAGTAAAAAAAAAGGATAACAGCAAAGGAGTTATCATATCTGCATGTTTATATTACTTCAGTAACAGGCCTCTAGGGGGACCTCTTACCTGACAGTCAGTGAGCAGGGTCTCCATCTCCTTCTCCTCTGCAGGTGTGAGCTCCAGTAGAGACTGAGCGGTGGTCCGGGTCGTGTTCAGCCATTGCTCCATGTCCTCCACCTCATTCAGATACTGGTGAATGGCCTGCTCCTGCCGCTGGCCCTCCAAACGGTCACTAACACACTCCTGGAACAAATAAGTGCATTAGGTATGGTAGCAGGCGGCACGGTGGCTGAGTGGCAACACTCAGGCCTCACAGCAAGAAGGCTGCGGGTTCGATCCCCGGGTCGCCTGGGCCTTTCTGTGTGGAGTTTGCATGTTCCTCCCCGTGTCTGGATGGGTTTCCTCCGGGTACTCCGGTTTCCCCCATCAACCCAAAACATGCCCGCACCCCTATGAACTAACATCAAGGACCATGTTGTCCACCCTCCTGTGGGCTCACCACCTGCAGAGGGGTTCATAGGGGGGGTCAGGTGCTATGAGTATTGGGCAGCAAGCTGCCCCCGCGACCCAGCAGGATTAAGCGGGAGAAGATGGATGGATGGATGGATGGTATGGTAGCACATAATTACCATTTCACTTTTTTTTTCACTTTTTTTTCTAAGTCTTGTCCCTAAAAAATATTGGAATTGGACAAACTTCAAAATCAAAATATCTTTGTGAAAATATCCCTAATAACGGGTTATTTTCAAATGGTGTTTTTGCAATTGGACATATTCAAATGTGTAACTGTAAATGTCTTCACATTTGAATACAAATGGAGACAAATATGAATGGACTGTAAATGCTACCACAGGAACAGAAATATAACTTTAAACCGTCTTTTGAAATATTACATTGCAAATTTTGTTTCTTTTTTATCGGATCTTTTGCAGCTTGAAAAAATATTGTAGACGATATTTGGCCCAGTTCTAAATGGCGTACCTTACAAAAAGTGAAATATTAAAAATAATTTGTTTCATATTTATTACAAATAAAATCAAAATATTATTCTAATGACAATATGATAATCACCTCCAGTTGCTGTTGCTTCCCTGATGCCTTCATGTGTATCGTGGCCATCCTCTCAGCCAACACAGACAGAGACGACTGCATGGCGAGCTGATCGGCCATCTCTGAGTCTACAGAGTCTGACACAAGATCCTCTGTGAAGTTCAACTGCAGCCTGTCGATTTCATCCTGAACCATTTGGATTTCTCTAATGATGTCCTGTAAGCAATACAATAGATTAGTTCACATACATCCCCTTGTATCACACACAAGCATTTAAAAATAAACTTTATAAACATTATAAAGCAGTGCAAAATGGCTTCATTATAAAAAATCTCATAAACCCTTAAATAGAGAACATTCTTTTGGAAGTTGTAAACCTCTGAAGCAAAATTAATTATTGATGTTTTATGAGGTACGGTATGATCAGAAAGACGGAATCATGTATTTAAGCTACCATATGTAATAAGATTGGGTGACCCACCCCTGTTGTTTTCTCACTTTTCACCACTACATGAGATCACATAAACTTACAGCTGGTGGGTTTAAAAAATATAGTTGAAACTTATCTTGTTAAATCATCCACATTATGAGTTCGTCCATGAATAAACTCATTGTATTATTAACCCACCTGATGGTCCCTTATGTGGCTGTCAGGGCTGATATCTCCCTCTAGTGGTTCACTCAGTTTGTTTTCCAAAGTCTCCATTTTGGAAGAGATGGACTGGAGTGAACCCTGGTAATGCTGTTGCTTCTCCAGGGCTTCATACAATGACCTCTGCTTCTCACTGATCTGAAAATGTAAAGATGGATGTGCAAACAAATCATACATAACAATATTAGAAGTGTAAATGTAGTAAATAAGTAATTGCTTCTAAAATGTTTTACAAATTAAGTGAGCTATTTTTTTTTCAGTGAAAAACTAAAAAATAAAATTCAGTATCATTGAATTCATTACTCAAAGATGCTAGATTTTTTTTTACATACCACATTTTTCAAACTCTCCCATGATCGCTGTAGGTCATCCAGGTGGGCCACGGAGTCAAATGTTGGGTCGTATAACTCTTGAATAGGAGCTCTTACAAGTGTTCCTCTTCCCATCTGATTGTAATAAGAAATAGAGCAAAATAATATGGATTCATTTTGAATAACATAATTTAATCCACTAAGAGAGCCTTGAAATGAGTCTGTTTGCTCTAAGGGACAGCAGATTAATAAAACCTCAACAAAACAGTTAAAGTTTTACAGAGAGAAACAACAACATTACCAGTGAAGTACACATTGAAAGTAATAACAGGAAAGGCAAACAGATTTACCTTGGAGACTGTGGGCTCTGAATATGTGACAGGAGAAGGGGAGCGACAAACAGGAGGTGAAGAGATCTCACTGTTAGTGCCGTCCTCTCCAGACTCCTCAGTGACAGGAGACAAGAGCGTGTGACAGCGGCCAGCAGTCATCTGACAATCCACAACCAAGATTACACAAATCAGAGTACACACATGCAAAAGGTAGACAGAAGTAAATTCAGAGCTGAGAAGATAAGGCACTTCAACAAGCAGAGTACACAGATGTTAAGGTAAAAAAATACAATGACCTCCAGTCTATAGTTAGTAATGAGGGATTTAACAAATAGATACACACGGTATCAAAGGATATTATTTACAAGCTACTTTCATTTAAATGACCTGACAAATTACAATTTTTCATGCAAAATATTGTTTCAGATATTAATCCACTAAAAAGATATTGTTAATGAGTTGCTACTACAATTATAACGAATTATATATCACATTATTAGTGTATAAAACAACCGTAACGAATATGGCTTTCTTACCGTAACTGTTTGTGTAGACAGTTTCTTTTTGTCACTGTCCAACTCCTCGGGCAGCCCCTCAACATCCGTCACAGTCAGTAACATGGTGGCATGCTTGGCCTTCACCGCCAACATCTTACATTTGGAGTTAAGGGATGCAATCTGCTCTTGGTAACCTTTGATTCGCTGCGCTAGTTCCTAAAAAGTTATAATTGCATTGATTAAATAACAGATTAAGAATGTGAGCCTATAAACATCACACCAAGCAATTAGACTTCAATAAAGCCTACCTCGTGGTGCAGGATCTGAGCCTGTAGCTCCTGGATGTTGCTGGATGGGATGGGTCTGTCCTGAATGGTGCGATGTGCTTCTTCTATCAACCCCTGTAGGTCTCTCACCTCCTGTTCATACTGCTCATATTGCACAACTGCCTCCTGTTTAAAACAAAAAGGTAGAATTACTCAAGTGGGTAGATTTGTGCCAAGACCTGGTTTTACTATACCAACAATTTGAAAAGCAAGAATCAACTTACCTTAACAACCTTATACATTAGATATGACCATAATTAGCAGTACTCTACATTAACTGACAATAACCAACCTACATTTAAACATGTGAGAAATTATCAGTGGCAAACAGGTTGAAGTGACAGTGTCCCCTACTGTACCTGGAGGATATTGCACTGCTGTATGGCCACATGCTGCAGTTGGCTGGCCTCTTGCTGCAGCCTCAGAGCAGTGCGGCAGATGGCAAGGTTGGGCATCACCTCCTCTGGGACCCTCAGAGCGCTCTGACACAGCTGTACGGCCTGCACCTGCTGCTTAAAGCCCTCCATATCGGCCAGTAGACGCTGCAAAAACAAGAGCAGTCAAGTAGTATACAGATTGAAGTGGTTACATTTTCTATTTTTAGTTTCAGAATTTACTTGTCTCTGAGCCAGCTGTTCTTTGAGGCTCTGTCGTGCCAGTTCTGGCGAGGTCAGTGTGGCTTGAACTTGCTCCAAAGCAACATGAAGAGCTTTCACTTCATATTCTAAGGCTTCCATACTCTGACAAAACAAACATACACATTCATTAGATTTCCCATCAGCTACATACTGTATACAACAAACAGCCCAGTGCCCAACAAAAATGTGCCAAAAGACAACAAGGATAGGTTAAAGATAGCAGAAAGATCAAGAGACACTTCCGTAAAATGAAAGTGAATTAGTTTTGCAGGCAAAATTGATATAATGCGGTTTATGATATAATAATAATTAGATACTTCTTCTTAGCTTGTCTAGTTCAGTTTAGTCTGAATATTGCAGTAAATGGGTAGAACTTGGTTACCTTGTATGCATCTTCCAGGCTTTGCAGGCGTATCTTGATGCTCTGTTGCAGCTCCTCTGTGTGTCGGCTGAGCTCACACACCTGCTGACTCATGGACTCCACCTGCAGCACCTCAGACAGAAGATCCACCTTCTCCGCCATCGACTCAAGATCTCCATGAAGCTCTCGAGACTCACGAAGGACAGACTAAAATATAGTATAGTTGCTAAAGATAAGTTTCAAGCTATACTATTTGAACATTCCAAGAACAGAGACACTTAAGTGGTACATTCGACAAATTTACATAGTATACCTTTAATAAAACACTTTCATTAACCTATTTCTGACTTAGAGACTCATGGTATCACCTGGTACATGCGTATTTGCTCTTGAAGATGCACAGATGAGTTCCAGATGATGTTGGCTCTTACTAGACCCCTGGCTCTCTCAGACCACCTCACAATGAAGTCCAGCATCTCATTGTATTCATCTAAATAGCACACAGCCTAAAAAAGGATGAACAGTTATATGATCAGAAATGTGATTTGAATAAGGTGCTGAAGTTTAAGATATATACCTTTTTGAGCCAGTTGTTCCTGCAGTCTGCCAGTCTGGATGTGTGGTGGTGCATCTCTGACAATTTGCTGATGGCGTCACTGAGTTGTTTGGCTAGAAATGGGTTTCTACGACTGAAATCCTGAACTGCAGAATCTAGTTCAGCAAGAGTCCGACCACAGGAGTCCAAGTCCTCCATCAAGCTCTGAAGAACAATACGAGATTCAGGTACCGTAATATAAGCAACCAGTACATGCTGTCTTCTGAAGTAGTTGATGAATGTGTAAGTAATTAAAAAACATGATGGACAAACCTTTACTTCCTCTTTGGCATGATCCACATCTGGAGATTTTTCTTTAAATTTAGTTGAAACTGCTTTGAGTTTCTCTGAGATGTCATGGATTCTGGAGCTGAAGTTTTCTTTGATTTCTCTGGTTTTCTGAATCTCTCGCTCTTTAGATAGAACCTAATGAGTGAAAATATTGAAAACGTGCAGGTAATAAAAATAGATATGATGTGCACATTTATTAAACCAAGCATGTGACACGGTACCTGGTCCTCAATAGCTCCTAATGCCAGGGAGACTTCAGCGAGCTGCATAGAGATCTCAGAGGGGAGTATAGTGTAGAGGTCCAGGTACTTGCTCTGCTGTTGTTCTGCTAACTTATCCACATTCTGCCGATAACTGATCACATCTCCATGCACAATCTAAAACAAAATATCCACTTTTAAAAATGAAATGAAAAAAAAAATGCAGACATATATAATCATTTGTTATCATTTGTGGTGTGTACCTCAAGTTCCTGCAGTAAGGCATCAATATCTGGAGTTGGGTTTAGCAGTAGCTCTCGTGTTTCTTGAATCCACGTCTTTACAACACTCAGCTCCTTCTCCACTTCCTCTCTGTCTCTGAGCTCCTGAGCAGCTTGAGCTCGCTTGGTGCGTGACTGTGTCAGGAGGCTGTGGAAAAGACGAGACAAATAAAAGCATTTATTTAAAAGCAGTTAATTAATTTCCATAATTAATTTCCAAGGTTAACTTATTATATCATTTAATAGCATGTAATATGCAATAAATAATAAATACTATGTGAACACTATGTAACTTTTTGGAGGAGGGTCTGATACTGCTCACAATAAGTGCTTGTTTTATTATTATTTATCAAATGAAATTAAAACACCTGTAACGTGCAGAATTTTCATGCAGCTAAAGTGGCACTGTAGGCCAAAATACTTTCTTCCTTCTGACAATAAAATTAACCATATTTCACAATATAAAATGAGTACCTCTCCATTTGTTCTTGCACAGCTCTGATCTCACGCAGACTGGGCAGTTCATCCTGTTCACTTGTGGGAGAGGGCACTTCCATGTCGTGTAACAGACTCAGAGCGTATTGTCTGAGCAGCATCAGTGAGGACAGCTCTCTCTCCAGGTCCTGACTCAGCAGCTCGTGTTGGTCCAGAAGAGACAGAAGTGTGGCTTTAGAGGCCTTCTCCACTGCACTGTCAGGAACCCGGCTCTGCAGCTCATCAGCCACTGCTTTCACCTTCGCCATCTGTGAAAAATATTTTATGAAGCACATTTCAGACAACACACATAAACAGGGATAAAAATAAAGTACCTAATTAAAGGTGCACACTGTAGTCTAAGTTTGGCAATAAAACTTAGACTACAGTGTGAGAGGACTTTTTTTTGTAGAGTCACCATTTTTTGTCCAGGTAGATTGGTAGTTTTTATAGCGATTTGAAGAGAGTAGAAGATTTTGGACTATGCACCTCTAAAGTTCATTAAAACAGAGAAGCGCAGAAGTTTTGAAATGCTACAGAAGAATCTCAAAAAAAAAAAAAAAGATTTCAAAAACACACACATAGACATAGAGAGCATAGAGGGCACATGTCTACCAACAGATAATCCTTATGCAATAGTAGTAGCATTCTTGTACATAGGGTCATAGGTTTTACAGTATTCAGTAAAGCACAGTTTTTGTTCTTGATGTCCACCTTATCTGTCATAATCAAGTACAATGATGTTTGATTAATTACATTTTCTAATCTGTGTCCATGCCTACCTTCTCTCTAAATGTCCACCACTCATGTGCAGTGTCCTCCAGTACTCGCTCCTGTCCCCGGGCCACGCTGCGTAACCGAGTCCATCTCTGCCAAACAGTCGTCATGGAGCGGCTGATGGTGGCTTTACTTGCATCACTCCCCACCAACTCCAACTGAGAGGCCTGCTCCTCCAGCTCACTCAGCTTCTCTTGGAAACCATTCACCAGTGACACAAGAGACTGGAGGAAAAAGTAGATACACAATAAGTATTACACTAAATAATAGTCAAAAGACAGTGGCTATTTATTCCTCAATATTAAAAACTAGTTATGGTGTTTTTACCCGATGGCTGCAAAGTTTGTCTTCTGCCTCTTGGCTGGTAGCTGCCTTTGCTGTAGAAAACTCAGTAAGCTTCTTCTCAGCTTCATTCATGAGCTCAATGACAGTCTGTCTGGCCTCCTGGTAAGACTTCCACTGGGCAACACAGCTACAGATAAATAGATATACGTTTATATTAAGGTCACTATTTTATGTTCTTTTGTACCGTTCTAAAAAATAACATAATTTATTCACATAAAAATGCATCTGTTTGAAAAGCATGACAGCCAGTCTTTCTATAGTTGAACCATCTTGGAAAAAAAGGCTTCAGACAAGCATTATGAAAACATTTGATTCCTGTTTGAAAATTAAGATTCAGTTGAAATCCAGGAAGATTAGCATTTGGCTACACAAGAGGCCTGTCTAATGTGCAAAGGCAGCTCATACTCCAATAACAAACATCCTTGAAAGTTGCATTCATAATTCTCACAACAGACTCTAAAACAACTTATAATGTGAATCATACCTGTGGAGGACATCCTGGTGACACTGTAGCTGATCCCGGACCTCTGCACCTCTCTGTTTGGCTGAGTCTACACTGACCCTGAGCTGCTCTTTGGCTGTGGGGTTCACCAGTGTCTGTAGCTGAGGGAGAAGAGCCTGCAGTTCATCTAAATGTATCAGAAACTCCTGTTCCGTGACCATGATGTCCTCCTGCTGCCTCAGACACTCCTCGTAGTTTTCCACATCCACGCCCAGACTGGCTTGTTGGAGGAAAGACACAGCATCCTCCAGCCACTCACAGGCCGACTGCATCCGGAAGTGGTATTTTTGACATAGCACCAGGGCTTCCTCCAGTGTAATCTGCAAAAATACATTTAACATATAAATAATGATATGTCTGTTGCCCTCTACTGGTAACAGTGGAGAGTAACCAGCAGGGCTACTAGTAAATATGCTGGCAGACATTTTGTAGTGGATGTAATTCATGCAATATTACACTGTTTTGATAGCATATGTGACACACAGAAATGTATTTAATTTATTTAACCTTTATTTAACCAAGAAACCACATTGAGATTAAAAATCTCTTTTCAAGGGAGTCCTGGCCTTTTTATATGCGCGTTGAAACAGCTTTAAGCATTGCACGGATAAATAAACAATCCAAATATGACTGCAGGTATCTTTAAGTTCTTAAAATTGTGCTCACAATTCAATTTAGCTCTATACTAAACACAAGAACACAATGTATATGCAATTTCGTACCTGTTTAGAGCTGAGTGCTTTCTGAACATCGGCCTGCAGCTTGGCCATCTCCTCCAGGCTTGTATCGAGGTGGACTGGGACCAGCTCATTAGCGCTGATGTATTTCTGTTTCTCTCTTGAGCTCAGAGCTGCCACAATCCTGAGGCGGGACTGCACTTCCTCCTGCATGATCTGCTGCTTCCTGATCTCCTCTTGGACCTTCTCCACTCTCACATCCACAATCACTGCCGTGTTCAAATCATCCCTCACCTGCTGCAACCAATCTAGTGTCTTCTTCATCTCTGTTTCAAAATCTTTACTCTGGACAAACCTGTTCTCACACTCCTCTATCAGCTCACCAACTGCGGACTGTAAGGATCTCAGCTCTTCCTGCCATGAAACAATTTGCTCTTTGGATGCGTCTTGGGTGGCTTGGTCAACACGAGGTGCAAGAGTGTCCATTTGTTCCATAAGCCTTGATAAATGGGAATCCGCGTTATGCAAACTACCTGCGAGTGCGTGGTAATTTTTCAATCTTTCCTCTGCTGATTGTGTTTCAGAGTTTACCCTGACAAGTTGCTCTTTCGTCGCCCTCAATTCTGAATCAACCTGCATTGCCATAGCTTTGTGATCCTCAAATGACTCCAAAGTCTCATCCAAATGTTCAACTTTCTGTTCAACTAGGCGTTTCAAACTATTATACAAACTAACAAGTAAGGTCATCTCCTCTGTGCGCCAGGGCTGTCCAGTGCTTCGGAAGCCCTCCTTTTTCTGGTTCAGTTCACTCACAGCTAAACCCAAGCTGCCAAGATCTGCCTGCATCGCTTTGTAGTCACTTTGCAAATTTAGAACTTCTTCAGTTTGTAAACCTACAGGCTGCGTCCCGAGATGGTTATACTGTTCCTCCAGTTCTTTAAGTGCCTTGTGTGTTACATCAATGAAGGAGGCATATTCATTTCTAGTAAAAATAGCTTGTTGGATTTTCTCATGCTTCTCTTTGGCTAATGTTAAAATACTGTTATACTGTTGAGGTAAGGTATTCAGTTTTTCATCCAAGAAACAATGGTCCACCTCATTCAAAGTGGGTAATATCTCCTGCCCAGCCCTTTGCACAATAAGCAATAGATTTTCATATTCAATCGCCTGTTCAATAATTTGTTCATATTTAAATAATTGTGTTTCCAACTCAGCGTCACCCACCATTAGATTGATTTCTGGAAAAGTGACAATATCTGCTTGCTTTAACCACTGGCAAATCTTCTCCAAATCTGTCTTGAAATATTTGCGAGATACTAAAACTTTCTCCAGCTCTTGTAGTTTTTGCCCACATCTGTGCAGCGTCCGATCGAAAATATTCTGCAATTCTTGTAGCTTGGTTAGAATTTCATTTTTCTCCTCCTCGCTCGCATCTCTCATCAAATCCCTTCCCTGAGACCACAATGAAGTAAGCTCACTTTGATAAGCTTTAAGGCTGCTTTGAATATTCCTACATGTTCTGACTTGCTTGACCAAATCTTCTGGTAACAAAGCTATGTATTCCTCAGCTTGGGCTTTCTTTTCATTCTGCTGGACCCATGATATTGACTGGTTCACTGCTAACAAAAACTGTGTCCTCTCTGTGAATGCTTTGCTAAGATGTTTTCGTCTTTGTACCACCTTGACGCTTAAAGACTCCACCACATTTTGGGTGTCAGAGATGAGTTGCTGCAGATTTTGGCGTTCACTTAGACCTAATCTAGCCATCACTCGATCAGCATCAGTCATAGCTTGGTCCAGTAAAAGCTGCTTGGCCTCCAGTTCGCTGCATATACTTAAATGGTCAAATAAAAAGCTTTGGGCCAGTTCTGG
This sequence comes from Odontamblyopus rebecca, assembly GCA_030686955.1. Lineage (NCBI taxonomy): Eukaryota > Metazoa > Chordata > Actinopteri > Gobiiformes > Gobiidae > Odontamblyopus > Odontamblyopus rebecca. Next base: position 17,594,910 of record CM060670.1, on the reverse strand, counting down.
AGGTGGACTCATCTTCATGGCCTCTGATAGGGCAGGCTGCTGCTCCTCTGCCCAATCACGAGCCTCTCTCAGACGGGTCTCCACTTGGCTCATGTCTTCCAGGGTCACCATTGAATCCTGTACCTTCTTTTCTATTAGGTTTTGCATCTGCATCCATCGCTGCTCAAAATGGCTGATTTGTTCTTTCACCAGTTCCTTGTCATCTAAATTAAGATGCTGAATGACTTTTTGTTTCTGCTCCTTCAGGTCCTCAAGAGCCCCCTTCTGTTCTTCAAGAGTTACTGCAAGTTGACGTAGAGCCTCCAGATGCTGAGATGAACTTTCAGCATCAGTTCTGTAACAAACAGTATAAAACGAATAGTGTGTTTTGGATCAGAGTCCAACACCTGCTTTCTTCCTCCACATGTGTTGTGCTTTGCATAGAATGTTCTACAGTATGACATTAAACTTCTACCTTCATAGAGACAAGCACGTTGCCTCACCAGGCCAAATTATAGGTCAGACTACTCACAGTAAGAATTCAATTACAATTAATCCAACTAACACCTGTAATGGAATAAATACTAGAGTAGATATGTTTAATGTACTGTAGAACTTATACAAAACTATTTCAACAAGGTGGTGATGGACCCACTAACAGAAAAAGTACAGACATACCTAGCCAGTTTGTCCCACTCTCTGGACACCTGTTCGAAGAGCGCCTCAACTGCACTGATACAGTTATGGTACTCTTGTGCCCTCTGTAAGTCCTCCTCCCTCTGGTTCTGCAGTCTGTTGGCCTGGTGACACAGCTCCAGCCACGTGTCACTGAGGCGGTCCAGGTCCGAGTGCTCCTGTGAACCTTGACCTCCTGTCAGCCGACTCACAGTCTCAGACATCAGGGTCAGGATGCTCTGCTTTGACTGAAGAAGCTGAGTGCAGTCCTGTCAAGAATTCATACAGACAGCATGTTTTAATTGTAATAAGGAAAAAGTAAGACATTTGCGTATAAGAGATGGTATAACAATGCTCATATAAAGTTTAGACCATAGCAGGAGTGCAGTACCTTGGCTTGTGAGAGCATATTTTGTGCAATTTTGATTTCGAGTTCTGCAGGTCGTCTGGAGAGGCTGAGCAGCTGCTGCTCCAGGTCCTGGAACAGAGCCGTAAGGTCCTGCTTCTGGTCTCTGATCTGTCTCCAGCCCTCGGATAACTCCTGAGCACTGGACATACGCTCCTCAATCTGAAACACCACACAACACACCAAGTCCATGTAAATCTCACAGACAAAAAAAAATCACACTTGTAAAATAATTTAGGAAATTCTACTTTCCTAGGTCAGATGATGATAGCTTTTTATTGAGTTACAATTGTTTCTTTTATCTAATATATTCATAAATCCTATATTTAATAGCATTTGGAAACTCACTGTTAGCTTGACTTGCTGGACCTCTGCAGCTGTCACTCTCACTGCATCATCAGACAGATCACAGACAGAGCAGACCAGATCCAGGTAAGTGCTGGCCTGCTCCTGAAGTGCCCTGTAATGCTTCACCTGCCACAAAACAGAAATTACAATTAACAATGAACAAATACACACTATGCATGTAATGGTACATATTAAAAAGATTTAAGTCCTACAATCAAAGGAAGTCAACTGAAATAAAAAATAATAACTTAATGGTGCAAATTTAGCCCTGATTTTGCCTTAGATTATTTCTGGTTTTCAAATTTTTTATTTAAGTTACATTGTGTCTTTCCATCTAAATACAACATGTTTTTCTTTTCTTTATAATTATCCTATAGCACTGCTTTAGAGTAATGCCAATAAGCAAAGACTGCAAAGGGTATAAAAACATACACTCAGTGCTTATTGTTACCTGCTTGAGTGCCTCCTGTAGACCAGATGGGCCCTGATCATTGACCTGAAGCTCTTTCTGCACAGTGGAGAGCCAGGTTTGACACTGCTCCAGAGTGTCCTGGTGGCTCACGTGTTTCTGCAGCTCACGGTCCAGACTTTGGTAAACCTGTAAAACAAAATAAAATCCATTCTTACAATCTTCACATTCTTGCATTTTCACAAACTACTAAATAACCCCTTACTCGCTGTGCAGTGCTACAAATGGCGGAGTAGCTGTCTCTTGCCCCCTGCTGGTGAGCTTGGATTTGTTGACTGACTTTGGCTTGAACTTGACCCGTACAACTCGCCATAAGATCTTCTCCTTTCTGCTTTAAGCTGCTGAGCCGATCCTCAAAATTCGAAATCTCCTCCATTATTGCCTGAAAACAACAAATCTAGGTGATATGTTGTAAACAGCGATAACAACTTTCAATTTAAACTAATTAAGGGTTAATTTATTCAGTAATTGATTCTACACTTTACACTATCTGAAATCCAAAGTTACCTTGTGCCGGGCCAGTTGTTGTGTAGCCATCTCCATACTGCTGGTTTGCATAGAGTCTGAGGTGACCAAACGACTGGACATTTGAAGAAGCCATTTCTCCACTTCCTGCAGCTCACTGTTGTAGTCCTCGTGCTCTTTCACCCAATCCACAAGGTTTTGCACATGGGTCTGAATATTGAGGAAAAAATACAAAAAAGTTATATTGGTATTAATGATTGAAAAATGACATGCTCATAAATAAAACTTCAAAAATGTACAAACTTTGGCAGCAAGACAGAGATCCTGGTAGTCTGTCTGCAGTTTTTTCATGTTGTCACGGATTGTCGGATCATGAACTAACTCAAGCAGGGCCTCTCCTTTCTCTATCACAGATTTCACTGTTGGTTCATGGGACTGCACTGTCTGTTGGACTGTCTGCAATTAAAAATCAAATACACATACATTAAATCCCCCAAACAGAAGAAACAACATTTTCATAATTACAAGTTAACCATGTGTTGTATATATTTTCAGTCATATCTAAAGGTATTAATTAAATATCAGTATTGAAGTACTTGAGACTTACTTTGTATTTTGCCAGCTGGGCTTTCTTCTGGTACAGTTCTGCTTTAGGTTCCACAGTTGCAGCTAACAAGTTCTTGGTCTCCAGTGCCCATTGTGCCTGTGTTTTATATTTATCCATGAAATCTTTGGACAGTGATATGCATTTCTCTAAGGAGCTGTGTTCAGTCCTTAAAGCCAACATTAGGCTCTCGAGCTGGGAGAGGTAAGCGTCCACTTCCTCCTTTAGCTGCTCAGCTTCAGGCTCCTCCAAGAATGCCATGGCACGTTCAGTTTTCTCTCTCATGGATTTCAAGTAAGTGTGGCCCTGCTCCATGTCTGCCTGAAAAGACTGGAAAACTAAAAATATTACTCTTCAGATCAAGGAGGTCTTTTACCATTTTCATTATTCATAATTTTATTTATTCATATAGAAATGTTTTGTGTGTGTGCATACCTCAAGTTTCTTCATCTTTCTCTCCATGGCAAATCGGTCGACTACATCAACACTTATTGCCACAGTGCTAAAGTTATTCTGAGCTGTGCTGAGCCAGTCTGTAAAGGTTGTGACAATACTCTGTGCTTCTTCAATGCAAGACACTTCCTCTTGTAGTTGTTTGATTGTTTCCTATGACCCAATAATGAAATATTTAATTATATGACAATTAACAATTAAAAGAGGTCTAAGAATAAAGATTTACCAGTAAGTGCAGCAGGAGGGCATGGTAGCGTGCAGTGATCTGAGTGGCTCTGGAGCTGATCCTGGAGCTGATGTGTGTCTCATCCAGGACCTGCTGAGCCAAAACACTGAGGCCCTCCATCTCCTCCTGGTAAACAAGCACTTCCTCCTGCCAACTCTGCACAACGTAATCGATGCATGTTAATAAAACAACTGGAAAGACATCAACATAAATCATCATATTAATCTATGCATCTACTGTACAGTTTGTAAGCTCACCCTAAAACATTTTCAAAGTAATATCACTGTCAAACAAATGATAACAGAAGTTTGTGTACCTTTATGAGTTGAAGTTGTGCATCTTTGGTGGTACGGTCAGATCGTCTGTGTGTCCGCAGCTGAGCTTTGGTCTCCATGCCTTTGAGCCAGCTGTCCAGACACTGGAACTTCTGCTCCATCTGCCTGAGTTTGGCCAGAGCACTGTTGAGCTGGGAGCGTGTTTCGGCTAGTCGGGCCTGGTACAGCCTCCACTCCTGCTGCAGAGTTTCCAGAGCGCGGTCCTCGATTTGGGGCAGGCCCCACGGGAGGACCTGCTCCCGACTCACCAACAAAGTGTTCAGCAGCGCTTGGCCTTCAGTACAGTGGAGCTGCAGTTCCTGTAGTGATAGAGAGGTTGGTAAGTAATATTGCAAGTATTGGAAATCATTTTAATATCATTCAGCTATATAGAATGTTAATTATACTGTATTTTTCCACATAGATTTAGAATTGTATTTACCTTAATGACATTCATTTACTTTACTGTTATAATGAACTATTACTTTATCAAGTCAAATTGTTAATCATTGTTTTGCTTTGTTCTTGTTTACCTCATGTGGCATTTACATCCATTCTAAATTTTGATACAGGAGATTTTTTTTCTACAAATTAATTATATTAGGTAGTAATCAGGTTGGAACAACAAAATAGTTTTCAGACCTGTAGCTTTTGTAGAGTGTCTTCCAGCATGTCCACATCTCCCTCCAGCTGCATGTAGCACCCAAGCTTCTCCTGTTCTTGCTCCAGCCACTCCTCAAACGCATGAAGCCCACGCTGGTACTCCTGATGAGCCTTCACCAACTCCTCCGCTTTGCCCACTGCTTTCTACATAAAGAAAACCACAAGAGATTCATTAGTTATTACTAATTAATAATATTCTGAGTTTCCAATTCATTTAATATAGACGAGATTTACCATGGCATTGTCCTTGATGGTGTTGTAGCGTTCTTGTAGATCTTGCAGCTCAAGTTGAGTCACATAGTTTTCAGAAATACTGAGGCTCTTTGCAGTGATAGTCTCAAGAAGAGCATGGTGACTCAAGACTTCCTCATACAACAACTGGAAAAGCAAATATATAATAATAATTAATATAATAATATAAAAAACAAGAGTAAGTAAAGTAAGTAAAATTTAGGTAAAATAAATTGACAGAATACTTTTGCTTTGCTCAGATTGGCGGTTTTATCTCTCATCTCAGGACAGTGCTTATCGGCGGGGTCTAGACTCTCCTCCACTCGCTCCATCCATGTCACAAATTGTCGGACATCCTCCTGGTAACTGGTCCACTGGGACAGGGAGCCCTCCAGCTGACTGTACAGTTGGAAGTAATACACCAGACAATGTAAAACAGTAAAATAACTTCTAAAATCATGCTTGGATTAAACTAACCTTTTACACTGAATAGAGGCAGATAATAGGGCATCCCAGGAGTCTTTCAGTTCCTGTATTTGTTTCTGCACAGCGGGTACACCGTCAGAGGATGTGTTCCTCTGCACTGACTCTCCTCTTGTGATCAACATCTTCAACTGGATCTCTTTCTCCTGACGAGCTGTTAGCAAAGCCTGACAAGACATATACATTGATATACATTAAATCAATATATAAATAGTCTACCAATATATTAATGACAGTATAATTCCGGAAAGCAACTCATATGTATGTATGTGCAAAAAAACAAACAAAATAAAACTGACCAAACTGTCATGATGAACCAAATCCAAAACTATTAACATGTACAGAAAGCTTCATCAGAATATATACATTATTTGCATATGAGTAATAATATAATATATAATAATAATATCTCACAGACATTGCACTTTACAAGCTTGTTAAGTCTACGATGCTGGAGTCATTATTTATTCACTTGACATTCTCACTTAAATAGCCAAAGCTGCCATTTAAATGTTCTGATTACCTCCAGTTTGATCATTCTGCTGTCCAGAACATTTTTATCCACTGTGGGGGCGCAGTAGGTCTGCAGCATGTGGCTGGTGTCGGCCACCCAGTTCTGCAGCTCCTTCAGCCCCTGGGAGAACAGCTGGTGCTCATTGACAATGCGCTCAATTCTAGAGGCCTTCTCCTGAAAAAGAGCATGAGAATACCAGTTTACTTTATTCTTATAAAAGCAAAATTTTCATTAACCTTAACCCTTTTTCACACAAGACTTATAAAGAATTACCTGAGCATGTACTGTAAAGCCAACAAGTTTGATTAGGCAGCAAACATTTCAATCTATAAATAAAATTTCTTTATAAACATGAAAACACAAGACACCACAATTTGACAAAGTTGTGCAGTGTTACACAAGTTAAGGCTAGCACCTGTGTAGAAAGTCCAGACAGTAGCATGCAGACAGAAAGCGGTTACTGTACCTTGGTGAGGTTGGTTAGAGCGAGGTACTGAGCAGAGAGCTGAGACACACGGTGCACAAAGCCCTTTCCGGCCGCGTGCTCATCCCACAGGAGCCGGGCCTTTTCCCTGAGCCTGCTGAGCTGCACCTCCTGAGAAGCCAACTCCTCAAGCACAGACTGGAAGGGACAGGCAGGTTAGCACAGAGGCATGCAAGCAGACAAAGACACAGAGATACAGGTGAGAGAGAGGGTCAGAGAGAGGGTCAGACAATGCAACACTCATTATATATAAGGTAGTAGAGGTTGAAAAACATTTAAGAAGAATTGTTGAAGGTGTTAAAATGTGTAACTGAAGAAAAGAAAAGCATGACATCAGATGCAGTTAGCTTTTTTGTTGTTTTGTTGTTTAAAGCAAAGCAAAAATGGATGACCGAGTACGATACCGATTCCTGAACTTGATGTAGACTGAAAATGAAAAGGTTTCTAACTACAAGTACCATCACATCTACTATTTGGCACCTGTAATTTGTGAAGCTCTAGTTTCTTGGCTGTAAGGTCATGCAGTCGGGTGCTGCTCTCCTGCACAGCCAGTTCTGTGGCATTCAGGCAATCCTGAAGAGGTTCTGCACTGGCTTCAAAATCCTTCATTTGAGACACAAGGTTCTGAAAAAAGTAATTTGTACAGGATTACCAAAAAATAAATAAACTCCTCCTGATCACCAACTGTATATACACAATATTGATTTCTTTTATTCTTTGGCATAACATTGGAGCAGGTTTGAGGCCAAAGCCTTACTTGTAAATTGGTCTCTCTGTTGTGGAGGTTGGACATTATACTCTTCCAGTCTTCTCGAGCTGTGTTCATTTTAACCCGAACTGCATCCACTTTGTCTTTGGATGCTACACTGCAGACGAGCTCCCCATTCACAACCACAGCATTCAATTTGGACTGGCCCTGTTCTCTGTCATTTAAAAACTCCTGCACATACAGAAACATAGAATTATGTGAGAAAATATTCATATTTTTAACCTGTTGCTTTGATCAAGGTTTATTTATTGAGTCACTACAGTGCTGTACAAATTCGGAAGTTACAGAAAAAGCATAATGTTTCACAAATAAATAAAATACAATAAGCAGAACTAAAAGCAATACATAAAAAATGGGGGGAGCAGCTATAAGCTTATATTGGTTTATAGTACTGGTAAAAAAAAATATTTTCAGGCAACTGTGTAACTATTTTAAGGTTTAGGATTAAATGAATTTAAATCCAACTGTTGCCTTATTGCCCTTTCTCTAGTTTGTAGAATGTAGCCACTTTAACACAAAATCCATTATTTATTATTACCTGTATTTTCTGCAGGCTTGAGGAGGCTTCGCTGAGATTCTGGGGGGCGTCAAAGCATTTGGCCGTGTTGATCTTAGTGTTGACAAGCCACTGCTGAAACTCTCTGAAAGTCGAACGGAAACCCTGGTCCAGCAGCTTCTCTTTGCTCTGACACTCCCTGGAAGCCTTCAGGCTGAGACTACAGAGATAAAACATGAAGGAGTTTAGTTAGTGAGCTTTCCTAATTGGAACATAGGAAACACTGACATAAAAAAAAAACACACACACAGACAGTGAAATACAAAAAAATTGCAACCTATTTATGGGTTTCAGCTTCCTGTTGTAGATGACCATTTAAGGACTGTAAAACTCTAAAACTGTTAACAGCTATGGAGACCATCCTAATTTTTTATTATTCTGAAATTGTTTTTTCTTTTCCAAATAAGGGTATACGGTGCACTTATTTTATTTTTTTATACTTTAAACATACTAACTTAATTAATTCCAAAACCCATCTACACCATCCATCCATCCATCCATCTTCTCCCACTTAATCCGGCCAGGTCGCGGGGGCAGCTTGCTGCCCAATACTCATAGCACCTGACCCCCCCTATGAACCCCTCTGCAGGTGGTGAGCCCACAGGAGGGTGGACAACATGGTCCTTGGTGTTAGTTCATAGGGGTGCGGGCATGTTTTAGGTTGATGGGGGAAACCGGAGTACCCGGAGGAAACCCATCCAGACACAGGGAGGAACATGCAAACTCCTTTTTCTAACCTGTTATATTCCTTTATTAGTGCAGACACTCTCTCAGATTGCATTCCCATGTCTTTGGAGAATCGACACAAATCATTCAACTGGGTTTTCAAACTGTCAGACATGGGCTCAGCTTTGACCAGTTCGTCCAGTGTGTCCTAAGAAAAAAACACAAACAAATTAAACAAAATGCATCCTGCCTAAGTACCCACTACTTTAAGTAATTAATAATCGACGAGTTATGTAAAAGCTAAATGGACTTACCTTGGCCATTTCCCATCCTTTAACAGCCTCCTCTCCATCAGTTTTGGCCTCAGCTTGAGTTAGCTTAAGACGCCATTGATGTAGCAGTCGGCTGAAATCATGTAGGTCGTGTTCCAACTGTGCAGAGAGGCTGGTGAACTCCTGCTCTGAGCTGGCGATCTGAGACAGGGTAGTTTCCAGGCTAGCCCTTGTCTGTAGTGCACCCCGTTCCCACTGTTCCCAAGACGACAGCAGGGCGGCCTCCTCTCGCTCCATGGCTTCATATCCCCCAGAGCCGGTGTGATCCCTCGCCACAGCGCCACATCTCTGGACGCGGTTCAGCCTCTCTCTGCCTCGTTGTTTAGAGTCAAGCAGCTCCTGAAATTATAAAGTGAAGTGAATTGTTGTTTTCAAAGTTGTGTGAAGGCATCTTTTGGCCTTATTCTGGTTTGTTCTATTTTTTTTTTTCCAGCTCATAAGCTTTATTAATCAGGATAGAATAAATATAGATAGTGTATAATTGGGGTGAAGAGTGGGAGAGAATCAAACCCATGACACAGAGCTCTGTATACGTGCCAAAACTCAAATAGATTAAAGTGTACCACACATCAATTTTTTATAGTTAGTTCCTGAAAGCTCAGTGCAAAACTTACTACTTACCTGGACTTTTGAGAGTTTCCTTTTTATAGACAGAGAGTCTCCAGACAGATCAGACCAGCGTTGAAGCTCCTCTTTGGCTGAGATCAACCAATCGTTAAAGTCTCTCACAGCATCCAAGTACTGCTCATGTTCTGATACAATGTTCTGCATGGACTGCACTTTACCCTTTGAAGAGAAAAATAACAACATAATATAATACAGTGCTAAATATAGATGTAAGATAACCTTTATTTGGTTATCTTATGGGCAAATTATAGTGTTGCAATGCCAAGTTCAAGAACAGCAGGATAATAGCTAACATTCAATCAAAAACCAAGATAAAAAACTATAAAAAGGAATACATAGAAGACCTAATTATTTAAAAATAAATAAATAAATAACTGTGTTACATGGGATACTGTATTATTCTTCATTGCTACATCCCTGCTACATTTGCTGAGGAAGACATTTGCAATCGCTGATCTGGAACTTGACCTCCAGAAAATGCTTTTTTTATTTTTCCATCAATCTCACCTTAACCACTGCTGAAATATCTGCAAAGTGTGCACTGAGCTCCGCTCTTGACTCTGGTCCAAAGGTGGGGTCAGCCGTTTTCTCGTGCATCTCCACTGCCTTCTCCGTCAGGCGGGACAGGACTGCAGCATGGGCGTCCACATCGGCCTGGAGGGCTCGCAGTCGCTCCAGGAGGGTACACTTCTCTTTCAGACCGGGCTGCTGAGGGAGGGTCATGCCCAGCTCCTGCTCCACACTCTCCATCCACTGCTGCAGCTGGCTACGGTTGTCTTGGAAACTGCTCCACTGGGTCACTGTCCACTCCAAACGGCTGAAAAGAAAGAAGAAATTTTAGTTACTTGTTTCTGCTGCCAGACATTGATAAAACAGTTGAAGATACAGAGACATATCTTAAGTATGTCAAGTACAATAATCAAATATATAAATCTAATGACCAGTATGGTCAGAAACTGGAGCATGATTCATTTGACCCTTTCATGGCCAAACAAACTAACTAATTCATATAAAGGTAAATCTGGCAGTAAGAATTTTGATTCTTGTTCACATCTGCTGTTGAAGGATTCACTTTTACTAAAACACAATGTTTTAGTTCCAGTGATGTTCTGAGTAGTAAAAGGTTGCTCTGGCCTTTTGACGAACACTACATAATGATGACTCTTCTAGCACATATTACATACTGTATAAGTACATACCTGTGACAACTCATGGAGGTCATGAGCATGTTGGCCCATGCGTCCTTCAGACTCTGCAGCTGGGAGCAGATGGCCTCCTGTCCTTCCATTCGATTGTGCTTCAGGACCTGCTCCCCTTTACCCACTGTCATGTTAAGTTTGACCTCACCTTCACCCTTCATCAGCAGAATGTCCTACAGCAAGAAGGACAGAAGGGAGTAGAATATTTTATATGTTATGTAAAGAAAGTTTTTTTCAAATACAAACTTTCTGTTTGGTGATGTAGGGCATCATTTTTGGATGTATGCCAATTTTATGTTGTATATAATAACTGTTTATAGAAAATAAAATGAACAGAAAGTTACATAAAGTGCACTTTAATGTTATAGTCTATTCACTTTTTAAAATCTCAGTCTTGGTCCACAACCATTGTATTTAGAGCGACATATAAGCATCATATTTCTAATGAATTGCAAAATCAAATTATCAGGACATTAAAAAAGTATATATATATATAATATATATGTATATATATATATATACACTCAACAAAAATATAAACGCAACACTTTTGTTTTTGCTCCCATTTGTCATGAGATGGACTCAAAGATCTAAAATTCATTCCAGATACACAATATTACCATTTCTCTCAAACATTGTTCACAAATCTGTCTAAATGTGTGATAGTGAGCACTTTTGCTTTGCTGAGATAATCCATCCCACCTCACAGGTGTGCCACATCAAGATGCTCATCAGACACCATGATTAGTGCATAGGTGTACCTTAGACTGTCCACAATAAAAGGCCACCCTGAAATGTGCAGTTGTTGCTTTATTGGGGGTCTGGGGACTCAGAACCAGTCAGTATCTGGTGTGACCACCATTTGCCTCATGCAGTGCAACACATCTTCTTCGCATAGAGTTTATCAGATTGTCAATTGTGGCCTGTGGAATGTTGGTCCACTCCTCTTCAATGGCTGTGCGAAGTTGCTGGATATTAGTGGGAACTGGTACGCGCTGTCGTATACGCCGGTCAAGCACATCCCAAACATGCTCAATGGGTGACATGTCCGGTGAGTATGCTGACCGTGCAAGAACTGGGACATTTTCAGCTTCCAAGAATTGTGTACAGATCCTTGCAACATGGGGCTGTGCATTATCTTGCTGAAACATGAGGTGATGTTCATGGATGTATGGCACAACAATGGGCCTCAGGATCTCATCACGGTATCTCTGTGCATTCAAAATGCCATCAATAAAATGCACCTGTGTTCTTCGTCCATAACAGATGCCTGCCCATACCATAACCCCACCACCACCATGGGCCACTCGATCCACAACATCGACATCAGCAAAGCGCTCACCCACACGACGCCACACACGCTGTCTGCCATCTGCCCTGAACAATGTAAACCGAGATTCATCCGTGAAGAGAACACCTCTCCAACGTGCCAGACACCATTGAATGTGGGCATTTGCCCACTCAAGTCTGTTACAGCGACGATCTGGAGTCCGGTTAAGACCCCGATGAGGACAACGAGCATGCAGTTGAGCTTCCCTGAGATGGTTTCTGACAGTTTGTGCAGAAATTCTTTGGTTATGCAAACCAATTGTTTCAGCAGCTGTCTGAGTAGCTGGTCTCAGACGATCTTGGAAGTGAACCTGCTGGATGTGGAGGTCCTGGGCTGGTGTGGTTACACGTGGTCTGCGGTTGTGAGGCCGGTTGGATGTACTGCCATATTCTCTGAAACGCCTTTGGAGACGGCTTATGGTGGAGAAATGAACATTCAATGCCCGAACAACAGATCTGGTTGACATTCCTGCTGTCAGCATGCCAATTGCACGCTCCCTCAATGCTTGCGCCATCTGTGGCATTTTGCTGTGAGACAAAACTGCACATTTCAGAGTGGCCTTTTATTGTGGACAGTCTAAGGTACACCTATGCACTAATCATGGTGTCTGATGAGCATCTTGATGTGGCACACCTGTGAGGTGGGATGGATTATCTCAGCAAAGCAAAAGTGCTCACTATCACACATTTAGACAGATTTGTGAACAGTGTTTGAGAGAAATGGTAATATTGTGTATCTGGAATGAATTTTAGATCTTTGAGTCCATCTCATGACAAATGGGAGCAAAAACAAAAGTGTTGCGTTTATATTTTTGTTGAGTGTGTATATATATATATATATATATATATATATACACATACACATATATATATACACACATATATATATATATATATATATATATATATGTGTGTGTGTGGGTGTGTGTATGTATATGTGTACACTGTAAAAAAGAAAAAGTTAGTTCAACTCCAATTTTCAAGGCAACCGACTGCACAGAGTTTTTAAGTTGTACGTATCAACTTAAAATTTTAAGTTTTGAAGTACTGCTATTATTAAGTTGGGTCAACTAAGCTTTTGAAGTTTGTTTCTATTTTATCAACTTATTTGTAGTTCATATTATCCCCTGTGAAAACTTACTATATTGAGTTGAAATTACTACACCCACAATAAAGAAACCGGGAGGAACATGCAAACTCCACACAGAAAGGCCCGGGTGACCCGGGATCGAACCCGCAACCTTCTTGCTGTGAGGCCTGAGTGTTGCCATTCAGCCACCGTGCCGCCAGCTTTTGAACTGAACACCAAAAATGACGGGCGCTTCTTTTCCAAACAAAGGAAAACCCTGAGAAACTCCTCATGCGACCCCGTTGCAGCAGATTGCTACAAGATTTCAAGTGAGCATGCGCAGATTAGTTAACCTGGTCCTAAATAAGCGTCTACTGTGATTTGTATATTATGCCAACTCAAAATCTTAATTAAGGTCAACTTTTTATCAGAAACTTCCAAAAGTGAGTTGAAATGACTCACTTGAGACAGTGTAAGATGCAATTGGTAATTTTATTGTTTGTGGATGCAAAACTCCTAGTAAACTGAACAAATTCAAGTTGTCATTTTTACAGTGTATATGTGTGTGTGTGTGTGTACTTTTTTGCATTCTTTACTGTGTATTTATTCAGATAGCTGAAAGGAGAAGGCATAAATAGTCAATTGTATTTACATATTTACATTAGGAAATGGAAGCTGTGTTTTTTTTTGTTTTTTTTCCCCCCACAAACCTGTACAAGTCCTAATCTCTTCTCCAGCGTCTCCTTGTTGCCCACGGTGCTGTTGAGTGCACCCAGCCTCTCCTGGATCATACTGAGCCAGGTCCATGTGGCCTGCAGAGTGTCCTCAAAGGCCTGCTGCTCCTGGAGGGTGAGCTGACAGGAGCGAAGCAGGTCCCTCCCTCTCCGCAGTAGAGCCTGATGCTGAGACTGGAGCTGAGCGGACACTCGAGTCTCACTGCCATCTCCTCTGCCGCCTTCGATTAGCGCCTGGGCCTCTTGACACAGACGCTCAAAAGAATCCCTGTATGGATAGATATTTTAAAGTTACATCATTTTAGTAGAAATTTGTGATTTGCAATACAGAAAGATACATATTTATCCATTCATTTAGAGTGATTTTACAGTGCGAATACATTCAGCTCTGGTTTAGCTTTGTTTTATTTACTTTATTCACTCGTATGTGGATTAAGAATGAACAAATAAATGAGTAGTCGATATGCATACACCAAAGCATATTAAAGCATATGCTTTAAAGTGAGAAAAGCATACGTGGCCATACCTTTCTTTCAGAACCTCTTGTTGAAACTCCTCCACTTGTTCAAGTATGACTTTTTCAGGACTTCGCTGCTTGGTCTCGAGAAAATCTGTGGTCATCCTCTTTTCCATGTGCTCCAACCACCACTTCAGCTTCTTAAGACGACTCTCAAACCTTAAAGAAAACATTTATGTTAGTCATATAAAATCCAACATAATGTATAGGTAGATATAGTGTTTTCATACCCCTTCATAAGAGATGCACTGTCTTCTAGGATCTGCTGGTTCTGTCTGCACTGCTCCACAAAGCTGTCCCAGTCCTGTTGTATGGATGACAGGTGCTGTTGGACCTGTCCAGCACTGGCTTTGGGCAGATGCAGGAGCAGCTTCTCTCCCTCCTCACAAACTTGAGTCAGACGCACCTCACCCTCCTCCACCCGCTCCATGGCACCCTGCAGAAAGAGAAAGGATTTTTAAAATAGAAAGATGTTCCAATTTTTTGAGGTGGGTAGTGCAGACAGAATACTGCCTTTATTAACATCAACTGTTTGGATAAACTAATGTATAATCTAAACTTAATTATATTTACCTTAATCTTTTGAAGTTTTCGATCCACAATATAAGTGTCTCCAGATCTGTCAGAGCACTCTTTAACTATCTCCCTTTGCTCTGAAAGCCAGCGATGAAACTCCTGAGCCAAATCTATAAAGCAGAAAAATATGTTAGCAACTCCATCCTGCATTAATTAGGGAAAGGGTAGAAAACTGTAGTATGTGGCTCAATATATTTACCGTTGAACTGTTGCTGGAGACAGGTTTGCAGTGAGACCAGTGTGCGGGCAGAAAGCTGGTTCACAGATTCATATGTTTTAATGAGGTCAGTGAGAGCTGAACCCAGACTGGCCAGCTCTTCAGAGGGGTATTTTCTACACAGTGTATTCAGGCTTTCTCTGGTGGCATCAATACTTCCCTGTTGATTTTGGAGCTCCTTTTGAATCTCCTGTAAAACAAAAGCATGTTACTACTTGGTCAATTCACACATTTGACAGTAGTTTTATAGCCATATACCAGTGATGGTGAAAAATACGACCATCTGCTTATCTCTGCAGTAGTACCTACAGCTATTTTCTACTTGATTAAACCATAGACTGTTTAAAGAAGTGGAGGGAAAGGGAGTGCGACGTCGCCTATAATGTTTGGCCCCAATCAAATGAAGCTCACAATGCTAGCAGTTATAGGGGCAAATTTGGAGCCGAGTTCCATATTATGAATAGAAATGTCTTTACGAACAAAATAGCAAAATAAAAACACCAAGACCGTGTAGAGCGGGTTAATACGAACATTTTAAGACCAAAATGACAGTTACAAAGAGTGGTAACAATTTTTCAATGTAAAGTCATCTGTAAACAGAGTCTATAGAGCCCAATGTTCATTTCCTATTTGGAACACGGTGACTAGCGGGTTAGCTATGTCCATTTATACAGTCTATGGATTAAACTTAATTGGGCAGCTTCTGAACAATGACCAGTGCTGACCAGAGAAACTGCAGCTGTACAAGTTCCCTTTGAGGTCTTGTGGTAATGGTAATAACACAATTATAATTATTGAAACAGACGTCTCTCCTCTCATATATTTGCCTCATTTGTCTAATTACCTTGACTCTGCAGATGTCTTCTGGGTCAGATCCTGTTGGTGAAGAAACCAAAGTGTCCTGCATACTTTTGAGCCAGGCTGACATTTGCGAGATATAGTCCTCCAGCTGTTTCCTTTGTGAACTGAAGTCTATTAGATTTCCTTTGGCTTGCTCATGCAGCTTCTGAACTGTATTCATCTTCTTGCGTAGATCATTCTCCAAAACCTGCCAAAAAATGGATAGCCATTCTAGTTGATGAATAATAATGTTATTTATTCAATTTATTTTTAGTATCTTACCTGTAGCCTTGCAGGAGTTTCTTGACTTTGGATATATTTCTTTAACTCTGAAATCTTGCTTTGGAAAGTTACAAGTTTCTGCTCCTTTTCAGTCATTTCACTCTAAAAAAAAATTGCATTATTTAGTGGGATGATAATTGATTGTTTTGAATTAAAGATATTGAAAATATATGCTATGAGTATATTTGCGATGTAATAAAGATAAATTATACCTGAAGTGTGGAGAGTCTTGCAGAGAGCTTTTGACTGTCATTGAGGTTGCCTAGACTTTCATTCAGTTCAAGTGCACAATGGTTGGTCCAGTTCTCAACATCTTCACAAATTTTGCGTACATCCTCCCACACCATCAAACTCTGGTTTAGATGTTCAATGTTGTCATCTATCTTCTCTGAGACCTAAGTTCAGATTTTTAGAGGTTTAAAGACTTAAAGCAAAGAGTGATGCATGTTTAAATCTTAAAATCCAACTTACATCCAGCCAGTGATCAACAATTGTCTCAGCATCTTTCTTCAATATTTGAGATTCACAGTCTGGGATCTTCTTTAGTTCAACCACAAGTTGCTTCCCTTTGTTCGAAAACTGGTCTAGTTCGTACTGCTTGCTTGCCATATCGATCTTGACAGTCTCGTGCTAATAAATGTATTAATTAGTCAAACATGACATAGAATTACATGACAATACATAGTTGAGCCAGTGGTAATAACATAATCTTTAAGTGACGGTACCTTAGAAAGTAATTTCTTGCTTTCTTCATAATCTTTTAAAACAGAGCTGATGTCAATAATAGACTCTGCTCCTTCAATAATGCCACTTATAGACGTTTTTAAGGCTTGATATTCCCTCATGAGCTCAACAAGGACATTGCATTGTTCTTGTCTGAAAAAAATGGATATGAAGTTAGTAGGAAAACATACTTTAAAGGGCCTATATTCTATTTTCTGACCTATGTTTATAATGTTGTTTCATTTATTTGGGCTGAGTTCTTCTCTCAAAAAGAAAACACCCTGTTCCACCTTGCAATATCATGTGGTAATACAGGAAGTGCTCCAATTTATTTTTAAACTCCATACACCCTAACCAAGGAATAACCCGTCTTTAACTGAGCTAGTTAACTTGAAACTACCTCTTCATGACATCACAAGGTGGAACAGAGCATTTAAATTTTTGGAGATGTGACTAATAATTCATGATTATTAAAATATGTATGAATGAAACAATACAAAAGTCCAGGTATGTTTTTGATGAGATAATATTATAACATAGCTTAAAGCTCATGAGTCAGTTTAGTGTAATACAGGACCTAATGTGAACAAATATTTATGGATTCTAAAATTTCATTGTTACCTTTCAGTAATGAGTCTCTTGGTGTCCTCCCACGTGGTCTCCAGGAGGCTGATTTCGCGGAGCACCTCCCCGCCGAGCTCTGCATCTCTCTTGGCCAGTTGGTTTCCCTTGTCCCTTAACCACTGCTCCTCGTGCTGGTGAGACTGGAGCTCATCCTCAAGCTGATTAAAGAATCGCAACCTAATAAATGTAAAATGTATACGGGAAACAAAATATTACCAACAAATTAAATAGCAAATTACAACACCAGTCATGCATAAAAGTGACTCCATATACAACAGTAAATAACATTTCATTGTTTCATATTTGCTTATCTGACATCAGTTCCAATATTAACAATTTCAGTGTTTTAGCTACTGTTGCTATTGGATTGTTTAACTATTGCTCATCACTTGCTATTCCTGTTAGAATATACACACCCACCACAATTACATTACAATCACAATCAGCAGAATCCATCAAATTCATGCTTATTTTTCAAGCTTCTAACACAAAAATAAATGATTTGATTCATGTCTGATACATTACATCCCCCTCATATAACACGTCCCCACTATGATTTCATTAATGTTATGTCAGTTTTTTGTATGACTTATGAGTATGCCTATGACTTAAAATGTGATATTGATCGTGTTTACTTTACCTCTGCTGTACTGCATGTAGTGTGGGCTCTTTGAAACTCTGGTGGTCAGCTTTCTCTTCAATATCCTCCACTGTTTTGAGTAGCTGTTCTTTTCTTTGTCTAAAAGAAGTCCATAATGCCCCAAGTGCCTCTGCTTCATTTTGTTTTGACCCAAGCAAATTCCTTACAGTGTCCAATTCAGAACTGAGCGCATCCGCCAACATCCTACACGACTTACGAGTCCCCTTTTCAGCACCAATATGTAAATGACTTTTGCATAGACTGCTATCCAAATTCACGGCTAAGGTTTCAAGCTGGTTTATATCTGGAACAATTGTAGCCAGTTCCTGTTGAAGCTCCTCCACTCGTCCTCTATCCCAGCTTCCAGCGCTTTCCACAGTCTGTCTGAGCCCACGTAACACTCCTGCAGCCACACTATGGGTTTGTAAGAAAGCTTCAAGTCTCTCTATGCATTCCAGTTGGAGGTCGGCCAGTTGCGTAGCCTCCAGATAAGGCTGGAGACAACTTTCAGCTCGACTTCGGAGCACTTCAGCGTCACCAGGCTCGCAGAATTGACAGAGTTTGCCAGCCTGTTGGTCCAAACTCTGCCTCACTCCAGACTGTTTCTCCAGTGTGGCTTGTGTCTCCTGTAAAAGCAATGGGAAAATGTCAACAACATAGCAGCACATAGAGTCAGTTTTCATGTAAAATTTAACAGCCTGTTCGCATCTCAGCCAATTGATCTATTGTATTCACTTTTTTGTAAGCAGTGACCAATGGCCTCTGATCCTCTGTGTACAGTCACCATGACAACAATTGCCTGTGTTTGGCTGATTAGCATTTTGTGAGGCTAAAGCTATTTCCACAGCCAAATCCAGTGGTCCCCAAAGTGGGGTTATGGGCCACCAGGGGCCCCATATGCCAGTCACTGTAACATTATTATTGTAATAAAACCTTGTATCTAGTTCTTCTTACCTTCACATGTGAGGCAGCAGCTTGCAGGCTGTTGATGTTAATTTGAGATGAGGAGTGTAGATTTGAAAGCATGGAGTCACTCCACTGTGAGAATTTTAGTAATGCCTGGTCAAACTGCTCTACCAATGACAGGTGGCTGTGGAGGTCTTGTATTCTAGAGGACAAGCAAAAAACATTGCATAAGTTGGAGCAACTCCAAACTTTATGTAACAATGGGACAGTGGAACTATGTTATGTCAAAGTTTAGCAAAGGCTAATACACGTAATTGGCCAACTTACCTCTGAGGTATGACTGCTTTTTGAACGTTTAATCGCTTTTGTAGAGTCTCAAGGTCTTCTTTTAGCTGGGTCACTCTCTCTTCCGGCGCAGAGGGATACAGTAATGTCCCCAAAGACATGAGCTCCAGATAGGAAGGCTCAAGGGTGTGGATTTCAGACTGCAATGACTGCAAAGAAAAAGACTGTTCATATTTGTACTGTATGTGTATGAATGTGTTGAGCATCAGTGGTTACTAAAGGTGTTCTATGTTTATAATGAGTGATCACTTTGTCAGTACTGCACCTGCAGGTCTTGTAGCTCACTGCGTAGCTTTGCTTTGTCAGCAGAAAGATAGGGACTTTCTGGTTTCGACATTGCTTCACACCTTTCCAAGCTTGAAATAAATGTAGACTGCTGTTTCTCATACCTGAGAGATATCAACCATGAACGTTTAGAAATATTGTTAGTATTGTTTGTTTTTTTTAGATCCTTCTTAGATACTTACTTTTGCCAGTGAGAAAGCAGACTCTCCAGTGCACTCTGCTTGTCCTTTGCTTCTCGTAAATGTTGATCGTATTGGCTGTTCAGATCTGCCACAGTCCTCTCTACCTCCTCTCTGTCACTGAGTCTTCGAGCTCCAGCCATGAGCGACAGCAAGGAACCCTTTAGCCTCTCCAAGTTCTGACGCACTTCCTGAAGAAAATAATGAATACAAAAACATCAACTTGGATCAATTAAAAAAAAACAAAAAAAACTTTCCTTTAAAGATATTTCCAGTGTAGACAGTAAAATTTAACTAAAGCTATATGGCAAAATGTTCAAAGTGAATAGTGTGACCAAAACAAAATAATTTCCAGCATTGGTGAAAAACTACACAGTATTTAGATCAAAGGTTAATACTTACCATATGATTTTGAAGAGTGTGATAGGTGTCTGATGAAGAAGTGCAGGATTTAATGGAGTCTTCTAGTTTTGTATGAAGTTCACCAATCGACGCTTGGACCTAGGACATGTCAACAGATAAGTTCATCTTTGCCATTTGCCAGAACATTTACAGTCTATTTTTTGTATTATTGACCCAAATTAAATCTGAAATGCCCTACTTCCTCTAGTCCAGCCTTGAATTTCTGCTTATGTGAAGAACTCTCCTCCAGTTGTGTGTCTAACTGCTGCACACTGTCCTTCAGCTCCTCCCAGTATCGTCGGACCTGAGTGAGCCGAGCTTTGACCCGGGCGGCCTCCCCCGAAGACACAAACTGGGCCAGAGCCTGGGACTGTGCCTCGAGCTGAGAGAGGACCTCAGAGCGCTCCTGTACCTCCACACTCACAGCCTGGAAGAGGAAGGTAAATTATTACAGCTAAAATACTATATGCATTCTGAGAAAAGTTGCAATGCATTATACATCTAATAATATAAGTCAGATGAATATTGAGTATAAAACATCTACAAATTTATTGGTTACTCAGTTTCAAAATTCTAAATTTCTACTTTTTTTTTTTGAGTGAAATTTAAGTAATTTTTTTTTTTTTTTCAGTAAAACACAATAGATAGTGGATACAGATTCTGTATAGCAACTGTGTACTGTTCTTCAGATAATGCTTTTTTTTACCTTTACTGTCTTAATCTGTTCATCCAGAGGTACAGGTGACGTTTTGGGGACTTCCAACTGTTTTTCTTTTGCCGAAATCCATACAGAAAATCCTTCAAATCCAGCTATGAACTGCTCCCATTGATACTTCATGTCTTCCAGGGTCTTTACACTGGAACACAAAAGCAGTCAGAACAAACCATCTTATATAGTCCAACAACAAAAATATGACACCAAATTATGCTACTCCTTACTCTTTCTTGAGCCCAGCCTCGACTTGGTCCACTTGTTCACTGAGGGTTCGGGCTTGTTGAGCCAGGAGATTTTTATTCTTGGGACCAAGTTGAATTTCTGTGGCTCTTTTAGATAACGTGTTCATATGAAGGACCTCTGCTTCACACTGTTTCAGTAGCACCTTTTCAAGGAAAAGACAAAAGTGCAAGATGACTTTACTTATGATATGATATGCCTAGAATGAAAGGAAACATCAAATTAATGTATTGTCATTAATTATACATGGATAAAAGAAGGGTAAGAACAATAATTGAATAATTATTATTATGATTAATAATTGAAATAAAAAGAACTTACAGTGAAGATGACCAAGCTTGTAATGTAAAAATGTTACATATGCCCTGACAAAGACACCATGTGCTTCCCCTTATTAACTTTTGATCCTCATCCTTGAGGAGCACCTGTTCTGAACTTCAACTAAGATACCCTGAACCTCTCACTTCCTCTGTGTTTTTAAACAGAACTTACTTTGGCCTGATCTAGTTCCACAGCCAGGCTTTCAGGGCTGCTGAAGTTCATATCTCTTTCCATTGTAGACCGGGCTTTTGAGACAAACTCAAGGACTGCCTTCTGTTGACTGTCAAATTCCTGCCACGCCGCCAGTGTCACCTAAAGACAATAATAAGAGAAGTCAGTAATTATGTGTTTGAAACATTTCCCACTTGGCATCTATAAGCCAGCATTATGAATTAAGTCCTTCAAAGCATGGTTATAATGTACAGTATATATGGCAGATCTTTATTAGTTTACCCTACTCTGGAATAAAGATAAGTTCACCGCCAGTGCCCCTGAGTTTGTTCCAGGTAGACTCTGTGGACTCCTCACCTCCAGGCTCTGTTCCTGTGAATCCATGTTGTGCTCCATTTTGCTCAGTGTGTTTTCGAGACACTGCAGGTCCTGCTGCAGACTGTCCCCCACTCCCTCCTCAGCCTGGAGCTGCTGCCCTCTGGTCATCAGCTGCTGCACGTCACGTCTCTTTAGCTTCAAGCGCTTTAGGAGTTGCTGGGATGAAAGAAAAAAATATTTCTGTATAACTGAAGATAGACTAAGATTTTAAAACCAGGCTAAGCCAGCAAATTCAAGCAAGGTGATTATTGAAAATGGCAAATGACTTCTATTTGTTGTAACTTGTATTATTATAACAGATACATAAACAGGATATATGTTTGTTATTACCTGATAAACCAGCAGTAGTTGTTGTGCCTCTCTGACAGTCGGTGAGTCCAAAATTTTGGTGACCTCGGCCTGAGACTCTTTCTGCCCCTGAACCAGATCGTATAGTGTACTCTGCACTTCCTCCCTGAACTGAACACAGTCCCCCACGGCCAAAATCATCTTCTCAGCCTACAAATACAAAAACTGATATTTTCAGTAAGACACACAAATAT
Organism: Odontamblyopus rebecca; assembly: GCA_030686955.1. NCBI lineage: Eukaryota > Metazoa > Chordata > Actinopteri > Gobiiformes > Gobiidae > Odontamblyopus > Odontamblyopus rebecca. Next base: position 17,572,412 of record CM060670.1, on the reverse strand, counting down.
GCTTAAAATGCCACACTGCACATAACATTGCTATCATAGACTGTATAAACAAGTGAACTAAGGAAGTGTGACTTGATAAATTCAGTGCAACAGAACACTGTCTGCACACACCTCTATGAGTGAGACCAGGAGGTTCTTGAAGTCGGTGGAGAGTTTTCTGAGGGCGCTGGCTTGCCTCTGCCCATCACTGTCAGCACAGACCTCTAGGAGCACAGCCATGCGCGCCTTGAGCCAGCTCAGGTTCCCCTCCTGGAGCTCTGCATCACTCCTCAGCTCCTGGAATAAACAACAACATGTGACGTGGACAATGTGCTCTGACACAGGAAGGCTTACAAGACCTGAGGCATGGCTGCACATAGATTATGCTTTGATAGGCATCCAAATTCAAAAGGGTACATTAAGCTTTTGAACTAAATTGAAATTTACATCTCTATATCAAAAGATTATTAGATTATTAGAACAGTTTATTTTTTTTACTGCCAATGCATCCCTAAAAAAAACAATGTTTACGAGAGGAAAAAGAAGCAAGCTCTGAAAGTACAATTCAGTCAATACTAAAGGGTTATAAATAACTGCTGATCAATAGTAATCTAATCAACTTACCATGATGGAAGCTTTGACCTGGCTGTACTTCCTGGGGTCATTGGCTCTGGTTCTCAAAAGCCTCAGTTGACTTTCTTTTGATATAAGCCAGCAGGACAGTTCTGCATACCTGTGTAGAATAATATTGACAGTATTTATAAGGTAGTAAAGTAATTGGATGGAGCCAATCAGAGAACACTGTTTGACACAACAATACAAAATGCAGTTGTTGCTATTTGGAAAATAAACTATTTTGTATTATAATAATTTCTATATTTAATTTTGACGTGTACATATACATTTATATAATTATGCCTTATTTGACACCAATCTCTTGCAATTTTTGCTACTTAATTTGAATTTATTATTACAATTTATATTTTCGCTCATTGTTATTAATATATGTAATATGTAATATATTATGTTGTGTGAACTACTGTGTCCAAATAATTTCCCTTGTGGATCAATTAGGTTTGTCCAAGTCTAACGCTTAAACCTCCAGTCTCCACTTCTTTGTCTTGTACAGAAAAAGTACTGTGGATGAACAAACGTAAATGTAAACTCTCAACTGCAATGCAGCAAAACAAGATGCTTTGTGAATTTTGTTTGAACATAGTATTGTATAAACGGCTCTGTATCAGACCTTGCATTGTAGTCTTTCCATTTGTCCTGGTGCTGCAGTAGTTTCAGATAGGTGCTGTCGATCTCCTCTCTGACCTCAGCGAAGTCTTTTCTCGCAGTCTCCATGACCTGATGAGTCGAGTTGTCTTCTGGGAGTTTCTGACACAGTTCCTCCATCAACTGCAGCCTCTTCTCACAGATGGACAGGGGACCTTTATCTCTGAAAAAAGCCTGCAGAGATATAGAAATACATTTGAGGCAATTGTTTAGTAGCAGTAGCAGTAGTATCGTTCACACCCAAAAAAAGTCCATAGTTAAACCAGCAAACAAGAATATGAACTGAAAAATGAATACAACGGTTTAAGTAAGTAATATTAATTAAAATAGTAATATTAGTAATAATAGTAGTAGTATTACACAGTTGCTCTCACCCTGTGCTCCTTGATAAGCCTCTCACTCCCCATACTGGCCAGATGTCTGTTCTCCCGAGTCACTTCAGTCTGACAGTCCTGAAGACACATGGATAACTTACTCCTCTCCCCTTCCACTTTGAGACACAGCAGGTGAAATGGAGCATCGGTCTGGATATCCTGGAAAATGAAAAAAAAAGGGATAACTGATATATTCCTGCAATTCCTTGTTTAATTTATTTATATTTTTGGCTACCTTCCAGTGTTTGTGTAGCTTTCTAACTGTTTCTTGGAGGGACTGTTGCTCCTGCTCTGGTAAAATGTCTGTTAGGTCATCACAAGCTTTGAGGAAGGAATTCAAGACCCGCTGGTCTAATTGGCCAAAAAACTCCTGCAGAAGCCAAAACATTACATTATTGGCACTTAACTACCTGTTATCTTAAATCAATTATGTTTTATATAGAGTATGCATTTATATAATAGTGACTTCATTAGCACTCAAAGCAACAAAGTATTTCATTCATATATCCATGCACAAACCATATAAAATACCATTGTAAATCATTTTCTTACAGTGTGTTTTTTGAGCAGCTCCTCTGGGTTCCCTGTCTCGGTCAAACAGGTCTGAGCCATTTTGAGGACTTTCTCCAACTCGATCCTTGATTCATCAAACCTCTTCATCAGGCTGCTGTTTGCCTCCATGTGTCTCCTCCACTCATTTGACTCATTAATCATGGTCTAAATATCCAGTCAAACAATTCAACATAAGAAAACAATTATTACATACTTGTATGCGATCAAAGATTTAAGACAAATGGGTACCACTTTAAAATAAGTACACCTTCATAAACTAAAACTGATTAAAAAAATAGTTTATTCAAATTCAGGCTTAGTAACTATTTAATGAAGAGATTATGGTTAAGAATTAGAGTTAATGTATCAATTTAGTAGCTACTAAACATGATGCATTCTTGTGTTCATTATGAGCTCATCAAGTCTTTGCTCATGCTTTATTAAGGCTATTTAAACTGAAGTCTTAATAAAGCATTGGTCATAAAGGGGGTCTTGTTTCTCATCATCAGATTCTTGTTGTAAATGATAAGATTTTGAAATGAAAAACATAACCCTGTGTCTTACCTGTGATGCAGCCTGCAGGTCGCCCACTCTCTTCTGCAAAAGCCCCATGTCCATGTGCTGAAGAGTTTTACTGGTGTTCATGATCTTCTGAATGCTTTGGTGGTTCCTCTCGATCACAGTCAGACACTTCTTACAGCTATGTGTGAAGGTCGCCAGCTCCTGCAGCATTTAAAACAAGAGCCAAGTTCCTCAGATGCAGTAATTAACTTCTTTAGTAAAATCGAAAGGAAGGACTGAACAATTTGGGGAAAAATTTTTTGGTCCTTTGGGTCCTTGTTTTGAATAAATTACAATACTATAATTGAGACAGATTTAGATAATTTATGCAATGATGTATGTCTTTTTTATGGTGACAATGTAACATCTGTCCAGGGAATATGGATGAAAATTAGCCTTGTGCTTAAATCTGGTGCAGATTTACAGAAATGTTCATTAATGTACACTGTCCCTGTCTAATAAATAAAAAAAAGAGGTACGTTAAGTCAAAATTCAGTTAACAGAGCACATTTTAAACACATCCAGTGTCAGGGCAGTAGATAGGGCTTTTTTTAGGCACCCTCATTTTTGTCAATGGGCCTGCCAAGGGTATTAACATTTGAGAAAAATATGTTTAACTAAGTTTCATGCATAATTATATGGAACATTTTGTGATGTGACAACCTATATAATTACAACTTTTGGGATTGGTTAATATCATTGGCCATTTAAATTCTTAAAGGTACTGTACACATGAATTGTTTCCTTTGAGTGTACCTGGCATCTCTGTTTGTAGTCCACTGGTCCCTCAGAATCCATGGAGCTGGTGATGTGACTGGCCTTCTCTAGAGCCTGATAAAACCCTGTGATGTTCTTCTCCATTTCCTCCAGCAGGGGCAGAAGGGACTGGGACTCTTTCAGTAAAGGTAAACATCTTTCTCGCACCTAGGTATTAAAAATGGGTTTTATTGTACGGTGCAAAAATCTATGAAATAAAGGCATGGTATCTGGTGAACTAAAGTCTTAATTTTTTTAATGTAAAATCTCTTACAACATGAATTAATCTAAAATGTGATCCACAAACCTGAATCATTCAAAGATGCTGTTTGTGGAGATATTACCTTGCTTAGTTGATCCTTGACTGACGTCATCACAGAATTCATCTGTGAAACTTCTTCTTGTGGAGTGTCTTTGGTCAAAAGTTGAGCAGTGCGACACGCTGCTTTACAGGCTGCCTCCATTGCTGGGACTTTATGCTTAATTTCCTGCAAAAATACGTTAGACTCTGTAAACTTGTCTTTCACATACGCATAAAGTAACATGTAATAAATAGTAGTACCTCAACATCTTGTACAAAAGCTCGGACATTGAGGAAAGACACTTGAATGGGAGCAGTCATCTTCTCATCAGTTGCATCCATAAACATTTTGAGGGTGTTGATCCCATCATGGTAGTCCTGCCTCAACTTATCAACTTCATCAGCTCTTGCATACTGTATAAAGACATAAAATACATTAAAACATATGTGCTATATAAAGATCTAGATTCAAGATTTTTAAAGATCAGTGTGATTATTTACATGTTTGACTTTGACAAAGAGCTCTCTCCACCTCCCGTTCAGCAGGAGAAGCTGTTGTTTCAGATCTCTGGATACAGTTTCATCACACGTTTCAATGAGGAAGTTTCCAGCATCATTCATGTCCATGTGTTGCTGAATCCAGTGAGACAAGTTTCTGAAAAAATCCTAAAGAAAAAACAAAACTTGATATTGTGGAATTTAAATATTGTTACTAAACATATTTTATACTGTATAACCATCACAATTTGGCCAACTGAAACTCCCTCAAATTTATGTAACCTGCAGTCAACTCTATGCTCGGAATTTAAAAACTTGACATAATCCATTCGACTTTTCACATAGAAGTTACTCACCCGCTTTGCAGTTTCTGATTGGTTTAACATTAGCTCTGCATCCTCCAGCCAGGCCTGCAGCGAGACCACTGTGCTGCTGTACTTGTCCCAGTTTGAGATCACCTCCTCCAGCATACTGCGCACGCTCCGCACCTCCAGAGCCAGGTGCTTCCACTGAGCCGTGGTTTCATTCAGGAACTTACTCACCCCCTCTGCCTCATCAACTGTAAGTACAAAGTATTTCAGCTCACCTCTCAAAAACTGTAAAGTGCAGTGTGTCCAGAAATTATACATTTTATAGCATATGCTTTGCATTACTGTGCAAAAGTCCATGAACAAAACACACTGCTAAGTAATCAAATGAAAAATATAATCTAAAGCCATAAAAAACACACACACTGATGTGCTGGTTATGGCTGGGTATCAGTAAGAAGTTGCTGATACAATACATACTTCGAAGTATATATTTCAAAGCAATTCCGTATGATTCAATAAAAATAAAGGCTGTGAGTGATACTTCTTGTGCAAAGTTAATATGAAACACGCACATTTTAATCTTCAAAAGAGTGAAATTGTCAAATGTGTTGCATAAACGAGTTTCCTTCCTCTAAACAAGCAACAAAACTGTAGCACTGTAACAAAAACAAATACTTGATATAAGTATTTTATATCAATACAATCAATACTATATATTAATCATCACATTAAATTATATTTATTTTGATATTTTGGCGCAAAAAGTAGCTTCTAATGCATTTCACAACATGAAATAAAATATAACAAATAAATTATAACAGCCTTCACCTGCTTAAAACTAATGCACAGTATGGTACACCATTTTGAATACTTTCTGGAGACACCTTGTATAATCGCTGCAAAAAATACACAGCTCAGGGATTGACTGGGGTTGATTTTTGGGTTAGAAGAATGTTCGCTTATGAATCACAATGTGTCACATGCTAGCAATTAGCATTCCACCAAACGCATGGATTTCTGGAATACACTTCAAGCACAATGCAATGTGATTTTAATTGGAGGTAATAATAGGATGTTAAATAGGAAAAGTGCATCCCCAGATTTTTAGGAGAAGACAGGCAAATTTGGGATGGATTAATGCTGTTAGGTTGGTTTTAGACTTACCTCGGTTACAGGTTTTGTACCCTGTAACATGAAATCCACAGTAACAACAATTTACTATGAACCAGACCAACAGACAAAGTGTGTAATGTTGAAGAATGTAGAATAAAGGTTATATAAAATCTTACTTGTGCTGTCAGATCTCACATAGACTTCTGCAGATTGTTTAAGGGCACTGAAGATTATGTCGTACTGGTCAAAAAATCGATAGTTTTCAATAAAAGTCTGGAGGGAAAACAGATAAAGAAGTAATATAAATACTATGAATGCACACCGCACTGTAATCTAAATGAACTTACAAGATAGTTTTGCAAAAGGAGCTCCACAGAGTCCCTTCTGCCATATTTAATGATCCAGGTCTTGAGCTTCGATTCAGCCAGAAAAAGAAAGGACAAGAGTCTGTACTTCATTTCCCAGAATTCCATCTTGATCAGGTGACCATGGCATGATGTTGACACAAAGTTAAACCTGAAATAAAAAGTAGAAATAGATGAAATGTTTCTATTTGCAGAACACAATAAAATAATTACAACTTCATCTTAGTGTTTTTGTAGATGAATGCAAAAGCCAAGAATTTTGAGCACATGCAAGCAGGTTTTGTCAGTTAATAAATATATAAATACCTACATAATATAAATACAGAAATATATAAATCTCCCACAAAAATCAAGCTTGGATAAGCTAAGACATCAATATACAAAATAGTTTTACCGTTCAGCCATGTCTTGTAGCTGTTCAGGAGGTACTGGGACTCCATTCACTGATCTGTCCCTGTGAATCTGCTGGAATGTCTGTCGATGGGGCTCAAGGCTTTTTAATATTTCCTGCAAAATGAAAAACATCACTCATTCTATTTCTACAATATAAATAGCAGGTCCAAGATTAAAACTGCTGCCATGTTATTCTTGAATTTTGCTGATAATGCAGGGAAATCGGTACCGTATGTTGCTCTAGTTTTCTGTGGATCACGTTGGCAGTCTCCTCGTGAACATGGTGAATGGGAATATCGTCTCTGAGGGCCATCTCTGCTCTGTGCAGCCAGGCTCCAATCACTCCGAGGGGGCCGGGGAGGGACTTGTCCAGGTGGATGTGCCACTCCAGCAGCTGTAAATGACAATTCACAGTAAAGATTCCACATTCTTAACATTAATTATTCATTCATTCGTTTGTTTGTTTAATATATTATTTAGTTGATTAGTCAGATAGATACATCGATCACTCACTAAACAGATGAATATCATTCACTTATGGATTCATCAAATTTTAATTGAGATTACATCATTTCTTGCCACTGGTCATCTTAGGTCTTTTTAATTGTGAGATCCACATTCAGTCCTCTGTCAGTAAAAGCATGTGGTTTGAAAAAAGTTCAGAGGATTTTGATAAAATAAAAAACTTTTTTTTTTGTTAGATGGGAGTGATTAAAATCTGCATTGTTTATGTTCAGGAAATTCATATTGCAAGTCATTTTTAAGTTTACAAAATCAAATAAAATTACCGGTACACATTTTTTGTCATGTTGCCCAGCCCTACTTTGTATATCTCCCATCTTCACAAAGAAAAATCTGGCCATAGTTGAAAGTTAAGATGATTTTAACAAGGGCCTGGACATGTTTTTGGATGTCCTGAGGATCAGACTGGACGGGTGAACAAAACTCTCTTTGTTTCAGTCTCATTTACTCTGGACTGACTCTGAGCCAAAGGCTTTTATCTTCCTGAATTGTCACCAGTGGCTGCAGTGGATGGCAACAGTCACCACAGATATTCATTGTTTAATCATGGGAAAGCTGATCAGGCCATATTGTGTCATGGCTAGATAGTCAATATAAATAAGAAACAATCCACATTTGCATAATAATAAATAAAGTAATATTTTTAATAACTTTCCCCAAATAAACCATCTACATAATTTGGTAACGCTCTCTCTCTTTTTTACCATTTAACTCTAATGTATTGTGCTATTGGTTGATCAAATATTTGGTCAGATAAATGATAAAGTACATGTTTTACAAGCCAAACCAACACACAAACAAAACACCTAAACACTTTGGAATATTTAGTTTGAAAAGACTGGTTTGTCTTTTGTCACAAGTGCATTGTTAAGTTATTGTTTCATTGTCATTTGTGCTCAGCGGCATCACAAAAGGGTTTAAAAAGTCAGCTGCTGACACCACTAAGCAAAAAAGAGGACAAAGGCTTTGTCTGAGAGTAAAAAAAAAACTGTTGAGTACTTTAATGTACAAACTACATGTTTAAGTGCATTTTCTAACTGAGAGGGAAGTGAATTAAAATGCATGATAAGCACAAACTTACAAAGTTTTTCTGTGAAAAATAATATGTATGAAGGTTTAACTAGGTATGAAAAAAATATCACGTCTCAGCAATAATAGTAGACCCAGCAAGCTGTCATGGCGACCCTCTGCATCTGCCACTGTGCCCATAATTATGTGTCAGTTTCCACACAGAGTTTTAATGACCTCCATTAGTGACACTCACCCTGGCAGAGACCCGGTCCCAGGCCTGTTTGACCAGGGCCTGATCCACAGAGAGCTTCCCATCTCGACTCACAGGCTGCAGCAGAGGATCAGTCTGTTTCTTCTTCATCTCATACTGCACACGGAAGGTCTTGAATGCCTGTCATTACAAACAGGTAAATTAAACTTAAACAAAACAAGTAATGAATCAACCAATAATCAAACATCTCCTCATATATTTACCTGGTATTTGTCAGTGAGGTTCCCTTCTGCTCCCTGCGCTCTCAGAACATCTTTCTCCAACTGGTCCAAAAACACCTTGAGCTCCCTCAGCATCTTCCTCTCCTCTCGCTGCCAGGGAAAAATACAGTTTAGAGACATGAAATTTTAATAGTTGGTAAATGTATAGCATAGATAGAGTAATCGTTCATCAGTTCAGTTACACCACAGTAGTAGAAATCAAACAGAGTGTGTTAAACATGTGGAGAAACTCTTCACTATAAGTTACTACCATAAATAATTCACACATACCTCAAGCATTTGCTCTATGTCATGGGGACCAAACTATCCAGGAAAGCATCAAGGCACAAAGAGAAATACACCCCAAACAGGTTAGAAGAAGGAGAGGCAAAGAGGATCAAAATGGAAGGAAATGGAAAGAGAGGAATAATGTCAAAAAACAAGCAGCATGCAGCGCAGGGTCAAAGCTCTCACCTGTAGCACTGGGACTGAGAGTGCAAAAGTTGGAATTGAGCCAAGAAGCAGCTTAATGTGCACAAAGGTAAACACATGAAGAAATTAAATCATAAAAACAAAACTGTGACTGTGACATTTTATGAATGTATGTGCATGCAGTGAATATTACACCAAAATTTGAAAAATGTTGACACATTTACATCATTTATATTGACATAAAATAATTGATTAAACATTTATGGCAATAAAGCACAATAAACACAAAAAAATTGTCTGTCAACATGAAATGAAGGTGGGTCAGCCTTTAATGATACTCGGTCAACATCAAATATAAATACTGCAGATGGCCTATGCCTATTTTAATGTCTCTTGTGTCATTATTGGCACAATTTGCTTTGAACCTTTAACAACATGACATGAAATGCAGATATACTGTAATCTGTATCATGATAAATTGAGCCATTCATGATGTTGGTATAAGTTTTTATATATTTAGGATATTTTGCCCTTCACAATTTTGAGATTCACTTGCCTCATAGCTCATTTGGTTAAAGAGGATTTCTAGTCTGGAGGCCCTTTGTCTGCTATGGTCTTTATTTAATCCGTTTAAAGCAGGACAGGAGTAAACTGTTTTGTCCAGATGCCAATAAGGGGCTGGTAGCATATGACAAGAACCAATCAGAGGCAGTCACTAAGTCATGTGTCATTTCAATAGATTTACTGTATATGCCTAAACCACTTTTGAGATTAATCTGATGGCACATGGCAGAAATATGGAGAGGCTTAGGGACTTTTAAGCATGCCACAAATGAAGTCAGCGTATTATGTAAATGGTTGCTAATATATTTTACCACCATTTTATAGTGTATAATATACCAGTTTCATTCTTATTAAAAAAATGCTTTCATAGTTAAAAATTAGCATTTAAGAATCTCTCATTACGTAGTTACCTCATCATGATGCCCGTCAGTTTCAGAGTGAGGGTTTGGATAGTGCTTTAGAAACTGGGCCACATACGTCATTATGGACTTTTCATCTGGTTTGTCTACATCCACATCTGAAGAAAATAAACAAATGGTCAAGTTCATCATATAAGAACAAGAATTTCATGAGGTAATGTCCCAAATAGAATAAAATCCATACACTACAAACTAGGAAAATCAAGATAACAACTAAACCAAACCTTTACTATGCCAAAGAGAACTGAAGGACTAAACCTGGTCTAAACTGGGTCCAATAAAGACAATCCATGAACGACATCAGAAATAAAAAAAATTAAAATGGAATCCAAACTACAACTGATCTCAAAGCACTACTAAAAGAAGACATCATCAAACATGTAAATGAATATTTGCTCTGCTCCTTTATCATCTGAATTCAAGTCTCTTCCATTACTTTATAAGTGGCCTTAGAATGACTCAGTAAAAACAAAAAGACAGATCTCTCTGTGTCCCCCTCCAAGTTAATTACACTTGTCGTCATATTTGTATCCTGACGATAAATCAAGATCATAGTCTGGGAATGCACAGTCTCTTGTTGCAGTGAGACAGCTCAGAGACTGCAGCGCTGCTGCAGACCACATCAATTCGACAGTCTAAAATCCTCAGGGAGAAAACAGATGGATGAGAGGAAATTTGTCATTTTAAGTCTGACCAATTGGATGAAACTGAATACTAATGAAGAGAGAAATGTACTCAAATAGTGTTATGGTGTTTTGTATAGTACTGATGCTGCAGCTGGTGTCATCAATATTCCCTGGGGATGTGATCATGGATCTATAATAAGAACTGGATAAGACACGCCCCCTCTATCCGTGACCCCAGATTGATTAGTGGTTGCTCTTCGGTAATGCAGCTCTGACCCAGAAAGAATTCTCCCATAAAAGCACAATGCATTTTTTATGAAATCAAACTGCCCATGTTTGGCATCAACAGCTTTCATAAAAGTCTGATTATTTTGTATTTTTACAATATGAACTTTAATTTTTTTTTTATCGTTAAAGCGCCTAAAAGTTAGCTCTGTAAGAGTTAGCCTAGCTCTGCTCTGAGCCCGCGCTAGGTCCACTCTAGCAGCAGATTTGTCAGAACTGCACATTTTTGAAGTCAAAGGTTTTCCAGTATTGGGCCATTAATAAGGAAATAAATGCGGAAGTGTAAATCTTTTTTGGAGTCATGCACCAATGAGCACAAGCCATTGAAAATATTACGATGCCGTCTTGGATTCATCTTCCAGATTTTATTATAGTTCTATGGGTGTGATGCTAACTGTAGGCTCTGCTCTACTCAAGTTAGACTTTAATCTGAATTTTGTTGTAGAACACCCCGAGCATTATGTCACTGCAAAGTATCAATATGAATACGGTTAGTGTTACGTGTGCATGTAGAGCACTATTGGGTTTTGGTTCCCTGTTTGTTTGCCAACTCTTACCCTATACAATTTTGTGTTGAATTGTTAATCATGCTAGACCACATGATATAAACTGGTGTTTGTTGCATAAAATATTGTGCTCCCCAACTGTAACTGTAATTTAATCTGTGTACATGATCTGGGTCACCTTCTGGATCGAGCAGACGGGGGATTCCCAGTTCATTTTCCGCTAGACTGAAGGCCTCCTCCAGGTTCTCTCTGTTGCCTCTCCTCCTCACCAACTCCATGTCCACCAGATCTGGTCTGATGGCATGGACCAGAGACTCAAACGCCACACCATTACGCCAACTGGGCCCAAAATCCTTCACCTCAATCCCATGGTATCTAAAAGCAGGTTTATACAGTCATTAATGGTAACAGAGGAATAATATTAGAATTCACAAACATCCAAAGCTTTCCATTATCTGGTTGCCTATAAGAAATAGTTTTATTGGTGCAACTCAGAAGCAATATCCTTGAGATTAGAGGGGAAAACATAAACCTTTTTATTTGTGTATCAATTTTACATCCTAAAATCCTACAGTATATTCAAACTTGCTCACAAATCACATCAAAAGTGGGATTAAACTGGGACTACGCCAGGATCGTAGCATGTCTATTATCAACATCATAATGGAAAAAAACTATTTAAAGTGAAAACATCATACTGAGCTGCTGTGGACTGCACCCATCGAAGCAGAGCCTTTTTGGCGTTGCCCGGGTATTTGTTGATGACTTTCCTCTTCATGGGGGGACTTCCTGTTTCAGAGCCGGGGATACTTTCCACTGAAGAGTTACTGTTGGACAAGGCCTGGAGGGATGGCAGGTTACTGGTCAACTCCTCAATCTGGAAGTGGAAGAAAAACATCTATTACAGCTGATACCATCAAACATAAGATTTAAATGGTTATTAGATTAAATTAAATTATTCTGCAGTTAATTCAAATAAGTGAGCTGCTTTACCTGGAAATAGAGGATAATGGTCCACATCAACCCAAGGACAATGGATGGCCGTCCGTCTGCGACATCGGTGGCGTGAATGTTTACAAGTTTAATCTGAAATAAAATCACAGGCAGGTCTTATTGTCGATCATCACTTTTTATTGTAAGGCAAGCAGGCCAAATAAAAAGTGCAAGCTGCAGCATGCATCAAAGACATTATCTTTGATGCAAATGCGTTCAATATTATTCAAATTCATTTGACAAACCAAAACACAGCCATTGTAAAAAAAAACATTATAGAAAGAATAAATAAACTGTAAACTGTGGAAAAATAAATGTATATTGTTAGTCTATACTTCTATAAAACATTTTACCTTCAATTACTGTACATTCCAACTTTTTTTTTAAATGCACATCTCTCCAAGTTTATAAAAACATACACAAGTGTGATCTCTTTTGTACATTTTCCCAGATCAAAGATTGCATAAAAAAGATGCAGAGCTGTGTCCATGCATCGTGCACCAGTAGAAACAAAAGCATAAATGTCAGTCACGGCAGAGCAGAGACTGACCGGGGATCCTCGATACAGGGACTGAAGAGACAGAGAGACCACAACAGTGTCAGTCCTCAGGGAGCTAAGTGCGACTCACAAAGAGCTCACTGTTATGTAATCAAGTGTTACTGCTGCTGCCTCTCCAAACACACTTCACACAGGCTCTAGCTCACAGGGATTTTTACAACTAAATGTCACATATATTACAGTTTATTCTTTCTGATACTCAGTTTTGTGAAAATTCATCCAGTATTGTTCAAAGTCAAACGTTACCTTCCTGCCTTCGAGAAATTTAAGTGCTGTGCCGATGTTGGAAACCCAGTGGATCCTCTTGAGTTGGCGGCCTTGTTCACATGGCTACACAAAACATTTAAAAAGTTCAATACCATAATTCACAACAAAGTACAAAACACACATTTAAGAAAGCACAATGTACATCTAACAAAAAGAATGAAAAAATGTGAAAAAGGAGTAGGAAGAAGCAGTACTTGAAGTTGAAATTACTATATTATTTTCATGCAAATTTAAGCTCCACTCACCAGTCTCTGACCAGACAGCACCTCCAGCAGCGCCAGGAGCTTCACCCCATCTTTGATATCCTCGAAAAGGTCGTTCACCTCCAGAGGCGGTTTATGCTGAAGCCGAGAAACATATTGCCAACAACATAGTTAGGTTTCATGCATGGGACCTTTTAAAAATCAATCTTGTACATTCTAATGGAGAATGGTTATTTGCATTCTGAACATTAGCCTAGCAGTACACAAATGCTGCTTGTTAGAAAGAGCCTTGTTAGCAAAGAGCTTCCCTGCAGCTCAAAACATGGTGCCTATTCCTCCAACAGTGGCGTGATGCCCAGTGTGAAGGCAAGCTTTCCATTTAACCCTAATGTGAAAACATGGCTTTGGGTACACAACATTAAGAAGTAGGCAAAGTCAGAGGTAACCAGCAACCACACTGTGTGAGAACAGATGAGTGTCTGTTAAGCACAATGGGGAGGTAATTAAAATGTATTTATTGGCTTTGTAAACAGAGTACTTCGCACTGAACATATTTTGTGTCATGGCGCAGTTGGATGGGTAACAAGGCCAAACCAAGTCCTCAGTCTGTGCTGTTATGTGTTCTAGTTGCAGGCTCGAAGTTAAATTAACAATTTACAGTCTTTGTAAGTAATGTACATTTGTTTTTCACTGTTGCAAATTTATCTGACAGGGTGCTAATCACAAAACCTCTCCTTAGGTAAGATTTGTGTTTCATTTATGAGTGCACCAGTGGAAAAACAGCAATTTAACCAATGTTGACAAGTAATGAATTGAAGCATTAAATTTATTTTATTGTGACTTCCTCCAACATATAATAGCTGCACAATTTAAAACTGACATTTTACTCTAACATTGTTCTGTATTGTTATAGCTGAAATTACTATATCACATTTCTTGTTGTTATCATAAAAAGCTGTCCGGCGTGGAAACTAGTCCCTCCTCAGTCACATGGGACTTTAGCCGTGGAAAAACAGCTAAAAAGGTGGAAAACTGCTTGTCTACACAGTATCAAAGGAAACTGACACATCATGGAGGAAGGCTGTGTAAACCAGGGGAAGCTGAGATAACACACTTTCACTGAGGTAAGTGGGTGTAGTTAAAACTAATATCCAATACAGATAAGCCATCTCTTATGTAAACTCAAATACAATGCAATTTAATTATGCTTCTTAATGGGGTACTTTTCCTATATAAAGCAGACTTCACTGGCTCAGAAATCAGACACCCAAGCATAATTAGTTGCCATTTACCTAAATCATTAAGATTACTCATAATTTGACATCACACCTTTCATTTCCTTATCTTATGACATACTTGTAATAGCTGCATGCCAACACTACTGCCTTTGCTGCTGATTCATAGCCATCTTAGTCATCATCTCAGAGTTATTTTAAGTCCACAGCGTGCAGCCCTGGGACCATGTGTTATTGTTCTGTTCCTCAGGTGCTGTTTATAATATTTTTGATCCTGAAACGCAGAGAGATGCCCACAGGGAGCTGTCCTCACCCTCCATCTCTCCATCTGCACCTACTGCCTCCCCACAGACTCTGCACACAAACCTACATACAGATATAACCTCCACCCACACCAGCACCCACACCAGGACCCACACATGACACCTACACAGTCACGCAATGGTTTAAGGAAGGGTTTTCTAAGATATTCACAACCACCTGCTGAGAGAAGAGCCATTTTTCATCATTTTGATCCATGTTTAAATGTTAAACCAGAAAGAAGACTCCACAAGTCATATAGGACTTAACAACAACCATGAACAACAAGTCTAAAAGAGGGTTTAATGAGGAAACCAGTGTATATGGGCCCAGACGAGGGGCTAAACCAGAACTATATTAAAGAATAGGACCAAACTCAAATAAAACAGGCATAAACCAGTAATAGCAACTTCAGCTTCACTAGCATGGCTCTAAATTAAGCTAAGTGAAAATAACAAGAATTAATAAAGAAACATATATCATGCCACAGTGGGTCAAGGAGCTCAGACTTTTCATGATTAAATGTTATGTTATATTTATATCATATTCCAACGCCACTGAGGAGCAGCTGTCAAGAATGACACATCTAAAGCTGTCAATTCATGAAGCCCTTAGAGCCAAATGAGCTGAGAAGTACTGCCTAATGCTTTGTTTGAGCTAGCTCACTCAGCACGCACATGCTCGGTCACACGTCTCAAATGCCATTGACTGAAGAAGAGCACAATAATGATAAGCAGTAATAAAAACAATGATTAGAGAAAGGTCGTCTCAGTATGGCCTTCACACTTTGGATGTGCTTTGACTAAGGCAGACCATACCTTATACCTAGTTGTGTATCTATCTATGAATAGTGTCAAGAAAGTTATTTCAACAGCAGTTATTTCAACAGTTATTTCAACAACAATAATAATAAATGCTGCTTACCTTTGCTAAATGAGAATTGATCCATTTTGTGAACGTCCTCTTCTGCACTGCCTCCTGTTCATCTGGAACACAAACCGCAATGAAACCAGAGAAAGACAGTGTATTGATCAGGATGGATATCTAAAAGCTGATGTCAAACGCGGAATCATCAGAAATACTTTGTCTCATGTGTTATAAGTTACAGAATAAAAAGAAGTGGAAACAGTTTAAAAGCTACAACTAAATTATTGCCTTTTGGGGCACCACTGATCTAAAGAATTTAAGAAGAACCATTTAAATTCTTAAATTTTTCAGTAGGATCTGATTGTATTGCCTTTTTCCAGTTAGGAATATTTAAGACTACATTTAAACATGCAGTGGAGAGACATACTTGTTAAATTGTGGATCTTCTAGGAGTTTGACACTTAGGACTCCAAAGCCTCTGCCTCCTGAATATCAAGAAGCATTGCAGCAGTTTTGCACCATGTTTCACCTGAACAGACCTCGCCAAGTGCTACTACTAAACTCAACATACATCAGCTGCTAATGCTAACAGTATCCATGACTCAGACACTGGGATAAAGTCAAATGAGGAGATTAGAGCTTGTCCAGAAGTAGTCAGAATCTCAGTATCCTACATAAAATGAGTAAATCTACAAATCACGCAGGTCTTTTGTGGCATGTTAATATATTCAGCTACAATACCCTCATGCATTATGCAGCACTTTTCACAATACAACTCTATGGCCATGGCTCGGGCTGTATGGCTGTCAGAAACGCCGGTGGGCTGGTGCTTCACTCAACACAAGAGGGGCCATTTTTAAACATCCACCTACATACAGACAGCAGCTAGTCACGTGTCTATAGAGATGCAATGCAAACAATACAGATAGAGGCATTACTACAGGCAATTGCTTCATCATGGTTGGACAAGGGAAGCCCACTCAAGCGCACATGCATAGAGCCATGCACAGCTGTAGCCCTGAGAGAGAGAGAGAGACTGACCAACAAGCCTATTAATATACATAGATGACTGTCAGTTAGGCTGCCATACTTACCACGCAAATATTGGAAAAATCCTGTCACTAGATTGAGCGAAGTCTTCCTTTGCACATCCTTGAAGTGAGCCATCATAGACCCCCCTGTCTCCCTGTATTCCTTTTCCTTTCATTAGTTCCACAGCTCATCCACAACATTCCCAATTGAAAATAGCATCCACAGAGGAAAAACGCTTGTCCTTATGCCCTTTCCTTTCCAAGCAGGAAGCAAAACAGTTGACTGGCCCAAAGAGAGGTGTGATACGCTGGGATGAGAGGCAGCCCCTCCTCCCTGGCTGGTGCACTCTCTCCCACACACGCGAGCAGAGCCGAAATCCCAGTATAAAAGGGTGAATTATGGCCCCATCCTGTGTCCTCCCAGTGTTCCCCGGTTCACCAGAGCAGCCATGCCTGTGTGGATAGCCTGCACAGCCCCCACCTCAGCCTCTGCTGCTGATACACCGCCTCTCTGCTGTAGCATCGTAGCACACTGTCTGGAGGCTGGAGAGGGCTCTGAGCCGCAGCAACCAATCAGAGTGCAGCATGAGGTGATGTCACACCCCTGGCTGCATGATCCCAATTTAAGCTTTGTGTGGCTGAGTGTGTGTGTGTCTTAGAAAGATGGTATAATTCCTGTCTAAGACACTGGCAAGACAAGTCAAATGTCAAATGCTTCATACAATGTTTATGTTTTATTCTGTAATTGTAATTTATTCTATAAATACTCACCAATTATTATGTTTAATTATGTTTGGACTTTAAAAAGACCATTCACATCAAGCTCAATTCATATTACTGCGTACTGTCATTTTAAAAAGGAGATAAATATAATACTATACCCAACTGCACCAAAAACACAGCTCTATTCTGGTAAATCATGGAGCACTTCTGTTGTGTGGAAGGCAGTGTACCTTTAAAAAAATGTAGCCTGATGATAGATGTCTTTATTCTCCCTATAGCTCTATTGATTAAATGCAGTAAATGAAAAGACTGCAGCACAGAGCTCACAGTGGTGCTACAAATCTTAATAATTGATGCTAGACATACACCACCTGCTCCTTTAGCCTGACGCTAGGATGACGCTAGCACAGACACACCCACTCTGGGATTCCCCTCTACTCAGTATCATACCATCTCTCCTCTACTAGTGTGTTTTATGTAGACATACTCAGTGATGGAGAGGAGTGAATGAGAAAGGATCTGGTGGCTAATTCTGTATAACAGTCCCTTCAAGAGCCCAGCACACTAAAAGCTTTCACATGCTAAAAATAGCCAGCGATGCTATTATTATTGTTGCTCTATAGATGGCACGGGCATTAGGACACAGAAGGTTTTTTTTTTTTTTCTATTTAAACCCAGTACCGCTTAAGGTCTTTTGAAATATGCTGGTGAACTGTGATCTTCAGTGAGGGGAAAACAAACCCATAGTGACATGAAATTGATTTAAAACAGAAAATTCAAATATTGTGAAAAATTTCAGACAAGTAAATGGTTAGATGTGAACTGACAGATTTCCTGGGGTGCCCCCTAGAGAAGCTTATGTGTAAAGACAAAGCATGATTTTCTAAAGAAGAGAACATGGGGAATGGTGAGATAAGTAGGAAAAGCACGAATTCCTGTTTTGTTTTTGTTTTTTTCTCAGGAAATCATCTACTAATATTCAGTAAACTGCTTACTTTGTTTTATGCCTGTTATTCCTGTCTTATTGTTACTAGCATAGGCTGCGTAGCGCTTTACAAATTAATACAAACTACCTTAAAATGAATTAATTAATTGTATTTTATATATATATATATTTTTTAATATGTTTTTGTTACACTATTACTTCTCCAGCTGTAAATGTATATAAAATCCAGTCTTGCGTTTATTGTGGAGCTGTCCAGAGTCCTGAAATCACTCTGCCTTCCTGCTACTGTACTTATGTAATATGGATAAAAATAGGTCACTACCACTAAACTATATCTACATCAAATCTGACAAGCATAAAATCCATACGCAAACACCTCTTTAGAAGATGTTATCCCACAAATTCATGACAATGTGAGTGCTACAAACTAAGTGCCAGTTAACAGGAGATATCTCTACCATCAAAACACCATGGAAAATATCAGCCACTTAAGCCTGAACTATTGACTTAAATAATGTAGATGATCTTAGGAGAGATGATACCTTCGGAAATACAGCGCTGTAATGTACAGTAGGTGCTTGGCTCCACTGGTCTGTGGGCCATCTGGGAGTATGATAAAAGCCCACTAAGTTGTTCCATTTAGTCCAAAGCAAAACACACAACAAATCAATTCCGGCATGAAATCATGGATAAGAGCTCATTCTGTTTATCCGATAACATTTAAGGCCAGTTACGTAACAGAGAGAAATGCTCACGTTTTAATGGTTTTATTTTATTTTATTTTTTTATTTGGAGGACTAAGTGAGATTGAAATAAAAGGAGGATGTGGGGTGAGAAGCAGAGCCTTTCTTGATTGAATTATATCAGTCTAATACAGGTCTGTTGCCTCTAATGGACAATAACAAGGTTGCCCACCATTCAACCTCCAGCTAAACATGCGCTGAATATTACATAAAAATCATAGCACATCATTTAAAGTTGCACTATGTAACTTTTCTGATAAAATGTCAGCTACCTGATTCTGATCTGATTCTGATATCTACTTGTCTCCATGGAAATGTTATAGCGTTGCCTGATATGTTCCACAGTATGGTAAAAGTACCCATGCCTATATGCCACCTGATCAAGTAAAAGGGCAGATCTGTTGGTGTGAAAAGTGCTTACTCAATTCATGTTTTTCAATGTATGTTTTAGTAATAAAACACCTGTAATTTAATAAATACAAGCTAGATAGATTTAATACCATACTTTAGAACATTCAAAGCATAATAACATAATTTCTTACAGTATCAAGCCTGTGCTTCTACATCGGCCTGTCACACAAACAAATTTCAAAGCACAATATACTCCAAAGATATACTATGATAAGTGATAATATTGAAACTTCTTTATGCCACAGACACAATAATAATAATAATAATGCAAAATAACCGTAGAATACCATTTTTAAATAGATAGTAGTATCATTCAAAGGCCTGAGCTACAACAGATAAATAATGAGTCATAGAAGATACTTATTCAACTTTCTACAGCTCAGATCTTATCTTATTACAACTTAAATAACACAAATCTCTAACACTAATACAAAGAAAATGTATTTCATTATCGTGCATTAATTGAACAATAAGTTGATATAGTTATTATTGTGACAGGCCTAATTCTATAACACAGTCATTAAACAGTAAGCACGTTAAACTGAAACTATAGCAAACAAAATAGTACCCAGAGTGAGAGCAGGACTTCTTTTGGCCTAATGTCTTTTATGACAGGAAGCAGCGTTAGATCATTCACACAACACTAGCCTGACGTGGCACTGCAGAAGCACCTGAACCTCGGTAAATGAGAGTAATGTCTTCCAGATGTCACACCAAATTCTCCACTTCCTCCTTGCAGCCACGCGATCAAGCTGCCAGGCTGCACACTGCGGTTTGTGCTGTCTTACTCATGCTGCATATCAATCCGTGTGGTGCTGATAAGACACAGTATTGATACTTTGCAGTGACATCAAACTGGGGGTGTTCTACATGTGTGTGTATTGCCGACATGTTCACCAGTTACCATGGAGACACAATGCACACATTAGCAAACAGTGACAAATAAGATGGCCTGAAAACTCAAGAAAAAATACAAAATGGATTTAAACAACACATTTTAATGAGTCTTTGATCAATGCAAGTGATCACGGTTCTGTTTAGGTGTTTGATTTTCACCAAAAATGGTTAACTGAAAAATTAAGCTAATGCTAGCTAGCATGTGAGTGTAATTTTATTTGAGAGGGACTTGTTTAACAGCATAACTCAGCTCACCTGTTTTAGTTTAAAGTGTAACTTGGGTAACAGAGCTTAAGACAACGTAGTGCTTACAGTTAGCATCACACCAACTAGGGAATGTTGATGATATCAGCTGCAAATTATCAATGCAAATGTTGTTTGTTTAATAGGCTGTTTGTGGTGGATGTGTTTATTATGACTTCTGCTTTGGGCTGGGTGTTAGCAAATGACTCAATAACAGGCACATTAACCAAAATTATAGTTTATAAAAAAATCTATTATTACTATGACTTTTTGGTAATAAATTCACAGTGTAATAAAAGAAGGTATAAAAAATAAATCCTGTGAGGGTGCTTCAGTTCCTTCAGAGGTGGTTACAGAATACAGAAAATAATTTGGGCAGTATTTTAGGTTCTTCCTTAGTAATAACTGACAGGTGAGGGGGGAAAGATGTCTGACATTTATTTTAAATTATAGATATTTTTAATTATAATATAGCATTTTCTATGCTACTTAATTACTTTATAGTTTGTAACAGAAAGCTATGGTAGCTATGACGGGTGTGGTCCTTTTACAGTATACAACAAGAGAGCTTGATGAATAATAATGCACAGGAAATCAGAAGGTTGTGCAGCAGGAACTGGGCAAGATTGGGCACAACCACAACCAAAAGTGTCACAACCGTAACTATAGAAACCACAGATAAACAATGCACACAAAAACTATAATTACTACTGTCATTATAGTAAGTGGACATGGGCAGAGATGGAAGTAGCCTAATGCCCTTGTAACACAGGGGGAGCCGATGAACACCAACACACTCCCACTATTGATCTATTCACTTTGCAGAGGCAGTAGAGGTGTCAGGTTTAGGCCCATTGTTAGTCCATTCATGAAAATACTGGTGTTATGACATGTGAATAAGTTTCTTAACGTTCGCCAACATGCTTTAGAAGAAAGGAGCGAGTGACCACTTTTATTCTAATCTAACGTGAATGCAGAAGCTTTAAGATGGTGATAGTTAAATAAGAGTCCAAAAATGTGCCCAGAAAAGGAATGGAAGGGATTATGGTAAATTGTCACAAGATATGGGGGTTCATTTTCTTATTACTGTAAATGTGATTAAGGGCAAAGTTGAGGACAATGAAACTCCTCATCTAATTTACTTAAGAAAATTATAACCATATCCAATTTACAGAAATAGACATTCAGTTGAGAGGGGTTGAATTGTTAAAGATGTATATACTAGATACATTACATGTGACAAGGAAATCTAAGCTACACAAATCTCAAAAGGCACAACATTTCCTACATTACGAAAAGTTGACCCAGTAAGGTTGTGCAAACATTATTACTGAAATGTTAATTTGGTCCCACACTTCTTCTTAAATAACTACTCAGTACAAGGTGACTTTTGCAGTATTTGATCTTCATCATGACATTGGTGAGGTTTTGATGAAATGATAAGGAAGTGCAAATAGAATCTAACTACACCTTTGTGACAGAGGTTGTTTGACTGTAAATCTGTGTAGAATCCCTCAGTCATCCAGGCAGAATAGCAGTCAAAGGAGAAATTCTCCTTTGCCATTGACTGCCGTTCTACATGTAAATTCTAATTTTCTGCTACATGCATGCACAGTATAGATGCCCATGAGAGCTGTGAGTCCTGTCACAGAAGCCGGTGAGTGCACAGGAAGCCAGGCCAGTCACTGAATCAGCACAACATCACAGCATCAGCAGCCGAAGGAGCAGGAGACACTTACCCTGCAGTTTTTGCATCACATTTGCGATGTCCAGAGATCGAGCATACTGCCTGAGAGGAGAGGCCATGTTGTCTAAATGCAGCTGTGTGATAGACAGTGATGCTGGGAGCTAGTTTCTTCACTAGTGTCTTGTGCGGGACATCCCCTCCTCAGCCGCCTCCTCGGCCCCTCCCACACCCACGTCTCTCTGTGTAAATGCACTGCAGAATGGGCTCAACTCAAGTTCCAGTTTCAATGCAGTCTCCAGCCTCTTGAGTCCGGTGGTCTTTTTAATTCATTGCCTGTAAAACAAAAGTAACACATGCTAAGTGTCAAAACCACACCTCTACTAGCAGTAATTTAACACGGTTTGCTCATTGTTTATTCATGAAGTATTTATTTTAGATTGTATACTTAAAAAAAATGTAAATAACAATTCATTCAACATTGACATGATTGACTTTAGATTAGTTTAAAATATATGTGTTAAAAAACGAATGAGGTTATTTTAATTCGCCTTATTGTCCTGCTTAGGCTACAAATGATGGAATTCGGCACACAGACAATTTAATCATTACATTTAATAAGTTAACAGATGAGGTAGGAAGTGACATAATGATAGAGATAATATTCTGAATTCATGCATTCATTTATAGCCTAATGCATAATAAGTAGACTAAGTAAGTTCCTTCCTATGAGCGAATTTTGTGCAATGTACCAAATTATAGGAAGTACTGAACTATGGCACATTACACTGAATGAAATAGGGAAGTTAATTTGGAGTTATCTAGTAAAGGCTACAGTTTGCAAACTTTCAATTCTCCTGTGACGCAGATAAATTACGTTTGGCTATAATTCAGTAACATAGAATAGATTGGCGACATGTTAAGTAACTTTATCAGTTGTTAGTGCAGACGTAGATGGTGGATGAAATCTCTAAAACGTGTAAACGCGACAGGAGGTTTGAACAGAATTTAGGCACGCATACAACGCTCAAAGTACCCTAAATATGCACTTACCATAACGGTGCCCCCTTTCGTTACAGTCCTCTCTCGGTTGCAGATGACATTTTGCTGCCGCTTTCAGGCACACTTCACGTAACTTCAGCACTGAGCACCGGAAGCGCCCCTGTGTTGCCTGGTTGCTAATGGTTACGCTGCCAAGTGAAATGTGAAAAAGACACGCACGCGGCAAACTCCTAAACAGAAGAGGACAAGGGGGCGGGGACGTGTGCGCTCGCCGTGATTGGTCATCCTCCTAATTTTACTGACAAAGGAGCTCATTATATTTGGTTCAATGGAAAGGAATTCTCTGTCTCTCTCGTACATTCTTCGGTTTTTAGTTTTGTTTATGTAACTAGTGTATGGCTAATTACACACAATACTGACACTTATACCGCTCTGCAATGAAACTGAAAACTAGCACATGGCCACACCGCCATCAATCAAAAAGGATCTGAACCAAACTAGCAGGTAGAGGAAAAACATACATTGGCGCCATCTGCTGGATAACAGCGTATGCACAACAGTGGCTCGATTACTACATTATAGCAAGCTATTTATTAGTAAGAGGATCTGCTTTGCAAAGGCAGGGCTCACACTCCCGCAAACACTGTCAGTGATTTGTATATAACAAAAATATTACATGGCAAATTTATTTGATATTTTGAATAATAATCACATTTTTACCATGTTGCACATTGCATTTTTATAGTAATGTGGCAAAGGAGAAATTCAATTTGTCAACTGGATAAAACTTTTGTCCATAGATTTTACCTGGATGAGAGGGATTTTAAATATTTTTAAATAGTACCCCATATGGGTCAATGGAGTAACATCTTAAACATGCACTATGTAACTTTTCTGGTGGAGGGGTCCATGACAAGGTTGTTATGGGGAGCTTTATGGAGTTGCTTTAACTATAATGTTTCAGAGTATGGCATTAAGCCTAACTGTCTCCATGGCCCTTTCATAGTAGACTGCAAGTTTCAAAGATTTGTTACCAATAAAAATGTCTGTAAGTGAATAAGTGCCAGACAGATTTAATGACTATCCAGTAGAAAAGTTACATGCACCATTATGTGGAGGTAACACAGGTCTTGTAAGTCCAAACACTGCACCAGTGAGAACACAGCAACAATTGCAGGAAATCCCCATTGAGACTAGAGGCTCAAAACCCAACACACTCTTGTGCACCACTTTTCACATATTAGTTTATCCAGATCTCACCAGAGGTTCACACTTCAAAAGAAATAGACATAGATATTTTTTGATATTTCAACTTGCCCCTCTATTTAGAATATGTGGATGCACTGCTCAGTGGCTCTCACTTTGGTGCTGCTTCAGTTTTTCTTTAGATGCTGTACGGGTATTTTTGGTTTTGTCTAGATTTTGTTTTGCTATAGACCTTATTTTGTTCATGTTTCATAATATTTGTATGAGTTGCTTCAAACCTTGATTAGCCTAACATTTAGGGGCATTATTGTTTGACTAATGAGCTACTGTGAAAGCTTGTTGTTTCCTGGGGGGATGGAGTGAAAAGTTTGGGATTATTACATCTATATATTAGACATTTATTAGGCTTAGTAAAACTGCTGAATATATGACCTGGAGGAAATGATGCAAAAGGAAGCCCCAGTGTTTGCCAGTGCTATGTCCCACACAGATAAGCAATGCACTTGCTAATTTTAAAGCCAGAGAGGGAAGGAAGTGTGACAGCAAAGTTTCCTTTCTGGCAAGGTCTGCAGAGGAGAAAAACCCCAGAAACTTGTCTTGGAAAAAGTTAGTCTTGATCCGTCCGCCTTGAGTCTGTTTGGAGTCTGTGGATATTTTAAACCATTTTATGGAGGAACTATGGCACACAATGACACTCATCCATTTTTGGAGATTTTTAATTCATTTAATCGCAGTAAGTTTGTTACTGTTATTGTTAGCGTTATTTCATGTAACAGCAACTTGCTTACACATTGGCAGTAATTTTGTCAATGTGTACCATCTTAAGTAATATTATTTGGAGCTTATTTCTATCTTATCTGTAAAACAGCTCATTTACTAGTCTCTTTTATTTCTGCAGTTTTGTCCGACTGTACCTCAGTGAACCCACACAGTCGACATGACATAAAGCTTTATGTAACAATGAGCCTGTTATAGAAACTCGTCTACAAGAAATCAATAGCTCAGAGCTAACTTTAACACATATGAAAGAGTTTTTTTTCCATGCTGAAGCCTTAAGACACGTTTGTTCTTGTTGGTCCAAATAGAGGCTTATTGTTGTGCAGGGAGCAGATGAAAGAAGCATCTGGAATCTGAGGCTGCCTTCAGCAGCACATAAAACCCATGGGATATATTTGGCTTTTTATTTTAAGTATAAAAATGCCAATTACTAGAGTTCATTTTGCCCAGCCTGTATGTTTGTGTAGCAGTACATTGCTTTCCCAAAGGTTGCTAGTGCAAGTCCTGCTGCTGGCAGAAGTGCCGACACTTTATGAATCATTTAAGGGTTATAGGTGGTGGTTGAAGAGACAGTTGCTTTCTCTGTTTGTCTTTAGGTCAGGTATCGCTACAGAAGTAGTTTACCATCATTGTGTTGAGAGTGAATGATTATAATAAGGCTGGTGTATTATTATTTTCTTTTTTTTTTAGGTGACATGCTGCTGGCCTTTTGCCTATCAATGCTGGTAGGACTACTCCTTGGCGCCTTGGTGTATGTCCTCCTTACATGGGCATCTCGTCGAAAAGCCACAGCAAAAATCACCCGGCGACGTAAAAAGCCTGGTTCTTCTTCACGTTCGGCCCACCCCATGAGCTCTCAAATGGGTCTGTACCGAAGCACCTTCCTCAGTGTGTACAGGCAGCCCTCCCTGGAGCCTGTGGGTCCTCTGGGGTCTAAACCCAGTCCAGAAACCTCCACATTCAGGCCTCTGCCCAAGAAGAAGCGGCCCAGTCTGGACATGGGGGAGGACACCAAAGTGCTGGAGGACATGGTGTCAAACTCAGACTCCTCTTCTCCGGTCCCAAACAAGAGGCACTCATTCTGGCTGGGCAGTAACGGACTCAAAGGATTCTTCCCTTTACAGTCGTCCCCACCTGCTTATGACAGTGTGATCCATGCCTTTGAGGAGACTTGCACTTGATATCTTCTTTCAAGATAGATTATTACGGGTAGAGCTGGGCTTCTTAATTATGAGAGGATACTCTTTGAGCTTACAAGGGTTAAGACTATTTGACAAACCAAAGCAAGCACTTGTGCTCTGTTGTCATACATTTGCACAGCAGTAAAATAACACAAAAATGTGGTTTCTGATCAGTTGTTACTCGGATCCACATTTTGCATGTTATCACATTTAATCAACTGATTAGCAGTAAAATATATTAATGCTTTGGACACTTGGGTTTGAAGTGGACCAGTACATTTCTTAATCTCTTAATCAGTTTTGAATTAGTTACCAAATTAAATGTTGGAGCTGAGATATAGACCTGGGACAATGGACACTTTTGTACAATTTTGTATGGAATATGTACATAATATAAATAACTATATAATATATGAATAAATGTAACCCTGGTCAACATTTTTGTTCCATCACCATTTCATGGTATTTAAATCAGAGAATGATACCATAGGTGTTTCATCCATCACATCAAGGTCTTATGTGAGCGAGAGAGAGGGGGTCACTAACTCACATTCTAACCCGGGGTGTGCTTGTGAGGTTGCCAGTATCAAAGAAAGCCCCTTTGAGGTTCAGCTTTATCGATTATTTACTAAGCGGTTACAGGCCAGTCAAATCATTCCATTATAATAAGTGTACCCTAGAGACATCCCTATGAGATCAATTTAATTTGACTGTGCTTTTATCTTTTGCATTTAAACTCTCGGTAAATGTATCCTGCTACCTCGCTTATGGCAACCCGTTTTTAAAGACACACGCTCAAAGTGCGCCAGCGGACAAGCGCCTGGCAACACGACCGCACCGTTTACGCACTGTCACCTCGGATTGACGTGAGGGCTCTAGCGCGGTCAGGTACGTAGCCTCTGTCACATTTAAGCGTCAAAATGATATATTAGGTTAAACGCCGGGTTTATTTTCAGTACTGTTGTGTTTTTGTCTCGTCAGCAGCTGTGTCTCAAACGAATTGCTGCATGCGGGTAAACCGATGCAGAAAAATCATTACAGAAAGATCTAAAACGAATTTATATTTTTCCTGCCTTTAAACACCCACCGTCAGTTATGCTTATTGTATTTTCTCATTATAGGCTTAATATTATAGTCAGTGCTTTTCGAGTTCATGGACCGCGTTTCTTTGACGTAAAACAAGCGCGCACGTACGGCTTTGAGTGCCATGGAGACTGGAGAGGCTGCCCGGATCTCCAATGCAGCACTGCTTTCGTTGCATAGGAACTGATAGGTGAAAAACTGCGAATTTCAAGGTTGATGCACTGAATGACAACGATGCTGTTTTAAGAGAAATCCAGTCCTTGCCTCTGTATTGTTAGTCTGGTTACTTGTTGAATAATGGTCTGTCTTAAATGGCAGGGACAACGAGAAGACATGGGATGGGCGTCGTAGAAGTCGTTTCAACTCTTCTGTTGGTCTAATGCAGAGTTTCTGAACGCGTTTATGATGCATTGTACCTCTTCTTCTCCATAGACCTCCATTTAAGCAGCAAAGACACGCACAGCAGCCATTATTAGCCTCAGTGCACCCTCTGAATGGAAATATGGACACCCTCAAACAAGGATTTTTGACTCAACATGCCCAGGAACTATGAGGTAGGCCCAAGAGGATTCAGACATCCTTCCCATTTTTCTATTTTTTTCGGTAGTATTATTCAATAATATCATTCGTGGGTGATTCTCTTTTTGCGGCAACATTTTGGGTTTGTAAAGTTGGAGGTAAAAAATGGTAATGGAATATATTTTTCATGTTGTTTTTTTAATACTGACATGTTTAACTATAAGAAATGCATAATGGTCAAGCTCAAGGATGAATATAGTAATAATTACAGGTAGTTTTATTAAATGTTGTTGGTGAAAGTGTTCCACCCTGTTAGGGACATTTACATTTAAATTGCACATAGTTAAACATGTTAATATTGTTGAATAACAACATTTTCCTAGAGAGAATTTGTCCATTTTGATGCCATAATATGCTTTAGTTTGAAACTGTTAAAGGTTATTTAATAATAAAGAGGTATATGGTTGTATCCTATATGAAATGACATTTTAACCATCCTTTTTTACTGACAGCACTGAACAAATAATCATCTCTACAAATATACCCATATATGTCCATTTAATGTTCCTGACCTTCCAACATAGCACAAACATTTTAACAAAATTTACTGACTATGTCAAAATATTTTTAAAAACATTTAACTTAAAAGGGTGGAACGGAACATAACAGGGTGGAACAGAACATGACAGGGTGGAAGTCAGTGTTTCAGTATTTAAAATCTGAGCAGTATTCCAGTGTTGTTTCTTCTTGTTGCTTCTTCTTCTTCTTCTTCTTGCTTCTTCTTCTTGCTTCTTCTTCTTCTTCTTCTTCTTCTTCTTGTTGCTTCTTCTTCTTCTTCTTGCTTCTTCTTCTTCTTCTTCTTGTTGCTTCTTCTTCTTCTTGTTGCTTAACTTCTTCTTCTTCTTCTTCTTCTTGCTTCTTCTTCTTCTTCTGTTGCTTCTTCTTCTTCTTCTTCTTCTTCTTGCTTCTTCTTCTTCTTCTTCTTCTGTCGCGGGGGCAGCGTGCTGCCCAATACTCATAGCACCTGACCCCCCCATGAACCCCACATGTGCGCCTGTTTTGTTTACCACGTTCGCACGACGAAATATTTACTCGCAAATGTGAGTGAAATGTGCGCACTGTAGAGCCCTGCTTAAAGAGGGGGGAATTTTACTTCTGTGGGGTAATAACTACTACCACAGTTCACTCAGGCACAGTTCACATTTAGTGTAGTTCAAAGTCGGGGCTGCGAGTCCATCTTATTCCTCCGAGGGGTTCTAATACAGGACTAATACAGGGCTAAACCAGGTCTAAACCAGATTTAAACCAGGTCTAAACCAGGACTAATATAGGGCTAAGCCAGATCTGAACTAGGTCTATACCAAAACTAAATCAGGTCTAAACTAGGTCTAAACCCGATCTGAACCAGGTCTAAAACAGGACCACTAGAGGACAAAACCATTGTTTAAGTCTTAACCAGGACTAAATCAGGTCTAATATACTGTACAGGACTAAACCTGGAGAAATACAGTGACAAAATCAGGTCTAAGCCAGGACTAATCCAGGTCTAAACCAGGACTAATATAGGGCTAAACCATGTCTAATTACTAAAAGTCTGACCCAGATCTAAACCAAAAGTAAACCAGGACTAAACTAGGTCTAAACCAGGTCTACACCAGTTTTAAATAAGGTCTAAATCAAGACTAATTGAGGTCTAATACACATGTGACCTCAAAGTCGTGAACTGCGTCTGGACCTCAGTGAATGAGGTTCTATAGAGTTCACTAAAGAGTGCAGGTCAGTGTAGTGTTTGGGGTTTAGGGCCTAGGATGGACATTCAGACACTTCCAATGTAATTATTGACATTCAGCATTGTGTAACTATGGCAACGCACTCATGTCCATATAAGGAAAGATTCACCTGGCGTCACCTGGCAACACGTTCCGTCAGACATTCTATTTCTTTGTGACATCATCAAGAGTCTCTTATAAAGGGTTCTATAAGTGTATAAGGGCGACACAGGTCCTGAGAAACTCACTTCAACTCAGACCTTCGACTGATACACAACTACGCAACTCGCAGAAACAAAGATTACACGTCTGAAGATGTCAAACTCCTCTACAGCCAGGAGTTCAACACACAGCGTTTCAGGGTACGTAGTCCACACACACCTTTAATGATGCATGTCCATGTGTACTCAGATGTATTTGAATAATAATAATAACAAGAGCTCCGCCAGCGGGGCAAAATACGCCCGTACTTTGAATTATTGTATATAGAATTAAGTTAGAATTTGTCAAACCTAGTTAAAGATGAATTGTTATTATATTAATAATAATAATAATAATAATAATAATAATAATAATAATAATAATAATAATAATAATAATAATAATAATTTCCACCCTGGAAGGATCCCATTCCCTCCTGTTAGGCTCATAGGTCTAACAGGGGGGAACCCGACAGGGTGGAATTTTTTTCGCTAATCTCATGCTAGCTCTTTACCAAATGACCTTTTAGCTCTCTGACCTACAGTAGATTAACACTACTTTAATAACTAAATCAAATATGTTTTTTTTTTTTAAATAAACTGAATTAACATTCCTCATAAGTTACCCTAACAGGGTGGAACTTTAAGCGTGACCCAGAAGGGAGTGACATGTTTAAGATCAAAAATAGTAAGGAGGGAGTCTCAGTAGAAGCTTACCTCAGTTTCCACAGTTTGAAATGCCTTCCAAAATGATGTCACTTCCTGTAAATGGCTTGTCTGGAATTGTAGTTTTTTTATTGCACCTCAATAACAAACATTCTAACAGGGGGGAAAATCACTACTGGGACATGTAAAGTAGGAATGAAACGATAAATAAAAAATAGAATTTTATCATATTAAATTACATGATTAAATGAAATTTAGTGTAGCCTATTTAACAGTGAAAGGGATTTTTTAATATATATAATTTTCTAACTCATTCCTCTAGATGAAGTTGATTACTTGCACTGTGGGACACAATAAAATTAAGTGCGTGTGTTACCAAAAAGGTGTATTAATTATGAAATAATATTTCAAATGCATTTGAATTAAATCTAATGTATGAAAAACAGTTGATACACCATTGATTTACCTTACTTTTAATATTTGGGACAGTTCAGGCAAAAATCAGGCCAAGCAAAACATGCGGACATAAAATGTTGATGCAAAAAGAGAATCACCCTCATATTCTGTGTAATTCTCAATTTTTGGTGCAGTTTAACTTGTTCACCGACTTGAATATAGGACTTGAAGCTTATAGGCCTCTGCTTAGTCCTAGATTTGTCATAATAATAATAATTTAGGTGATATCTGTGTTATATATTTTTTAGAAATGGTAGGCTTACATGACTTCAGGTAGTTCTGTCAGTTAACTGTCCATAAATGATGGTGTATGTCCCTACCTAGTTATAAAAATGTAAGACTAATTTTGTCTGCAGTCTGTTGGTTTTGGTTTTTGATTATATATTGACGATTCCACACCCTTGTACCTTGTAGTTAATGTAAAAATGGCTGTAGGCCTATGTCCATTCTGAGCTGTAGTTTGTGAATCAGTACACATTGAGACAGACTGTAGTGGTGTGATGTGGAGTCCTGGATCTCCTCCACACACTGTGAATAATAGAAAACTGTGTGAGGACACCGGGATCTAAGCCTTTTCGTGATTCACATGTACAAATGGACTCATGTCTCATCTGAACGAACATGTAAGACACTAAAATAACATAGTAAATGTGAACATGTACTAAATGACTCATATATCAAACCTCATACTAAAACATATTGTCCCCCTATATCAGATGAACAGGCATTCTTGATTCCTTGTTCAAAGCATAGACCATATAGATGACAGAAAGGAGGGCCAGAGGAAGAGGAAATTCTCAAAATGAGTGAAATAGTTGGTGTGAGAGAAGGATATGCAGTTGGTAGAGTTTGTAGGAAGATAATTCATTGTGTGACTGACCCTGAAGCAAATCTTTATTATTGAGCTGTCTCTGCCCTCCCTGCCTCTCAGCCTGGTCAGTCAGTAGGGATGTTGGCTGCCGTGGAACATGGTCCAATCCTCTGCAGCGACTCCAACATCCTGTGCCTGTCGTGGAAAGGCCGTGTCCCCAAGAGCGAGAAGGACAAGCCCGTGTGCCGCCGGAGGTACTACGAGGAGGGCTGGCTGGCCACAGGGAACGGGAGAGGAGTCGTGGGCGTCACCTTCACCTCCAGCCACTGCAGGCGGGACAGGAGCACCCCACAGAGAATCAACTTCAACCTGCGCGGACACAATAGTGAAGTAAGTCTATACATTTTTCAAGACACTTGGACACTGCAAAGGAGTATGACATTTTTATTTACAATAAAAAAAAAACTCTTCTTTAGGTTTAGTGTCTCTCCTTTAATTTAAATGTAATCTTATTCTTACATCATGTCTCATTCAATTTACATATCCTTAAAGTGCACTGTATAACTTTGGTGGGGGATCAGCCACCTGCTTTTCATCATTTAGTTTCACTGTATCTTGTAAATCAGTAAATCTTGTATTTTTATTCAATTACACTCGCTGTATGTAATTGTGAGAAGTATCACCTCTACACAGATTTGACCTGTAACTTGACAGTTTACACATTCAAATTTTAGAAAATAACGGTCTGTCACTGTATTTAATATGGGTATCCTATAACTGATGCCACTATCTTGTAAAATTAAGTGTAACAAAGTTACACAATCATTAACAGTGAATTAATTAAAGGATTCAACTCTTGCAACACTGTTTCGTGTCCATATGTTGAGTTGACATGTGATGCTGAATTTATCACAACAGCTCTTTCATACATAATGTTTTAGAGTAAATAGATAGTATGCTGGACCGTGTAAACACACTGTGTAACAGCTGCACAAAACTATTAATTTTGTTCTATGAGAACTATACCTGAATATCACCTTCCTGTGTTTGTCTAAATTATTAACTCCACAATAATGTATGTTGTCTCCCAGGTTGTCTTGGTGCGCTGGAATGAACCCTTTCAAAAGCTGGCCACATGTGACATGGAGGGAGGAATCTTTGTGTGGATCCAGTACGAGGGCAGATGGTCTGTGGAGCTGGTGAATGACAGAGGAGCACAGGTAAACTTTGTCATTATGAGGGGTGGGAAAAGGCACAATTTACACAAGATGCGCTTGGGTCTACGAGAAGTGACGGGATTTTAACCATTTTCAAAAATCTGTTTAAATGTATCATTTTTGTAGGGGTATTACACTTCAATAGGATATTAATTGTTAACACATGACCCATCTAGATCTCTGTTACCTTTTATCGTTTTGACAAAAAATGCCTAAAGCCTGGACTTGATGAAATTAGATGAGACCAATTCTATAGTGTAAATCCTCACATTCACTCAAAAGTAATATGGAGCTGCACATAGCCTTTTGAGAATATGTTCTGTGTTCATTAGGTTCTCATCTTATGCGAACTGGATGTAATTAGACTATATTGTCTCCTATCTTCTGTGCACAAAAAAACCTTGGTGTTTTATTTTAGGCATAGAAGCTAAAATTATAAGGTAGGAGAACTCAAAAGATGTGATATTTGAAGAGAGATTTTCAAGACTGACTGAAGTGGCTGTTCAGTCTATTTTTGTATCTATTGTAGTTATTCAAAATATGACCCAGTTGTATCTGAAAATGAATGTAATTATGTTTGAACACCATGTAAAGATGAGAACCAAACCTATTTTTAAACGTATATTTCATCGTTATAAGGCACATTCTCCATGGAGATGTTACTTCTCTTTGCCTGGAATGTTCCTCAGTATGGCATTATACCAATTACAGGTGTTAATATTGCTTCTTATTGTGAACTGGATTGCCCCACCACAGATCTGAACAGTAACTTGGCTAAGTGTTTGTCTCCATGGAGAATGGTCAATTTAATGCCATACTGTGCAACAATCCAAATGGAGCAACATGTCCATGGAGACACGCAGACTTAACATCCAGTAGAAAAGTTACAGTATACAGTCCACATTTAAATCCATAAAAATATTCTTTACTAACTAAACCACTAAAATGAAAGGTTCTATATTATGCAAAATTGACACTTTAAGCCATGTTAGAATAATATTTCTTCATCAAAAGCATACCCGGAGTTGTATTTAAGTTCATTCACACGTTTGAATAATCTTTTATTATTAATCTATCTACACGCTTAAAATGCACTGCTCCACATTTTGATGCCATGAAGCATCATGAACAGCTACCTTTTACCTTTAGTTCAGTAGAGATGGGAAATTCCAGGGCTGTAATTACCCAAATGATTCTAGTGAAGCTGTATAGAGACATCACAATATGGAGCAGAGTGTTTTCATTCTGAGAGAAGAACTCATCAGAATATGCAGAATTTTTGTGTTAAACGTATGAATAAAACAAAACATAACTCAACATTATAACATAGATCAGAAAACAGTGCAATAGTCAAAAGACACTAAACAAACATGATGACCTTTTCTTCCTGACAGGTGAGTGACTTCACCTGGTCACATGACGGGACTCAGGCTTTGATCGCGTACAGAGATGGCTTTGTCCTGGTGGGCTCTGTCAGTGGGCAGAGACACTGGTCCTCTGAGATCAACTTAGAAAGTCAAATCACTTGTGGCATATGGACCCCAGATGATCAGCAGGTACTAAATATGGCTAATTCTTAATATAAACATCATCCATCCTGGTTTTTAATGCAAATTTTCTAGTCAACAACAGCTTGGATCATTATTACTCCAGAGGGTGTTCATTAAGTCTTTATAGTAACATTTTATGGCTGGTTTTGCGCAGGTGTTGTTTGGTACAGCAGATGGCCAGGTGATCGTGATGGACTGTCATGGCCGTATGTTGGCTCATGTTTTGCTGCACGAGTCGGACGGGATCGTGAGCATGTCTTGGAACTGCCCTGATTTCCTGGTGGAGGACAGCACTGAGAGCGACACTGACTCAGATGAAAATGTTCTGCCTATAGGTACAAACACACACTAGGGAAGCACTTAAGCTTAATTTATTTATATGAAAGTGGTTCCTGTATCAAACTATTATTGATTGGTTCACCAACAGCTTGATATCATCATACGTTACATTTAACGTACAAGCTATCAGTTTTTTTCAGTAATTAACAGGAACCATCATAAAAAATAACATGAACCATAATCAAAAAATTGTAAGCTACAGCCAAATTACATGATATTTTAAGTACATTCTTGGATGTT
Organism: Odontamblyopus rebecca; assembly: GCA_030686955.1. NCBI lineage: Eukaryota > Metazoa > Chordata > Actinopteri > Gobiiformes > Gobiidae > Odontamblyopus > Odontamblyopus rebecca. The sequence continues at coordinate 17,536,974 of CM060670.1, read as the reverse complement.
ACATGTAAATAAATCATATATTTATGTATCGATTAATCCCATAATGATGTAATAATTGAGTAACTGATTAATTAACGAATGAACACATACAAATCAGGCCTTTGCCACTGACTGGTGAAGTGAATGGTAGATTACTCTCTCATTACACTACAGATTATACTAAGTGATGTCTAAAGTTGATGAATAAAATTAGGGATTTGATGAATTAGACAAGGAACAAAACTGAGATCGGTCAAAATCAGCATGGTCATTGCCTTCCTCAGTAATGAAGGAACAATGGTGTGTTGGCGTTACAAATTCCTAACCAACCAATCAAGTCACTATTTATTATTTCACATGGCTAATTTAGCCTTGATAACCGTCTAAATGTTTAATGCTATTTTTTACAGTACGGAGAGTCAAACCCTTGTTAACCGTCACCTTTTTATCTGGAGACATTAGTTTAATGAACAACTATGATGACCTATCCCCTGCTGTCATCCGCTCTGGACTAAAAGGTAGTTGTCGCTTGAAATGTTAAAAAATATAACATTTTCCCTTTGAAGGTAACCCCATAATGTAATGTATTATGTGTGTGCAGATGTAGAAGCCCAGTGGTGCTCTCAGGGGGACCTCTTGGCTGTGGCTGGGATGGAGAGGCATGTCCCGTCAGATACAGCCTGTGCCGCCATCATGAGGAACGCTCTGGTCAAGTTCTACAATGTCCAAGGAGAACACATCTACACTCTGGAGACACCTGCACAGGCAAAGGCTCTTCTGTCAAACTAAACTACTTTCTCATTCATTTCTGATGGGGTGATGTACAGTTTACTAGTTTACTGGAGATATTACTAATGAATATGTAAACTTGTGAATAAACAACAAATATATCTGCCTCATATACAATCTAAGGCAGTTACTATAAAAATGGCTTTCACGAAAAATTCACTAACAATAATAGTGCAAAAATTGTTGCAGTAGTTAAATGTGAAATTGTAAATTGTTTTATTTATTGTAGGGAGCAGCAGTAGGCCAATTTTGTTATCCCTGCTGAAATTAAATAATAATGTATTTAAAGTTCATTATTGACCAAACGTGCTGCAAATCTGTTCTATTCTTACAAAACCATACCATCTGTCTTGTTCAATGTGCATGCCAATAGCAGTGATGGTGATTGTGTTTGTAATCAATTAATGGCTCTATCATTTCTTTCAGAGACCCATCACCACCATCTGCTGGGGTCACCGAGACTCACGGCTCTTCCTTGCCTGTGGTCCAGCTCTGTATGTGGTCAGAGTGGAGCACCGTGTGGCCAGTCTTCAGCTCTTGTGCCAGCAGGGCATTGCCAGTGCCCTGAGAGAGGAGAAGGATGTGGGCAAACTCAACATGCCCTCCCTGCTTTGCTCCTACGTCACCACGGCTTTCATACCAACCATCAAAGTAGGCATCTAACGTTTTTTAATAACCATGGTAACAATGGCTATGGATTGATTTCAGCCTCCCATGCACTATTTTGAGTGTCTTTTCATGTGAATGGTTAATTGCAGTGGAAATCGTACTAATTTTACATCGCTTTGAAACCCATGGATACTTAAAACTTCAGTATTAAACCCATATAAATGGCTTTTGAAGACAATTGGTGTAATCCCTCAATCGTCCAGGTAGGATCCATAACAAAAGAAAAAAATCCAGAAGTGATTTTTTTTTTTGCTTTTGAAGACACGCTTAAGACAGCATCTTGGATACATAGCTGACCCTCTACTGTGAATAATCTTCGCAATGGGCCTTAGATAAAACTGACAATTGAAAACACTGAAAGATTTTGCATAGTAAAGGCGCACTATGTAACCTTTTTATTGTTGGAGGTCTGCCATCTGCTGGTTTCTATGGATATGTTATTGCTCTGCCTGAAATGTTCCATAGTATGACATAAGCTCTACCTTACATTTATTCAATCAAGTCATTTTACAGCTGAAAAATGCCTAGAAAAGTAGGCATTCTGACAGGGGGCAGGGATACCTCTCCACAAATCTGGCGTGTAACATGGTCTGGTTTGGTCTCCATGAAGATAGAAAGGTTTAATACCATACTGTGAAACATTCCAGATGGAGGAAAAACATCTCCATGGAGAAAAGCATTTGACGAACCCTCCACCAGAAAAGTTACACAGTGCGCCTTTAAAATATATTAAGAATATACAGTAAAATGCTTGCTGTCTTGTGTGTATGGTTTCTTGATAATCCACTTGCGTTAATGGTAATGGTAATTATATAGTACCCAAGGAAATTATGCCTCATATCCGTACAGAACAATCTCACTATTTGTACAAAATAAAAAGTAATTATGAAACAGTGCATCAGTTTTAGTTCACAGCGATGGATGTGATAAAGCTGACTTCCACATGTTTTCTTTGAGTGTCCAGGTCTTCCTCTGCTCTTTTCCTCTCTTTGTTTTAGCCTCCAATCCCTGACCCCAACAACATCCGGGACTTTGTGAGCTACCCCACCTCTGGGAACGAGAGGCTCCACTGCACCATGAAGCGGGCAGAGGACAGTCCTGAGGCGGGTGGGCCCTGCTACACCTTGTACCTCGAGTATCTGGGAGGACTGGTGCCAATCCTCAAAGGGAGACGCATCAGTAAACTAAGGCCTGAGTTTGTTATCATGGATCCCAAGAATGACAGTAAAGCAGGTCGGTATCAGTTTACTTGAATTTTAGGCTAATTGCTCACATAGAGATTAATATGCATTTTTCATACAGTCACATTCAAGACCAATTTAGTTCATCACATTATAACTGTATTACTTTTAGATTTAATGCAGAAATTGAACACAAAATTGTTTATGGGGCAGTTTCACATCTAGAAATCATTATCTCACAAACAACATAAATTGCGATTTAATCATAATTTACTCTGTCAGAAATCAGTGATTTTAGGACAATTCAAAAATTTCTGTTGTTACAAAGGTAAAGGCCTAGCCGATACTCAGTACCAATTTTTATGCTACAATGGAAAAAAATATATTATTTTATTCTAAACTCAAAATTACAGTGGTTTATTTAGAATTACCATGTGCTACTAGTTCTGATAGATATAATATAAGATCATTTAAAACTAGAAAAGGTCCAATTCTTTTTTTAAGTATCAATACTTGTTCAAATGAGTATCTAATTTCAGTATTTTACAGTTGGTTAAGAATCAGTATAGTTTGTTTTTAGAATCATATTTTGGGACTGTAAAAATAGTTCATCATTGTAGACCTTCTGCAACAAAAGACTTGTAATGTCACCTTTTGGGTTAAAATATCAAAGCTTAGTTAGTGGTTATGTCAATATTTTAGTTTGTTTAGTCTAACTGTTCTGCAGGCTCATAACATTTCTACTGTTGCACCATTGTTCACCTTGAAAACCAACAAACACATAGTACAGGGAGGACTTTCTCTGGTGTCACATGTTCTGATGCTTGATCCCTAAATAGTCTGACTGCACTATTTGCCCATGGCTTTACCAAACATCATATCTGAGCCACTAAAACACCATCCAATAATTTTGCTTTGCTTGGTTCTTGTCTTCCCAGATGAAGTGTGTGTGAATCCCATTGCGTTCAGTGACAGCTGTAACTGCTCTGACTCCAGTGACATTGAGCTGAGCGATGAGTGGGTCGGCAAAAAGTCACCAAAGTTGTCACGAGGGAACAGGTCAGATTGACTTTATTAGATTCATTTATACCCATAATGTATGTGCTAAATCTGTTAGCAGGTTTTAAGAACAAGAATTTGGCAAAGCTATGGGCAAAACTATTGATATGAAAAAAGTATTTTTAAGTCACCAGCCCCCTAAATCCATCAAAAATCAAAAGTCTAGTTTTAGTCCATTATATAGAAATAATAGGGCGGCACGGTGGCTGAGTGGCAACACTCAGGCCTCACAGCAAGAAAGTTGCGGGTTCGATCCCCGGGTCGCCCGGGCCTTTCTGTGTGGAGTTTGCATGTTCCTCCCCGTGTCTGGATGGGTTTCCTCCGGGTGCTCCGGTTTCCCCCATCAACCCAAAACATGCACGCACCCCTATGAACTAACATCAAGGACCATGTTGTCCACCCTCCTGTGGGCTCACCACCTGCAGAGGGGTTCATAGGGGGGGTCAGGTGCTATGAGTATTGGGCAGCAAGTTGCCCCCGCGACCCAGCCGGATTAAGCGGGAGAAGATGGATGGATGGATATATAGAAATAATATATATATATACAGTAAAAAAACAAAAAACAAAACGCATTTCTCACCTTCCACGGTGGTTGGTCTCTCTCACCCTCATCAGCTCAGGTCCTCTACCAGAGGCCTGGGAGCTTGAGAGTTCTGCGCAGTATCTTTGCTGTTCCCAGTACTGCACTTTTCTGGACTGAGATGTCTGTTGTCCTTCCTGGGATCTGCTGCAACCACTCACCCAGTTTGGGGGTCACGGCCCCGAGTGCTCCGATCACCACAGGCACCACCGATGCTTTCACCTTCCAGGCCCTCTCCAGCTCTTCTTTGAGCCCCTGGTATTTCTCTGGTTTCTCATGTTCCTTTTTCCTGACATTGCCATCGCTCGGTATTGCAGTGTCCACCACCACGGCTTTGTTCTCTAGCTTATCCAGAACTACGATGTCTGGTTGGTTCGCCATCACCATTCTGTCACTCTGTATTTGGAAGTCCCACAGGATCTTGGCCCGCTCATTCTCCACAACCTTTGGAGGCGTTGCCCACCTTGATCCTGGGGTTTCCAGCCCGTACTCTGCACAGATGTTTCTGTACACTATGCCCGCTACTTGGTTATGTCGCTCCCTGCCAGCATCTTACACCCTGCAGTTATGTGCTGGACTGTCTCAGGCACTTCTTTGCACAACCTACACCTTGGGTCTTGTCTGGTGTGGTAGATCTGGGCCTCTATTGCTCGGGTGCTCAAGGCCTGCTCCTGTGCAGCCAGGATGAGTGCCTCCGTGCTGTCCTTCAGACCAGCCCTCTCCAGCCATTGGTAGGATTTCTTGATATCAGCCACTTCAGTTATGTTCCGGTGGTACGCCCCATGTAGGGGTTTGTCCTGCCATGATGGTCCCTCCAGCACCTCTTCCTCTGCACCCCACTGTCTGAGACATTCTCTGAGCATGTCATTAGTCTGGGCCTTGTCACTGATGTACTTGTGTACAGTGTATATATATATATATATATATATATAGAGAGAGAGAGAGAGAGAGAGAGAGAGAGAGAATAAATAAAATAAAACATTTTGTGTCAGATTTGGATGTATAAAAAAACTGTATATATTTTCTACAGAATGAATTTGGAATCCAGGAAGTCTCCGAAACTTTCACGAGCCAATCAGGAAGGTCAGAGGTCACCACGGTTACCAACAAAAAAGCCCCCGGTTCGCTCACCAAGTTTGACAAGAAGAGAGATGTTCATGGATGGACTCACAGAAGTAAATGGTTTTCATGACCTTTTCAAGTTGTTGTCACACTTTTGTTTAACAATGTTGTTACCATTTTCCCCCAATTTTCCAGCACAATTACCTGGCTCAAGTCACATCCAATATTTGGGGGACAAAGTTCAAAATAGTTGGCCTTGCTTCTTTCCTACCTGCAAATCTTGGTGCAGGTAAAAATAAATATTACATTACATGCAATGAAGAGTAAATTGTAATTTTGCATGCACTTTACTGTATTACAGTTATTTATAAGACCAGCTTGCTCCATCTGCAGCCAAGACAGATGACAATCTACCTTCCTGAAGTGAGGAAGATTTCTCATGACTTTATGAGTCTGCCTGTGTTCAACCCCAATGTTTTCAGTGAAGACGAAGATGACTTACCAGGTGAGAAATGGCATGACACATGCATTTATACAGATTTGCATTGCAACTATATAGGTAGGCTTGGAACAAAGGTATTACTTTATGCATTTTATTTCAAGTATTTATTTCAGTTAGGAACCTACACTCCAGTTTTGAATGCACCTGACTTTATATTTTGTATGTTTTACTGTGTCTCCATAGTGATGGGTCCCTCTGGTGTGGCTGGAGATAACCCTCCCTGTACTGTGAACATCCCCATCGCTCCCATCCACAGTCCCGCTCAGGCCATGTCGCCCACTCAAAGCATCGGCCTGGTGCAGTCTCTCCTGGCCAATCAGAACATCCAACTGGACGTCCTGACTAACCCCACAGCCAATGCAGCAGCAGCGGCTGCGGCGGCTGCAGCGTCCGTCCCTGTCAGTGACCACAGCCAAGATCCTATCCAATCTCCATACCCTGTTACATCCAGATACTCAAACCCAAACCAGGTGATGTTCAACGGGTTGGATTTGGGGTCGCTTTTACCTGGGACGTTGCCACCTCTGCCCCCTCCTCACCATCTACCGCCACAGCCACAAAGACCGAGCCACCCACAGCCTCCTCGCCAACCCCCACCCAAAGTGTCGCAGCAAGGGCAGAGAATGCACCATCAACAACACCAACCACACCAACAACATCAACCACACCAACAGCACCAACCTCACCCGCAGCACCAACCACACCCACCACACCCACAGCATCCACAGCACCTACCGCACCCACAGCACCCACAACACCCACAGCATCAACAGCATCAACAACATCAACAACATCAGCAACATCAGCAACATCAACAACATCAACAACATCAGCAACATCAACAACATCAACAACATCAACAACATCAACAACATCAACAACATCAACAACATCAACAACATCAACAACATCAACAACATCAAGTCCAGTCCCAGCCACAGCAGTTGCAGGTACCCCAGATGCAGCAGGCCCCACCGGTGTCCCCTCAAACTCTTCAACAGCAGCAACAGCTTCAGCAACAACAGCAGCAGATCCGGCAGCAGATCCAGGAAATGAGACAGCAACAGGCCCAGTTACAACAACAGCACCAGCAAATCCAACAGCACCATCAACAAATGCAGAGGCAACACCAACAGATGCAACAACAGCTAAAAATGCAAATGCACCTTCCCCCTCCACCCACAGGGTATCCAACTATCTCCTTACAGCAAATCCACCATCTCTTACCACAGATGCCTCCGCCCACCAGTGAACCGGGACTGGACAGGGTGGAGCATGGGAATACCTTAAAGTCAACTCTACCACGTACACTTCCCCCTTCGTTCAGCGATTCAGAAGGGACCGTAGAGATTCAAATGAGGAAAGCGAACCCACCGCCACCCTATCCTGGTACAGTTGTGTCAGTAGCAGCTACGGTTGCCAATACGCCACAAACGTTAGTGACAAATTGTGATAGCCCTAGTGTCTTGGCACCAGATCCTTGCCTCAAAAAGGATGATTTCTTGCTTCACCCCGTCACCTTACAATACCCAACGCCTCTCGGTTATGAGCGAATTACTACCTTTGATAGTAGCGGTAATGTTGAAGAAGTATGTAGACCCCGAAGAAGACTTATTCGCAACCAAAATGCCTATGCGGTACATGGTATCGGTGGATCTGCTACACTCAGAGTCACCTCATCTGAGAATAAGAAAATCCAACTTCCTTACAGTTCTGCCACTTTAAGTCGCTTGTCTGTTCCTAGATACTCAATACCAAGTGGAGATCCACCGCCTTATCCAGATCCTGCCAATCAGGTGACTGCTACTTTGCCTCCACCCCAGAGAATTGACAGCAGTCTTATCCATGCTACGCTAAGACGTGAACGAAGAGATGTTAGCCTCAAAGTTCCCCAAATGATGGAAAGCTCGAGAACTCTTCCTACAAAAGCCAAAATGAATAGTGCGTTAGGAGGCCTCGGCTACCAGCAGAGGTTGCCCACTGCGTTGTATACTTGTACTCAGTGTAGCAGTAACAGCAGTAGTACTAGCGTTAGCGTCACAGGCGGTGGGACATCCAGTAGTGGGATAGCTGGTGGGACAGTGGTAAGACAAGACTTTCCACCAAGTAAAGGGCCTCATCATAGCACCATTATTGTTCATTCAAAAAGTGCCTCGCCATTGGCTTCTCAGTCATCGTACAACCTGCTTGGTGCTGTGGAAAATAACAGAGACAGGACTGTGTATGTGAACTCGGCCTTTACAGAGGATGAAACAATGAGTCAGCAATGTCATCTTGAAAAATCAGTGAACAGACAGTTGAACATAGGTGACGTTAATTTGACACTGAAACGCCCTCCTCCTTATCAATGGGACACTTCAGCTACAGAGGACTTTTGGATCACTCCGGAACAAACAATGCTAGCTCCGCCACCTGCCCCACATAAACCTCCTCCACTTATAATTAGCCAAGCTCAGCATTTAGATGTCAGCCGACTGCCTTTTGTTCTCACCACTAAACCGCCAACTAGCCCAAGTACAACTACTCTCACCTTTCCATCCGGATATCAGATTTCACTTTCCCCTTTCCCACCAAGTGTAAATCACAGTGGGCCTACTTTGCAGACTTTACAAGCTGGACCAAATCCAAATGAGCTGGTCAGTCAGTCCCCATTTGCTCAACAAGATCCAAATTTGGTCCTACCACCTGGTTATCCCCCAAATTTGGCGAGCTTGGCATGCTGCCCACTGCCTCCAATGTACCCAGGGGCAAGCTCTTGTGCTGGGCTACAGCTTCATCCAGTTAGCCTCCATCCGTGGAACCCATATCCGTGCCCACCGCCAATGCAGGACCCCCCAGCTCCCCCACTACCAACCAAAACTCACCAAATACTGGAAAAGCCTATTCTCTCACCACCTCCCCCCACTGCACCACCACCACCCCCACCTTTGCCCCCACCTCCCCCCCCTACTGAGCTGCCACCGTCGAAAAGCGCAGCCGAAGATCTCACTGATTCCGCAAACAACTTCCCAGAATCCTCATCGCTGAATGAAAGCCCTGTCCCACAAGAATCTGAACGCTTTAGCAAAAAAAGTCGCAAAAGGCTGGACAGCCGAGCAGACGATGTCCCTACAGTGTCTGAAGGGAAATCCAGAAAGGAAGGACGTGCACTTTCAGACTTTAATAGTTTGATTTCAAGTCCAAGGCTTGGAAGTAGGGAAAAGAAGAAACCTAAAGGTCAAAGGGAGCAATTAAACAAAACAAAAAAAATCAGCAGAGCCACAAACGAATTTCAAGATAGTTCAGAAAGCGAACCCGAGTTGTTCATTAATGGAGATGAACTCATGAATCAAAATCAGAGTAGTAAAAAGAGCTGGAAAAACAAGCGCAGTATGAGGATGGCAAGTGAGTTGGAAGAGATCAAATGTCGTAAAGCAAATGAAAGAGAAGACAGAAGTTTAGGAAGCCAAGGATTTGTCTATGTCATGGCCAATAAGCAGCCACTATGGAATGAAGCAACACAAGTCTATCAGCTGGACTTTGGAGGACGGGTCACACAGGAGTCAGCAAAAAACTTTCAGATTGAACTGGATGGGAGACAAGTAAGTCACTGTTACACACTATCACCACACTTGATGCTTTTTTTGTAAAAAAAAATTTAATAAAATTCTTGATCACAAATGAAATCAGTATTATGATGGTACTCATGAACTTCCACAATGATCTGTTCTTAAAAGTTGTTTAGTTCCCTTAATTTTTTTGTGGTAGCAATGGCAGAATGAAAACCAATGCAAAAGTACTCCACTAAACCCATTCCTGTAAAGCAACATGAAAAATACAAAATCTATGGACATCATCTTGTTGCAACTTATTGCAACTTATAATATTGTTAAAAAAAGTAATGTTTTTGTCTCATAGGTGATGCAGTTTGGACGAATTGATGGAAATGCCTATATTTTGGATTTTCAATATCCCTTTTCAGCAGTTCAGGCTTTTGCTGTGGCTCTGGCCAACGTGACTCAGAGGCTGAAGTGAAAAAGACTCATTCACATGCCTGTAGATCTTGAACTGTGTGCAGTTGCAGCTGGGGAAACATGGGTTTAAGCCATGTGGAGGCCTATTCACTGCTCAGATGAACATAGTTCGTGCAGCAAGCTCATTTTCTGAAGGTACAAACTGTGTTCATAAAACCTGAATGTCATTTTGTGGCACTGACATTTTGCCATCACCCAGAGTTAGTTAGCGCTCCTAAGCTGTCACGCCAAAGACACATAATGTAGAAGGGCAATCATGCTAAAAACATCACTAATAAATCTTTATAATGCACTTTGTTAGTGAATAGCAATGAGCCAATAGCAGGAAAAACTGCATGGTCATTTAAAGCTCCAGTTCTTTAGAAATGTCTTCAAAGTGTATACATTAATTAAACATTACTGATTACAAATCCATGTTAAGCCATATATTGTACAGGGCACCATATTAAGCATAGTCCTTCAAAGTAAATATATATTATTTCATACATTTTATTTTATATACAGATTTAACATAAATATGCTCTTTTTTTGTTTTCTGCAAATGCTACACGTTAATTGTACTTACGTTCTTAATTCATGCTTCATGACCATGGCACTTTTATGTTTCAGAATCTTCTTGTAAATACACAAACGCATTTTATTGCAGCTCCTATTGTTTTACTGTTCTTCATCTATCTGTTAATGTGTAGTCTTTGCAAAGTGTTCCTTACATTATGATTGCTACATATTACTGCTATAAAATAGCAAATTCTCCTACTTATTTTTTTTGTTTTTTGTCCAGATGCCTTCATGATGCCCTCTATCATGATGTCCCTATCACACCTGTCTATTTGCCAAAAAGCCTACATTGGAAAATAACTCTCTTTTTTCATTGAATTCCCTGTCATTTTGAAAATTTTCATAGTAGTTGTGTTTTGACGCTATTATAAACTGCATTGAATGTGAAGTCCAGTGGCTTGCCTTTTTGGAAACAGTGCTGCTTTCTGTAGATAGACAGAGCTTGTCTGCTTTAGAATTGACTGTATGTAGGACTGATATTCTAGCAAAACAAAAAAAAAAACATGCTGCTTGCACTTAAATATGTAGTGGATGGACTGATATTAAATGACTTATTATTATTATTATAAGCTTGTATGTATTTTGGTTGGCAAATTATGTAATGTTGTACTGAAGCTTTAATTTTAAGATGACATAATAATAATAATAATAATAATAATAATAATAATAATAATAATACAATGGGAAACAATTGCAAGAATAAATCTATATGGTCAGATAGTTGAGGTAAATTGTGGTAGATCTATATAGAAATGGTGCTATATATAAAACACAGAAATATGAGCAAAGGTTATTTTAAAGAATAATTTAAAAAGTATTTTTAGAGAGGAGATTGGGAAACTTGTCATTTTAAAAATATATATATATTATTTACATAAACTGCTTAAGAGATTCTTCAAGCAAAATGTCAGTTTTCAGCAATACTGTGTAAGTGATTTTTCTGTTCATAGCCAAACCTGGTTAATTAAAAATACTGTGCATAAATTACCTCTTGTTCATTCATAAATTAATTTATTTTTAAGCTTATGTTTTTTTTGTTTTTTTTTTTATTTAGAGTTGTATGCCAACCACACATAATGTACTGATTTGTCCATTTCATTTGTGAGAGGTGATCCATGAGGAGTGTAAGTATGGCTGTGTGGCTAAATTCAGATGATGTTTGACCTGATGAAGTTGGTTGAAATATGCTAAAATGCTTAGTAAATGATCACTGCATGGGGCCATGTTTTATGCATTATGTTATGTTTTGTACATGCGTGATTAATACATGTGTGAATTGAAATGAATAACTTAATGAGTAATGACAATGTCAAGACAATACATTAATAATACAATACACTGAACATATTTTATGCTGCTTTAATAAGTCTTTTGTGTCAAAGGGAACTGCTCTTGGTCAGAATCCATCATTGTATTTACAGCTTGAGTGTGCTCTTGAGCTCCCTCTAGTGGAGCAGGTAGAGGAGGCATGTGCTGCAGTTTGACTTGGAACACATCCCAGCTCTCAGAAAGCAGGCCTCAGGTGAAAAACACTGAAGCCAAGTAGGAGAAGAACAACATGGCCAGGGGGCACACAGCATGCAGATGGCTTTAACTGGAGAGTGCTGCACATAAACATTGCCCTCCAGAGTGCATCTTGTGAAATGCAATATGACAGGCATCTCAACACAAGTCTTAGCAGAATTCCCATGAGAAAGCCCATTATAGCACCATAACCATTTCGGATATTAAAGAGAACTTCAGCCACAATGAACCATAATAATAAAGCACTTTTTCTGGCTTGTCAAAAATGCTTCAGTCAAACCTGACAATCACAGTCACACGGATCACCCATTGGATCTCTTTGTTTGATGCATGAGGGAGAAAGCACATTTTGAGAACATGGTACACATTGAATTAAATAAATACATTTTTCAATCCATAAATGCCAAAACAATAACTTCCAGATGGTAAACTTCCTCTCACCTGATGTCTCAAGATGTTCTTGTAAATGTTGGAAGAAAACAACTGAAGCTGCAGCAGAGTCTGCAGAGGACATGACAGCAGCAGCCACACAGCCAAGTCCAGTGATGGAGATGGAGGACGGGGTGAGGTATTCATCGTTCATATGGAGACGGAGAGCCATAAGATGTCTGGTTCCAGACTGCAGAGAGCAGCAGTCAGAGAACTGATGATCAAATATCGTAACATTATGACCACGTGAAAAACATGTTATGTCATTTTTTTTTAACTGTTAATGAAAGTATTACTATTACTAATCACATCAATCACATATGTCCAAAACCTGATCTTGAGTTATGGGTAGATATACAGAGTGGGAACACCCCTCAAAATTATGCTGTTATGACTGTGAGTAGCACATGTGAGTGGAAATTCATAGAATTGTCCTCATCCTTAAACACCCGTTATTTAAATGTGAAACATCATATACATAACATTGATGAATCAAATCAAACAATCAAGCAATGAAGAGTAACACACCTTTAAGATTATCAAAGTTAATTTGTCTTCTTTAATCACAGATACAATATTATTACAATTATGCAATCTTAATCAACATAATTGCATGTAATTTACAATTTTACATCTTAAAATGTAAAAAATAAAACATTTTACTAAACAGTACTACAGTTTCCAACATCAAACATCATGCATGGTTAAAATTGAGATTTCTTGTTTAATATTGAATGGATGTAATGAACTGACCGTTTTCATGGCCCAGTAAAGGGTAAAAGTGGCAAATGATGGTCATATCATTGGGTTTCTATAAGATTCAAGGGGATAAAGATTAAGGTGAATTTTACATTACAATTACCGGTATTCAGGGATGTGCAGAGAGGGTTTGCGGAGAGTCCCGGCCCCGTGGGTAGAGCCCCAGTCCACGACGCGGCCGACGCCAAAAGTTCAGTTTTTTCAACTTCTCACGCAGGGGTGGGCAAACCTTTTGGCTCGAGGGCCACAAAGGTTCTAAAATTTGATGGAAGGACCGGACCAGGAGCAGATGGATGGAGGGTTCTGGTCTGACGACATCAGCCCAGGAAATAGACCGAAAATAATTTGCAGGATCCAACGATTTACATGTGGCATTTTCAAACGTCTCAATTCAACTTGTGCACCATATTTAGAGCCAATGATTTTCCGTTTCAGAAGTTTTGACTTCCGTTTCATTGTGACACATTTGATAATTCTGTTGAGTGTTGGAAAGGTTACTTTAAACTGTATTCCCTACAGATTACAGATTACATACACCAAAATGTAGTTTGTAACATAATCAATTAAATTACTTAAGTGAGTAACGTAATCTGAATACTTTGGATTACTTGATATTGTCGTGCTTTTTAAAACTAAATGAATGTAGCAACCACCTCCTGCAAATTCCTGTTTGGTTTTAGACATGATTTAGACCTGGTTTAAACTTGGTTTAGTCCTGGTTTTAGTTCTGGTTTAGAGGTGCAGAGGAGGAATCGCAGTCCATGCAGCGTACGCGACAAGACACGGTCCATGCGCGGAGTCCGCGCCGTACAAGAGGAGGTGCGATGCCCGCGGCGCACTAGATATAGACTTGGCCGCAGTGCTTTATGGGGAGGTTTTCGGACCATGAGTGAGGAAGACCTGTTCAACATATAGTTCTACCCCTGGGTAACGGGCCATGGGCCTATATGCAAAATTTGGTTTTATATATCAATGTATGTGTAATGCGCTGCTATCTATTGGGAAACACCGGAATGGTAGGGAAATAACCTTGAAAGTTTTATTGCAGTTCATGTAAGTTTGGCGGGCGGTGCCGTTCGCCCTTTCTTCATGTCAGAGCAAGTGCCCCTCAAAATTCCTTTGCGCATCCCTGCCGGTATTCATATCTTATGTCAACAAGATCTGCTCATCATTGGCTCATTCACGTCCTTCTCAGAGTCCATCTCCAAAGACTTCAGAGTGGGCTCTTGAGCAACCTCTAGTAGAATAGACGGAGGTGGTACGTTCTGCAGTTTGATTTGAAACACGTCCCATCTCTCAGGAAGCAGTCCTCTGTTAAAAAACACAGACGCCAGGTAGGAGAACAACAAGATGGCCAACAGGGCACACAGCATGCAGATGGTTTTAACTGGAGAGTGCTGTACATAGACACCATCCACCAGAGTGCATCCTGGAAAATGTAGTGTCACAGGCAAGCCAATGGTTGGGTCCCCACAAAGAAGCCTTAAACAAACTCCAGCAAAGAAGCCTATTATTGCTCCATATGCATTTGAAAAATTAAAGAACAGAACACAAACTAACTGAGGGAAAATAACGAGGTACGCCACCTCTGCGGCAATCAAAATAATGAACATAGCACTGTTTTTAAGGTTGGTGATAAAAGTACCAATGACACCAGCTACAGTCACAGACACACGGATCGCCCATTGGAACTCTCTATCAGACGCCTAGAGAAAAAACGATAAAAGCTTTTATGTTTTTAAAAACTGAAGATTACAAGATTACAGTACCAGTCTTTTCTTTTACCTGAGGTCTGATGATGCTCATGTAAATGTTGACAGTGAAGACAGAGGCAGCAGACAGCATTATAGAGTCTGCAGAGGACATGGCGGCAGCAGCCACACAGCCAATCCCAATGATGGAGATGTAGGATGGGGTGAGGTGCTGCAGAGAGATGGGCAGGATTTGAGCTGCTTCTCCTCGTTCATATGGAGATGGAGAGCCATAAGATGTCTGGTTCCAGTCTGTAGTAAGATACAAAATACAGCTCATTTCTCAATCCTTTGCGCAGCCTTGATATCACATTAAAGTTTATGTACTCTACCAATCAAAACTCTGAACACACTTTCATTCTTTCTTTCTTTTCATGATTATTTACAATGTAGATTCTCACTGAGGGCATCAAATTCAATTAAAAATGGTTGAATTATTACACTTTTTTTCTTTGTCACATAATTACATATGTCTTGATTCATATATATGATGTCTTCTGTATGTATCTAAAGTGTAGAAAGTAGTAAACATAAAGAAAAACAACACTGAATGAGCGAAGGTGTCCAAACTTATTAGTAATGTATATTCAACCCAAACACATTTGTGGGGAATACCTGTTGAAGAGGCTGCAGCTCCAATCAGAAGTGGTGGGATCCCCAATACCACAGTGAGAACAGACGCAAAGCAACAGGTGACTCTGGCTGTGTGAGTGGAGGAGGCCGACAGCGTCCTCTGGTGAACACACTGGTATCCCAGACTCCCCAAGGCCTAGCAAGTCAAACTCCCATTTAATGTAAATCTAATATTAGTGTAAAAGTGTGGGAAAGAAGACTCACCAAATATAAGAAGTCATCCAGTTTTATTCCAGTGGTTTTCAGATCTATTTGACCAACCCATGGAGCATGTAGGGTGTTGTTGAGGAAAGTCTGACTAATGTCCAGAGTAGAAGGGTTCATCAGGACAAAGGGGACACACAGCCACTGCAGAAACAGAGGACTTCAGACGAAACCATCACAGACATATAGATAGAGCACATGTTAATGAGTGTTATCACACATCTTTTTCGATAGACATTGTGTGTTGTTTCCGCCATGTTAATACACACCAAATGTTGCCTTGGGTCCATTCAAAACAATGAGATAATATCACACTACTGAAGGAGTCAATGACTGGTCTGATTAAGAGTTTGGTACATACAGCGAAAGCAGAATGTTGCAATGTTAAGTTAGAGTGCATTAAAACATAATCTTACCAAGCTGCCAAAGACCAGGATGAGCTGTATAATGTCAGTGTAGGCCACAGAGTAGAGCCCTCCCAGCAGAGTGTAGGTGATGGCCACAGCAGCAGAAATCCAGATACATACACTGTAAGACACATCCAGGATCACACTCAAGGTCGAACCTAAGAACAAACACACATTATTAATGTTTTCCTCTCAAATATTTTGAAGAAGTTCTATATTTTACCAAGGCAGATGAATATTCCGGCCAACATGAGAAGGTCCAGGCACACAGACACCAGGCTTAGCGCTGCAGTCAGGACCCTCCCATACTTCCTCTGGAATGGGTCCAACATCGTCACATATTTATTATCTCTCATTGACTTTGCAAATACAAACCCACCTAAAAAAATAAACAAAAAACAACAAACAAACAACCAAAAACACACTAATCTCTTCGCTCAGGAATAATTAAAATATATGTGAATCTTGGTTAAATCTCAAGCATTTTGCATTAGCATTAGTGTAGAAGTCTGCATAGATCAAGAGGGCACACACATATTTATCCATAAAAATCCTTGGAGTGAGTTCTTCATACATTCACTTACAAATAACAAAAGTTGCAAAGAATGCTATCAACATCAACATGGTGAAGCTTAGTCCCATTGAAGGAGTATAGGCCATTTCCGTGATGCCCACTACAAATCCTCCTCCAACCCATGTGGCTGCAAGACAAGGCAGTTTTAGAGTTCTGAAATGGTAGACACAACCATCAAATAAATCTGAAAATAAGGCACAGCAACATACCTGTCATGGTGAAAATCCCAACAACTAAGTTGATTTTGCGGTTTCCCAGGACGGCCATCTCCACTTCGTTGGCTCCACTTTTCTCCTGCTCTCTTTTGGATTTAAATGAAGCCCAGATCCCAGTCCCCAAAACCAGCAGATAGAAGACCACAATGGCTATAACTCCAGGTATGTTCACTGCCATGATGCTTTGAACAAGACAAGAGACATATGATATAAGTCCTCACATTGCCTGTGAAGGCAGTGCCTCCTATTTTCTGTTCTGTCTAGTTTGTTGTTGATCACACGGGCAAGACACGTTCAGGCAAGGACAAGAGAGGAGTTAATTGCAAATGCTTTACAATGTTTACAATGTACAAATGATTGCCCCCAGAGCACGCTGAAGTGTGTAAAAGGACTAATTTTGCAAGGTCTTGGCCACATGCTCAGTTCTCAAAACTTTACTTTCTATTGCATTTAACACAACTTCAGATTACATAATGTATCTTTTAAGTGTCTAAAAAGTAATATACATATCTGAATATATTTAATAATAATAATAATACATTTATTTGGAAGTCACATTACTCCAGACACAAGCTATTACGAGTAACAGCAGATAAATTGACTACAAATGTGAACCGATGCAGAAATAGGGGAACCATTTTTTGCATAAAGTAATTTTGAAAAAAATGTGAGTGTTTCATGTGTGAATGTTTAATTCAAATTAAATTCAACTGAAATTGTGTATTACAGTTTTTAAAATGCCATAAAACCTAAACTGATAACTCAAGTGGCTGATACCAAGAAATCCTACCAATGGCTGGAGAGGGCTGGTCTGAAGGACAGCACGGAGGCACTCATCCTGGCTGCACAGGAGCAGGCCTTGAGCACCAGAGCAATAGAGGCCCAGATCTACCACACCAGACAAGACCCAAGGTGTAGGTTGTGCAAAGAGGATCCTGAGACAGTCCAGCACATAACTGCAGGGTGTAAGATGCTGGCAGGGAAAGCGTACATGGAGCGACATAACCAAGTAGCGGGCATAGTGTACAGAAACATCTGTGCAGAGTACGGGCTGGAGACCCCAGGATCAAGGTGGGAAACGCCTCCAAAGGTGGTGGAGAATGAGCGGGCCAAGATCCTGTGGGACTTCCAAATACAGAGTGACAGAATGGTGATGGCGAACCAACCAGACATCGTGGTTCTGGATAAGCGAGAGAACAAAGCCGTGGTGGTGGACATTGCAATACCGAGCGATGGCAATGTCCTGAAAAAGGAACACGAGAAACTAGAGAAATACCAGGGGCTCAAGGAAGAGCTGAAGAGGGCCTGGAAGGTGAAAGCATCGGTGGTGCCTGTGGTGATCGGAGCACTCGGGGCCGTGACCCCCAAACTGAATGAGTGGTTGCGGCAGATCCCAGGAAGGACAACAGACATCTCAGTCCAGAAAAGTGCAGTACTGGGAACAGCAAAGATACTGCGCAGAACTCTCAAGCTCCCAGGCCCCGAGCTGATGAGGGTGAGAGAGACCAACCACCGTGGAAGGTGAGAAATGAGAAATGTATCTATAAATATATATATATATATATATATATATATATATATATATATATATATATATATATATATATATATATATATATATATATATATATATATATTTTTTTTTTTTATTTCTAGGTGGCTTCACAGTGAAAATTTCTTCTCACAAACATCAGATCTGTATGACTTTCCCTTCTGTGGATTCTCATGTGTTGATGAAGATGACCACATTGTATAAATTCCATCCCACACTTTTGGAAGCATTTGGCCACACCTTTCCACACTGGTCACATGTGAACACCAATTTATTAGTGGATCTTGTATCCCTGCAGAACAAAGGAAAGGAAGTGTCATGTAAAAACTTTTTCAACTGTTCAAATAAAGTAAGTCACATACACAAAAAATCACACATAGTAAATCATATGTGAGAATGTTTCAATGTGTGTTTTACAAGCAAATTCCATTTGGCTCAATGAATTAACTAAGTTTGTATTTTATTCTAAACGCACACGTTTTCTGTCTGTAGCAAATGAAGATCCAATTAAGGTAAAATATACAGAAATATTTAATGACTTTGTTCTGAATTCTAATCCACATGTTCAATGGATATGATATATGTAACACACGTGAAGACAGAAGCCAGGGCTTTGGTGTAACAGTGCAACTTTAATTCTGTAAGGACAGAAAAACAGCTCTGTTGAGTAATCAGGACTGACCGTTAATAAAGGTTTAGCGGTACACTTTAAAGACCATTGTTTTGGATTATAAACTCCATTGTGTATATATAGATATGTATACAGGACCATAGTTTTTTTAGTTTTTTTTTTAAAGCTTTATTTATTTAAAGGGGCATTGCATATTCATGAACAAATACTTGTAAATATGCCAGAATTAGCCCAAAGGCTACTTTACATCTGTAGTCAGGCACGTCAAAGAGATAGAAATAACATAAGACAACTTCACACAATAGACAAACTGTCAATGACAAGCACAATAAAACACAATCATGACGTACACAATTGACATTTACATAAAAGCATAACATTAGAGATCACAGATCTGTTTTTTCTTAAGCCATCGTTTCAGATGGTTTTAAATGTACTGAATGTGGTAGAGTCTCTTATTGCAGCTGGGATGTTGTTCCAGATTTCTGTACCCCTGATTGATAACACCTGCTGACTGAATGTTGTGCGTCTGTAGCGTATGAAAAGGTGTTTTCAATTGGTTCAATTACCTGGTAAAATATTGAATAAACAAAAAAACAAAAAACAAAAAACTAAAACAAAAACAAAACAAAAAAACAAAATTCCATAAGGTTTTATGACATTACTTAGTCAAAACAGACAGGAGTTAACAAAATAAATTAAATCAAATTTATAAGGTTCAATCTTAAAGTGTTTTCTCATCATAGGGAGAAAAACTAATTAAACACAAAAAGAAAAAAAAAATAGACAGGCCTTGTCCACCATTATTATGAAAACTGTTTTGACTGAATTGTTTTAATTTACATATTTCATTAGGCCTGTACGTTACTTTTGATTCTTGTTCAAGGCAAATGTATCTGCATAAACCCTGTAACCCGTTTAACCCGTTTAACCCGTTTAAAGAGTTATTATTTATTCCCGTGACGTTCTCCGGTTGTCACATGACTTGTTTATTACCGGAAGTGTACGCGCACTTTTGTCCATGTCTTTTATTTTCTAAGTGAATTTTTAAACTCAAAGCAGTAATAAGAATATAAAAATGCTCTTGTCGTGTTCTAAATATAAAATTCGGCTAATCATACTAACATGAACGCTAAATACTGGATTGCATTATTTGTTGGCGGATTTTACTCTGAAGGTAGAGAGGAAAGGTGCTGTTACCTACGGCGTGACTGACCACAACATGACTAACTTGAGGGAGGCTTTACCCTGTGCAAACCGCAGCCGATTACTGCCATTGGAAGAGTCTACAGAAGTTTTTCAGACCGGAGTTATGTGACTAATTTGTTTTTCTGCTACATTTGCCAGATATTAAGGACTGGAACTGAATCATGGCCACAGAAAATGAATGTGAACAGAGAGGTAAGTGATATAAAAGTGTCACTAACAATTTAACGCGTTTCCCCCTCGGTTACAGCGTACTTAATCACATTGAATGGCTTAAAACATGTATCAATAAGTTTTTTTTAAAGTTGTTTGTTGTCTGTTCCAGATGTCAGTAATGCCCAGAATGAATCCACACAACCACCCCAGCGGATGACAAGACAGCAGATCCTCACCCTCATTTCTATAGCATCAGTGAACTTTAGCTCAATGATATGTTACTCAATTTTAGGTCCTTTTTTCCCAAATGAGGTATGTCTAATTGTTTAATAGCCTTTGAAATAATAATGCTTATAATAATGCTACTGGTAAGACGAGTAGTCCAAAGTTCATGATGCATTGATATATTGCCTACAAATCAATGTTTACTTAATTTGCAGTACTTAAATGTGTAGTGTTATAATGGAAAATGACTCTGCCCTTGTGTTTGTAGGCAAAGGGTCAGGTGAGTCTTCATGTGTAAATACAAGATCAACTATAGATATGGTTGTTTTGATACGCTCTGAGCTTAATACAAAGCATACTAACACTATATTGTGATAGAATTCAAATTTCTTTAGCAATACTGAATATATTTGAATTATATTTGCAAACACTTGCATGCATCCTCTTCAAGTTTAGAAACTGTATAGCAAGAATATACATAAACTTGACAATGTTTCTTTTACTTTCTTTCCAGGCTGTGAAAAAAGGTGCGAGTCAAACTGACATTGGCCTCATATTTGGCTGCTATGCTGTGTGTAATTTAATTGGTTCATTAATTTTAGGAAAATATGTAAGTTCAAAATATATTTCTAAATAATTCACAATATTGTTTTTAAGTCTTATGCTTGTCAATTGTCTTTTTCAGATCGTCCAAATAGGAGCAAAGTTTATGCTAATTGCAGGGCTATTTGTGTCATCAGGATGCACCATAACATTTGGGTAAGGGCTCAGAAACTTGTGGTGGTAAAAACCTAAAAACTTTAAGGTGTTTCTGGATGCATTTAAAATTAGATAAACCATTTAAAAATATATATCCTTGAGGAGAGTTTTAGGACTGAAAAAAAAAGAAACACAAATGGTATAGTAATATAGTAAATAATTTATCATGTACAATTTACACGTACTGCATTTTACCTGATGCATACATGTAACCATGAATATTACTGGAATTAAATATGTTTTAACATTTAAAAGGGGATTATTACACTAATCTTAATCCTCGGTCCAAATATTGAAACTGTGACTTTGGTTTGAATAATCTATTATATTACACATTATGTCATTGTTCTTCAGATTAGTTTTCTGAATAATTTGAGATTTCAGCATTTGTCTCGTTTCTCTTTCAGATTACTGGACCGCGTACCTACAGGCCCTCCTTTCATTGCCATGTGTTTTATAGTGCGCTCCATAGACGCTTTGGGCTTTGCTGCAGCCATGACCTCTTCTTTTGCAATGACAGCAAAAATCTTCCCTCACAATGTAGCGACTGTTTTGGTGAGTGTAGACGCCCCTTGTCTGGTTGGTATGTTGTTTTGACGTTTCAATCACGAGAAAAACAAGCGGCAAAAGCTGTTATTTTGTGTTTCCTGTGACTACCATTGACAATA
Organism: Odontamblyopus rebecca; assembly: GCA_030686955.1. Lineage (NCBI taxonomy): Eukaryota > Metazoa > Chordata > Actinopteri > Gobiiformes > Gobiidae > Odontamblyopus > Odontamblyopus rebecca. The sequence continues at coordinate 17,514,889 of CM060670.1, read as the reverse complement.
GCGGTACATGTCTTAGTATAGTGCAGTGTGCAGTGATGGAGTTTCTTGCTCAGAGACACAACAACAGCAGAAACCATTGCTCCACTGCACACTCTATGTTTGATTAAATGTTGTTTTGCTGTGTTTATATCCTCTTCACTGGTCTATAAAAACAAATTAAATGTGTGCCTTTTTGATGATTGCAGGATTCTCCAATAAATCAGATGTCCTAACTGCCACCAGAAGCATCTCAAATTAGTAAGTTTTAATATTATTTCCAAACTGATCTTGTCTTTGATCTTTCAGGGTAGTCTAGAGATCTTCACTGGCCTTGGGCTGATCCTCGGACCACCAGTCGGGGGATGGTTTTACCAGTCTTTTGGATATGAGGTCCCATTCATGCTCCTCGGCTGTTTCCTCTTAATTATGGTCCCCTTCAACATTTACGTCTTACCCACTATTGGTAAGTAATTTGTAAATGTACCGTCCTTTGAACGTTTCTGAGGTTCTGTCTGAATGATACAAATTTGACTCATTATTTAAGGATTTGTTGTGAGTATCGTATTTATTATTGTTAGATTAAAGGGGCAATTCACACTGAAACACCAGTGTAGTTCTTGGCACTAAAATTATCCTCAGCATGAAAAGCAATCTACATTTTCAAAGTGCTGTTTTATTTATTTATTTATCGTCTCTTGCAATTCATTGTTTTTTTTGTACATTTCATTTTCATTTCTTTTTTTCTCTCTACAGATGCAGATCCGTCCAAAGACTCTTTTTTCCGCCTTCTGACCAATGTAAAAATACTCCTTATCAGCTATGCCATATTCACATTAAGTGCTGGCTTAGGTTTCCTGGATGCAACATTGTCACTTTTTGCCATTGAGAAGGTATTTTTCTACATTTTTTACTTATATGACAATATAAACAAATAAATAACCGCCCATGCCATTGTATTCCCAGTTCAGTCTCTCTCCAGGCTATGTTGGCCTCATTATGCTTGGCTTGTCTTTACCTTACTGCCTGGCGTCTCCACTAATGGGTTATTTCACTGATAGATATCCTGTGAGTGTAAACAGTACATTCATAAACATGTTAGTTATGTTTTCAAGTCAATTATTTTTTTAATTATTGTCCATTCCTGTATTATAGGCCACCAGGAGTTGGTTCATGGTGACCGGGGGGTTCGCCACTGCGTTTGGTTTCTGTCTGCTTGGTCCTGCTCCATTTTTGAATATTTCTGGGTGAGAATCAAATTTGGATTTATGTAGCTTTGAAGAACATTTGACCATTCAAACGATTATCAAACAAAAAAATTATAACATACAAGGGAAAAAACTGTCTTGGCTCCCAAACATAGCTTCTATATGTTTCCTCAGTGGGTCATGCAATGTTTATAATACAATTAAGATGTTGCTCTCCTGTCTGTTTTGCATGCGTTAGGCCACTGTGGCTGCTGGTTGTCATGCTGGGTGTAATTGGGTTTTCTCTGGGCATGACTGCTCTCCCCACGTTCCCGGAGATCATCACATGTGTGTAGTGAGTGCCTTCACATGTTCTCCTGCTACATTTACTGCCTGGAGGAATGAGTTCCAGGCAGACACACAGTAGGCCTCAAAGTAACATCGTGTCTGTTCTTCAAGTGACCAAGGATTTGAGGAAGGCCTGAGCACACTGGGGATGGTGTCTGGCTTGTTTGGAGCAGTTTGGTCCTTGGGGTAAGATAAGAGACCCTTTATTTCTCCCACAAAGGGGAAATTCCAGTATCCACACAGTCCAGTAACAAGAGAACGGAAATAGGCACTCAAAAATCAAGACATATAAATATTAGAAAATAGACTTAAAATTAACACAACACTGCAATTATTAAAAAATATATAGTGTGGGGTAAGTGGGGTAAGCTCCTGGCTTAGACATGCAACTTCGAAATATAAGTTACGAAACAAAAACTCAAATCGCTTTTAATAGCACACAAAATGCCTGCTCTCACTCATGTAGAAAAACCTGTAAGCAAGAATGAGTTGTGTGGAATAAGTTTTAAAAATGTCTGCGTCAATTCAGTTCATCCAAAATTCTTATGATGTCCTTTATGTATTGAGGCTAACATTGTGTGCTCAAAGTACATGGAACTTGTTTGTCTTGGTAAAAGTAAATATCTTTTTTATTTTCAGCATGTTTTATGGACCCATCGTTGGTGGTCTTATCACACAGAACCTAAGCTTTGAGTGGGCAGCAGTGATACAAGGAGGACTGGGCTTTTTGGCTGTAAGTACTTTATCATAGAATCAGTTTTGAATTTTGTGTTTGAGCATTAGCATCTCACTCATTCTAGTCCAGTCTTTTAGCCTTTGCCAGTCCTGGTTAATCTTAGAGGTCCAGAGGCACAGTATGTTTACACAATAACGGTTTAAAGCAGTAGATGTTGTGATATAGTTATAGAGATAGTGTTATAAAGCAATGTGATATTTTAAACAGCAAAAAGAAAGGTTTGTAGATAATAACTCTTTGTTCTTGTGTCCTAGGCATTTCTACTGAGTTTACACTACATCTTTCACAAACCACGACCACAAAGGTAACAATGAACTCATTTACATTAACCATTTAATAATGAACACATTTACTCTCTCATTTATTGCCTCTTAAAGATTTGTGTAACGGTTTCCCTCTTATTTTCATTAAGCCAAATGACTGAACTAACAACAGAAGAAGAAACCACTCCACTTCTGAATCCATAAAGATCAAAATATCAAGACACAAAGTCATAGGAAGTATTTGTTACTGTTGATGGTGATGATTTGTTTACCATTATCATTTGGTACTGTTACAGACATAACTGCTCTCTACTGGATGGATACTTTTAAATAATTCATGTGGGCCTTGGATCTTAAAATATCTTCATAAATTGGTTAAGTTTAGTCCAAATTTGGGTAGATATTCTGTTTAGTGTCAGTCTATGAAAATGTGAAGAGTGGCAATTTTCTATGTAGTTTTTTATATTTTCAGACTTGTAGACATATCCACAAACACTGCCTAATGTATTGAGATAATAATAAATATGGCTTAATTCGTGGGAACTTCGGAGAGAGGGAATTTTGGAGGAAAAATTAGACTTTCACAGTGGTGCCTTTTGTTAGATCAGCAGTGTCATATGACTACTTTGACTGGTACAAAAAATGTTGTATATTAAATTATTTAACACTATTTGTGTATTGAATGTATTTCATGATTTTCATAAGGAAGTTCAAATAAACAAAAAAAGTATAAACATAATGGCTTTTAGTTTATATATTATACAGAATGCATTTGTTTGTAAATCATTACAAACCATAAAATTATTTAATCAAAATTTTGCTACCATGTTTCAAATGTTGGCAGCACAATAGGTATATACATAGTATGAAATGGTCTAGTGTAGTGGGATTGTATTGTAAGGCATATTATCAATACAATGTGTATACCAGTATTTAGTATGATCAGATCATATTTAAAGAATGTAAATGTTGCCATCATTTCTGTGGATGCAGCTTTTGTGGCTATGTGGCTCACACACTAAGCTTGGACAGTTTTTAACATCATGTCATGGGATTTTAACCAACTAAGAAGTGCAGTATGTGCAGTTCAAAGGACACAAATAAGGATTTTTTTAAATGAACTGTTCGTTGTTGGTCTCCATGGAGACTGTGCAATAGCTAGCTAAGGAGCTAGCTGTGGACAGATGCTACAGGCTTTTATACCGTGTGTAACAGCAAATGTGGCAGAAGAACTTCCAGAGGAAAAACTTGAAGGAATGAGCCATTTCATCGCCAACTGAAACACCAAACCGGCATAAGAATGAGGCCTTTCCCGTTGTGTTCACCTGGCCTCCTGGACACTTGCCCGGGCTGCAGAACACAGAAGATGGACACTTCGCCCTCTGTCTCTTAAATATAAATATATATTCAATAAGAAAAAATCTAAAAACATAACCTTATAAAAAGGTTATTTTATTTTTTTATTTAACCTTTATTTAACCAGGAAAGTCCCACTGAGACTACTAATCTATTTTTCAAGGGAGTCCTGGCCACACACACTACACTTTCATACTGGGCAATGTGGGTGAAGTGCTTTGCCTAAGGACACAATGACTGGCGCCCCACTGTGGCACCTGGAATTCCCAGTGGTCTCCCATCCAAGTACTAACCAGGCCAGTCTTGCTTAGCTTCTGAGACCTGATGAGATCAGGCGTTGACAAGCCGGTATGGCCACATATTCTTTCTCTTAATTCTGTTTTAAGAATGAGCAAATATACACGAAAAGTAAAAATTCCCAAGTTTAAAAAAAAAATACAAAAGAAGCTAGATACAATATGTTTAAAAGTGTAAACAAGTGAATACAAAATAGCTCAGTGTTTTGCACATAGTATACTTTTCTACACTCAACAAAAATATAAACGCAACACTTTTGTTTTTGCTCCCATTTGTCATGAGATGGACTCAAAGATCTAAAATTCATTCCAGATACACAATATTACCATTTCTCTCAAACATTGTTCACAAATCTGTCTAAATGTGTGATAGTGAGCACTTTTGCTTTGCTGAGATAATCCATCCCACCTCACAGGTGTGCCACATCAAGATGCTCATCAGACACCATGATTAGTGCATAGGTGTACCTTAGACTGTCCACAATAAAAGGCCACTCTGAAATGTGCAGTTGTTGCTTTATTGGGGGTCTGGGGACTCAGAACCAGTCAGTATCTGGTGTGACCACCATTTGCCTCATGCAGTGCAACACATCTTCTTCGCATAGAGTTTATCAGATTGTCAATTGTGGCCTGTGGAATGTTGGTCCACTCCTCTTCAATGGCTGTGCGAAGTTGCTGGATGTTAGTGGGAACTGGTACGCGCTGTCGTATACGCCGGTCAAGCACATCCCAAACATGCTCAATGGGTGACATGTCCGGTGAGTATGCTGGCCATGCAAGAACTGGGACATTTTCAGCTTCCAAGAATTGTGTACAGATCCTTGCAACATGGGGCTGTGCATTATCTTGCTGAAACATGAGGTGATGTTCATGGATGTATGGCACAACAATGGGCCTCAGGATCTCATCACGGTATCTCTGTGCATTCAAAATGCCATCAATAAAATGCACCTGTGTTCTTCGTCCATAACAGATGCCTGCCCATACCATAACCCCACCACCACCATGGGCCACTCGATCCACAACATTGACATCAGCAAAGCGCTCACCCACACGACGCCACACACGCTGTCTGCCATCTGCCCTGAACAATGTAAACCGAGATTCATCCGTGAAGAGAACACCTCTCCAACATGCCAGACGCCATCGAATGTGGGCATTTGCCCACTCAAGTCTGTTACAGCGACGATCTGGAGTCAGGTTAAGACCCCGATGAGGACGACGAGCATGCAGTTGAGCTTCCCTGAGACGGTTTCTGACAGTTTGTGCAGAAATTCTTTGGTTATGCAAACCAATTGTTTCAGCAGCTGTCTGAGTAGCTGGTCTCAGACGATCTTGGAGGTGAACCTGCTGGATGTGGAGGTCCTGGGCTGGTGTGGTTACACGTGGTCTGCGGTTGTGAGGCCGGTTGGATGTACTGCCATATTCTCTGAAACGCCTTTGGAGACGGCTTATGGTGGAGAAATGAACATTCAATGCCCGAGCAACAGATCTGGTTGACATTCCTGCTGTCAGCATGCCAATTGCATGCTCCCTCAATGCTTGCGCCATCTGTGGCATTTTTCTGTGAGACAAAACTGCACATTTCAGAGTGGCCTTTTATTGTGGACAGTCTAAGGTACACCTATGCACTAATCATGGTGTCTGATGAGCATCTTGATGTGGCACACCTGTGAGGTGGGATGGATTATCTCAGCAAAGCAAAAGTGCTCACTATCACACATTTAGACAGATTTGTGAACAGTGTTTGAGAGAAATGGTAATATTGTGTATCTGGAATGAATTTTAGATCTTTGAGTCCATCTCATGACAAATGGGAGCAAAAACAAAAGTGTTGCGTTTATATTTTTGTTGAGTGTATATGAAAAAGTCCATTTGAGTTCAGGGGTCAGGTTCAAAGGCACTGTTGGTCTTTCCACCGGGTCTCTTTGGCAGTGGTCTTCCTGAAGTCCGGACCGGTTTGTCTAAAGCCTGGATGGTCCTGGTGCTGGGACCTGCCACATCCGCCTCTGAAAGTGTCCCCCGAGATGAAGACATGGACAACAAGCCAGGCTTTTTCAACTTCTTCTTTCTTTTACTTCTGTCAAAAAGAAAACAAACCATAGTATTAGTTAACATGTCCCAAAAACATTGTTTTCTACTTTGCAAGGTCTGGTGTTCTAAATGTATTTTAGACTCTTACATAATCGTGCTTCATATTTATCACACTGGGGTACTGAGTTATTTACTGATTATTGTTCCTTTTTGCAGATTTTGGCTCTCCTTTAGTTCTGACATTAATCTGCTTATTTTTCAGGATGCATTCATACTGCCCGTGGTTTGGTCATGATTTGAACAAGTTCTAGGCCTGGTTTAGTTCTGGTCTAGTCCAGGTTTATTTAGAGGTTAGAGACATTGAAATGTTTACATGTGTGTATTTGTATAGACAGTGCCACTTACTTGGTGCTGATCAGCTCGGGCTCTGTGTCCGAAAGTGTTGGTTCAGAGAGAAACCTGAGCTCCCCAGAAGAGCTAATGGCAGCTGACACCTTAAAGTTGTGAAGCAAGAAACAGTCCACCATCACCAAGTTACGGTTCCCAGTTATATAACCCAAGGACATGACAGAAGAAGAGTAACCAGCACTACAGATGTAGATTAAATGTAGATTTCTTACCCTTGTGGGTGTGGAGCGATCTGCTGTTCCTTCAGAAAAAACAGCTTGAGCCTCTACTGTCTTTGATGCATCTTCATTGTAGTCCCCTGTCACAAAATAACAACATTTCACAAACATTAAATTTAAGTTGCTTTGAGAACAAGGAGACAGCACTAAAAACTTTTTCAAGCTGTTACCAAGTGTTTCAGGTAATACTGCAAATACCCCATTATAGACATTCACATTAGGAAAAAAAAAAAAAAAAAAACTAAATGTGAATGTCATATATGAACAACTTCATATTATTAACTTGAACAAGTCTCAAAAACATGAAACATTGCTAATTAAAGGGCCTATATTGCCTGGAGTTGTCTTTTGCTTCATTCACACATATTTAACACACAAATATGTGGTAGCTGTTAACTTGAAAACTACCACTTAATGACATCAGAAGGTGGAACAGACCATTTTGAGCTTTGGAGATGCAGACAGACTAATAATGCAAACAATGAAACAAAACACAACTCCAGATGTTTTGGAGGAGGTCACAAGAGTACTCATATTCTCAGAGACATTTATCCTTTATCTTCTGTGTACATTGTACTTACTCTCGTCCACCACATATGAAGCCAAGAAGTACCCCTGCTGCCCATTGGAAAGTTGTCCAAACCACCAGTTCTCATTGTCCTTATAAAGCACCTGGATCACGTCCCCTCTGTGGAGCGTGAGCTCATCTGACCGATTGGCTTTGTAGTCATACAGAGCAATAACCTAAAAAAACAAAGAGAAATAAACCATGTAATATATTTAAACTTAGAAGACAGAGGTAACATGGTAAATGGTGTTTCGTTTCCAGGTGTTTAGTTATTTACAATGGGTGAGACTTACCACTTGTTCAACTTGGGAAGCGTCTGTAGATCCAAGAATAGCTGAAGACACACTGTCACACAGAGTCTGGAAACAGGTAATAGAACTGACATTATATGGCTTTTCCCAAATAGTACATAAGTAAAATCTTTCTTACCCTTGGCAGTTTGAATGAGGCTGCTCCTCTCAAACGCTGGCCCACTGGAGTGAAAGCACCTGAAATAAAGCAAAAAATGCAAAAGCTTTCCAAATCTGTTCCTTATAAACCAAACCCTTTAAAACTTACGGACACAAGTGATAACGGTAAGAGGTCCGTCTGGGTCCCTCTGCACAGTATACATGCTTCAAAATTACAACTAGCCACACTGTACTTAAAGGCAATGTGTTGGACTAATCCACAGAAATATGTGGCTTCTGTGAGTTGAGAATATTAGGTTAAAGGGGACCGTGTTATTAACCGTTTCAGATACTCACGATTGTGTGTGCTCAGAGCAGCCTGTGGGATAAGCTGATCGGTCAGGGCCCCCGAGAGCTGCAGCTTAGAGTGAGGAGACAGGAGAGAGGGAGGAGGCAATGGGCTGTTTAATCCCATCTAGGCAAAGAAAGAATGTGTACTTTTAATATGAACTTTTTTTTTCAGATTCAAGTCCAATATAAGGTGTACATGATAAGTCAAAGTCTTTCCTTATAGTTATTGCAAAAACCACATATATGACATATTTATAGAGTATTTCAATGCAAATAAATAGTAGTATGTGCTAACCAGTAAGTAATAACAAAAAATAATAATAAAGTAAAGAATACATTTTAAAAATTGCACTGTTGCCATCTGCTTATCCCTAGAATATTCCACAGTATGGCATTAAGCTGATCCACTGATCCAACTTGTAACATGGCCTAGTGTTGTCACCAACATGTAAACAGATAAGTTTAACTCATACTGCAGAACATTCATTGCAGAGAAATTGCATCTTCATGGAAACAAGCAGAAACAAGTTAGTTACCCCCTAACAGAAACATTTCATAGAGCACTGCTAAAACAAAAAATGTATCTTTTGAGTGATGACACTCATGACCAAATAAACACTCACCATCCCAGTGTCAATCGTCAAGCCCCGTCCAAGGCCTTTTCTGTCTATAAGAAACAGGACAAATTTGACTATATAGTTTGAGACAGGTTTGTTCTTCTACAAGGCTGAATAATTTTACCTTGTTCAAAAAGCAATCCAGAATTTGAGGACCTCTGATGTGGCTCCTAAAAGATGTTATAGGTGCCAGATCAAACTATTTTTCATGAAGTTATTTTCAAATATGTGAAATTGTATGAAGTGATGGTAACTGACCAGCACTGAGTCCAGTTGCTCTTTAACAGTCTGCATTCTCAGGGCCAGTCTGGTGGATTGGGCAAACTGGTCCAGAGCTGCAGAGGAGGAAATGGGCGTGTCCAGGTGCAGCACAGAGTCCGGGGTGTTCCTCACAGTCCTCGGGTCCACTGAAGTCGCTTGGCTCTGTTGCTTTATATTGTGCACCTCCAGCTGAGAAACTGAGATAAAACAACAAACAAACACCATAATGTAAAGTAATATGTAGTATGAATATTTTTGTCGGCCTGGGATATAGTTGGAAAGTGATGACATTTTTTTTTTTTCCCTATATGATGAAATGTTGTTAGAGTCGAGCTGGTCTAATATAAATAGTTTCTTTAATGTATTTTGTACCTGCCGAAAGACTGCTGATGGAGAGTATCTAGTAGCTAAATCTGGCACAGAGCATCTGTTCTCTCTGAGATTAACATTTTCTGTCCACTGTCCTTGTTTTAAATAAATAAAATATATAGCAAAATTAATTGTGTTTTTATTGCAGACGGAAAACACACATAGATCCAGATTAGTAAAGCCAATGACTGGTTGCTGCAATAGTATACTTTTCTCAAATGGTATTTGAATATTTACATGCATTGGTTCCGCAGGTCTTTCCTTCCTGCTGCTGTCAGACTTTACAATGAACACTGCTAACTCTGCTGCCTGTGCAATACTGGGACCCTGTGCAATAATGTAAGATAGTAATTTATTGTATATATAGTTTTGATACATAGTTTTATAATCCTTATCTTTTTAGATCCCTATAGTGTTTGTCTATTTTTAACTTAACTGTACTCTATTGCTGCTACTGTTTCTTGCTGTTCTCTTTACTGTGCGTTGCAACACTGAAATTTCCCCATTGTGGGACAAATAAAGGATATCTTATCTTATCTTATCTTATCTTATTATTATATGATGAATAAGACTGACTGGCCATGGACTAAAAATACAACACATGAAATGAGACGAACCTTTGCGGTCGTAAATATACACGTGGATGGGCTGGCTCTGTCCAAAGGTGCAGAAGGCCACCATGTTTTCGTGAGGATGGAAGGACACCCCATGGAGGGCAGTGGGGTAACAGAGCTCCGAGTACACGGCCACCTGGTCTCCTGTAATAAGAAAAGCAAACTAAATAAATAAGTAACAAGACAGGTCCACCCAAAAAAAAAGATCCAAAAACTTCAGTGCGCACCCGTGTCTGTGTTCCAGACATATGCCATGCCATCCTCACTTCCAGAGAAAATGAAGTTACCACATGGTGTGAAAGTGCTATAGATCCTCTCTTTGTAGTTTGTGGCACCGGTGTATTTCTTTACAGCCAAACTGAGAAGACAACATCAAGTGTTTCAGTTTGTTCACATTTTCTACATTTGGTAAAAATACATTAACATTACTGACCCCTAGGGATCCTAAGTTCTTAAGAGGTAATATGTGGATTCTTAATGACACTTAAACAAATTCAATAATTAACTGATCATAAAAATCTTTGTGCACTTGGATAAAATGTTTTGTATTTTTTCCTACGTGTCACACTTTACACACACATTTATTTATAATGTATCATTTTTCTCTGTTAATACAGGGAATCAGCCCCTATTATTTTATGATGGCCTTGTATAACTGTTTTTGTTACAAAGCATATATTATGATATATTTGTCAATTAAGAACACAGTTAATGTGTATTTTAGTCAGAAAATTTGTGGTTGTAATTACATTCTCAGATCAATCATCCTCAGGACACTGTCTTTGGCGTGGATCAGCAGACAGCGCCCATTTGGATGGAGCTGCAGCTTGTTGATAGGAACACCTCGGAGATCTGCCTCTTCAATTTTCTGTAAACAACAAAAAGGGTAAACAAATAATAAATATTACAAAAACAATACACTAGTCAATCGGAATGTGTTACTTACCCTTTCTATGCACCAGTGCTGACAGGGCCGACGATAGCTGTCTTTCACTAAACTTTGCCAAACAATTATTGTACCAGCACTGTCTGCAGAAAACATTCTCCCTCCCTCCGAGTCAAAACAAATGTTGTTGATGAAGCTTGAGTGTCCTTCAAACTCATGCAGTAGTTGCCCATTCACATCTTGTACGTCCAGTCTCCAGACACGAATGAGACTGTCATACCCTACAGTGACCACTAGGCTCTGGGCGGATGGATGGTACTGAGCACTGTACACAAATGAGGGGTGAGGAAGCACCTTCTGGGCATTTGCTGACAATCTTTCAATGTCCCATTCTCTGTTGAAAATGAATGAAACTTTGCAATTAAAAGAACACTTACTCCCCCTGGTGGATGAAAATTAACCAGGGTCGAGAACAATATATTAAAGAATACACATTCTTGGCGCAATTCTATAAATTCATATTCATAAATGCTACTGTTTGGCCAGGATACAACAAATAAAATAAAATGGGCATATTCTGACCTGACAGTTCCATCAGAAGAAGCCGACAAAAGTCTTTTATCATCTCTGGACCAGCAGAGATCATAGACTATTTTAAGGTGTCCGTTGAAGGCAGCCAAAACTCTACCAGAAGGGATCTCATACACTGGAAAAAAGACCAAGAAGTGACAAAAACATTTCTACAATACTGTACATTTGAATTGATTATATTATTAAAAGTGTCACTGACCCACAACAGGGAATGCATCTCTGTCAGCACAAGCAGCTGCCATTATGGTCCCCGCATTAGAGAAGAGCACAGTGAAGCAGCCCATCTGACCACCACGAAACGCTAACATAGACTTATTAGGAATTCTACAAACCTATTAAAACCAAACACTACATAGTAAAACATGACCAGAATTGTTCAGATTTACCAATGCAATGGCCTGTAATATAATAAAAGTAAAATAAATCCCTCCTGGTCTCGTTACACACCTGGCCAGGGAGCCGACTCCACTTGAAGATTGGCGGTTTGTCGTCCAGTGGCTGAGAAATGCTTTTCCTTGTCACTTCATTTTGGAGCTCACTGTAAGTAGTGCTGCCCCTCTCCTCTTGTAGTGCCATCATTGAACGCATAGTTGGGTCCACCTAGAATACAAAAAGAGTAGAAATGTGGAAAATTGTAGATTTCAGAGATCTCTCCAAGAAAAACAAATACACCAACTTACATGCTCCGGTAGTTTAATCCCTTTCACTGTAACATATAGTGTGGAAGGATATTTGTGTCTAGGGTACTTCCTCCACCATTCGACCACCTCAATAGTTTTTGGTTGCCTTCTGGCTCGGACGGGAGGGCAGAAAAGTTGGAGACGGAGCTTACTGTCAGTGTTCAAGACACCATTTGTTCCTACAAGCTACAAAAAAATACAAAAGTAAGAACACAACTGATACAAAATATACACTGATTTGGTCTACATTCCTTGTTATATAATATATACACTTCACATCCACATACCTTGAGGAATGCCCATGCTAACTTTCTAAATCCTAGCTCTTGTTTGTGACCATCAACATTGGCTCTTGCTGCTTCTTCCATGCTCATAATTTCCAAGATCTAAAAAAACAGAAAACAAAAAACAATTAAAGTCTTTATAACTAAACTCTTTATTCTAAAATATTGTTGTTCATGTACTCACTTCAAAGAAAAGTAAGACTCTGGGAGTCTCCTCCTGGTTTTCCACAAACCAACCAAATCGTTCATTGAAGATTATTTGTTCCTGCCACTCGGGGATGACAGTTTTGTTTTTCTTAAAGTCGAATGGTTGAGTCATGATGGGCAGGATATGATCCACACTCTCACTTTCATAAAAGGAGGACACTTGGCGATGACTATAAAAAAATAGAAAAGTCTAACAATATGCTCAGTCAATTTTAGCTTGAATGACCTACACTATTAAAAGTTCCCCTGTATGGCATTAAAATGGATAATCTTCATGGAGACAAGTAGGTGGAAGCACATCTGTGGAGAGGCGACCCCACTCCCAGTAAGAATGCAAGTTTTTCACTGTATGTATCTTAAGCAATAAAAGTGAGAGATGCAAGATGCAAATAACATTAATGCTATACAGTGGAACATTCCAGGCAACTTAATAACATCTCCACGGAGCCAGATGGCAGAAGCCCACCAAAAGGTTTCATAGTGCACCTTTTATGTCACATGAAGAAATATAGTAGGTCATATTGATTCTTCTTACCAGTCCTCCTTCTTCACATACTGGCCTGTGGCTTCATCCACTACATGGACCTTGACCATGGGGTGCGAGATGAGCAGGTCTGTTTTAAGGCGGTCTGTGCGGTGGACATAGACCCCCAGAACAAGACTGTCATCAAATGCTGGTCTCTGTGGTTCTTCTGTGGCTTCAACTTCATTCCCTTCTTCTGCAACTACATGGAGGAAATACAACAAAATGAAATGCTTTTGACTCTCCACATGACAACCAACACAAAAATGCATTTGCGACATCAAGCCACATCATGGAGACAAGGAGGTGGCAAAAACCTCCTCCAGAAAAGTTGCATAGTACAGCTTTAAATTCATAGTACCATGTTTTTTCTTCTTCTTTTTCTTTTTTCCTTTTGACTCTACTTCATTTTCAATATCAGAGTTTGGGTCTTCATGCTCTTCTTGGCCCCTGAAGAAGAAATACTATTATCAAACTTTTTTTTAGGTTTATGAATGTGAGAAATAACTCTAGTGTTCATTCCAGGTGATTAGGATGACACATATATACAGCATATATACTGTGCTATAAAATTTCATGAATAGATAACATTAGAACGAGAGATTAATTGACATTTTATCATAAGTTTATAACATAATCAAAAGATAATGAGTTAGAAAATACACTTGTAGACTTACCCCACATCAGAATCTGGTAGAGCAGATTTTAATTTCTTCTTTTTCTTCTTTCCAACATCATTATTGAGTGTTGCATCCTGAGAGATGGTAGTTTCCTCTTCAGCTTTTATCTGTGCCTCCTCCTGTGCAATCTGCTGCTGGTAATTAAGCAACAGTTTGTCCTCTGCATCCTCCAAGTGACTTCCCTCTATGTCTTGATTGTCCTCTTTGGCTCTCCCCTTTTTACTTTTTCTCTTTGGCTCTTTAAGTGCAGACACATTATCAGTTTCTGAAATTATCTCAAATTTGGAAACCTCTTTGATATTGTCATCTGCTGAAGGAAGAGGAGGCAGTCTTCTCTTTTCTTTTTTGCTTTTCTTCTTGACTTTTGTCTCCTCTTCATTTAAGCTGTTGTTAACCTTCCCGGATGATTCCTTCTCTCTGCGTTTGTTCTTTGTGAAGCGAGGGCTGCCCTGTTCTGGGTCATATGTGTTTTGGAGGATAGTGTCATCTTGGTCTGTGTGCTTTTCAAAGTTGAGGTTTTTCTTTAGAGTTTGAAGCTGAAATAGCACAGTGAAATACACAAAATTATAATATATTTTTAAGTCAGCTACAATCAAGACATAGACAGCAGCATAACAGCAAATATGTATAAAACAATATTTTACAAAAACACTTTCTTTGTTATTCTATATACACAAGTTAAAACATACTGCAATGTCATCTTGTACTTGTACTTTATCTTTTTTCTTCTTTTTCAGTTTGTCTCCCTCTGTGTATTTCTTGAAGACTTCATTGAATCGTTCTCGGGTGTTTGCCCGTTCGTCACTCTCACCTATAAGATATGGTGAGAGAAAATTATTACAACAAGTTATGTTTTACAGACAGATAAAAATAAACAACTCACATGCAAAGCTTTTTAGCATGTTTAGTAATTAGGTTATTAGTTAAACGATTCTTACCTGTTGGCATCCTTAAGTACCATGACTTTTCTGATCCCAGTAATTTAGTTGTCAAGCCAGAAGGAGTAGCGTTACTAAAATTAGAAAATCTGATTATTGTTTACAGCTTGTAAAGGATTTCTCGTGACCCATGGGTGTACAAACAACACGTCATCGACGTTTTAATCAATTCATTTCAACCCCAACACTGTATATTCCTTGACTGAATGGAACTATCAAGGTTGCACAAATGTTGAACGCTAAGGTTAGCAGTTAGCATGCTAAGCTAACAACCCCTAGCAACAAAGGCACCATCTCAGACAGACAACATAAAAAGGTATCTTACCATTTCTTAGGTGCTTATAAAGATGCAACTTCTTGTAAATAAATATATTTTGTTGAAATACAGACGACTACGTGTTGTTTGTAGCTCTTGCAGTGATTGAAACCCGCTACAACTTCAACAACGCTGCCTCAGTAACCATGGGAACCAAGGATGAGGCGGAGTCTGATGCCATGTTTCTGACGTATACGGAAAAACAAAACCTTTCCACCACTCACATACGAGTCCGTATAACATCCTTAACATGACCAATGGATCATGGATCTGAATATGTGTGTACTCACTACCATCCTGCTCACCACATGCCTCACCCTCTGCGCCACTGCAGCTGTCTGTTTTCAGTGGAAGGACAGGTCAGAAGTGCTCTTCCATCTGAAAGAAGACGAAGAAATGGCTTCAGGATTATGTGATTGCTGCTTGCTCAGTGAATGTGCTGCCAATGTGAAAAATGTTTTTGTAAGAGCTGGACAAAGATTAATTGTGTTTTGCAGAAACATTTTACAGTGTTGTGAAAATCCTGAGGATCCCACGGTGCTACATTTGAATGGTTGGTTATTCCCTAATTTTATTTCTAATGAGGAACACAGATCAAACTTGTAATTATACATTTTAAAATGATCTTATTTTATCTTCTTCTTTTATTTTAGAAAATAAAAATGAACTGTGTAATGACCAAAACCTTAAAACACTGAGAAGACTTATAGCCTCAGAAAGCCCCAAGATACAACAGACTGCTGCAGAGTATTTTTTACATCTTAGTAAACACTGTAAGTAAAAAAGTATTGTCATTACAAATCATATATCTAGGCTAGATCTGGTATTCTTTATATAGGATTGTAAACATCCTTCCACAGAATGACATTTATGTAGCCCTCTCAACCGGACAATGAAAGTTAGCAAACATCCAAATCCATTTTCAAATATTTCCAAAATTATTATTATCATTATTATTTATATAGCACATTTTACAAACAAAACTGAATAAATGGGTGACAAAAAACTTTAGTGAATGGCGACAATCTTCTGGTTTGATAAATCCTATAACGTCAAGTCTGACCAGTTCTATGCAAATTGCCAACGGTGTTTGTACTCTTGTTCAAACGGACAAAAGATAAATGTACTGAACTGGTAGGATCCTAGGTTGTGTAGTAATAGTATCTATTTGTTGATCTATAGCTGAATGCTTACTTATCTAAACCTACACAAAAAATCAATTGACATTTTGTATACCTCCTTTATGTTTAACATTTTATTCATAACTATAACTGAATGAATTTCAGCGATATCCCCTTTACCTGATTCTTTCTTGGGACCTGTCATCACTTTACTATACTCATCTGACCTGAAAGTACAGAAGACCACCTCCCTCTCCCTAGTCAACTTTTTACTAAAAGACACCAGTAAGAATGTTTTGTGTGTGTGTTTTTGGAACATTTTTTTTCTCATAATAGATAAAATGGGCTTTACTTCTGTTGTGTTTATAGTTTGCATTGACACCGTGGTTGATATGAAGATTCTGGAGCCATTGATAGAGATGTTCAAATCTGGTGATGCTGTAGCCCAGTGTACCTCCTGTGCATGCATAATCGTGCTCTCCTCTTCAGGTGTGTAATGGAAATACATGGGAATATCATACTATTGCTTAGGAGGGTTTTTTTCCCGAAATGGTTGATTCTTTAGTGTTCCTTCCATTTGCAGGCATACATTTGTTATTGGTAACTCAATGTGCCATGTGAATTAATGAAATTAATGAAATTGTTATAACATAATATAAACCATCTAAGACCAAGTCTAAGAAAAATAATAATTGGGTTCGCAAGACAGAGAATGAATGACAATAAATGACATGACAATTCTTAAGGTATGTTATGTTTGTGTTCTGTGAAAACTCTGCTGCAGAGTCAAAGGCAGATACTATAATGCATGACGGCATCATCCCACTGTTGGCTTTAGCAAAATCGTATGATCCACAAGTTCAACAGGATGCAGCCTGGGCCCTGTTACAATTAACACAGTCAGGTAAGTTAAGCTTTCAGGCTAACAGTCAGCTAACAGTCAACAGTTAAGCTAACAGTCAGGTAAGTCAGGTAAGCTTTAGATACAACACTGATATTTTACATTTACATTGAAAGATACAGCAATGCCATGTGTGAATTCATATTTGTTTGATACAAGAAACACTGCTATAATTTACTGGCTAAATCCATACTAAGGGTATGTTCATTCTGGTTTGGGCCCAGTTTAGTTACTTCAGGGTTTAGCCAGTTTAGTTCCAGTTTTGATGTGGAGTTTGTGTGAATGCACCACAAAATGTCATCTAAAACAATGAGTGACCATTGATCACTTCTACGTAACTACACCTGTGCTTTATTGATTCAGAAACTTCAACTAAACTGTTGTGTCAGTGTGGTGCTCTCCCAGTCCTGGTCCTTCTGCTGCAGTCCTCAAACTCAAAGCTCCAGTTTCTGAGCTGTACAGCTCTGTGTAATATTGCATCTGTACAGAAGTTCCAGCCAACACTGTTAAATGCATGTGGCTGCTTTTTAGTTCGATCTCTAGTAAATCTAATGTCTTCTACAGTGACAAAGGTATGAATGGAGATATTATTTTATTATATTTTAATTCTTCAAATTTCATTTCCACTGTAAGAAAAAAGAAACTAGAATAAATAAACGTTTTTATACATCTCGTTTCAGAATGCAGCAAAAGCATGTCAGTGTCTCCAACTTCTTGCACACAATGGTAAATATAACATGTACGTGTCATGTTAACAGAAAAAAATGTGAAATGTAAATCAACATTTATTTTCCAGTGCAGGTCCAGGTCCAGTTAATGGAACTAGACTGTGTTTTGCCATTGACAACCTTGTTGAGAACTTCCAATCTAATTTACATTGAGCCAGCCTTAACACTGCTGTGCATGATGTCGGCAAATGCACCCAATAAAGTATGTATAAAAAAAACCCTGGATTTGTCCTGGAAACACAAGATAATGGCTCATACTGAAGAATGCTCTGTTAATAATGCTCTGTAAAGCGTCTTTGGGGACATGTGTCTGTAAAAAGTGCTGTAGCTGTTGTTGTAAGGCGACCTTGGTTGTCCAAAAAGGCGCCAAATAATTAAGTGTATAATAATGATAATAATACTTTCTCATAGGATGTCTTAGTGGGTGAAGGAGTCCTGGATGTGATTGGCCAACTTTTCTATTGTCAAAACCCCAGTCCCACACTGGTGATACACTGCTCCAATATCATGTCTCATTTGTCCAACTCCGACACTGGTCCACAGGTAAAACAGACCGGTATTGGTAGCTGTATATATTATAGTCACTTAAATATTGACTGGGAAATTATGGAAACCAGTTTCTTGTAAGTAACATATTGTATTTATGTAGGCTATCACAAACACCATGTGCGTATCAGGACTCTTGATGGCACTTGAAAACCAAACTATGCCAGAAGAGGCTTTGCTCCAAGTGACTTCATGTTTACAGCAGCTTCTTAACATAGGTAAGTAAACATAATGGTATAAAATAGCTCCAATAACACAAGATGACCTAATCTTATTTATCTTACTCTTAGGTACTTTAAGATCTCATGTGGTTGCACAAGTTGCATCGGAGCATATTATGAGGCTGGTGAATTTATCTGAACCAACAAGAAATTCTGTGTTATCCTGCAAATGTGCTGCTATTTTGAGTCAACTTAAACATTCAGGAAAGCTTCCCCTGTTGACTAGATTTGTTTAATGAAGGTTTATACACCACATAATGAATCATAAATTGCAAAAAAAAAAGAACAGACACATTTGAGACATTTTAAGCAACAGACATAACTTATATTGTAATAATTTTATTCAATACGTAAGTTACATTTAACAGACTTGCTAAAAGATATAGTTAGAACTATACTTTTGTTATAGCAAGTAAATAAAAATGAGCTAAGCACATATTTGGTTACACAATTCTTTAAATAAATTGCCAGACCCTACTTTTTGCTTTGTTAAATGACTTCATATCAAACCTACAGTGCAATAAATGCTTTGAACTTGCCTGGTCTATGTTACCTCTAGCACAACTGAAGCTAAGCCTTTGGGAACTACTCCATAGCAGCTTTGAAATAGCAATTGCTTAATTTATGTAAAAAGATACAATTCAAATATGCAATTCTAAAATGTCTAGTGCAGATTGCAGCACAAGCTTTTCTTATTACACAACACTGGGAAGGAAAAGTGCTTATCCAGCAAGAAATACAATATAAGGAATCAGCAAAACACATATGGCTGACATTTTGTGATTGTTACAGTAGCTATTCATTTCAATGATTATAAAGGAAACACCATTACAGAGCTTTTGCAAATACCCACTGCAATCTACTCTTATGGTTTCGTTAAGTCAAAACCTCGTGAGATGTGAAGGACAGAGAATGAGCCAGATGCTGTGTTCCGAGTTAAAGGCATAGCAGGGACATGACATGCTCCTGGAGGCCTGGAGGCAGCATCTATAGCTCCACTGCAGTGATTCAGAGAGACAGCAGCACTTAGGCCTGCAGCTGCTCAGATGACCTCTGAAACAACAACAGAAAGAGTAAATACAAGCTGTAATAGATCATGTTTTTGATGCACTAAGCCAGAGTTAGATATTCACTGTGGCGAAAAGTCAACAAGCCTCTACAGACATTTCATCTTTGGATTTGATTTTTATTTTGGATGAGATTTTTTTTTTTTTTTTAAAGACATAGGATTTAAATGCAAATTGAACTCCCCATTGGTTATTCTGAAAATGGTGAGAAATAAGAATCCTATATAATACTATAATAATACAATACATTTAATTTATATAGAACTTTTTAGGGAACTGAATTTAAAGAATTCTTACTAGTTGAGTCCCCCTTGTACGTCAACAGATTTTGAACATCTACCAGTACAATGAACCACTGCTAGCTAGGTGGTTTGGTGTGGTCTATTCTGAAACCCACAGTATTAATATTGCATAAAATGCAGACATCTGCTCCTGACCTGCTCTCTGCTGGCTTTGTATCTCGTCCAATCCAGTGAGAGTTCGCAGAGATCTCCGTTCCTTAAAGGCTACAACAGGAAGCCCCTCATCTTCACCGTGGAGACCCAGAGTAGAGGGTTTGGTCACGACTTTCACAGCCTCCTCGATGGTGCTGCTGCTCACAGGCTGAGTGTTCTCCTTTGGCTGAGCGGAGATCCTCACTGATACTGACTTCTGGAAAAGAAATGGTTACAGTATAAACAAATACAATCTTGCCTTTAACACATTATGTCCCATTCATTTGTCAACAGGATGTGATTCTTATGGATAATGGAGAAATGATGAAAGGATAATCCTCTGACATTTTGGCCATTTCAGGTTTTCATGTAGTAACAGCTAAAGAAATATGGCTATATAAAATAAACATGACTGACAAAGACATGTTGTTAAACATGTTTTGTTATTTTGATCAAATGGTAGGAAAAATCACCACCTGCAGAGGGGTTCATAGGGGGGGTCAGGTGCTATGAGTATTGGGCAGCAAGCTGCCCCCGCGACCCAGCTGGATTAAGCGGGAGAAGATGGATGGATGGTAGGTAAAATTAAAAACCTGGAACTGAATTGAAAACACTTACTAATTAGGCATAATAGCATTAGTTAGCAATTTAATCAAAGTCAAACAATAATTTTTAACATTTGAGAAAATGTAGCCAGTGTTTTCGGTAGATCATAAGACTCCTGCAGCAATTAATTGTCTCCTCTAAAATTAAAACATTAATTTTACCATATCTGCAGAATCAGTCCTCCTGGTTCTCCTCATGATCTCCTCCAGTCTCTATGAACCACAACACAGTATTTAGGCAGTTGTCAAAAAATGACCAACCACGATTTTCACTTCTGGATAATGGGGTTTATATATATATGTACGAGGAATAAATTTGACAACTAACCCATAACAAAATGTAAACCTATGAGTGCTGTATAAGGGGCAGGTCGTCATATTTGGTTGATCAGTGTTAGACTTACCTTCTTCCTTGCCTGCCGCTCCACCTCCTCTTTCTGTGCCAAAAGTTCCCTCTCCTGTTTCAGTGTCTCGGCTTTGGCTCTTTCTCTGGCCTGTTCCTCTTCACGCTGTGAGACACACCAAATATTAAGGATTAACAACAATAACATGACTTCCCTCCAGTCATAAGCTCTGTGTTTTTGGTCCTATATCAATAGAATGGGATATTCTGGCCTGTGGTGAGAAGTTAATTCAAAATAATTTATAAGAGGTTGTAAATATGTTTGGAGATTAATCCACTGCAAAACATTTACAAAGGAAACAGAGATCATGTATTGTGTGCTCATAATACTTTAAAGGGACACTATGTAACTTTCTGGTGGGAGCTAGTCCCATAAAGATGTTATTTTTGCGTCTGGAATATTTCACTTTTTTATTTTTGGAGCTTTGAAAACATGTATTTTTGCTCTGTGCAAGCTCACTCTGACCTGTAACTATGCCTGGTGGCATCACTGGCCTTTCTCCATGGAGATTCATAAAGTGAACCTTATTCTGTGGAATCGAAGAGTCAAAACAATAACATCTCTATGTCATCAAGCATGTTCTGGATCTTCCAACAAAAAAGGTACACACTGCACTTTATGATTGGAAAACGTCTTGAACACAACAACACTATTCATTTAGCATGAGATTTGTCACAATCACAAAACTGATTATATGTAGTTAGTGTTGGAATTATTTCCCTTTTCCAAAAAGATGTATCAGGAAAGGCACTGAGTGTAAATTTCTAAATCACTGCACACTGTGACACTGTGAAATGAAGAAATGTAGTGATGTCAAAAAGGAAAAGTAATGTCCTGATTCAGTCTTTATATGCCCCGTTTTATGTATGACACATACACCACTATAATGTAAACACTATACTGTGCAGTAGTGCCGTATGTATCTGTAGGACCTGTTTCAGTAGCAGCTGTGCCTCTCTCAGCGCCTGGGCCCTCTCCTCCTCTGCTCTCCTCTGCTCCTCTTCCTCTCTCCTCCTCTTCTCCTCAATCAGACGCTGGGCTTCGGCCTGCTGACGCGCTCGCTCCTCTGTTCTCCTGCGCTCCAGCTCCTCGAAATTTCTCCTGAACAGAAAAAAACATTTTACTATTTTACCCAAAATGCTTGTTTCACTTCTGCTAATTATAACTCATGATTTCAGTTGTATTTTTGATAAAGTAGGTTACTACTCACTTGATCAATAAATATTGATAGGACAAAGTTGGACCTTTCCAGAATAGTTTTACAATGGTTGTTGATCTATTAGAATTAGTCTAATACTATTCTACTACTATTTTCTGTTGAGAGTCCATTTTTATTATATGAAATAATTTTAAAAATCCTCATTGTGTTGTCAATTGGTAGCACCCATACACATAGTGGAACATATTATCCGACCGTTCCTCCTCCCCCCTTTGCAGTCTCTCCTGTTCTTGTTGTTCTCTTTGCAGTCGGGCCTCTCGCCTCTTCTCAGACAGGACCCGAGCTGCCTCCTCTGGGTCTGAGGTCCCGGCTGAGGGCTTGGACCCGATCTCTGGAAGCTCTTGAACTGGACACAGAGGCAACTGTGAGGGACCTGTAAAAGAGATGTACAGTAAAGTATCTGCTGCCACATATGTGTGCAGAGCCTTTCAACAACAATTATCTTTAGACAAAAATAAAATACATTCAGACATCAAGTCATAAAGATCTTAGTATTTTAAAACTAATTAATTCATTAATAAAATTTAATCATTATCTGATTTAGGAAGTTATCAATTTATTGAAATGTCATGTAAACAGTTAAATCTGACGTGAGTAAGCTGATTTCTTCTTTCTGAGAGCTCACCCCTGTGCAGATTTAAAAAATAATAATTTCTGCAAAAAGGCAATTTAATGTGGTATATTTTAAAATGTGCTATGGTTCCAAATACAACAGTCGATTGATTAAACATCACCAAACAGGAGATGTTATAATCAGGTTATCTGATTATTGTAGTTATCTGATTTTTGCTGGCTATGTAAATGTGTTCATCTTTAGTCCGTTCCCTTACTTCCATCTCCGTCTGTTCTGCTGGTCTCTTGGGTCTCTAATATTGCGGACAGGCTGGAGTGAGGAGCTTCGTGTCTGTAGTCTTCACATATTTTCACAGTGCGACCTTCACCGGACGTCCTGATAGCTCTGATGGTCAGGACTGGTCGTGTGTTACCAGAGCAGGAGGGGTCCAAGCCTGTATCCACCTCCTCCTCCGGGACAGACGGGAGCTCAGGCGGCTGCGGAGCTGAGTGTCGTCGGATTGATTTCCTGGGAGAGCTGTCAACCCATAAAGTGATGACAATGACCCAGTTGTCATAATACTACTGATCTACTGTATATGAATGGTTCTCTACAAATGGAAGATATAAGTCACAGTTTTCATGTATTACTATGTAGACTTTTTTAAGGGCCCTTATTACCCTATTTTCTGATCTATGTTATAATGTTGTTTCCCTTAAAAAAACAAAAACACTCTCTTCCACCTTGTGATGTCACATGGTAATACAGGAAGTGCTCTACTGTGTTGTTAAAACTTCGTACAGAGCATTTGAGCTTTAGAGATGTTGGCAGACTAATAATAAAGGGATACTAAAAGATGTGTGAATGAAACAAAAACATTGTAACATGGCAAAAAGCTCACTACAATCTATTTTGTGTAATATAGGAACTTTAAATACAATGCATTCAAGACAGATAGAAAGAATAGGCAATATGACCAATATGACAATCTTGTGTTTTATGAAAAAAAATAAAAAAAATATATATATATATATATATATATATATATATATAAAAACATAAACTAGAGAGACCATGCCATAAAAATATTTTTCCAAAATCTGACCTCTGCTCCAAACCACATGATTTTAGTGACAGAGTATTGACCCAAGCATATATTTTATTACTGATATTTTATGATTTTATGATGAAATTATTGAAGCTCAATCTTGATTAAATGCACAGCCCTAGTTGTGATTAACAAGGGAGACAACATTTAACATACCGCTCTGGTGAAGGAGACGCTGTCCTACTTTCTTTTGGTGTGGTTGTTTTTGGACTGGGTTTGTCCCCAGGAAATTTGGCATTAAATGAATGGCTCCTGCTCTTCTTATTAACATTGTCCACCTTTGCAGCTTTAATCTAAAACAAAAGCAAAGGCATTCAACACACTATCTCAATTAGACATTTCTTTCAGTGAGAGCCATACATTTACAGGTATTACCTGTAAATGTATGTATGATATAATATTGTACATGTATAGTAATACGGATATTAAGGACTTACCTGTGACACAGTGGTGCTCCTAGTTTGCAGGTTCTTGGGTCCGGGGGAGACAGGGGGTCTGGGCTGGGGTTTGTGAGGGGTGGAGGTGGTGGAGGTGGAGTGATATGAAACTGCACGACGACAAACATGGACAACTGAACACAATGTTTGAAATGGTCATGAGGAAAATGTGTAATGTGCAAGAAAGGGGCAGCGGCGGAAGATGGAAATGAGAAGAAAAAGAAAGATTAGTTTTAAGTTATCGATAGAGCAATTTAATTTCTTTAAAGTTGTACTGTTATTCCCCTGACATTGATGTGCTATTTTATTCTATGAAATTCTTTTTGGAATGAAACCACGTAACAAGATCCAGGCAATACAGGCATGGACCAGGGTGAATTAAATAAACCTAAAAGTTAGGATGATTTCAGGACTTATTTTAATACAGCTGGACATGGGGCTGGATGATATAGTCATAAAAATGGTATACATCTAAACATAATTAATCATATCTAAATATATTGTATATAAAGTGAGTGAGAGACCATTACTTATGTTATGGTCAAATTTATCTTGTACATTTTTGAATATCCTTAATACTGATATGTCACTGAGTCGAACAAGTAAATCAGTCCAAACATTCATAGCCATGTATTAAATTATAACTTACCCTGGACAAAACTAGAACTTCTTTGAAAACCAACGTAACTCAGTAACTTAGTACCTTGCTCCCCCGATCCCTGGCAGCCTGCGCTCTTGCTGCGATTCATATAAGAGCAGGTGGGGGTAAGCAGGCGTCTGACCAGATTTTTCTCCCAAGTCGTCAGTGGCTTTCGACGTGGAACTAGTGCATTGATTAGTGTAAAGTTTTCAGTGCAAGCGACAACAGCCAGGCCAAAAGTTGAAGATACAGATAGTGATTGATTAGGAAAGATGAGGAGAAAGCAGAGATAAGAGACAGGAAGGACATGTAAGACTTTACCATTGGATTTGGTAGGCTTTCTTCCTCTGTTTTGGATGTTCTGTTGAGCTCTTTGGCTCTTCTCCAGTGTCTTGCGCACTGCAGATTCATATCGCTCCTTAAATTTGGAAAACAGACTTCAGTGTTTTTCACACTGGTCATTCCACTCATGAGGCAATTATCACTTACTTTCTCCTCCTGTAGCCTCTGTTTGCGCTTCTCCTCCACAGCAGCGCGTCTCCTCTCCTCTCGGTGGCGCTGTTCCAGGAGTCGATTCTTGCGTTCCTGCAGCTGTATTTCATAAAACTGTTTGGCTTTCTGCTCTCGCTCCAATCGGTTCTGCTCCCGGGAGGCTACGGACAAATCAAGACATGTATCGTACTAAAACTGTCATTACAATTAAATCCACAACTCTGAGGAATACGGTGCATGTTGTAACAGGGTATGTTACCTATAGAGAGTATTTATTTATGTATTGTATTATTTATTTTAAATTGAAAACATATCTTGCTTGTCTCCCTCTGAGACACAACAAGCCATATGCCTCTTAATATTATGCTACAAACATTTGCATAGTCAAGTTTTATGGCTGATAATTTTGCTGTTCCAAAATTTGCACAGAAAAAAATAATATTCCCCTTTTACACCTGAGGCCTAATATGACAAAAAAGACATTTTAATACAAAAGTATTAAAATGGCTTTTGACTGACAATATTGCTCACAAGGCAGAGTTTTAGTACCGGTACTCTATAATAACCAGGGTAAGAAGAATTTTTATTGACATACTAACCTACTTATGAAGATAAATCTGGACCATATCTCATCAATATTGTAATCTAGTGTTTCTTAGTAAAGATATACTTGGACAGTAGTAACAAGTTTTTTTCTGGTAATAAAGTGCTAATCATTATTTACCTATGAGCTTCTGTTGCTCCTCCCGTCTTTTCCGTGCGGCTTTGAGCCTTTCGTCAACATTTAGTCCATTTTGACCTAGAAAAAGGACATTTTTCAGGTTAAATTCTTAAAAACATACTTTTACCAAAATAGGATACATTTGCAACTACAACTAAAATCAAAACTGCTTTTTTTCAGTGAAGGAAATAAAATAATAAGATAGGACACATTCACACACATATTTTTCAAAAGCTTGAGAAAATCTTTTCATAGAAATCAGGTTACTTCCATGACACTAATGTGAGTTGGTTGGCAAAAGAATCTAACCCACACCCTCTGCGCTGCCTGGCTCTTTGGTAATTATTTATGAATGCAGTTGTGTTACCAAACCTGTAATAGACCGTGGGGTGGCTGTGATCTGCTCAGTCTTATGGATGGGACAGGGCGCCTTCTGTGGACTTGATTTGACAAAAAACCCATTTTCTACAAAGAAAACAACATACAGGCCACACAGACAGTATGCTCAACTATTACATATGCACTGAATAAGCACAAATAGTTGATATCTTTCATCCAAACAGTGGTGAGCTTTAGCTTTGGTACAGCTTTAGGCTAATGTGCAAATGAAAGGGCTATTATACAGAGTCAGCATGCAAAAGGCAGTGAGAACAAGCTAACACCTGACCAGTGATCTAGCACTACTTCAGCATCATGAGTAATTACAAATCACATGGACTCACTCCTTAAGGCTTTCAAATATCATTAGCAGGATAATGCTCATATGCAATACAATCCCAATCTACAGTCTATCCTTATTCAAGTAGGCCAAACCATAACATTCAGTGTTATTAGCAAATATTGTTTATTTATATCCTCAGTAGCATCTGCAGCTTACTCAGGTCCTTTGAAATTTAGATTCATATAATCCAATTCAGAATTATTCGCAAATGTTCATAATTTACAATCATTCAAACAAAAACAATGGCATCTTCTACAGACAAGCTTGCTATTTGCTTTCAAGTTAAACACAGTTCAGGAAATGCAATAAAACTGTAAAGTGTAAAATTCACATCTTAATTGTCAATATATGTATTCATATATTTGTTTATAGTAATATAATATGGCTATAGGCCTACAGTGCAGTCAGGCCATCAAAATACATGCACTGCTACTCAAAAATACTATTAAATTCTAGGTCAATGGGCATTTTGCAAATTGCCTGTAACAGGTAATAATGTAAGTGTAACATCTGGTTTAAAGCAAATACGGTTTAGCTCTTACAACTAAAATAAAGTCACTGATAAGTTTTAACTAAATCAAAATGTTGTGGTTATATTTAGGTGAGACATGGCTTAAGGATGTAATTGTGCTCTATTTTTAGACCTTGTTCTTGGTTTTGTGACAACAACGTTTTAGAGTTAATTTTGTTTAAACACATTATACGCTATTACTCTAAATGTAATCCTAGTTCAGGTTTGATAAATCTGATCCATATGGACCATCTTACACGTCCACATTTGACACATTCTCATGTTTACATTCAATGAAACCTATTGTTTGGTCACACGCTGTCATACCATAGCCTTGAACATATGTATAAAATGAACACATCTTATTGTGATCAGCCTTATAGTATACACTGTATTTAAGTCCTACGTCACCAGCACACTCAGATGATTCACTGTGTATGCTCTAGCTCCAACAATGCAAATCTTTGTAGGAGGCTGACAGAACATTAAAACCCACTCACCTTTGGCTCTCTGGGGGGGACTGGCCTTCCTCTGGCTCTCAATGGTGCGTGTGGAGAGTGGTCCCTGCGATGGAGGAACAGCACTCTGCCTCTTCTGCACAGCCATGCTAAGGCTGCTATGATGCTATGAGGCAGACGTACCAATGCTCGCAGTCCAAACTCCCCCTCCCCTCTCCTCTTTTCTCTCTCTCTCCTCCTCCTGTCCTCCTCCTCCTGGTTTCAAATGCTATTTTGAGAAGCCTTGGGGGTTTTGAAGTGGAGATCTGCTTTTTGCATCAGCAGCCTGTCCATCTGATTACAGAATTAAAGAAATAAAAAACAAATAAATACAATAAAAAATAAAACAAAGCTAGTCTATCTGGATTCTTGATGTCAGTTTGTTGTTCTTATTTTGGAAAGATTTATGCAGACCTCAACACAGCTTGTTTAAACCATGGATATAGAGGAACAAACCAAAACAGCCAAAACTGTATAGTGGCTATATTGTAATGTGTCTTTACATTATATTATTCTGGTGAAGCTGCTGCTCAATTTGTGGGTATTACCTTTAATTCTCATCCTGTATGTACGAACACTGGCCACAAGAGGGAGGCGTTATCTCTCGTTACACCAGTGAAACAATATGGAGGATAATAAAACTGAATTTGGATTATTTTAAAATGTAAACTTCGATACTACTCAACTTATTTTAATAGATCCATGTACCCAACAAGAACATTTGGCCTATTCCACTTAGAATTGCAATTTTTCCCTCAGTGTTGACACGTAGGCTACTGTTGCCCCCTTCTACCTGAAAGTGAAAGAGCTCAGAGATCACAGTACCAATTTTGACAGAAATCTCTAAAACGGTGTAAGTTCACAGGACTTGCAAACCACGCTTACCATATTGATGAGACGCGAATGTCATTTTGGGAAGGACCGTGTACTATTGAAGAGACAACACTAGAGGGCGCTATGTGATCTCGCTGTAACCTTAGTTTAAACTGGAAAGAGTTCACTTATTTAGCAGCGACATGGTGATCGATTCTACAAAGTTACACAGAACAGAGAATGAGTGTGGTTCCCCTTTCTACTGCTTTTTTTTTTTTTTGTAAACTTGCTTGTTATACGTAGAGTCATTCATCCCCACCGCTGTCAGACTGTACAACTCCACTGTGCAATAATCATGTCTGTGCCACTACTGGACTGTGACAACTTGCACTGTTCTTGTACTTTTTATTATATCCAGTTTATGGAATATTGAGATATTTTGGAAAATGATTCTATTAGTTCTATTGCGTGGTGGAGGGAGGAGGATGGATTCTGTAGAAAAAAGAGGATGTCATCTGCGTAGAGGCTTATTTTATGTTCGATCATGTTTTGTGTTTGGATTCCCTTGATATTGCTGTTTTGACGAATTGCTGCTGCAAGTGGCTCTATGAAAATTAAGAATAATAAAGGAGAGAGTGGGCATCCCTGACGGTTTCCTCGGTGTAGTGTGAATTGACGTGATGTTAGACCATTTGTTATGACAGTAGCTGTAGGTGAAGTATAAAGAATCTTTATCCAGTTAGTGAATGACTCCCCAAAGCCAAACCTCTTAAGTGTGGCAAACAGGAAAGTCCAGTCGACCCTATCAAATGCCTTCTCTGCATCCAGGGATGTTATGATGTTTTTTTGTTGTTGTGTTATTGACCAGTGGATTAAATTGAACAGTCTTCAGGTGTTAGTGGATGAATTGCTTCCTTTGACAAAACCTGTTTGGTCTGGATGGATGATTGATGGGATTACAGTTTCCAATCGGTGGGCTAGAGCTTTGGCAATGATTTTTGTGTCTACATTGATGAGAGAAATAGGTCGGTAGTTGGCAGGGTGTTTGGGGTCTTTATTAGGTTTTAGTATTAAGGTTATAGTGGCTGAATTCATATGGGGAGGAAGTTTAGAGTTTTTTTTGGAGTCTTGTAGCATACGAATGAATAATGGTGAGAGTACTGGCCAGAAGTGCCTGTAGAACTCAGCAGGGAAGCTGTCAGGACCGGGTGATTTGTTATTGGGCATTGACTTGAGAGCAGAACATAGTTCTGATTCTGTAATTGGAGTATCTAATCTTGATATTTGATTGGAAGAGAGGGTGGGCAGTTCGATGTTGTTGAGGAAAGAATGAATTTGTTTGGGATTTGGGTCAAGATCTGAAGAATATAGTTTGCTGTAGAAATGGTACTTTTTATTTTATATATATATATATATATATATATATATATATATATATATATATATATATATATATATATATATATAGTATTTATATTGCAATTCTCTTTGTAAATTTTGTACATATACTTATACATATTATTATTTCTATTTTTTATTATTATTGTTTATCTTGATTGCATCACACTTTTTTCCTTTTTTGCACTAATCTGTCCTGGAGCTACTGTGACTGTTGAATTTCTCCACTGCGAGATCAATAAAGTCCTATCTTATCTTAATTTATGTTATATTATTAGCCCCAATTATGTTATATTGTTAGCCCCAATTAGCCCCAATTATAATGTTACATTAGAATAAAGGCATGTAATTTTAAAATAGTATTAGTATTAGTAGTATTAGTTTAGAAGGTATCCACTATGCATCTATCTATCTGTCTATCTATACCGATCAATATATATATATATATATATATATATATATGTGTCTTATATTCCAAAACTGTAGGTTGCATTACATTTCCCCCATTGATTTTAATATTGACACAGTGAGACAAAGTAAAACATTATTTTTCCTGCTTTATTTGTACGACAGGACAGCTGTGTTTAAATGCAGCGGAAAGACTCTTATTGTGGTGGGGCGGTTGGCTGTGGGCCCATGATGCCGTCCAGCCACTCAGTGTAACGGGACACTATGGTGTAGATGCCTGGTTTTCTGATCTGACCACACTTTATCCCTCCATTGGACACGATTCCCACCACAACACCTTTGAAGAGCAGGGGACCCCCAGAGTCACCCTGCCAGAAAAAAGATCAGGACAAAAACACTTACTTTTATTATTCATTAAGTCATTAATAATAATAATAGTAGTCATTTCAGTTTTTCAAAAGTATTGCAGTTGCCATTACAGTATAGGCCTGTACATGTAAAGTACTGCTGTATAGGAAGCAGTAGTTGCGTAGTGGGAGTCACCAGGACTAAACCTGAACCAGTACTAAATCAGGATTCAACCAGAACCCAGCCAGGTCTATAGAAGGACTACACAAATTATGACTAAACTAAATCAGCACCAACCCAGAACTAAAACCAAGACTGAATTCACAACTTAACCAGGACTAAATCTGCACTAAATCAAGGTTAAAATATACAGTAACTAAACCAGGAATAAACCAGATCTGAAACCAGACTTAACCAGGACTAAACCAGTGGCACACTCACGTCGCAGGTGTCTTCCTTCCTCTGGCGCCTGCTCCCTGGTTTCAGGTACAAATGGTGGGCACAGATCATGTTGTCCGTGTATCTGGTTCCAAAGTAGTCACTGCGCCCACAGAACATTGGGTCCACCACCTCCACCGTGAGCTCCTTCAGCTTGTCTGGTCTGCTGCCCAGGTGATCTGAGGCCCCCCACCCTGCCGTGTCCACCTGCTCGTCTGTGGTCGGGTTAGTTCCACCACTGCGCAGGAATTTCACCACTTGGACCGCACTGGTGCTGTTGACCGGACGATCCAACTGAAAATCAAAATTATAAGTTATGTAGTCTAGTTTAGGTTTGGTTAATTCTGGGAGCTAGCTGCAAATCATTGGCCCCACTATGTATTCTCTGTTATTAATTCACATTATTGACTTGGGGGGCTCCTTTCTTGCACTGGGCACTGGATAAACAAATACTTTTTAACCCCCTATTTTCAATTTTTTGTTTAGTTTGTTTATTTTTTATTGCCATTTATTGCTGATTTTCTGCGCAGAGGTTGAACCAACTTCTTTTTTCCACTTTAGTAAATCTTTTCATGTCTAAGGAACAATTTAATGAACCAAATAAAGAAATGTAAAGATGGTATAAACTGTGCATGGTGAAGCAGCATTTGAGTTAGGGTTCAAAACTATACAGTAATATGTAAAACCTGTGTTATATTAGAACATTTTAAACCTACAGCAATTCTTGTTTCATTACTTTACCAGGACAAAACACCCCTGTAAAATTATAAACAGAGATAGAAGACTCAAGTGCTCTGACCTTGATCAGAGCGATGTCATTATCAAAGTTCTCTGCTCTGTAGTTTGGATTTTTGTGGAGCTCCATAATCTCAAACACTTGTTCTGTGTCCTCAGTCTCACTCAGCGAATGCTCTCCCATCACCACCTTTCTGTTACCAGCACTGAAACAACAAGAAAATAGACTAAACATACTAAACATTTATCACATTTTAAATAACTATTAGCAAATGTTATGCGGCAAATTATTCTCTTCACTTCACCAATATAAATAATTATTGGTTAGTTTTTTTTATTAAATTGAAACTTTAAAATAACCATGTCTTACGTAATAAAGCATGAACAAAATTTAGTAACCTCTTAATTAAGGGTTTAGCAGTGAGGGCTTTACTTAAGTAGTTACTAAGCCTGAATTATTCTCAGTAAACTATTTGTTTGCCTTTTTTCATGCTTTATTAAAAGTGCACTGTATAACATTTCTGGTAGAGGGTCCAGCACCTGCCATTTAGTTTTTTCCTCAAATGTTGCACAGTATAGCATTTAATTTAAATATCTCCACGGAAACATGCAGGCTACACCACCAGACCAAGTTACAGGTCAGATCTGTGATGAAGTGGACCCGCTCATAGAAATAATTCATGTTTTTGGGGGTAGTTTTGTGATATGGAAACACCTGTAATTCAATAAACATAAGATACTATATTGTTTAATGCCATACTGTGCAACTGCGGAGGTGAACCTGTTTACATGTGGGTCTCACCCTTGTGGGAAGCAATGCACAGCAGTCATGACCCACTGCTCCCCCACCAGGAACCCCCCGCACTCATGAGTCCTTTCCTCTCCGTCAAAGCGCTGGATCGACGCCATGTACGGCCGGGAGTGAGCAGCCGCTTCATGACCGCCTATAATACCCTCACCTGCACAACACGGAAACGGAATAGAATAATGTTATAAAAAGATATATAGATAAATATGTATTTATGGTAAATTAACACATTTTTATATAGCATTTTTCTATCTTCAAGGCACTCAAAGCGCTTTATATCAAGGACCCTTTCACCCATTCACACACACACATTCATACACCAGTGTAGACAGACTCAGGGCAGAGAAGGTTAAGAGTCTTGACCAAGGACATAACAATAGTATTCATCTGTGCTACCAACCTGTGGGTCAGTGGATCTAAGCACCCAACCAATGAGGATTGTGTCCAGAGATTCGAGCTGCCTGTGGACAAAGGCTCTACCAACTGATTTGTCGCCCAGTGTCAGTTATCGTAAGATCAGATTTTTCTGTCTTCTTTTTGCTAAACTACTTTTTATACAAGAGTTTGTGATTTTTACAATTCTGTTTATATACTTTTCACTTTTTTATTTTTCTATTAGTAGTAGTTTACTTAGTTTAGTTAGTAGTTTACTTTTAAGTGTGAAAAAGATTTCTGTAGATTTTGTTAATTTTATTCATAGTCTTAAAATGTTCCAAAACTTAATACAAGTACAACAATTTTAAAAGGCATGAAAACAAAGCATTTTCTCCTATTGCAGTCCACAACTAAGACATATAAAGGACAGGAAACAGAAATAAGTAGGAATTATTTGCTACTCTCAACATGAAATATATAATAAAATATTTTCTACTCACTCTGTGAAATGAGAGCGAAGATACAAACTGCAGCCGCCGCGAGCATCTCTCCCTTGGACCCCATCACGTCCAAATAACCCAAAAACTGTAGTACGTGAGGTTTAAGGACACAGAAGAGGAAGTCATGGAGATATGGAGCATCCTTCTCTTTTTTATGCAACAACAGGAAAACACACTTCTTCCTGTGATGCATGTTTTTCACCAAGTCAAATTCATGCACTTTTATGGACTATTCCATGTTTATCTATAGTGTTGACAGTGCTTTGTTTGTGTTGAATATTCACTTATGACATGACACAAAAACAAATATTCAAACCTCCAAATTTTTATACCTCCAAAGTCCAGAAAGACAGGAATACAGGAAGACATGTGTTTAAATCTGAAACATCAGCAGAAAATATGCTAACACATCAAAATGAAAAAGTAAATTGTTATGTAAGTGTTCGTTGCATACCTACAGACATGCAGAAGTGAAAATACTAAATAATATGCTTTAAATCTCCAAGTATGAAAATGGCTTGTTATAAAATGGACTTTGTTATGAAATAAATACATAAATACACATTTATAGTATTAACTGTAGTTTTCAATAGTGTGGTTGTCCTGATATTCCCCTTATTCTTTATCGGTATGAAAATATCCCAGTCAAAATCTAAAAGTCAACTCATAATCCTTATTACTGTATATTGGTGCAGTTGTTTCCATCAAAAGTGTTCTATGTTTGAGATTGTATAAGAAATTGCTATACTTAAGTAATGATTAGTATAATCAGAATCTTTTGGGGACCCCACTGTTATACTGGATAACTGGATGTTTTTAATGATACTTTTTTCAAAACTTGTGAGAGCTGACCAGAAAAATGGCCTCATAATTAATATTATCTTTTATAATACACTAAAGTAAATATTGGTTTTAGTCATTTACTATACCTAAAAGCTCTCTGTTCAAGGGTACTTAAGGCCTTGCGTAGTTTGAACTGTGATAATGGCTCCCTTCTGCAGGACTCATATGAAACGAAAATTTGCATACAAATTAAGCTTAAAGGCCCTATATTACACAAAATTGATTAGTTTGAGCTTCAAGCCATGTTAAAATGTTGTTATGTCTTCAAAACATACCTCAGAGTTGTGTTTTGTTTCGTTCACGAGTTGTGTAATTCTTTATTATTACCAGTAGTCTACATCGCCAGAGCTCAAAATGTTCCACCTCGTGATGTCATGAAGCTTGAGGTTTCAAGTTAACAGCTCCTTTTACCTTTGGTTCATTAGAGATCCAAATTATTCTAGTGAAGGTGTAAGGGGTTTAAAAACACAGTGGAGTACTTCCTGTATTACAACATGACATCACAAGATGGAAGTGGAGTGGAGTGTTTTCCGTTTGAGAGAAGAACTACGCAGGATTTGTGTGTTTAACATGTGTGAATGAAACAAAACACAACTCATGATATGTTTTTGATGAGGAAACAACACTATAACATAGATCAGAAATTACTTTAACATTTCTATCGCATAACGGTCGCTAAAGAATTGAATATATATTAGCAATGTTATTAGTGTTTTAAAATGAATGTAAACTGCCATTGTTGTCATAATCCTGTCAGGTCTATCTCACATTTGCATGCCAATAACACATGTCACTTTATCACAGTGTTGCACAACAATGCCACCATTGTGATCGGAGGAGGTGTTTAGAGCTTGTAAACCTTGGCATGAACCATATCCTAGAGTTGCTGTTGCCGCGGTGACCGAGACTCCACCTCACTTGTCCCGGGCCCACCCAGGTGTGTGCTCCGCGTGTGTGTGGTCTGGCACCCAACCAGTTATCACAGTCATTTTCCACATTATGATTCTCAATTACTGCTCCTCTCTGCCACTCTCTCTCCACCCATCTCACTCTCTCTCCCCTGTCTGAGCTGCTGTCTCTCATCCCTCGATCGCCCGTTCATTCCCAGACTATGACTCAGTTTCTGTGTGTCTGGCAGCCGCTCTGTCCATCAATCACTCAACTCACAAACTTTTAATTAATCTTTGATTTAGTGATTTTATCAAAAGAAGAAAATATTGATGTGTTTTTGTGATCTGGTTATCAAAAGGTTTAATCCAAGTGCACACAAGGAAGACTGTTTATTATCAGTGTTTGTTGAAGACTCTAAAATATACAGATAATCTATTCTTAACAAGTGAACAAGCACTGGATTAAGCCTTGTCTAAACTAAAGTAAACTAAATCCACATGTCAGAACCTGAAAATGTTACAGTTCATTTCCTCATAACTTTACATTCTTTTTTTTCTCTTCTTTTTTAAAACGTAAGAATAAAGAAAAAAGTAGATCTCCTTTTTGAACTGATCTCTTCATGTATTAGTTTACTTTAATTACACACATTGTAGTGGTGATTTCTCTTTAAAATAAACCACCTCACAACAAAAAAATTAAAAGATGATTGTAGCAATGTCCAGGGGGTTTAATCAAATAATGAATGAACAAATGAATGTCCAAAATACATACATTTAAAGTTAAGTTTAACCAGACATGCATCCTCTCCACTCAGCAAAAAATATGTGCTCCCCTGGGACCAATCCATTTATTTCCCCCTTGTCACAATGAAAATTAGACATAAACATATTTTCAGAAACAAATGATTAAAAACAAAATAATCTATTAATGATGATCATGTTGAGAGTGGTGGTCTGTGGGCCCCTCCCACATTGCTGGTGTAATGTTTGGTGTTTCCTCTGAGCATAGGTCTGTGAGAGCTGCTCTTCTCTGGGACCTCCACATCCACATGTGCTCTTTAACTGTAATCTGCCTGATCCACTGGATTACTGCACCCACAGTCTCACACAGAGATGTGAACACTTACAGACATTATGAAAATGCAACATGGGAAAAAGTCCTGATTAAGTGGCATTCTCAAAATGGTAATTACAGACTTCAACCTCATTTTCTCTTATATTTTTTTCTCTTATATATTTTTTCGTCCTCTTAGTACAGTTAAATACTGTAGTTTAAAATACAACCATAAATCCAGAATTGTTCATCTATTTCCAAACTTTATGCATTCTTATAGGTGCCCACATGTGACTGTCTCCTACTCTCCCATCCTGCTCTGGCGAATCCTGTCTAATCCGCCGTTGTTTGCCAGAGTCTCTTAGATATTTGAATAACCGTGAGTGTGTGAGACCTGCCAAATTTCACTGAAAAAAACGACAAGTTTGAATCCGCCTGTGAGTGTGCGAAACCCTACCTGTACAGTTCTCAGAAGCAGTACAGCTCTACATTATTGTCTATGGGACTGCATATTTCACATTGCGTCAGACACTGCATTTCCCAGGCTAGACTCAAGCCGCTAATGCTAATATGGACTTTTATATGACGGTGGTCTTGGGGGGGAATGAGAGGGAGATTCCAGGTTTCCCACAATGCTCCTTGATCCACCTGACTCCGACCATAAGCTGCCTTTTGTCACTGTATCTGCACAGACATCTTCATGTTTGCTCATCCAGGCATTGTCATATGAGAACCACAAGAACAAAAAACACTGTCCATATTCCCACTGTAATAGTTAAATAACCCTAGCGTTCTTCTCTTTTACGAACCTTAAAATGTCTTAAAGCTAAATCTTCTAAAACCCCGTGTAAATATCAAAGATTAAATAGACGATTGACTGGAAAACACTGGCTTTTCAGTAATTATGGGAAAAGCTATGAGTCCACTAAATGATTTGTAGTTTCAGAACAACACTCAAACTCAGCATAGCATTTTAGGTTCATACAATATATACCATGTAACTATTTGTTGTTAGCTGTTGGTCTAACAAGTTGAGTGTCCCCCCGTCATGTCTTAGCCCCATGTGTTCTGATGGTGACAGTGCTTTAATGAGGTGTGTTTGAAGTGCAGATGCCGATGTGGGACAGGCAGGAGCAGAGGGAGGGTCAGAGGAAGCACTGACCCGTCCTCACATCTTCACACCAGATTGGGAGTCACTCAGCAGGACAGACACTCAAGGGCTTTAGGAGCTACTCAACTGTGACCTTTGTTCCTCTTTGGGCCAGACTCAATCTACCTATATGTTTTTGTCAAGCACAGGAGATTTAGCAATTAGAAGATGTTTTTTTTAGGGGTGACAATTCTAAAGGTGCATCGCGCAACTTTTCTGGTGGAGGGAAGGTCACTTGCTCGTCTTCATGGAGATGTTATTGCTTTGTCTGGACTGGAGACAACTATAGGCTACATTACAAGTCTGTGAAAAGGCGACCCTATTCAGAGAGTTGTATTTTTGATATGATTTTCAATAGAAAAGCCTGTAATGCATAAATACTAGATATATGTACCATACCACGGAACATTCCAGGCAAAGCAATAACATCTCCATGGAGACAAGCAGGTGACGGACCCTATACCAGAAGTTGTGCACCTTAAGCTTGAAGAAATGAATTATTTACCATAGCCAGGTTAACAAAGAGGGCATCTGACCGAAAAACAAGCAGTTTGGAGATGAAACAAATAGCAGATAAAAACAAAATGATTGGAAAAAGAGGATCGTTCTCAGGTTTTTCTTGAATGTCGTTCCCCAGCCTTTGCCCCCATTTTGCATTAACCTTTCCTACTCAACAAAACAAAGGCTAAATGGAGAAAAAATGACTTTTGCCTTTGACCTGAACAGTGAAGTAGCCTGCACCAGTATTGCCTATAATTGGATAAAACTAAAGTACTGTGAATATGCAGTTTTTTATCCACTTTAACAATACAACCTTCACAAGCACACCAGTAAAAACAGTCTGCTACATTTGAAGTACCTCAACTGTCAATCACAAAACAAGCTAACCCTTTCATTTTTAATCCCAGAAAGCTGCTTGTGCTAATTTGCTTCAACACAGTTACAGTCGTCAAGGTAGAATCTTCTTTTTTATGCATTTTCATCTGTGTTGTTTATGTTGGAAGTGGTTAATTCCTTTGCCTTGGGCCTATTATGGCTAGAAAGGAGCACGGCTGTCAATAACTGTCATTCATATTGCAGGAAGAACCAAGCTTCTATCACCTGCTGAAACAAAATTCAATGTGTTGAAATTCAGACTAGCACCCCCACCAAGTCATAGATAGCATCGCTGGTCTTATAAAGCATCAATGGGTGGTGTGAAGTAACAAAATTGTGCTTGCTGGGGATTGGACACAAAAGCTGATATAAAATGGTGATTGAAATATCTGTGTTACGCAGTCTCCAGTTGGGCAGAGTTGTAAAATGCACCTGTTTCTCAGAGGGCCCGGCACTAAACAGCTCAATCCAAACTGCTAATGGATTTATACGAAAATGGAAAGCACTCAGGAGACAACAGTGCTATTGTGTTCTGAGCTAGTATTGTGTGCCACCGCAGTGGGTTAAGCAATCAGAGCAGAGTGAAATGATAGAAAAACAAACAACAAATCTAATGTTCTACTGAAGGAGCTGTAAATATGCTGTAGTGTAGATGGTGTACATCAGGGGTCTCCAACCTGTAGCTAAGGAGCTACAGGTTGGAGACCCCTGATGTACACCAACCTGTAGCTTGGGAGCTACCAGCAACTCTCCACCCCTTTACAAGAAGCTCACAAAGGCATTTTTGAATTATATGTATTGTACTGAATAACTCAAATATGACTACCACCACCTAAATATGATTACCATTGCAAAAGTGTTATTTTGAACTTTGTGCACAAATAAATGGATAATGGTTTTATGTTTTATAGGCATCTAACTGTACACCATCCAAGGCGTGCCCTCTCATATCGACTCAGTTTCTTGTAACTACGAAAATGAGTAGATCTCAGGCATTTTCATTTTGTAAAGGTAGCTCAGCAGACTCAAAGATGAAACTCCTTGTGTACATGTCCTTGGAGTCTTCACTGAGTTTAAATTTTTGATACCAATCACTGGCCCATTCTTATTCACTACTTAACTTTTGCTCTGCTCTGGATGCGGTTTGAATTCATCTCTCGCCTACACTCCACATCGTATAGTTTGTTTGTTGAGGCCTAATTGCTTAAAATAAAAATGTACATTTGCATATGGCCCAGGTGTTTCTGTGTGGAGTTTGCATGTTCTCCCCATGTCTGGATGGGTTTCAACGCAAAACATGCTAGCACCCCTGTGAACTGAAGTGAAGGACGCTGGCGTGGGTCCACCCTCCTGTGGGCTCACCACCCGCAGAGGGGTTCAGAGGAAGAGATTATTCAAACTACATTTAATAACAAGTTTTCATTAAACACTAAATTAACATTCATGATGTTTAGTTGCCCCACTGATGGGAAGCAAATGGTAGACTGAAAAGATAAACTGTAATTATGTAGCATTTATAGTCCAGATAGAAAGGCAGGAGAAGCAATAGTTTAACACCACAATAACTTATTTTGTACAAAACATGATGAGGCCAAAATGTTTCACAAGTTGTTTAATGTATTGATATAGGGGGCTCTACTGGAACTTGAGCTCCTCTAGTGTTAGGCCTCGAGTTCTGGGAGGGCCTTGAGTCCTGGAGGGGCCTCGAATCCAAAACCTGTTGTGCCTGAGAGGGAGGATAATTTTGTCTCAACACCGCAACAGAACAAACCGTGTCAATTCGTCTCAAAGGCAAAAATGTATAAACCTTATAAAAATTGAAACAAACTGAACCTGTCAATACATCTTAAAATTCCTCTTGTTATTATTAGTTTCTAAAGCATGCAGTTAATTTTAGTCTAATCATAACTTACAATCCGTGTAGAGATATGGTGTTTTGTTACTTTGTCAAAACATGTAAAATTCCTCTAGACATGTTTATGAATGAAACAATAGCAGCCTTTAACATATTTTGGACGCAGGTAGCATTCACTTTAAAGTAAAATTTATGCCTTGACTCATTAGGCAGCCACACACAGACAGCTGACGCAGGCCAAGCTTGTCTCTATTCGCCCGAAAACAACTGCACACACTTCACAGTGCACTGCAGCAGGGCCTGAGCCACTTTAGGAGTCTGTCAGCGAATGGGACGTCCTCTTTGAACAATTTCCACAGAGGCCCTGAACCCCCTTTAAGTTGTTTTGGACTCAAAGTTGCGTCACTTCCCTCTCAGGTGGACTACAGGACTAACTGTCAACCAGCTGCTGTTGACAAGGACAGGCCAGCTACGTCTAGTTACTTAGAGAGACCCAGTGAACATTATAATATTAATAATGTAATGGATTTATATAGTGCCTTTCAAAGCACATGGAGTGTTTTTACATTATATTAGATTTTCATACAATTCCATATTATTGCAGCCACATCTTCCCTGGGGCAGACTGACGGAAGCGAGGCAGCCATTCTGCACCAGTGACCCCTCCGACCACCACCTGCACTCACACACAGCACATTCATCCTGGGCAAAGCGGATGAAGTGTCTTGCCTATAAGGATATGACAACAGTTTCCACTAGACCTGGTATTCCCAGAGATTTCCCATCCAAGTACTAACCAGACCTGGTAAAGTTTAGCTTCTGAGACCTGGCGAGACATTTGCTCTGCTTTATGAATTAAGCCAGTTTCCTCTGAAAAAATCACAAATCCCTACTGACTGTTGGCTTAAAGTCAAGAGATTAAAATGCAGACACCGAGTTCACTGATTTTGCTGAAGTCAGTTTTCTATAATTGGTGTTATTTATTTTTACACCTCATAGACATCTATTTATTTACAAATAATCATCACTGTTGTGTTTGACTGAAGTCAGTAAAGAATGGTTCTGAGTTACAAGTTCAGACAGTTACATATTGACTACCTGGTTTAAGGCACTTTTATCTGGCAAACCTTAGAATTATGTTTACAATAATAAGATGTATTGTTCAGATAGTTTCTGTTTATCTAAGAGCATTTCTATATCAACATGGCATAGAACGGCACAAGGTCCATACATATTTTTGTACATATTTATTATAGTTTAGTTCATTTTGACATACTTTGTTTCTCAAGTGTATGCCTAATATTGCATCGCAGTGTTTTAATATCAACTGCTACATTTGCACATAGTATTTATATTGTTTATATTGTTGAGTTCTTTTATTTTTACAAATTGTGTGTTGTGTGTCAACTTTGAGTGCATATACAGTTCCGATCTAATAAACAGTGTGTATAATTACATGCCTTTAATACGGCTGTTAAATGCTAATGAGCGTTGCTGTGTGTAAACAGGTCTGAGAGGAGTCTGTCTTTCAACACTGGAAATGACAATAATAAGTTGTGCTCCTGCGAGGTATGTCCTATTATTAAAACACCGCTGGCATCGGCTGTGGTTGGAGCTTCATTCACAGGTTTGGGTGGCGTGGTTTCCCCGGTTCACAAGCCAGACAAATGTCAATTCATTATACACTTCCTAATGAACTCAGAGCCACATCTGGCTCCTTATCTGGGTTTTGAGGTGCAACTAGTCAGACTGAATTTGACTTAGTATTGTCATTCATTTGACATAATAATGCTTTATTAATCAAACTTTTATTAATCAATACATAGTCAAGTCAAGTCAAGTCAAGTTTATTTCTATAGCACATTTAAAACAACTTCAGTTGACCAAAGTGCTTCACATAAAGGATAACAAACATATGCATATACAACACCATATGAGGACAAAAGATAAAAAAGAATAACCTAATAAAACAAGATAAACTGACTAACTAGTATTAAATGCCAGGGAAAAGAAATGAGTTTTCAATCTAGTCTTGAACTGCGTTACGGACTGAGAGGATCTGACAGGAAGAGGAAGGTTATTCCACAGTCTGGGCGCTGCCACAGAAAAGGCTCTGTCTCCCCTCGTCTTGAGCCGAGTTTAGGACAGAAGATGAGCTGGAAGACAGCTCTGTCAAATATTTGATTTCTTTATTGGAAAGTTCACCATAGTGCTGAACTGGAGTATTATTCTGCAGTTTTCGTGGGTGACTTAAACACATAACTTAAACAACAGGCAAAAATACTGTATAATTTATCATAAAGAATGTGCAGTGATTTGCATATTGACATATTGGTATCATATCTCATTAACCCATATTTTAATATTTATTTCCATGGATTATAACCTAAACTGACAATTCTCTCTTTAGCAAGAGAATTGTGCAGATTGAAGGAGTGGTGTCATGGTGGGTGTTCTAGTTGGGCACCTTTCCCTGTGTCAGTGTGATCTCAGTGTTGTGTAACACTAAACCCAGGTTGGACTGTTTCCCACACAGGCCGCCATATACTGACATAGGGGATTAACACTGTGATAAAGAAGATACTTCTAGACATGAAAAACATTTTCAAACGTCTGACTCAGATCACAGACATGATTTAAAAAACAAACAGCAACATATAACTGCACACCCAAAATAGCTGACCATACCT
This sequence comes from Odontamblyopus rebecca, assembly GCA_030686955.1. Lineage (NCBI taxonomy): Eukaryota > Metazoa > Chordata > Actinopteri > Gobiiformes > Gobiidae > Odontamblyopus > Odontamblyopus rebecca. Next base: position 17,471,686 of record CM060670.1, on the reverse strand, counting down.
TTGCTGTTCTGGCCGCATTTAAGTGATATATGTAACTTTCTGAAAGTGGAAAGTCAGCTGCATCATTACAGGGAAATACAAAGTTAAAACTATACTTGGGAAGATGGAGATAATACATTTTTGCCATGCCATAGAATAGTATGGGCAAAGGACCAACATTTCATGGAAACAAGAAGGAGTAAAGCCAGGCCAAATAAGAATCAGATTTATGGAGATGAAAAAGTTAATAAAAAGTTACATACTACGGCTTTAATTAAGTCTACATTTATTTTTTCATACACATGGCCTCACATAAACAATAATTCTTTTTTATGAGAGAATCTGAGTTATGAAATTATTACCATTGTAAAACATATGTAATTCTCCATAAAACTCTAATTCCCATACCACACTTAAACAGTTTATGTAATCAAATGTAAGTACCCCTCTGCTTTGAATGAACATTACTTCTTAAACTATGTTCTCAAAGCAATTTTATTTTACTTAGTGTAAAATACCTCATAACTTTTTACATCTTTCATAAAACCACTTTAAATTAGAAGTGGATTTCCCCTGCATTTTTGCTGTCTATCATTTTAAGTATCACTCATTACAATGTTGTTTTTTTAGAAAAACCTTCAGTGAAAGTTGAGCAAAAACACACATTTTTTGTTTGCTGTTCCGTGTATTTTTCCCAGACCAGACTGTCCCACCCAAACAGCACAGGGGGTATATTATTAAAGTAGATTTAGGATCCTTTATGCTGTTCGCTCTACCCCCTCTGCTCTACCTCTCGCAGTTCGTCTTTATTTGTCGTAATTCCAGGACCGGCCGGGTCTTGTCTGGGATTTGGAGAGTGCCTGGTTTCAAAGGGGTAATTGACACCTTACCTGTAATTTCATGGTTTCACTCCACCTGCCTTTGAAGTCTGCTGTGGATTTGAGGGATGGATCTGTGAGTCTCTCTCTGCCTTGACAAACAGCAGAGAAAAGGTGCAGGGGTTTTCTGTGGGACATGTGAATGACGTCTCAAGCAAGCTGAGTTATTAAAGGAGACCTGCGCTGCGAAATCTTTATTGTGGTCACAGAGAATGACTTCACAGACAAAGAACACAGAAGGACACAGATCAGGACTGCACTCTTTCATTTGATATCAAAACTACATGGGAAAAACAAGCAGGTCAAAGAAAGTTCCTTGTTCCTGAGATCCATAAAATTATAGTCAAACGTTGATTCCTACAACCTGAGCTTGGTCAGGCGTATCATATAATTTCTCATGGTCATGGATGATGGTAAAAATGTGTCAACTAGGCTCTGCTCCTTCTTCACTGTTACTGTAATTGTCTATCTCAAGCTCCATCTTTTCCGTTAATAAACAAGTACAAGCCTAACCATATTAGACTATTGACTTTAGACCTAGAATAAATGTAGTAGCCCAAAGGTGTAAAGAGAAGCAGGACACTGGATGTCTGATGAAAGAGAATTTTACTGTAAACATCAGCCTGGTGACTTGAATGCTCACACTGGTCCATCCAAGCCTGACTATGCATGAACTCTAGGGATTATTATAATTTCTGAATGTGTAGATCAGATAGGATTAGGATTGTTACCAATAACAGACTAAACTTACTGTACATTCAGCAAACAAGATATTACCAATTCTACAAATATTATTCTCACCTTTTCTCTGATATATATGGCTCCCACTAACCACGCAGCCACTGGCAGCATTCACGCCTCACCTGGGACCAGGAAATTGTGGACTGGGGAAGCGGGAGTGAGTACAGTCAGACGGCCATTCTGGACTTTTCCAGAACATACAGATTGTCCGCTCCTGGTTTCCATTGTTTCCTGTTTCCTCTGGGCACTCCGGGTTCCCCCATCAACCCAAAACAATCACTATAGTTAAAATCTTTCAGCTAAGGTAGTCCTGACCAAGTCTACCTCAAGTTCATGGAGATGGATCCTGAGTGATGTACAGCAGTTCCTCACTGCTCCTGGCAGGTTGACTTGGTTGAAGAGTGGGTCAAATGCAGAGAATGAGTTTCCCTCACAAAGATCAGTATAATCCATCTTTACCTTAGCCAAACTTCCTACATTCTAATTGTAACTGTGATTCAGCGACATAATATCATACATGTTGTTATTTTACACTAGAAGCAATGGTGCAAAAAAATACCTCCATTAAAACCAATAGGCAGTGTTTAAGCGCTATGGCAGTGCTAGAGGCTGAGTTTGGGGGTGTGCAGAGGGCTAGCTGTGGATCCAGGCGAACAGTGGTGAGAATGAGAGGGAGTTGACAAGAAAATTACATTATGTGCAACCCATGAATCATGACAAACAAGTGTTTAAGAGGCAGCCTGGCTGTAATTGCCTGCTGTGTGCCGCTCAGTACCGCCCACTTTATTGCCTCCTATTACCGACGCTTAGGCTGCAGAGCCTGCCGAAGCACATGCAGACCTCACAGACAGCAGGTGAATGGTGAGAAAAATGAATGCTAAAAACAAGGTGAATTGTAGAATTAGAATTATGCAAGATCAATGTCATGCTGTCATTTGTCAGGTTAAGAGTTGTTGGATGGCCAGATGGAATTCAAGCAGCTATGTGCGTTTGGCTTGATACAACATGAGCATTAATTCTGTCTGTAAAATCCATCCAAACCCCTGATATATTGATAAATCATTTTCTAAAGATTTGGATTAAAATAGTAGTCTTTATTTTTGCTTATACATAAAAAGTCATATTCAGGAGAGGATGCTATAGCATAAAAATCTATAGTAATAGTAAAACTAGTAAAAGTAAACTTCCTGTTAAATAAAATAATAAAGTAAGAAGAAGAGATCAAACAGGATTATGTTTAAAGGTCCTATACTATGGAAAACTGGCACTGATGTGAGCTTTTAGCCATGTTAGAACGTTACCTCCTCACAAACATACCCAGAGTTGTGTTTTGTTTCAGCTACACGTTTGAGTGTTCCTACACTATTAGTCTGTCTGCATCTAACACAAAATGCTCTGTTCCACTTTGTGATGTCATGAAGAGGTAGATTTTAAGTTACAGCTACTTTTTACCTTTTGTTCAGAAGAGATGACAGTTCCAGAGCTGAAATTATCTAAATGATTCTAGTGAGGGTGCATGGAGTTTAAAAACTCAGAAGAGCATGTTCTGTATTACATCACAAGGTGGAACAAAGAGTTTTGAGTTTGAGAGAAGAACTCAGCCTAAATATGCAGGGAGTGTGTGTTAAATGTGTGAATGAGACAAAAACACAACTCTAAGTATGTTTGTGATGAGGGGACAACATTATAAGTTAACATATTAAAAAAAAAAAGTATAATATGGGCCCAAAGGAAAGGATACCAAAAGAAATTTAATGGGTGACAGACAAATGTCTCAAATATATCAGGATTCCAAACCTTATCAAGTAATCTGTGTGACAATGGAAGGTATATTGTTAAAATTATTCTGGGATTGATGGGCATGCAGAATGGTCAGTCTAAATTGAGGTCTGTATCTCCCTCTCCTGCCTTCCCTGTGCCCATCCCTCCTCCTCTCTGCCAGGCTCCGCTGGGCTCACATCCAGATTTGTGTCCAGATGACCAGCTCTGAAGAAGGCCAGTGGGGTGAGAAGAGCTCGGCCCCTGCCCCCCTCACTGTCCCGGGGCAGAGCTGGCGGAGCGGCGCGGATGGCCCTGGTTTGCACCTTTGGAGGGGGGTTTCCACTGCTCCCTGTTCACACACTGCAGACCAAAGATGTATGACATTCCGGAAAAATGGGCTTAGCGTCTCCTTCTACTAACTGAGTTCATCTCGGCATAATCCTTTTTATTTGTTAAGTGCAGAATATTCTTGCTAAACTTGGATGATCAATTTTTTGTTTGTTTTAACCACATAATAATTCTCGGTGTAGACTGCCAGCCACACTTTTGTTCGTCTGCCCCAAAGCAAATCTGACTGCACAATTGGCTTACTACCAACATGAGTGAATTCATGTTCATTAATAATCCCATGATAATTTTATGAGCACATTTAACAACTTTCAGAGCAGAGTTTTGCCCTCATGCTACTGCTAACAACAACTGGCATGCTACCAGCACACCACCTCACTTCCTGGTTTGTGGAGGATGAAGAGGCTTTATAATGAGATGCAAACAGCACACTTTGGTCTTTCTGCAGTGTCCCGTGCTGATGAGGGGTATCATGCCTGTGAGCAGCATCCCAGGGAGTCCCTGTGACAGTCTCCAGATGAGAGGTGTATTTACCTCAAAACAAAAAGCAATAGGCTGTGGCTGTGGGCTGCTATGTAAACTGTAAACAACACACACACACACACACACACACACACAAACACACACCTACTGCGGCAAATCAAATCATAGAGAGGTTTCACTACTGATTACAGTAGATGTACTACTACTATTTTCAGTGGTTTTAAAAGAGCAATGTAGACAAAGAGAATTTCTGTTTTGCTGTTGTTTTTTTATCTGAAAATTATGTAGTTCCCTAATTGTATCATGTTCTTAACAACAATTTCTATTAACAGTATGAGCCATTTCAATCTGTGTTCTGTTTTAGTTGCATATTCAGATTATTCCCTGCTCCCCTCCCAAGGACCAAGCAAACATTTTTCCAGCCATTAACCCTTTGTTCCAGCAGGACCCCGTCTGTTCAGTCCAGTGACCCTGACGTCTGTGGGGCTTACATTTGTGAGGTGAACCCCCCTCTACCAGAGCCCCAGTCCAGATCTGAGCCAGTACACACAGCCCCTGTCAGTGAGCTGCCACTTCCAGCTCCTGACCACAGCTGGGGCCTGACCTGCTCACTCACACCCGGAGCGGTGAAGCACAGCCCAGCCTGCTCGTCCACGGAGGCTGCCTTTGCCCTCTGGATGAACCCTCCTCCTGGACCACAGCTCATGGGGGGCAGGATTAGACTCTGGACTAATGTGTGTGAATATGTCGGTAATATATTTTTGTTACAGAATATGTCAATGAAACCTGTATTTTTAAGTGTTCAAAATCAAATTTTATATTTGTATATGTTTTGCAATGAGCCAATATCCCTGTAATTGGTGGAACTTGAATGTTTGTTGAGAATGTTTTGGTCTCATCTGATGTCAAGAGGGTGTTCCAGGTTTGCAACAGAGAGCCAGCAGTAACTCAGTGGGTAGAACGCAGGCTGTTTTTGTGTCCTTGGACTCGACACTTCGTGCACCTAGCCTCCAGTGTTTATGCACAATGGTAATTTTTAATTTTAATTAGAGTTTTTGTGAGGGTAAATGGTTGGAACTTATAGCCTGTGGCTACTATTTGGTGCATTTACAGGCAGCATATATTTGCATTAACATGCACTGTCCTGTTTCTTGTTTTGGGCACACACAGGATCACAACTGACAAGCACAGCCCACAGACACTTACTGCTGGCACTGACAGATTTTATTTGATGTTATCTCTTTCTCTTTGGTATGGCTTAATGTACAGTTGGTTGCCCTTCCTCATCCAGGCCCATCTCTGTTTGTCTGGGCTTGGGACAGACACAGACTACACAAACTTCTCCTGAGAAAATAATATTTAGTCCTCTTGATCTGTCTTGTGTATGGACCACCTCCCCTTTGACCACAAAGACTCCCCCTCCCATCATGCACCTGTTCAGAGTCCTGTCCTAACCTGCTCTTATCCCCCCTACGCCATGGCACATTTCAAAAACAATGTCATCTTTCAACTCAAACCCACTGAGATACAAAAAGTTTAATTTCCAACAGTAATTAACACAATCATTAAAGTTGGTTTATTCTGATTGATTTATGACTTTGTGTTAGACTTTATTAAATGTGACAAATGACTCATGGGGAGGTGTGTAGTAGAAGTATATACTCTGTGTACTTTGTGTGTGCTAAGCGCAGTTTTGTAGTCGATTGTAGTCACAGACAGACAGGGCAAGTCCTGGTCTAACCCGTCATTTGGGGACTGGAGCTGTCGGGACTTGTTGAGCTCTGTATTAGGTGCTCTAGGAAGGAACTTATTATTGTCTGCTAAGCAATGGAAATAAGGTTTGCATTGATTGTATTCATCAAAAATAAAATCTCTCATTTTGAGCCTGATGAACCTGATTGGTTCAGCATGGTGACTTTTAAGATACTCTTAAGTGTTTTACATTGCATTTAGGTCTCGGAGCTATGGCAATAAAACATTGATAGTGCAAACTGTCAGAGGCAGGAGATGGCTTGAGTATCCTTTTAATTTCATACAAAAACATACTAACTGAATTAACTGTGATGAAACTGAAATAGCCTAGTTTTTTAGCTACACATCTGCCCTTGAACTGACTAATGTGACTCCTAATCTGCAATCACTAGTCACTCACACTAATATTATGAGTCTTGCCCAATAACACAATTCCATCTTCTTCATTGCCCAAAAGAGAAGAGAGCAGGAGTTGGTAAATAAAGAACTTTGCCATTTAACTCACCTTCTTCTTCATCACCACAGTCCAATACAGTGACCACATCACTGCAGACGGTGCACCGATCCTCCTCTCAATCTCACAGATCACAAGATACCACCTGGAGAGGCCAAGCCACCTTTCCCTGGTTGAGAACCAGGGTGTTGGATATGGAAAAGCTGATTTAATTACACAAAAGCAGTATAAACGGGTTAGAGCTGGGATCAAAGCATCAAACCACCCTTTTGTTCTGTCAAATTGCCACAGTGAATCCTTTGCATCCTCCTCTTTTAACTTCTCTACTTAAATCACACCCCTTCATATTCAGTCTATCAGTTCAACATCCTTCCACTTTTCCTCTTTCCACACCATCTCAGTCCAGTTATGTGAAAAGCAAAATAAAACATTAAATACTTACCAACATGATATATCTCCTGACCTGCTGCTCTGTTTGACAGGTTCCCATTCACTAAAAACAGGTGCAGAGATAAGGCACAAAGTCATATTTTCACCAAAGCAGCAGAAGGCTCCATTGAAGGTGTTACAGTTTATTTTTCGGTGTCTGGGCAACAAGCAGTCAGAGCCACTTCTTCCCTCCTTGATCAGTCCTTGTGTTTACTTGCTCCACACACCCCTTCCTGGTCCCCCTGAGCTGGTGTCCCAGAACAAGGAGGGCAGAGACAATAGGTGAACTGTGATGTCCCGAAGCACTGTCACACACAATGAGCACGTCCATGTGGATTAATGTAGCAAGAAGGCGGTGCAGAGGCTAATAGCTTATTATGGCCATGCAAAGTGGCAGTGTGATCAGGAGACAGGCCAGAGAAACCAGTCTCGAGGAACCAGAAACCAGCCCAGAGGAACCAGCCTAGAGGAACCAACTTAGAGAAACCAGCCCAGAGGAACCAGCCCAGAGAAATCAGGCCAGAGGAACCAGCCCAGAGGAACCAGCCCAGAGGAACCAGCCCAGAGAAATCAGCCCAGAGGAACCAGCCCAGAGGAACCAGCCCAGAGGAACCATTCCAGAGCAGGCTGCATGGAACAGCACCTGTTCATGGGTTCTGTTGACCAGCAGTTTGGAGGTTTAGAGGCAAGGACTTTAGATAGTTATGTGGTGATCACTGCTGATATGCCTCAGGGAAGCTGTGGAAACAGAGGCATTTGCTTTGGAGCAAGCTTTTTGTTACAAGCTGCCTCCACTGACACTGTTGTTGATTACCTTGCTTTGTCTCACAATCACAGTACCCTGTAACTTATATATTTGCAATTCTTTATTATCTGTTTTCTTGTATAATGTCAGTTATTACTGATGTCCAAATCATCCTACAAAAACATTCTTAAGGACGTAAATTGTTTTTAATTTAATTTTCAAATTATGTTATTTTTTCTTATGGAATATAGGGGCTAGGAGTCATTTTAGAAATCATTAAAATACCCCCTACACACAGACCGCCAGTTTCACCAAACCCCTGTTTGGGAAACCCTGTCCTCCCTTGGCCTTTATGTGAGTGTGAGTCTGGGTACAGTCAGACTGGGCCTGTGTGATGTGAGAGTAGGTGCTGGTCAGTGGGGTGCTTGAGTTCAGAGCCAAAACAACATACACTGTCCTGGCACCAGTTCATGTGTGGACTGGTAATGTCCTATCAGAGCAGGTCTGATATGGAAAACAGGAGTGTTTACTTGTTGACTGAGTTTCAGGAATGGAAAACTAAGAAGATGAAGCACTTTATTTTGGGAAAAACTTGGAAACCTTAATTTTTGACTATACACACATATGTGGATTGTGCAAACAGAATACTGATGAATACTTTTCAGAGTTATTTTTTCACATTTAAAGTGATGTTAAATTTAATCCAGGAATTGTTTTTTTTTTCTTCCGAAAAAAAAAGAGACTTGGATCTGGCTCACCAGTGATGTAGTGATTTAAGACATTGCACTTATATGGCTGTTATTACCATGCTGTCCTGTTAAATAAACCCTTCAGGCCAGAAAATACTGACTTCATATATGCAGACAAAAATTATTTTAGCCAATGAAAGTGATAATTCCTGAAAAAGAATGTCCAATGGTTTAGATGTGCACACTGATAGCCAAAACCACTGTACCAGAACAAGTCTGAAGATTTTTATGAATGAGACATTTGAGGAGCACAAAGGGTTAATATAGTCCATGTCAGTAATAACTGGCCTGTCCTGCATCTCATTGGACTGCAGTTTCCATTGTGCAGTGCCGGTGCAGGTGTGGATATGCTTTGTTACCCATAATCCCCGTCCTGAGAGTGGACTCTGCGAGTGTGTTTGACGTGGCCCAGCGTCCTGGGCCTTTGCTCCTGCTCTACAGAGCTGCTCGCGTCCTCCCAGCCACTCATGGGATCTGACAGGCGGAAAAATAATGAACAACACCTCAACCCGCCACTGACCCTGCTCGCCTCACCCTCCACACACCGGGGGGCACTCTACCACTTAATAGAGCCTCCAGCAGCAAACCAGACACAGCCCCTCCCACAGACATCCAACAGACATGTCTTCAACTTTCACAAGTATGTCTCAGACCCATTTAGTTAGTGTGTTGCAAAGCACTATCAATGTAAATTCAGAAACGGTATAGCCTACATTTGAACTTTCTATACACCACACCATTCTCTGAATCTCTATCCTCTCTCCTCTTCTGTCTCTTGCATTTCACTCTCCTCTTTTTCAGATATAGGCTTTGTGGCTTTCTGTTTGGTAAGTCTAACTTCTGCCTTTTCAAAGTTGTTTTTATTGCTCATTGGCATTTTAATAAATTGTTGTTATTGATTTTATTGTGATCCTTTTACATCCTTTATATTATATTATCTATTGTATCACATTTCTGAACCACTACAAATGTCCTGGACAGATTTTCAGTTTGCATCATTTGTCTCGTGTCTAAATGGTCTGAACTGTCCAAAAGGCCTTTCTGCCCATGTCCCTGGTGGAGCCCCGATGACCCCATTCCTGTGCCCAGTGACCGCTCAGTGACTCCTGCTCTCCAACAAACATTGCTTCAATAACAAAACACACTTCTGACCTTGGCTCAGTCTGACAAAGAAAAAATATGTTTTAAGTTTTGTTTCTATATTATCTTTGGCCAACCACAGAGTCAGCATTGCCAACATGCCCACCCAGAAAGTTTCCAAAAGAATGTATTACAAAATCTGATTTCTTTCTGATCAGGACCGTTCAGATTACTCAGAGCAGAATTTGCAGTTGACATTCCATTTAAATATTATAACTCCAGAAATCTGATAATAATCAGAAATCTGATAATAATCAGATTTCTGATAATAATCAGATTTCTGTGTGCATGTAAACAGGCAGCGACACTGCCATCACTCACATGATGGGACTCCTATGAAAACATAATAAATGCTTTGCAAAATGGATGACAATCTCATAAACTCCATCTGCTCATTTCATGTTGGACAGCGTTGAGCCAGTGAAATGGCAAACGGTGTCGCCCACATGAGCAGTACTTCCTTCTGGTTTGACTGGGAATCGAATGTCCACTGATATTAAGGCAAACTCTCCAACTTCAGACCTCGTCAGTGAAACTTTTGATTCAAGTACTGTTCACTAAAATGTCCTTTGCCATTATGTAATATAAGATGAACTGTATCCATTACAGAAAAGGAAATAGTTTGCTAGTGTGATGTAACACAACATCATAAATAAAAAAATAAATAACACAGTTGATTTAGGGCTATCCAAAAATCAAAACCATAATAAAGTATAGAACAAAATTTGAATTGTTTTAGAAGGGGTCTTGATCTGTTTGAACTAGTCCACAATGTAATATTATAATATTATTAAGCTATTATGTTCTGTTCCAAATTACTTGCCCAAATATATATTTTATGGTTGTGGTCTGAAGTATAAAGCCTTTTTTTCAACAAGTTATAAATTATAGAATTGCGACAACACTAATAAATAGGAGATAAATAGGATTTCACAGTGTGTGCATTGTGTCCTGGTTTGACAGTGGAGTGGGCTCTCTCTGTCCTCATGTAAACCATCGCAGTGGAGTTTCCTTCACAGAGCTGCTGTCTGCCTCTGCGCACTCAGTGCTTCCACTGCTTCTGCTCTCTCCACTTACCCCCAAGACGTTCCTCATTAGCATGACATCACATCTTCCCCAGTCCATTATATGGGGGGAATCATTTGGGTTAAGGGGCCTGTCAGATCTTTTCAGGACACCCACATACAGTATCCCGTCCTAGAGCATCCATTTTAGAGCTTCTTCTCCCACCATCAGACCTAGGACGTTACAATGGGGCTTTTCAGATGTTGTCCAACAGATCTGATTAGGTGCCAAATTGGGACAGGATGTGAGCTTGTCCTAAAGTGATCAAACATAACTTGGGTCAGTGGAACTACATCTAATTATGAGTGTGCCGTCTCAGGACGTCACACAGTGGGTGGAAGACGGACCAGTTTTACCGAATATGCCCCTGCATCAGTGTTTAGATATAGTGTTGGTATCAGAGGACTGTTTTTGTCCACCACATGGTTTGAAATAAGAAACTAATAAGAAAACAGTGAATCTGCATCAACTTCACCAAAAGTGACATAGTATCCAAAATGCCCACAGCCCCTTGAACTTTTAAGACATGGAAAACCATAGACTGTTAATTATATTCAAAGGGTAACCTATAAGAGCCACATAAAATGGAATTAGTTCCACTTAAAATATTCTCACTCCTGAAGAGTGACAGTTTTAAACTTATGCAAATCTGTAATGATCACTATGTCATTAAACATAACATATTAACATAAATGTTAACATCAATATTAACTTTTCTTCATTACAGACAATGAATAAGGTTTGTTAATGCTGGGCAGTGAAGTGTAAATAAATGCAAAATTATAAATATAACATTCATAGTAAATAAATAATCTACCTATGTTGAAATCTTAGTCTACATATTTGCCTGCTGTCTGTCTGTTTCAAATGTGTTAATCTCATTAATTCTGTTCTAACACATGCATGCATACATTACACACATTATACACATTATACTCACACAGCACAATGTAAATGCATAATGAGCATAGCACATATGTGAGCTTTAGCACTGGAGACGGCCGTGTAAAAAGGTCAGAGTCAAGTCAAGAGTGTTTTTTTAAAAAGATGAAGATAATTAGTGGGTCATTGTTTTAATGAAGCTGAGGTCAACTGCAGGTCACGACCCCAAACCCAGTGTTTTTATATTACATGACATATTAGGTGTCAATAAATAGATTCAAATATTGAAACTCACTATAACAAGTGCATGTAGATTCTAAATAAATCAGAAATAAATATATATATATATTTTTTTTAATCACACAACCAAATGTATTGTTAGTATAAAAACCATTGTTATGAGGAATGACATATTTTTCTTTTAAACACTAAGGCCTACTTCACTGAAGTAGGTGCACTGTCTCTCATATTTGTATAGTCAGTGAAAGTGTATGTAATCCATGCATAAGCAGACGTAATGTTTGCTCTGTTATTTCTAAATTGTGATAAACCATTATGTGATTGTCCCTAATCTTCTCACTGTGGGTGGCTCCTGCGTTTCCCTGGTTACAGACGATGTAACCGAATTTCCTGATTAGGAACATTGGCGGTCCAGAGCTGTCAGGGGGCTGGGGGACTCTGTCCTCCTGCAAACATATAGCTCTTATGACTAAAGGAAGTGGAACAGTTGGTCTTTTGTTTCCTGACTTTCTAGGAGAAGGAGGAGAGAGGCTGCAGATTTGTGCCATATACGGCTATGATTTTCACCTTAGAGTTTAGCTTCAGTGCATTATGACTGCCCAGAAAGAAATATACATTCTGTCACATATTATAATTAACTGAGAATAAATTAATAAAATTATAAAATATATTTGTAAACTGTTTTAAAAAAGTTACAGCACATTTTACCATTAAATAAAACAAACAAAAAAAATTATATTGCGTTTTAAATTGTTAGTGGTACTATTTTTATCACTAAATCCATGGACATGACAAAAAGTTTCTTTCTATGTAATTTTTTAAAAACTAGATTCTACACATTATGCAAAAAGAACATAATTTATTATGGGGAAAAACACACAATTTAAGTTAAAATGGCCACTATAATTTTAAAAAGTGGTCCAAAAACAAGCAATTAAAGGCCACATTATTGGATGTCAGAAGAAAATATGAGGCATAATCAAGCATCAGTCAACTTTTACAAAAATATACATTTATTATTGGCATGTGTTCTGTACATCAGCAGTGTTCAGTCAATATGAAAGGACATAAGGCAGGATCTGTGTGGTACAAACCTATAGTACTACAGTATACTGCATTTGGGCACATGGAGACGGGGCACTTTGAAGTATCTGAGGTAACAGTGGTCGACAAAGGCAGCTCTAAGGCATATTAGTGAATAAGTATCAAATAGAAACAAAGAATAAATTAGTGAGGATGTACCAACTCTCATGGAAATGTGTGAAATATGAAGTGATATATGCGCCAAAACAAAACATGTAAATCACAACTGTTTAGATGTAAAAAAGTTCTATAAAGATTTTGAGCCGATGCAGTACATGTCTATTGTAGCTCACAGTGGCAATGCCTTAAATTACATTATTTAAATACAATAAATGAATGATTGTCAGTAGTGTCCTGTGATTGTCTTAAGCACTATTCAATTGTAAATAAAAGTTAAGTGCTGTTTATATTGGTGTTTCAGTGCAGTCATTAAGTGCTATCAATATTAGTCTTGTCCACAGTTGGATTGACACAAGCCCCATTCTGACCAGTGTCTGTTTATAGGCAACGCATTTCAAGTGAAAGAGAACTCAGTTTCATTTGTAATATCCAGTGTTCACTGCCTTTCACATTTCTTGATATTTGTTGCAACAATGAAATTCCAAATTAGTGGAATCATTTGGAATTTTGAAAAGTCAACCTTATAACCTTACCTTATAACCTATTTATTTTTTGCTCATGCTCTAAATTTTGCACCAAACTTTTTCATGTGAGGACATCTCTGCGAGTATCTCCTAAAGCTCAGATCCATCTCGTGGGTAGATCAAACTGTTAACACTAAAACTGTTATAAAAATGTCCATTAAATTGTCCACTCTGTCCTCCACTGCTGAGCGTATTGTAGTAAACTCCTCTGTTGAAGTGCAAGCTGGAGTCCCCGTGCTCTGTCGCCACAGTAATGTCCTGTTGCTGCTGCGGTGCATTGTGGGAACTGTGGTAAGGAGACAGGGCCGCCGTAATGTTCCTATTAGCCAACTCATTGACCAGTCCAATTGCCCCCTGCGATCTGTTGGGAGAGCTGAGGCTGGACATGGCGCTGTAGAAGTTGTTAAAACATGGTGAGCTTGCCGCATGTCCCTTGTGGTTTTGGTGATGTTCTTCCATTTCAGGAGAGGACTGTCCCAGGAGAGACGGGGGGCTTTCAGGGGACTTAAGGGAGGACCCCACTCCTCCAGGCCGCTCCGGGACCTCTTGGACTTTAGAGGAGCTCACAGAAGACACAGGTCCTGAAGAGCTGGGGTCTGAGCGGCGCTTTCTTTTCCTCCTGAAGTTTCCGTTGTCAAACATTTTCTCACAGTTTGGGTCCAGTGTCCAGTAGTTCCCTTTACCTGCAAGCAGATAGATATATTAGAGCAAAGTAATACTGGTGTGAATAGTCATCAGTACAAGTCAGTAGATACAAAGATTATTACATTATTTCAATTTGGGCCAATGTGTTGAAATTAAAATTCAATATACAAAACAGTATTTACATTACATTAGAATTAAATTTATCTGGACAAATATCAAATGATTAAATTGTCCACAGATTATTAAAAAGTAAACAGTTGACAGCATAAATATCCCTGAATCTGAATTTGTAATTTTGTAAAGCAAATTTAATATAATTACTGAATTAACTGCCAATAATATAAAAACATTTGCAATATTTAGAGTTATGCTTTACAACTGCCTGTGATTTTACAGCCATTCAATTTAAATTCTAAGCGGATAAAAAAAAATGTGATAGGGCCTATATGTGCATATTTTTGTGCATTTTAATTTTACATTTATGAAAAAAAAAAAAATCAAACACAAGCCTTACATTTTCTTAACATGTATTCCCTAATCACTTTTGGATTGTCTTTCACCTTCACCTCTTAAGGTCCTGAACTTTACATTCATTTTTAAGATTAAGCACCAAACATTTTTACCATTTAAATAATAAAGTCATGCCTACTTTATTTTTTCAGTGTTTGTATTAAATAAATTTAACACATTTTATTGATTAATTATTAGTTTGATTATTTATTTAATTTATTTTATTTTATCCAGTGTAGCGACCAAGTGTCTAACTTGGAAAAACACTTAGAGCCTACAGAATGTCTAACAAAATAGAGATTGGAGTGGTTTTACGCACCTGGGTCGTCCTCGTCTCTTGGCACCTTCTTGAAGCAGTCATTCAGAGACAGGTTGTGCCGGATTGAGTTCTGCCAGCCCGCTTTGCTCTTTTTATAAAACGGGAAATTATCCGCTACATACTGGTAAATCTGGCTGAGCGTCAGCTTTTTGTCGTGCGCGTTTTGGATAGCCATGGCAATCAGCGCGGAATACGAATAAGGCGGGCGCACCAACTTCAGCAGCTCCTCCTGACTCGCTATTGACAACCACCCAAGATCCGTACCTCCAAACCCGGGCGAGTTGGTGATGAACTGCCGCTGTGAGCCGTACGCTGGAGGGATGAACGGGGCCGGGCTGCTGGCATGGTGCAGATACGCGGCAGATGTGGAGTTCACGGCCGGGCCATTGAGCCACAGGTACGGGTTAGTAGATGAGGTGTAGTCCCCGAGCGCATGAGGGCCGTATCCCGGGGGTCTTTGCGCGCTTTGCACGCTCTGCTGATGATGGTACATGGAGCTGAGGTTGTCACAGTAAACCGCGGTCATGTCCTCGCCTTTTGGGGGCGCAGGGTGGGGTGTAGCGTGGCTGTGATGGCTGCTGTGCTGGTGGTGGTGCGGTTGGAGAGGGTCTATGGAGTTCATCCCAGAGTCCCGGAGAAAAGCGGCGAAAAGTGTCTGTGAATGAACTGGAGGACTGACTGGAGTTTGGAGGGAGTTTGATCAAAACATAAAGACTCAAAGGAAGAGCGGCCACCACGAGGATGGGAATGAGGCAGGAGCCAATAGGAAGGCGTGGAGGTGAGAGGGGGCGTGGTGAAGTTCATTCAGCAAAATATGTCTCAGCTTCTCCTCCATCAGCAGAGGCACAGAACAGCGGCGCGACGACTGACAGCAGAGCCTTTGTTAGTTTACAGTCTGTGCTTTAATTTGTTATCCTCACGTCCATCCTTTTGCCACATGCCTTGTTTAATGAATTATCTAAACAGCAATCAGTGTGCTAAAACTTTGGGCCTGATTCATCCATATGCAGCCTTATGTCTTCTTATAGATCTATTAGTATTGATTAATTATTCTAATCAACCAGTCACAGTCAATAAATCACAGAGTTTGGAACCACGTCACACAGACCCTTTAGGTGACAGCGTATGTGAATAATAACTCGGACTGTACATTTTTTAACACGCACCGTCATCTGCTTTTCCTAACAAAAGGCCTACTGGATTCACGCATGATGAAGAATTAGGAAAACAAAACATCCAGCACTTGGTGACCCTTCATGTTTGATCACTGTCCAGCTCTGCAGCTATTCCTGGATAACGTCTTTATAGAGTTATTTAGATCTTATAGCGCCATCTTATGTTTAACTCATGAATCGTGTCACGCCAAACACAAATTAAAATAATATTAGTGTCTGACCACAAGATGGCGCCGTCTTGATGTTGTTTCACTGAAATCAGATGAAAAGAGCCTCTAAATGTGGTACTCACATAAACCACCAGAGGGAGACAAAGACTGAAAAGTTATTCGTCAAAAAGCTGTTTTTATGAATGAAGCTCCCAGAGAGCCTTCATATGGGAACACTGACAAAAAACGTAGGCATTTATTTATTTATTTATTTATTTATTTATTTATTTATTTATTTATTTATTTATTTATTTATTTATTTATTTATTTATTTATTTATTTTTCAGTTGGTCCATTTGCTATAAATTGATTCCCACAATAAAGAATGAGCATCTACTCAAAACTGAAAATGGTGCCCAGTTTATCATTTTTTGTTTTACCAAGCCACAGATATAGGACTCACCACATAGGTCGATGAATATTTGCTGAAGCACCTAGAACAAAGAAGCACAATGGTAAAAAAAAAAAATGCATGAGAGAAAAAAAATCCAATCAAAACTATTTGGCTCTGTATTGGCTCTCCATCTCTCTAGCCACAGGGTAATTGTGCCGCTGTAGCACTCGGAGTCTCTCAGTCTGACTGTAATGCTATAATATTGGGGTTAGCTTCAACAATAATCCCCTCCAGCTCATCGCACGTCACAGAAAACCCAACTATGAGAACGTGAGACAGTGGTATGGGCCCTCTGAAGTTTTCCCTTTTTAAAGTAGTTTATGAATTATTCTTTTATTCTCTCTTTACTTTTGAGGGTTTTTGGGGAGTGAGAAGAATTGTGGATTTGCGAAGAGACCACAGCCACATAAAGCAATGATTTGTCATTTTTTGTCAGAGGTTGGTGTCAGTTTTATGGTTGTTTGAAAAGCAATAGAAATAAACCAAAACTTTATTGCATATGAAGCAACTGACAAACCCAACCACAGAAACGCACGGGAATGAGTCAGGCTGATCCTATTCGGTCACAGACAAAGAAATGGGAAAACATAGGCCTGCTAGTTATAAAATTATTAGTGATGTGATATTTGTGAACGTGTCGGCTCTTTTAAGCTCAAATCGTCAAGACGCCCGATTTAACTGAATTTTAACTGAACCAAATAACAGTCGTATGCATTTTTTTGCACAGAAACAGAGCAGGCAGGACAAGAGAGAGCTTTGTGCACAAAACAAACCAACAAAAAACATATTTGGCATCTTAATAACTTTTATTAGTTATGTAGTGATACATTTTATTTAGAATTTCATAATTTCTAAGGGTAAACACAGTTCCACTGTCAGTTCGAACCATTTTAAACATATTTTGCCCTAGGTAATTTCTCTCTGACATTATTTTGTGGATAAAATAAATTCTCTTGTTGGCTTTTGTCATATAAATAAGTAGACACAGTTTTGAATAGTTCTTTGACATGAAAGGATCCAAAAGATGCAGATCTTACAAAGAAGTCAAAAGTCCCGTCACAAAAAAAATTATAATAATGATTTTATTTCTAATATCTGACCAGTTCTTCAGTAGTATTAAAAAGTCACTAGTTTGGAATTGAATGGAACGTAGATAAGACGTAGTGTCCAATGTTCTGGTGGCATCTGCTGCAAAACCTCCAATTACAACTGTCTAATTGTGCTGTGTAGGTGTATACAATAGTTTTGTAAATAGTTTGTAAATTGATATCTTTCAGGTTGAGGTTGTCCTTAAGAGCATAAAGCTAACTAGAGGCACTGCCCTGTCTGATGCTTCGTTAAATCACCATTTCAGCTGAAAATCAAACACCTAAATGGGATCATGCTACTTGTATTGATCAAAGGCTCCTAAAGGGTGTTTATATATATGAAATATATATCTAACAGCGTTTTCTAGTGTGTGCATTGTAGTAGTAGTAGAATAAAAATCTTGCAGAGATCAAATGAAAAAGACATCTAAGAACTTTTAATGGCCACATAACACGACTGGTTTATATATTTCACAAACACTGAATGAAATATGTTTTGAAGACAGTTTCTCCCTCAATGGCCATGTTGTGTGTTATCAATAGCGCTCATGCTCAGGTTAGCACGCAGACCTGTAATGGATCAGTGGGGGGCAGAGAAGCAAATTTATCAATGCAAAGAGCTTTTTATTTGTGTTTCCGAAACATTTAGTTCATTGAGGAGAGAGACAGGCTGCTGCTGTTGCTCCTGGTCTATTTCAGTCTGATATTTCTGCCCTATGTGAATCCACCACTGTTAAACTGATGGAGAGGGTTTACTCAGGAAGCCATAGGAAATAAACATGTGCAGTTATATCTCTGTAGCCTCACTCAAGCAAACACACAGACCATAGACTGTATAGGAAAATGGGGCCAGTGATGAGAGGCAGAAAGAGTCCCATTTACTTGTACTTAGGAATGTAGAGGCAACTTCATATGAATCAATTTAGTTATTAATTTTCAACATTTCAGCACAATTTCTGTCAGGAGTTTTTGGTTTATAATGAATAAACCCGTAAAATTAAAAGGCTTATATTAAAATGGATTCTTTTGAGCTTTAAGTCATGTTATAATGTTTTTACCTCATCAAAAGCAAACCTGGAGTTGTGTTTTGTTGGAGTATTGCTTTATTATTAGTCTATCTTCATGAAGCGGTAGTTTTTAAATTAACAGTTACCTTTTACCTTCAGTAGAGAAATGATTCTAGTTAAGGTGTATGAAGTTAAGGTGTATGTGTTTTCTGTTTGAGAGAAGAACTCAGCCTAAATATGCAGGGTTTGTGTTAGACAATTCCAGGTATGTTTTGATGAGGAAATAACATTATAACATAGATCAGAACATAGCGTAATATGGGCCCTTTATTCATCCATCCATCCATCTTCTCCCGCTTAATCCGGCTGGGTCGCCTCATAGCACCTGACCCCCCCCCATGAACCCCTCTGCAGGTGGTGAGCCCACAGGAGGGTGGACAACATGGTCCTTGATGTTAGTTCATAGGCGGGCATGTTTTAGTTTGATGGGGGAAACCGGAGGGGGAAATCGGAGTACCCGGAGGAAACCCATCCAGACACGGGGAGGAACATGCAAACTCCACACAGAAAGGCCCGGGCGACCCGGGGATCGCAACCTTCTTGCTGTGAGGCCTGAGTGTTGCCACTCAGCCACCGTGCCGCCCCCCTTTATTCATATCATCACTTAATGAATTTATTTAAGATAGTCTAAAAACAGAATTCATACTTTGGCTGAGATAGACACAGAAGTGAAAAGTGTAGATTCATGAAGTTCAAAAATATTAGTTTTCAATGTCACCATCACCACAGCGGTCGAGTGGCAGAATAATTGAAAAGTAGCTGTCAAATTCTCAATACCAGCCTGCCATTCACAGAGCAATAACTTCTATCATTTCTTTGTCGGCTCTTCATCTTGATTATTTTTTCTAATTTAACTTCAAGACACAATATAGGGTTCATGCTTCGGTTTGCAGAGAAAGACTAAGGAAATGCCTGTGGTCATGGTCTACTGTATACTCCATAGTGGCTTTATAAACATATGGAGCGCTAACATGTCAAGTAGCCACAGAACTGAGCTGCTCTGTGTCACTACTGTGCTATGTAAGTCAGTACTCTATACAGGCTGGTATATGCTGCTATTATCCACACACAAATATATCTGGCTTCATATTCTTCTGTTTATGAAATGAAACAATAGACCAAGGCAAGGGTTCAGCCACAGAAACCAGACAGAACATGCAACAATGTAAAGTCAGCAAAGTTCAAGGAGACAGTGGGTTTCACCATGTTTGGGAGGAACTCTTTTTACACAAAGGAAAACAAACAGCTAAAATGGGAAAAAGAGATTCACTACAATGTAACGCAAGTTGTATAAACTATCTGAAAGTTGTGGCAGACATGTTGGCAGATTCTTGACATTCGAGTGAATGGTTGCCTGTGTCTCTAAGTGGCAGCCCTGGGATTGGCTGATTGTTGAAATCTATCAGTGGTATAAACAGACAATGGATGAATAAAATACATAGAAATAAACACATAAGTTCAAAATCACACATTAGGTTTCTATTCTCAAATTAAACATGTCCTTCATATTAATATTCTTTCTTTGGTTGTGTAAAGGGCTCTAAATGTTGATGTGTTGATGGTGAGTTATCATTTATTAAAACTTTTTTAAATAGAAATAATATAAATATACATATATCTTCATACATATACTATTATACATACATATACTATTATGGTCCCTGTGGGCAAATTTGTCTTGCCTGCATTTGACCCATCCTTCACTCACCTCCAGACCTTGAGCTGTAGGTTTGGTCAGGACTAACTTTGCAGGGGGATTTTACCTATTGTGCATGTTTTGGGTTGATGTGCTAAACCAGAGTGTGTGGAGGAAACCCACTCAAACGCAACATTCAAACTTCTCTTGGGAATCAAACCCTGAACCTTCTTGCTGTGAGGTCTGAGTGCTGGCCACTGCAGCCACTTAATGAATATGGGAGTTCAACAAATCATTGAGGGTAGGATACATGTTTACTGCTGTCTATTGTGGAAATGCTCCAAATCTGTTTATGTTTGACTCAGCGTGTTGGATTAAGGAAGAAAATGGTAAGACAAACATTGCAGCTGTGCACTTAAAAGTTTCATGTTATTATGGATGTGAACTAGCCAAGAGATGGTTGCCTAAAGTTGGTGCTCATTTACTGAATCATGTACATGTTAATATGACTCCGTTTTGATTCATATTTCTCTTTTCCTGCTCCTTTGTGCCAGTCTAAACTGTGTGGAGGGTAATTAGGCCCAGGAGCAGAGCGCTGGTTTTGGATGCCACTGCAGTAGGTCTTATTCCTTAAACAGGCAGGACTGGAGCAGTGCAGTCTGTGATGTGCAATCCAACTTTAAAATAGTGCTTTTTCTGAGCACTGCTTCTTCAAAGACTCTTCTCTCTTTCATTCTTTCCTTTTTCCCTTCTGTGCCAGGCTGCTCTGCTCAGCTCTGCCGACTCCAAATGCAAAAAGCAGTCAAAAAGACAACATGTGGTCAGTGCCATGGTTTGATTGGCTGATTAGAGATATTTGGCTTAAGTAGAACAGGAATCTATACAACCCAGTTTTATTTCAACATTTCAACAGATAAGTAACTAAACAACTATGACAATCTAAATATAGTGTCATGGGTGGAAATGACCGGGGGAAAGTAGCTGCCAAATTGTGGCTATGTTCACTTCAGTTTTGTGGATTGGTATAGTTTTGTTAAAACAGTCTCTGGAACATGGACCCTGTTGGTGATCAGTAGGCATTCTGTGTTTTAAATGCACTGTGAGTCTTTCAATAAAAAAACAGGCTTTGTATTGTAATGACTTTTTTACTAATGGGTTTTCCTTTAAAAAGGCACACAACATCATTAACTGGGGCATTCTTATTCTAATCTCCCCCTAAGCTTTCCGAAACACTTTCCTCTTTGTATGCTCAGAGGAGAGGGAGCCACCTGACCGCTCTGCCCCGTCCAAAACCTCTCGTTTAGGGTGGTCCTGTAGCACAACATCTCCAAAACCACGTCTGCTCTTTATGTGGTCCAGCTACAGTCCTGATGCCAGCTCTGTTCCCTTCTCTCCTCGCACAAAACCCTCCTAAGTTAAACTAGCTGCTTTTTGTTGACTTTTCTGGCGTCCGAGGAGCTTGTAAGAGGTTGTAGCCTATTTGAGACTCACAGGAAGAGGGTCTGTTCAACTGTAGCAGGTGCAAAGACAAGAGTCAATGACAGCTTTGTCCAGATTGAAGATGTATTATAGTCCAGCGTGTGCCCCTCTGCTTTTGGGAACATGGAGCAGAAGTCAAATGATCAGCCAGGAAATTCATGAGTGAGCAAATATAATTCTTTGCATATCTTCCAGGTGCACTCTGTAACTTTTCTGGTGGAAGGACGTCTGTTTGTCTCCATGAAAATGCTATGGCTGAAATGTCCCATAGCATGACATTAAACATCTATCTCCATGGAGTTAAGCAGGTGATGCTGCAGGGTCAAGTTACAAGTCAGATCTGCGGATAAGTGACCCTGCTCTCAGTAAGAATGTAATTCGGTAATTGAAAGTAATATAAGCTTAATGCAATACTGTAGAACATTTCAGGCAAAGCAATAAAGTCTCCATGGATGCAAGCAGGTGATGGACCCTCCCCCCAAAATGTTGCACAGTGCACCTTGAAAAATGAAAAAAACAAAAAAAAACAAAAAAAAACAAACTTAAACAAGGACAGTTTAATTAACTTAAAATATTTGTTTTTCTAATGAGCTCATCAGGGATCACATTGTAATTTGTTTCACTGAGCTTTGCATGTCAATCTCGACGGCTCTAAAGTCCGGTGTGTGTCACTATGTTTTATGGCTGTAACTAGAATGGGTCCACATTTGATCCAGTGTAATATGTGTGATATACGCTGTGCGAGGAGCAGGTCTCCCATGGGCCCTCGGTGATTTCATGGGGCTCTGGGGGTAACTTCTGGAACAAAGGGGGGCGCTGTGTTTGCCTCTGAGATGGTCCCAGCTGCATCCACCTGTTCCACTGTCCTGTGCCAACACTGAACTTATGTAATAAATGTTCACATACAGTAATCACTCAACATACACTTGCTTCTATACATGTAACTGCCATTAGTACATTTGTTCATCAGACGTTTTGTGTTTTTGGAGTTGGGAGTGTGCAACTTGCTTATTATTAGCTTACTATGCAAATAAAGGATTGACATCATAAGGCAATTATCTGAAATTAAATGCATACACACCCTTTTAGGTTGTTCAACTCACTGACCTGAGACAAGCAGGAATACCAGAATAAAGGTGCACTATGTAACTTTTTTGGTTTGGGATCCTTCACCTGCTTGGTTCTATGGATATGGCTTTGCTCTGCCTGTATGATATTAAACAGATCTTCCTAAACTTTTACTCAATTGCAATATTTATTGTTCAACAAGACCTAGAAAAACAGATATTTTGACTGTGAGCGCGGTTTCCTCTCCACAGATCTGACCTGTAACTTGGTCTGGTTTGGTCTCTATGAAGATAGAAATATTTAATACCATAAGAAACATCTAAATTTTAAGATTATTTACACATATTTATCAAACAGTAGTGCAATCATTCATTTTGATTCACATTGTTAGATAAATTACCATTTCATTTCTTGTGTGTCAGACAAACACTATGAAATCAAACTTTGTGAATGAAAAAGTAAGACATAAATACATAACATAACACATAACACATTGACATAAATAGCTAGAAAAAGGACTTTGGAGTACAAATTTTGCCTCTAAAATTATCTATTTAATTATAATTTTTTACTATCTATATGGCCAGAATAATCACTCTAATGATTAACCAAACAATTTTGAAATTTTTATGTATTCAAAGCAGTCCAGAGATGATATTTGGTGGTGACTTTAATCATCTTCGTCATCTTGGCTGCTCTGATTGAGTGAAGGACCAAACAGAGCTGCTCCCAGTACGACTGCTGCTACTCCCACTATTGCAATCCCTCCAGCCACAGTAATGTTTCTCACCTGGAAGATACAAAAACATACACTTTACTTTGACTAAGCGCTGTAACAGGGGTTGTAATTCCAATGATCACCTGTTAAGTTTGTCAATATAATCTGTCATCTACAGCATCAAGCATTGGATGTAAAATTATCTAACAATTCAGGATCTTTCATCATGTTTCTAATCAGCTAATTTTTGCCTTGGGATTTTGTCTAATCAGGTTTTATTCAGAAAGACATCTGCTTCTCCTCTGGACTGGATTATGTGAGTCTGGCCCATTGTTCCTGCTCTGACAACATGTGATCAACTCATCAGTGCAGAGAGGAGACAGGACACTGGGAGTCTCATCAACACATGTAAACGTGTCATTCACATGAGCAAATACTCTTTCACTTTATATTTAAATAGTCTTTCTATGGTCATGTTTTTATACAGAGCTATTCCACCTTCAAGGCAAGCAAAGCGCTTTATAAGGAGTGTATGCAGACACTGGAGGTGAGCGGGGTTAAGAGCCTTGCCCAAGAACACAATGACAGCATTCATCTGTGGGAGCTGGAATCGCACCGCCAGCCTGTGCATCAGTGAATCTGACCACTCTACCAATGATGTTTATGTCGAGAGCAGGATTTGAACCACCAACCAGCTGAGCTACTGTAGCCCGTATTGTTCAGATCTAAATAAATAATACTGATACATACAATTTCAGTATCCTTGGCTATTACTTATACCATCCTGTGGGGGTGTGATAGTCAAATCACAACTGAATCAATATTGCACTGGAATGGTCATAAATCAAAACAAAAAAAAACAACAAAATATATTATTATGTTAAGCAAAAAAAAAAAAAAAATTAACACAAAAAATAAAAAAAAATAAAACAACTCAAAATAACTTCTACTGTATTTAGCAATTCATATTTCAGTCTTCTCCTTTTCAAACTGAATCTTACTTTTTAAAATAAGATCTCAATCAGAAAAATTGCAAATAGATTTTCACCAAGAGTTAAATTAAAATAATTAATTCATTAATTAACAATTAAAATACATCCCATACTGCTAGCATTGTAGATTTTTGTTTATTGATATAGCTACACCATCATGATTTTGGGTGCACTTGTTTTGTAGTTTGTTTCTGGACGATGGCCTCACCTGTCTGGACTCTGGGATGCCGTAGCGCAGGTTGGTGACAAAGTGTTCACAGTTGTTTGAGAACGGATCATAGGGCAGCACCTGTCCCACCAGCGCCAAGGCATCCTTCACAATATCGTTTGGGTCCCGGGCTTCGTATCTGTGGTCCAACAGGTTGTTGACATGGTAAGGGTGTTGACCCACGACGTCTCGGATCTTGTCACACTTCACCACTGCCCTGTTAATGTCAGCGGACTGTACAAGGCAAACCAGCCCAACCACCTCACTATCCATGTGGGCTAAGGACAAAATGGGCATATGATGTTATATTATTATTATTATTTTATTATACTTTTGAAAAATAAAGTTGCTCCTTACAGCTCTGTATTTAACCTGTCTGTACCAAGTTTAAAACTTCAGTTTTACCTCAGTCATGTCCTATGCCATATAAAAATACAAATAATGCCGCCATGTCAGCTGGAGTTTTGGTTAATTAAGGACGACCAGTACTAGCAGAGAAACTTTATTACCGAGGTTATCTATACAAATAATGATTACAACTTTTAATCTTACAGTATATGGTCTAAGTAGCTGATCTAATGTGCACTACCCCACTACTTCCATAAGATTTTCTTGTTAATATCAGAGATCAAATGTAAAAATTATCACTTGAATGTGACCATACCAGCTTGCCAAACCCTGTTCTCATCAGATCTCAGAAGCTAAGCACGGCTAGGCCTGGTTAGTACTTGGAGGGGAAACCACTGGGAATTCCAGGTGCCACAGTCAGTGTGTCCTTAATGTCCTTAAGCAAGACACTTCACCCACATTTCCTAGTATGAAAGTGGTGTATGTGTGAGTGATGGTGGTGGTCGGAGGGGTCGATAGTGCAGATTGGCAGCCTCACTTCAGTCTGCCCCAGGGCAGCTGTGGCTACTATAGTAGTTTACCACCAATGAGTGTGGAGTGAATGAATAATGAACTGTAAAGCCCTTTGGGTGTCTTGAAAGGCGCTATATAAATGCAATAATTAATTAACTTACTTGCTGAGGACAAATGGACCACTTTACCGTCTCCAACGTAGATGGCCCAGTGTTGATAAACTCCTCTGTTAATCTCAATCAGGTCCCCAGGCTTTGGAGGTTTGTCAAACTATAAAAGAAATATAATGGAATCACTGCCATAATTATGAAATTCTGATTGGCATCCAATTCTGAGTTTGAGTCAATTAATAATATTTTATAGCCATTTCATATTGGTAAATTATAGTATATAGAATAAGGGAAAACATTTTGCAAAACACCATTTACAAGGCTCTGGTATTATCTGAAAATTGAATTGAATTGAACTGAACACAAAATAAATACTACACAAATCATTTACAAACAAATAACAAAGGTGACATAGACTCACCAGTGTTGGGGCCATGTCTTTTCCTAACAGTATCTCGAGCTGCTGCCGCTTTCTATCAGGTCAACTGAAATGTAAGGATTATGTTTCAGCAGCCATGTTCTAAAAATAAGCATGTGAATCATTAACTTCCAGAGGGAGAAGGCTAAGTTTCTATTTCTGTGCAATACAGAGTCATTCTACTAATGTTGGAAAAAGGGAAGTAATAAAAGTAAATGTATGTTAACAGTTTGGCTTTAAAACATCTGGTATTATATAAGAATTGTAATGCTTTCTATTGTCATCACTATCACCCTACTAAAGGTAAGGACAACAGATTAAAAGCATAAAGGTGTTACAGTGTTGTTTGAACTTTAACACCAGAAATGTGCTGTGCCACATTATATAAGACCTAAACGGTTGAATATACTTGAATATATAAGAGTGACAGAATTCATTTTTGTACAGGAACAAGCCAACTGTCTCATTAATCATAAGAGGAAGTCCTCACTTATACCTCACATCCTAGTCTACTGCAGGATGTTTAGAAAATCCTTCACTCGGATCTATTCACTTCTATTATGAAATACATCTGGAATACACCTTGCTCCCTGCCAAGAGCCTCCTTTTACACATTTCCCTCTGTTTCATATGCTCTGGTGTTCCTCACTTCACTGACAGCAGACACAAGCCAGAGATACCTGACACCCCCATCCATCTCTGCTCTGATCCATCAGCTCTGTGCTTCACAATAAGAGCACCTGTACCTGCACTAATGATACAAACACTTTAAAATGGCTTATGTAATGTTAAAATGCAAACTGATCACTCAAGGGAGAGTTGAGAGTTGACAGGTTTTTGGTTGAGGCTGTTTCTGTATTGGAAAAGTACAAAGAGCAGAGACATATCCAGAAATAAAACAAGGACATTTTCAGTTTGCATGGTTTACACATTTGTTTAAAAGTCACAGATTTTAACCCCAAATCAGAAGCTCATAAATTTTATGTTTTTTTCTACAGACAGTTGAGTTGTTTACCTCTTATCTGAAAGGTTTGTGGTTCCTGTCAGCTCATAGGACCTTTGTGCTCTTGGGGAAGGCACTCAACCTCTTTCTAGCTGCAGCACTAATATTTTAATAATTAGCCTATTCCTTAAAGGTGCATTTCACATTTTTTTCTGATCGAGAGTCCATCACCTGCTTGTCTCCATGGAGATATTAATGCTTTGTGTGGAATGTACCATGGTATGACTTTAAACACATCTATCTTGCATTTATTCATTATGGGTGCTTCTATTGCTCAAAAACGCAATAATTATCTCTTTGAGTAGGGCTGCCTCTCCGCAGATCTGACCTGTAACGTAGCCTATAGTGGTCTGCCTTAAAATAGACAGATTAAATCTCTACCGTGGAACATTCCAAACAAAGCAACATCTCCAGGAAGAGAAGCAGGAGACAGATTCTCCACCAGAAAAGCTGAACAGTGAGCCTTTAATGAACAATCAAAAGGAGTTAATTCAATATTTGTCATAATAATATGCAAACGTTCATGCATGCCGGTGTTTTTATATTATCTTGTATAAGCTTTGGCCTGTCCGTTAAAGTAGCTCTTCTTTTAGCGTACAAAATCACTGAGTAAGCACCGTCACCCTTCTCTTTTACTGTAAAGCTCTCGCTATTTCGACTGTTTTCAATATGACATTAAAAAGCTTGGAAAAAGACGGTTGCATTAGCATTTCAAAGACACACATCGAACGCAGCATCTGTCTGTCTGTGAGGCCGCTGTGAGATCTAACTTATGCAGTCAATGGAGAAGGATTACAGACTACCAGAATAAAGCCCAAATCAAATACAAGAAGTATAGATTGAAGTGCAGAAGGTCAAAGGTCAGATTGAGTGCAAAAAAGATGGACTCTGACAGAATTCTTGACTATCAAATTGGAGTGGAATCAGTTATACCACACGATAATGGATATTTAGTACAATACAGCGCACAGCCAATGTCTAATATTTACATTTCTGATAAAACAGACCCAATAATGTACATTTGTGTACTGCTGAGATTGTGTGACCCTAAGTGACTTCTGCAGTTCCTTGGCAGCAACTGAAGTGATGGAAATAGGTCACTGGATTAAACCCAAGCCCATTTCCAGGTTGATTGATAACACTTTTTGTTTCTATTGTGATTTTGCCATTTTTTTTTCTACATGGAAATTGGAACAAAATCTGAATTGTGTGTGTGTTTATAGCTAAAAATATCTAGGAGAAAAATAATATTCTTACAGTGAGTGGGGTTGTCTCTCCACAGATCTGAGACTCTATAAGGCTGTCACCTACTTAAATAATACTAATCTTAAAGGGGCACTATGTAACTTTTTGGTTGGGGGTCCTTCACCTGCTTGTTTTTATGGATCTGCCATTGTTAGGCCTGGAAAGTTACACAATATGACATTAAACCACTCTACCTTACATTTACAATTACAGGTGGTTTTTAATGCCTACAAAAACAGGCATTCTGACTGTGAGCGGGGATGCCTCTCCACAGATCTGACCTGTAACTCTGGTTTTGGTCTCCATGAACATATGTCCATGGAGAAAAACATTTGAAGGACCCTCCACCAGAAAAGTCAACCAATGCACCTTTAATTTTCATTGTCCAAGAGAAAGAAATAAAAACCTATGCAAGTTTTAAAAGATTTCTTCTCCTGGAATTGGCCTGAGCTGTACCCATCCCCAACAACACAGCACCCTGAACCATAAATCACTCCAGTGTCCGGGTGGCAGAAGTCATGGATCATCCTACAATAGTGTCATTAAAGTCAGATCAATCCAAAAGTGCCACCTCTGCCCCGGTCCTGCTCAGGACGGTCCCACGGTGCGTTCAAGAAGGTGGGAAAAACTTTGACGCACTTCGGTATATTTGCTAAAGCTACAGCTCATATTTGCACAGAGACACAAAGCCACACCGGTCTCTCTGGCACCAAATGAAAGACGTTTTTACAGCAAATAGAGAGGCTTTTTTACCCACAATCCTCTGCTCTCCTCTGAATGCAACTGGCCAAATTTGAGAAAAATGAGATGCCAGTTGTCATGGTGATTGGTCAGAGGAGACACGGGGTGAAAGGTTGTTTACTCTGACATAGTTTACATCAGGGTGCCATGACATACCACAGCATTTGGGGGATATTGGATGATGTGTGTGAAAAAAACAACATATAAATGTGAATAAACATTTTATTATGGGACTAATTAAGTGACTCCAAAGTTTTATCACAACCTTTACAATGAAAATTAACTTCATGATTGCTATTACTTTTTGCATAATTCTTCTGTTTTTGACTATTCATTTAATACTAAAAATGGGGAATTTTACCATTGACTTGAATGGAAAGAGCTCCCTCTGTTGGATTTCTTATTATGCAGTATACAAATAACCAAGAGATGGTGCCAAAGTGCCTTTTACTTACACTTTTAATTAATTATTTCTTAACTCCTATTTACTCTTTTTAAACTTTAAAGGTCTTTAACCTTTGTAACTAGCATTGTTTTGTTCCTTTTATTACCATATTTTCCGCACTATAAGGCGCACCTAAAAGCCTTCAATTTTATCAAAAGCCAACAGTGCGCCTTATAATCCAGTGCGCCATATATATGGATCAATATTGAGACGCAACAGGTCTCGCAACTACGGGAAGCAGCCGCCGACTCCATTAGCACGCAAACTTAACATCAATGAATTTAGAGGCGGTCCTTCTTGGTGCTTTCGGTTTATGAAAAGACGTAATCTCTCCATCCGCACACGAACTACTGTTTTGCAGCAACTGCCAAAAGACTACAAAGAAAAGCTGGCCACTTTCTGCGCATATTAATAAAGTTTGACTGCATTATCTGACTGTTTTGTTGACATTCCCCTTAGCGCAGCTCCATCTAGTGGATGCCTAATGCAACCCCAGCCACTACTGTAGCTTCTATTCTATGCGCCTTATAATGCGGTGCGCCTTATATATGAACAGTTTTAAAATAGGCCATTCATTGAAGGTGCATCTTATAATCCGGTGCGCCTTATAGTGCAGAAAATACTGTATTTTTTATTTTTTTTAACTGAAACTACATTTTCACTAAACACATATTTTTCTTTATATATTTTTAACTTATATAATTCATATATGACATGTTTAACTACTCGAGTGAGCAGAGAAACCGACTTTAAACCAACACCCAGGAGCTACTGTGTAAGTGGTAGGTACGTCTTTTTCAAGTGTAATCCTAAAGTAGTTCATCTTTGAAGCAGACATCATGTTCATGCCTTTTGTGGAACATTTAACAACCACTAAACTACTGTAAATGTATACCTCACAACATTATGCATTGTACTGTCTAGACTACCAACTGTACAAACAAAGGCTTCTTACCCAGATGTTATCCTGTTACTGAGAACCTCGTTCGTGCCAGGCTCTTGTTGACTAGATGCCAGCTACTGTTGAGCTGTCATCTCCAAAACTCAGAAGACATGCCAGAGTGAGTCACGGTAGTAGCAGCAGAGGATTACTGGAGGTCTGAAACAAGCTGGTGGTCTCCTACACACATTTCCGGCTCCTGTTCAATCAGACAAATTCAGTTTTAACTGTCTCTAGAGAACAGACACTGGGCAACTATTTTGATTCCAGGCTAACAATTAATCATCAGTGAAAGTGACACAACCAGTGATTCACTACTTTCTAATAGAACTGCTTTTTATTCATTTCAACTGAGAAGTAGAGAAAGGTCTTACTGCTTAAATATTATATGAAGTCAGTTGATTTGTGTAAATGTTCAACGTACAGATCAACAATTCACCCTTTGTCTTGGTGGTTTAAGGATACATACAACTTATTTCTGGTTGAGACCTGCAGCTCTAAGCTAATCATATCACCAGAAAGATAACAGATTGCCTCGTTTTATGATTGTCCTCATCTCCACAGAGACATATGGGTAATTTACAAGGCCCAAGTTGGAACTTAACCCTCAAGTGATAGAGGCTGCAGTCTTTTTTTATTAGACCACAGAACCCCTGAGAAGTAAGACTATAACTTTACATTGTACTGTAATTAAATTATGATAGACACTTCTCAAGGTGTCAGCAAATGGAGCAATTTAATTTTCACACGGGGTATGGTGCAAGTGACATAACAGGCTGACCATGACCTATAGCTAAAGTTTGCATTTGAAGCCAGTGTGTATTTCTTAGACCTACAGTATCTCCTATATAGACACTCTTATGGCTGCATAACTGTGTATCTGACAGAATGGGAACAGAAGCCACACTGAATCAAACTTCAAGATTAATGTGTCACTTTGTGCAGCAGAAGGCGGGAGATGATTCACAGAGATCTCCTCCTCGCCCTTCTTCTATGGTCCCCTCAGGAGCTCCTCCAGGTGACACCCATATTCTAGTCTGGATGGTGCCCAGCGGTCACTGACTCATACTAAATAAACTGTGCCCACTGTCTCTTGCGATGGGAAGCATGCTAAACTAAAAAGGAAAGGCAGAAAGAGAAAAATGCTCCCACATGTGTTTATGTTAAGACAGTTTATGATAATCACTATAAATGTAAGGACAAGCCACCTCTTTCATTGTATTGGAAGTATGCAAAGTAGCACATAAATAGTTCATTGGAATTGAATTAGATGAGATAGATTTTTTCAGCAATCAAAAGTTTTAAAGTTTTTAAAAATGGTAAAATGTGCTGTGAATTTCATAGAGGTGACTGACGGCATTTTTGACCCATGGGGAACAAACCATCAAATCTTTAATGCTGACCTCTTTCAGAAGTGTACTTTGCCTGTTATTTTGTTCTATGTAGCAAATAAGTGAACAAAACTAAAACAAACTTAAGTCTGAGAGCACTACAAAGTCTAAGGGTAGACTGTCGTTGTCCCTGAATGCCTCGTGTATTCAGTGAGAGACGTCATGTGTCTCAACAAACAGATTACATCATGATGTCTCTGTCAGAAGAGTGTTAAATAAAGCATCTGTCTTGTTAGAAGCAGTTTGAAGTAACTGAGAATGTTTCTATTAAACATCAGTGCTTTAGAACAGGGCTTTAAGGAAGAGGCATTGAACCAGCTTTAATGCGATTAAAGGAGTCTTCTTTTGTGAAAGTGAAAGTGATTTTCTTTCTGAAGCAAACCTGGCCTCTTTCTGTATAGTTGAGAAATACAACAGAAAAACCCTTTATTTTGTCTTATTAAAAACAAATATTATTTCCAATATTAATGTCCTGAACTTAAACAAAACACACTTTTAATCATTGCCTTTTAACATCTTCCTCCACAGTCTCATTGCTTCTCCAAACTACTTGTTATCACAGGCAGACCACCTCCCAATTAACAAGGCCTAAGCATGGTTTTGATAATGAGAGACAACTGAATTTCAAACCTAGAGTAATTTTACATCCCTCCTGATTTGAATACCCTCTAGTGAAAAATAAGTTAGCTTTCCGATCAACCCTCATGGACACTTTAGCAGAAGACACCCCTGCCCCTCTCCTGTCTGCGACTGGTCAGCTGATGCCCTGTCACTACCCCACTGTTTTAACAATGGTCCTGGGACTCAGATGATGGATCTGCCTTTCTGGGCCCATGAAAAGCTTTGCGCCCTCTTCTGTCTTTGAATGGGAGGTGTCTGGGCCTGATCCTAAAGTGGGGAAGGGGGGGTTCGCTGTCCCACTGACGGATGACTTGGGGTTTGTTGAACAGGATCCAGGGCATCGTTACCGAGACAATCTGACAGGGCTCGGTGGCTGCCAGGGTCCAGTGGACTGTGAGCAATGCCATATAGTCTGAACAGCTGCAGGGAGGGAGGGGGAGAGAGGGAAGACAGAAAGAGAGAGAGAGAGACTGAGCACCTGCAAGAAGCACAGGCATCAGCTACTTCAGCCACATAAGAATCAATACAAATGTGTGGGGTTGGAAATCTGCAGGCTCTAAAAATGAAAAGAAACTCTAGAAATGGACTGGCCTGTTGTCTAGCTGTGCTTAGTTTCTCAAAGTGTATTACCGTACTCCATTATTTATACACTCCACGCTCATTGCTGGTAAACTTGCCTGGCAACAATCTCCAAACACCAATCACTCACACGCACACACATAAACAGGCCAGAAGTGTGAAGTTTCTTGAGGGACATTTACAGTATATAGACTGATCAGAATTGGAATTGAACTGTCAACATTCTGGTTATAAGACGATCACTCTCTTTTAAGATGCATTTTGTAACTTTTTGGTTGAGGGTCCATCACCTGCTTGTTTCTATAGATAGACCACTGCTCTGTCTGGAATGTTCCACAGTACAGTGACAAACTGCTCCACTTTATATTCATTAAATTACAGATGGTTTTATGGCTCCAAATCATAGACCGTATATATGAATGCACTAAGCTAACCCGTTAGCCGCCGCGTGCCAAATAGGAAGTGCTCCACAAGGCTCTTCCACGTCCTTCTCTTCCTTTTTCCCATTTCCCATGAACCCGCTCTACATGATCCTGAATTTTTCTTTTTTTTTGTTCCTAAATCAAGACATAAACATAAAGAACAGACCAATCAGGCGCCTTCATTCCCTGAGGTTGCTGCCGCCTAGCATTAGCCACAGGTTTGATTGACAGCTAGATGTTGTTCGTACATAACAGAACATATAACATAAATCAATGACTTAAATTTGATATTTAGAGTTTGATGATAAAAGCTAAAAATTTCATTATTATTCTCAAGAATCACCAAAATACAGTGGTCTGTGTAGAATGGTGCAGAGTATTGCCGCTATGAGAAAGCGGGCACTCTCCGGTGAGTAGGGCAGGCACATTTAACAACCTCACTCATGATTGGCTCTTGTGGTTGCTATGATACTTGCAGTCTGATTTCCAAATATGGAGCCTGGCTCCAAACTCGCTCCTGTAACAGTTAGCATCGGAAGCCTCATTTGAGCGGCGCTCCACAGATCTGACCTGTAACTTGGTCTGGCCACATGCTGTATTTCAGACAAACCAATAACATCTCCTTGGAGAAAAGCATACGATGGACCCTCCACCAAAAAGTTACACAATGCACCTTTAAAGCAGACCTTGTTTATTCTAATTTCGCTTCTGTTTGACCTTAAAGCTCCCATTTGGAAGTATATTTGAGTGTTTTCCACCAGTAGATGACAGACTTGTTCCCTCTCCCCTCACCTGGCTTTTGTTCAGGTTCACCTATTGTCTCTGGTCTTCTTCTGTTAGGTCAAAGCTGGCACAGTAACAGACAGAAGTACCTTAGTGAGCATTTACTGTGATATGTGAGAATACAACAGGGGCAGGTCAGCTAATCTAATTACAGATGCATTTGGACAGTGTGCATGTGTCAAGGCTGGAGTGAATGAAAAATACTGTGTTAATAATGCTCTGTAAAGCGTCTTTGGGGACATGTGTCTGAGAAATATAAAGAAAGTTACCTTACCCTACCTTATTTGCAAACACCCTTTATTGCTGGAATAGAGCCCCAACAGATATCTACATTTTACACAAAAGAGTAGCTGATGGTTGGTAGTTTTTGATACTGTATAAAGGCAAAAGAGAAGAGGAGACCAAAACAGTCCAACTTCCTCTGCCCTTTTTAATTGCCTCCTGTTTTTCTTAGTCGGTAGGATTTCTCATTTTTGTTATGGAACAATGAGGCCCAGTATGGACTTTATCTGAGCAAAACAAGCACTAACCTTTTCAAGTCAAGGTCACCAACAGCAGAAGTGGCTTTTGAATCGCGTTTATGGAGGTCAGAATACAGGGCGGTTTCCTCTTCACGGCTACCACTCCCATACACACAAAGTACCTTTATCAGTCTGCAACCAGGGTAAACTGAAAAGCTACTGAAAGCTACAGAAACACTATTTTGTTCTCCTGCTTGAACAAGATTAATGGCTTGTGGGGGGTTACTTTGCATACTTAATTTAGATCTGAGACAAAAAGGGAAAAAGTAAGTCCAGGTCAACTATATGCTGCTCTGGAGACTTAGTATTAGCGTGGCTATCTAACTTAAAGCAATAATGTGAAAGTGAGGAGGGAAATAGACCCGAAACATGTAAAGTAATGCTAACAGTGCTAATTCACTTGTTTACTTTGTCCAAGTAATATTGGCCATGGCTAAACTCAGAACATTTTAGGTGATTATTGTCAAAATTATGGAGTTTAGATATGGGTTGCTCAATTTGTAGCGGTTGATTTGTGTTGTTGTGCACCCTTCTTGCCTCCTATAAATGTAGACACCAATAAAAATCTGTGAATGGGTTAAATGTAATGATGTAAAGCATGCAAGCTCAAAATACCTAGAAAAACTGGTATTCTGGTTGTGAGCAGAGTTGCTGCTCCATAGATCTGACCTGTAACTTGGTCTGGGTTGGGCATTTAGGTTTAACCCCATACTTTTATTTGACAGATCCATCACCAGAAAAGTTACACATTGCACCTTTAATGTGTTAGATATTTATTTGTTTTTTGTGATTTCCCCCCAAAAATATATGGAGCTCAATTCTTAATATTTGCCTACCCATTTGAACTGCCATAGCAATATTGAAAAAAAAAAATCAATTCATGGGTTCCAACTTCCTTTTATTGGTAACATTTTGAAGATTTATGACAATTCAAAAGCTAGAATATATTATTTAGAATTTTCTATTTTTCTTTGGCAACAGTCCCGATTGTTCATCATTCTGAAACCCTTACAAAACCTACAAAGCATCCCGACTCAACAAAGGTGAGAAGAGGATGGGGAATCCAACCTTCAACCTTCTCACCGTGACGCCACATGAAACCAGTACCACTCTCCATGCTGCACACACTTCATATTCACTTTCCTGCTTCTCCCCTGAAACGCTCTCCCACAGCTGCTCGATGTAATGAGCCAGAGCAGGTTAAGTGCTGCATGTATTACAGCACAGCGGCCCATTGCAGACTTGAACCCCTGACCTCCTGTTCATTAGCATCTTCCTCATCTTCCTAATGCACTCAGTGGAGACTTGGGCTCCTCCGTGAACATCTCCACACTCTGTTGAATCAAAGCTGACTTCTAATAACACACTTGTAGCATGAGGAGATAGGAATTTATAATGAATCTTGCAACATCTATGCAAGATAGACATAGACGCAGCATCTTCTTATAAGGTCTATAAGCTTTTGTAAGGTGACAGTGACAGGAGG
Organism: Odontamblyopus rebecca; assembly: GCA_030686955.1. Classification (NCBI taxonomy): domain Eukaryota; kingdom Metazoa; phylum Chordata; class Actinopteri; order Gobiiformes; family Gobiidae; genus Odontamblyopus; species Odontamblyopus rebecca. Next base: position 17,435,239 of record CM060670.1, on the reverse strand, counting down.
CATCATGGGAAATAACAAGCCCAGTGTCAAACAAGCAGATGTAACACACATCTCACCTCATTTCATGTTTCAAAAACAACTCCTTCACACAAATATAACATCTTTGGATTTTTGGAGAAATGACTGGTTTTATAATGGAGACATTATAATACTAAAAACTGCCTCAGCAACAACAAAAATAAAAACAGATACACAGTTTCACAAATTCTTATGTACAGTAGGCCTATATGTAAAAATAACAGAGATCTTTTTAATTCCATTTGAGCTATTTGTTTGATTTTAAACCATAATGACAAGGAAACCAGGATGGGAAGAGAGGCAATTTTATCGAGACATATCACAAGATTTGGTAAGTGAAAATGAGACAATGAGATTTTGATATAATTATACAATTTTATAATAAATTGTTCCATTGAATTCATAAGTTTTGCTTCACTATTTTTATTTTTTATAATTTACAGTTTGGTTGTCCTTGTAGCTCAGTTACTAAGCAATTTTAACCCATTTTTATCCAAGGCAAATGTAGGAATATTTTATTTTTTATTTTTTTTTAACCTTTATTTACCCAGGAAAGTCCCATTGAGATTACTAATCTCTTTTTCAAGGGAGTCCTGCCATGCACACATCACTTTCATACTAGGCAATGTGGGTGAAGTGTCTTGCCTAAGGACACAACACCAGTTTTTTGTGACTGGCGCCCCCCTGTGGCACCTGGAATTCCCAGTGGTCTCCCATCCAAGTACTAACCAGGCCTGGCCCTACTTAGCTTCTGAGATCTGACGGGATCAGGCTTTGACAAACCAGTATGGCCACATGAGGCCATACTGGGCCATATGAGGGAAATAATCTCATGAGATCATTTTCCTCATGTGCACATGCACTATCTTGTAGCAATTTTGTCTCTGTTGTAGGAAAACATAAAATCAATGGGAGACCTTATGTGATAAAATGGGGAGTCATTAACAAACAGGACGATTTCACAATGTAAATCTACCACATGTGAAACTGGCACAGACGTAGACAGCCTTGTGACTTCATTTGAACAGGACAATAGTTTGAACTGGCCGTCTGGGTTTTGTTAATCTGAGTAAACACACTAAATTAAAAGTACGTTGGATCCCATCTGGCCTCCTGTGTGTCTCTCCTCCGTGCACCTGTCCTGTTGTCTTCCCCCTCTCAGACCCCCATGTCCCGGGACGGTTAATCCAGTGTGACTGCGTGTGGAGCAGTTGTTGCTCTTGGTGTAAACATTAGTATTGGCAGTGGTCCATCCGCCCTGCCATCCAACAGCTGAAGCAGAGCAGGGACCGGCACTGAGGCTGATGGGAAATCAATCACCCTGTTCTCTTCAGACATGTGTTTAAGTCTCTTCTCATGCACAGGGGCAGACTTCCTAAAGCTGCACACTGTCAGGTCTGTAAAGGCACTTTTCACTTTACACAGCACTGTTCACACATCTGTCGACTGTGAATCATGCCTGGGACATATGTGGAGTTTTGTACAGCTAATGCACTCAATGTGTTTTACCACAAATTGTTTCTTTCAACATAAACAAAGCTCAAGTCAAAGTGCATTATTGTTTTTACTGTAACCATAACATTATTCAAATTATTCTAATAACCTGATTTGGGTCTCTAGAGAAAACTATGTGCTTCTAGAGAGCTGTGAGTCATTTAGTCATTGTCATGCTTTTATAACAGATGAGGTGATCTTCTCTCAGCTTTGCACAATGTAACTTTTTTCATGGACTGTCTGTTGCATGCTTGTCTGTGAAGAGGCAACCCCAGAATAAAAACACCAATAATTAAATGAATGCAACATTTATGGGAAGAAGCAGATAGTGGACCCTCCAAAAGAAAAGTTACATAGTGCAGCTTTAACTGTCACACTTTATCATCTGAGCTGTTGCATTTAAGATCTGTTAGAGGCGTATTTTACTTCTATGGGGTATTAATTGGTAACACATAACATATTTAAACCACCATGTTACTTTTTTTTGCTACCTATTGTTTTAAAAATGCAAAACTCACAGAAAACAGTGTATTAACATGTTTCACGATGCCACTCCCTCTTCACAGCGCTATCACAACACAATCGACTTGCATTCCTCTAGTGAAACTGCTGCACATTGCATCAGGTCTGTAAAGCTGTTGGACATGGGTCTGTATTGTAGTGTGGTTATGTATTGTTTTGTATCATGTTTTTGTATGTTTATGGAGAATTGTCATGTGGGAACATGGATGATGTGGGCTTGTGAGCTGAGCATTGGACAAATCTTACAGCTAACCACAAGGAGGGGTTGGATAGAGCCAGGGAGAGATCGCTAAATTACTCAAACACACATGGACGACATACAAAACCACTTCAGGGATGTCTTTGATGAGGGAACAACTTTATAACATGGCAGAAAACTTTGATGAAGTTGAAGTTGATTTTGCTTAATACCCGCTCTTTAAAGACATTTGTGTTTATACTTTCCTTCCAAATATTTTTCCAGTGCATAACAGCAGTTTTGTTGCCCAGGGTGAAGTAGATTTGCATGTGTTTTGAGACTGTCCGATCCAGCAGACAAGTTACTGCAGTTCAAGATGATCAAAATGTTTATACTAGGAATACCATAATAAAAGTGAATGAAGCACTGTTGTAGTAGTGGGCGTAGATCAGATAGAGGGTATACTAAACACATAAGGACGTCTCCAGGAAGAGCCAGATTTACTTCAGATCCTTATAAAGACAGATCCCGAGTCCGGATGCCAGGGACCCAGCGGAGATACTGCACAGGGTCCCCAGGTTTACTGCTTTTACCCACTCAGGCTGTCACAGGAAGAGCTGGGAATGATCAGGACTCTTCTAAACTGTTATACTTTATACATGACCAAAATAGTGTATAGAGATAAGAGTGACCCCGCAGGAAGCACGATACAAAATGTTTTGACTTATTTTGACATTTATATTGTTTTCTTGTTGGGCTGTGGACCAATTGATTACTTGACTATTAATATATTTTATTTTACAGAAGTTTCTCAGGATTAACTTAAACTGTTGCTTAACTGTTTCCACAATGTATAAGCTTTACTTAAACCTCAAATGTTACTGTACAGACTGCTTAATATTAATAATAATATGAACAGGTGCCTTGTTGGAAAAATAACCTCACCTGCCAAGGGGCTTAAAGCTGAGGTATCCAATTTTATTATATTCAGACTCCTCATTTTTGGTCTTAAAATGTTTGTATTAATTTTCTCTACATTATCTATTTTGTCTGTCAAATTGGCAAAATAACTGGCAGTCTCTGTGAGCTTCATTTGACTGGTGCGGTAGGCTATGGGTGAAGTCATACTCCCTTAGTCCACTTCTTTATACAATCTATGGGTTCTACTTCCTTTTGCGGCCTTAAAACTGTGCAGGTGACCAAAAGGCATGCATGTGAATACTCTTTCCATTAAAAATAGCTATGTTATTTTGTAGTTCACAGTCAAATACACATGTAACAATCCCTTCACAAATGAGAATGCGTCCCTGTAGCTCATAACATTCACTGTATGAATATGAGTGATTTGGTTTTAATTAGGATTCATTTTTCTCTCTTATCGTTGCTGCTTCCTCTTCCTGATCTCTGGTTTACAGTCTGCAGATTTTGTACCTGGACCAGAACAGAGCCCAAGGTCACAGTGACCACATAGACACAGACAGTGGATGTAGAAAAATATGTGGGAGCTGAGTTTGAGAGTGTCTGCTGAAGCCACCCACTCTCCTCAACAACATTGTCTGAAAAGGGCTTTTAGTGTTGAGTGTCTAAAGACAAAGTATAGACCTATACAAAGATAATGTCAAATATTACCATACAGAATTGATGAAAATTGCTTATTATCGATCACAATAGACAGTCCATTTCATGTCTTAATGGGTTCTATCCATGGGGTTCAGAGTAATGAAAGAATTTGCACCATTGTCATTACGATTAACAATTCAACCAAAATATTCCATCCATCCATCTTCTTCCACTTTATCTGGCTGGGTCACGGGGGTAGCTGTTCTCCATCCAGTGCTCTGTGAACCTGACCCCCCCATGAACCCCTCTGCAAGTGGTGAGCCCACAGGAGGGTGGACATCATGGGCCTTGATGTTAGTTCATAGGGGCCAATTCAACCAAAATACTGTATTATTTAAATGATGACAAGTACTTAAAATGCTAGAGTGGAGTGTGACATTACCCACAGTATTTGACTCCAGTCAAATGAAGCTTATGATGCTAGAAGTTATAGGCACATTTGGAGCCGAGTTTAGGAATAGGAATTGATTTGCGGTCAAAATAGCAAAATAAAAGCACCGGGTTCTTGTAGCACGGGTTAATACAAACATCCATCCATCCATCTTCTCCCGCTTAATCCAGCTGGGTCGCGGGGGCATCTTGCTGCCCAATCCTCATAGCACCTGACCCCCCCTATGAACCCCTCTGTGAGTGGAGAGCCCACAGGAGGGTCAACTTCATGGTCCTTGATGTTAGTTCATAGGGGTGCGGGCATGTTTTGAGCTGATGGGGGAAACTGGAGTGCCCGGAGGAAACCCATCCAGACACAGGGAGAACATGCAAAGTCCACACAGAAAGGCCCGGGCGACCCGGGGATCTAACCCGCAACCTTCTAATACAAACATTTTAAGACCAAAATCAGGAGCCTGACTACAGCATCTACTGAGAGAGAGGTGATGTTTTTTTCAATATAAAGTGAACTGGAGTTGATGGAGCTTGAAACACACCCACGCTCACTTCCTATCTGGAACGCGGCAACTAGCAGGTTAACTACATCCATTTATATATACAGTCTATGTTTTTTTTTTTTTTTTATCTCTACCTAAATATGAAATATGACCCCATGTTGTTGGAATATAAACTCTTAATGGTCCAATTTGAAATACATGAAAAACCTGGAGTGGCTCATGGTGAAAAACAGCTAATCTGTGTATAATTCATCCATTCGTTTTTCAATATAAAACCAAAAATAAGAAAACCAAAAATAACTCCTTTCTTAATTATTTGTCTCCAAACGACCATTTCCCATTTCCTGAACCAAACTCCTGGTCCTAATATCCAGTGTGGAGCGTCTGTGTATGCCGTGTCATTAGTGGACCGCCAAGCCGATCTCCAGGACTGGACCAGGACTAAACCAATGTTTCTTGCAGAATATTGGTTAGTCAAGGCGGTGCCCAGGGAGGAGGGGGTTTAGTCCTAGTTCCATCCTAGTTCAGTCCTGGTTTAGACCTGGTTTAGGCCTGGTTCAGTCCTGGTTTAGATCTGGTTTAGTCCTGGTTTAGACCTGGTTTAGGCCTGGTTCAGTCCTGGTTTAGATCTGGTTTAGTCCTGGTTTAGACCTGGTTTAGACATGTTTTAGACCTGGGTTAGTCCCTGGTTTAGTCCTGGTTCATTTCTGGTTTAGACCTGGTTTAGACATGTTTTAGACCTGGGTTAGTCCCTGGTTTAGTCCTGGTTTAGTCCTGGTGCAGTCCTGGCGATCGGCTCGGTGGTTCGCTAATGACACAGCGTACACAGACTGGATCTTAGAACCAGGAGTCTGGTTTGGAAAACAGGAAATGGCCATTATTAATTTAAACACAATTAAAAAAAGAATCGTTATCTGTTTTTTCATTTCGGTTTTGGAGACAAATAATAATGAAAAGAGTTATTTTTTCATTTTCTTATTTTTGGCTTTATATTGAAAAACAAATGAACGAATGATACACAGATTAGGGCTGACAGATAAAACTGATGTATAATGTAATGTAAACAGAATACATATAAAATAAATAGCAACTTTCAAAACACAAAGTCGTCTCTGGCTGGTCTGACCCTGTGACCTACACATGTTCTTCAGAATCTTCCTTCAGAAGTGAGTGTGTGTGGAGCTAGTGCAAGACCACCAGGACCTCACCACATAGCTCCATTAAAGAGCCTCATCTGAAGAGCTCTGTGTGCTAAAGGCGGTCGGAGAAATACTAACACTCTCTGACCTTTTGGATGTCATCACCTTAAAAACCCCACCTTGATCTACACAGATTTCTACACTGCTATTGCAAAGTGTTTGAGGTTTAACCAGGATGAACAAATATTTAAATTATTCTTGAATGAATGTTGTAGTTCTGAAACAGGACAAGGTATTATGTACTTTCTCGGCTTTTTGGCCTAGTGCCTCATTTTAAAACAGTACAGCTTTATCGGCCAAATGCAAGGCTGCTCCTATTCCTACGAATTAATATTTTACTTGTGTCCTTGAGCAAGACACTTAACCCACCATGTCCCCAGTGTCTACGTACATTGGTGTGTGTGAATGCGTGAATGTTTGAGTGGTTCCTTGTTGTAAAGTGTCTTGAAGGTGGAAAAGTGCTATATAAAAATGTGACTATTTACCATTTACCACTGACTGTGAATGAATGAAAGTCAGCATTGTTTTTTTTTTCCTTTGGATTTTTATTCTATTTATCCATGAGAGATAGAAATTCTTACAGTGAGTGGGTTTGCTGCTCCATAGACCTGCAAATGGACCAATAATTTGCTTGTAGACCACTTTTAATGCCCTTTTGTGGAAAATTCCAAACAAAGCAAGCAAGGGGACTGTCTACTAGAAAAATTCTTAGTGCCTCTTTAATCTTCACTGGAGATCGTCATGGTAACGTCAAGGCTGTGCAGTTATGTCACCGAGACTGTTTTTAAATAAAGGAAACCCCAAGCTTACACGAACTCATTCATATCAACATGAATGTAGTTATTGCATTGTAATAGCCTGAAATAGGTCTGTGGGAGTGGTGTTAATGGCCTTTTAATAGCAGGGCTGACTCGCTGATTTGTGCTCATTTGTGGCGGCCGCAGCTCTGATTGGGTTCCTAATCTAGTTCCATTAGCTGCTCGTGGTCTCGTCCGGGGTGATTTATATTGATTGTCAGAGTTGTGAGTTAATTAAGCGATAAATGAGGAAACACAGATTAGAGCGACTAGAGTGGGGCACTTGGGGCTGCGTGAAGGCTCAAGCAGGACATTAGACAGGAGGCTCCAGTTGGACTATACCAACTGTTCAGTTTGTTTAAATTACACACTTTACTGTTCTGTTGCTGGGTTTCTGATGGCAGCACGCAGCATTATATCCATGGGTTTTGGAGCGTTTAAAAAATAGGACTGTTGCCATAGTAATAAGCAATTCAAAAACAAAAATTTGATCTTTTGAACATGCTAAAATCCTTGAGCAAGAGAAAACCTGTGAAGAGGCCAATAGTATTGAATTCAGATGTGATCTAAGGTATTACTAGAAAGTAGCTACATGATCATCTTGGCAAATTGATACCGATGTCATCTAATTTCCCTAGAGGTGTGATGCTAACCGTAAGCACTGCTCTGTCTGAAGCTCTGTTAGGCAATTTTGACTTTAATCTGAGCTTTTACTTAACACAGTCTGATCAGAAAGAGCTGACTTAGATGGAACTACATTAGGTGATCTGATCTGTGCTAAACTAGTCTGTCAGACGTCAAATTACAGTCACAAGATAATTAGCATTAGCCAGTTTTTCAGTTAGTCACACTTCTTACCTTTTTGTTGAAAAACGAACCCCTAATCAGAACCAGAAATGCTTGTATTGATCACAAGATCCTCAAAATCTGTTGTTTTAATCCTTTTTTTTTCTTGAGCTTTCACATCATATTAAAACATTTTTGGAAGTGTTTGCTAATGTGCACATTGTGTCACATACATATATATATATACATATATACATATAGAACATAGAGAACATCCCCAGCATGATGTCACTGCAAAGTACCAGGTGATAACTTAAAATTGTGAATGAATGGTGATTTAAACGTCTGTCAGTCTACAGTTTCTGGCAGCAACTTTCCTTCTAAAAAGTTACTAAGTAAACAATAAAATCAACTTTAATTTAGTTTGATTTCACTTTTAATTTAAAAGTTCTTCAGCCTATCCAAATGAAGTCCTCAGTCTGGTAGCTCCCAGTAAATGATGTGTCTATATGAGGCCTGCACCGATGAATATTAATGCCGGACTGAGGCTGGGGCACATAGGATCTGACATTTACCGACATCAGTTAATGGCTTCAATGACGACAATCTGGACATCTGGGGAGCAATAGTGTCATTAATATGGACTATTAATTATAAAGCTGTTCAGACTTGTAATTAAAATGGTCTCCTGTTAACAATAAATAAATAAAAAAGTGCTCATGTTTGACCCTTTGTGGTTAGGTAGGTAAATCTCACATAATCCTTCTTAGGAATGTACTGTAATTATCAGATTTTGTGCCCTAAAAGTCGGACTATGTAACTTTTTTTTTTGGCTGGGGGTCCATCACCAGCTTGTTTCTATGGAGATGTCATTGCTGTGCTTGGTTTGTTCCACAGTATGACATTAAACAGCTCTACCTTACATTTAATCAACTACAGATCGTTTTAGAGCTCAAAAATAAGTAGAAAAACTGTGAGCGGGGTCACCTCTCCACAGATCTGAGCTGTAACTTGGTCTGGTTTGATCTTCATGATGATAGAAAGGTTTGATACAACATTGAAACATCCCAGACAAAGCAACTACATCTCCACGACAAAAAACATTCGATGGACCCTCCACCAGAAAAGTTACACAACACATCTTTAATATTCGTGCCCACAGTTGCCTTTGCATCATTATGTTTACAATATGGTACAACATGAGCAAATAAAAGTATTGTATTTATCTTGTACTTAACTTTCACGTCACATATAACCTTAAAGATGTTTTTGTTTACATTTTGGAAAACCACTATAGAACAATTTTATTTTTTTATGTATGTATGTTTTCTGCTTTGTTTAACCTGTGTAAATTTGCTAAACAATTTAACAACACAACTAAAATCTGTGCATATTTTGCCCAGGACCATCTCTCACTGGAAGCGGTTTTCTATTGTCTAGTCTGTTCTGTTATCTGATTATAGTCTTGGTCTGCACGTGTGTTATGGTGTGGCTGTGTAACAAATGTCTTGAATTCACTTTTTAGCCCCTGGTTAAATGGCAGTCCTGTGTAAGAATAGCTGGTCTATACATCCAGAGCACACTAAGTAATTATCCTGCTCCTTAGTCCTCTCCCCTAAGTCATTGCTAATGTCTAGGGATTCATTATGGTGTAAAACAGATAAAAATTCAATTATTTCCTTGCGGGATTGTCCTTTTCTCGCTGGCCATAGTATCAACAGCACATCACGACCCGATGCTCAATGCCAGACTTCTGCTCAAATGGGTGGAAATTAATTGGGAGAAAGCTGGAAATACAGAGGTTTGTTGAGAAGAAAAAGGGAACGGAGCGCTAGAAATGTCTGCTACAGTTGGCGCTGTGTTTCGAAGTCATAACGAAGCTAAATGTTCAGTGTCTGGTGCAGAAGATAACAATTATGTATGTATGAAGAATATTAAGGAGAACGAAGTCAACTTGTAATTTTGTGCAGTGAAAACAAGCTGTATAATATTAATAACAGTGTAAAGGTGCACTATGGAACTTTTTGGTTGCGGGTCCCTCACCTTTTTGTTTGTTTCTATGAAGATGGAATGTTCCACAGTATGACATTAAACAGCTCTACCTTACATTTATTCAATTAGACGTGATTTTATACAGTAGCTCAAACATAGCTAGAAAAACAGGCATTCTGACTGTGAGGATAGTCGCCTCTCCACAGATCTGACCTGTAACTTGGTCTGGTTTGGTCTTCATGAAGATAGAAAGGTGTAATACCACACTATAAAACAAATCTCATGTTGTTGTGGTAGAATTATCAACCTATTTTATGTTAAGATATATCTATTCATCTGTAAACAGGAAATCCAACACAATCGTTTAAGTTGGTTTATTTTTTTTAATGAAGTACTGATACATGACTGGAAAGGCATCTGGCATAAAATCTATGATAAGCCAATCTGCAATCTGACTTGCAACTGGACAGTTCGGTGTTATGTACTGAAGAAATTGTAGCATGTCATTTTTTATGTAAAATAAGCAGTTGCCAGTTTGATTTCATGGAGTATTTCAGTACATTTTGCAGTTGTGTTGTGCATTAGTCTCTTGCTGCTCTGACCCTCTTGACTCCCAAACACATTTTCCTTTAGAGACCTGTCTACAGAAGTGTGGGGGTCTGGAGCCAGAGCAAGACCACCAGGACCTCACCGCACTGCGCTGCTTTAAAGAGAACTGTGTGTGCTGGAGGAGGTCTGAAGATCACTGCAGATTTTTCTGGCCTTTTGGATGTCATCACCTTCAAACCTGGCGCTGCGCTTGCCACGTAAACTGCACGTTATGTTAAAGATAGTTTATATAGTGGAGTTTGCCAAGAGTTAAGATGTTTAGACTGTGTGTAATGTTGTGGAAGAACACTATTTAGGCAGCACCTCTGTTGGTGATCATAAACTAAACTAAAAAAGTCTGGAGGTTAGACAGTTAACAAAGTAGGGAGTGCGGTCTGAGAGACAGATCAAAATACTTTTTTCAACCCTGATGGGGAAATTCAGGATTCTTTCTGAACTGACATGAGCGTGAGTAATTATTAAATCCTACAGGATGGTGGTTTGATATCAACTCTCACAGGTGCATGTTATTGTTGTGTCCTTGGGCAAGACAGTGAGTGTCCCTCAGTGTCTGTACACTGGTGTAGGAATGTGTGAGTGATTTTGTGATGCTTTAAGGTAGAAAAGTGGTGTATAAATGTGACCATTTATAAATGTGACCATTATCATTTTAAATATGACCATTTATTTGTCTAAACTTTAACCTTCACTAATAAACATGTCATTTTAAACTATAAACATCAAGACAGTACATGTCCAAAAAGCAGAAACAGCAACAAAAACATGCATGGAGTTTGTTATATTTTGACAAAATGCAAAAGAAATATCACCACCATTTTTTGTTTTGATTTTGGTTAATTTTATCCAGCAAATTTTAGCATCTCTACAGTAGTTCTGTACACATTCCAACCATTGTCAGGCCCTTTCACTTTACTTTAAAAAGTGCATGAATTCTTATGTGCTGCTGCTGGCTCTGAGGCTTTTACTGCTCCCAAAGAAAATCCTGCTCAGTCAGTTTCACAAACACAACACGTGTGAGAGGAAGAGCCCGCCGAGCTGAGGGGGCGCCTGTTATCGCTGCTCACTCGACCGCTGCTTTTAAAATCATCACCTCAAATCTGCACAGGCACATGTGTTAGCCATAGCTGCTTGGCCCCACCCGCCGACTCGGTTCTCAATAAAAGACCTATCCTTAGATTCCCCTTATTCCTGACGATCCAAGGAGGATTAAGTCCCAAACTGTGGATAGCGTCCCAATGAAGAGTCTATTTCACACATGATTGTTCCTCCATCTCGCCCCACTGCTGTTGCTCTGTGAATGGATATACAGGGGTGCGAGGGGGAGGGGAGGGGGCTGTCCAATTGATCTCTTTAAGCTTCTGGGCCTTACTTAACTCATCCCGTAGCTCAAGGTGCAACCAAGGCCCCACTTTGCATGAGAAAACCGGGATTAATCCAAATATTTATCCGCGCTGAGAGAGATGTTTTCCCAGTCTTTACATCCCACCAGGAATTCTGCGCATTTTTACCCTTTGAAACTTTCAGATTAAAACATCCACACCTCTCTCAAGTGTAGTTAGGCTTTGTGTAGGCCGCAAATAGAAGTAAACTATGTACTGAGTGAAATCAGGAATCACCAATAGAGCAGTTTGAATGGCTTATATAAATCGTAATCTTTTCCCTCTATAAACAAACTCAGCATTTTTAAATGGTTTTCCTGCTATTAAAATATGAATGTTAAGATAGTCAAAACAGTTTCAAGACAATAAAGAGTAGTGTAGTGCAAAAAGTGTATATAGAAAAAAGTTCTATGTGATCTTATAAGAATCAACCAGGTGTTAGAGTTGGGCAGTATCCAAATTTTGATACCGTCAAACCTTCTCAACATTTTACGGGAGAATACAGTATTACTGTGACTAATTAAGAATTATTTTGTAGCTTGCACCTAAACCATTTAGAAACAGAAGAGCAACTTTATATTTGAAAATGAGGCACAAGTTCTTATCAAACCAAACTTTGCCAAAGCGTTCATTGCATCAGCATTGGCGCACAAGCTTTTTTCAGCACATATACTGTATGCAAATTTAGATTAAGTTTTGTTTCTGTAAAACGCAAGCAAATGTGCCCAAAGCTGCATTAAACACATTATTACTCAAAGTATATATTGAGCGGCGTGGTGGTAGAGAGGACCAATCACAGCTCTTATTGTCTGCGTCGCTTCCTCTCGCTGTCTGTGTGCTTTTGACTGGTAGTTAAAAAGTTTTGGAGGTGCACGGTGGTGGACGCGAACACCGTGGTTACGGGATGCACGTTGACACAAACACGTTTTGATGCAGAACCATAAATAAGGCTTTACCGTCTCTTCCGTGAAAGTCTAACTTCGCCCTCAAGTGGGGAACTTTCTCCTCTTCAGCACCCCTCCCCTCTTGACTCTTGGCGTTCAATAAAATGTCTCCATCGCAAACTTTTCTGCTCAGCATCACACACAAAGCATCAGTCATGTTTTTTTCTTCTTCCTCGCTGCGTGTGGATCGGTATCTCCGTGTGTAATGACGTTTGAAAAGGAGATAAAACGGAGGAGAAAGTCCGCACTGTGGTTTTAGGTCCTTATGCAGATTTTTTTAATGACGGTAATGAAACTGATACCGTTGCTACTTTTTGATACCGTGGGATACTGTATTACCGTATTACCACCTAACTCTACAAGGCGTATGATTCTCAGTATAGTTGCAGGGAATACACAGGGAGAACCAGTCACTCATTTGTGCACAGGAAGTAACCAAGAGTCTTTAGCTATCTATAATAGTTAAATAAATATTAAAATATGTAAGTCAAATTAAATGTATATTTAAAAAAACAGAAACAACAAAAAACACAGGTTGTCCACTAATAGGACTTGCTTATACTCTAGGCCTACATCGATAAAGTATATTGAAGAGGCAGGGGGAGAGGGGAGGCTGCTGTAACCATGGAAACCACAGGGCAAGCCTAATGTGTACTGTGCAACAATTCAACTTCATGCTCACATCTCATTCAACACAGGGGCTATTCTCCTGTCACTGTGCTCTGAATGAGAAACAATAGAACAGGTATTGGTATTACAGTAGCAAAACAATTTTTTGTAGGCAAGTAAGTTTTATGCATTATAAACCCTAGATATTACATGACAACCAATTGCCTCCTCACGTATCTTTTTCTTGCTGTTGAATTATTTTTGGCAAAGATCCAGACTGTAATTTGAACCAATATAGTGATAGCATAATTTTCAACTGGTCTGGTCTCAGCATTTTCTTTTTCTACAGAATGTGATAGATTTGATTTATAAAACGTTATAAACTTTTGCTGTAGTATCTTTTCCTGGTTGCTCATTTACCCACACCACACACCATGTCCCCTCCTCTGTCCTCTGTATCAGCACAGCTCCCGTCCTGTCCAGCCTGGTTCCTGTCCTCCCTGTCTCAGCTTGTGTCGTGTCCTTGGGAACTGTCCTCTGTGTAAACTCCAGCTCCATCATAAATCCTACTGTAGCACAAACACTACACCATTGTCTAAATACGAGATTCTCAATCGGTGGGATAGGTACCACGGTTGGCATGCAGGCCTCTTCTGGGAATCTGGGGCGAGGCAACTCAACTTCTATTTATAATTTGTCTTGATTTTGCATTTGCATTTGTAGTTTGGAAGCTTTTCTATTCATTTTTCCTACATTGTTATGTTCAAAGTAGTTGGTTATTTTTTCAGCTAATTTGATTTGGCGTAAAAAAAATTTACATACTTAAGTGTTTCTTTTTGCTTGCTTTGCAGTCAGCAAAACAGTGGTCATATTTCAAAAGCACTGTGGTTTGGTGTTAAAGTGTTTTACAACAAGGAGCCCCTTACACACTCTCATGCTTCTCAGGGACATTTCCTGGAGAAGAGGACCACATAAAATTGAATCCCAAACTTCTTATTTCCCATTATTCTCCAAACGCCTCTCATGATTCAGTCTGAGTTACAATACTTTGCATGAAAACTCATCTAAACCTTATTTCACATCACCTTTCATCCCAGACCTCTTATTTACCATTGTTCTAAGTGCACCCGAGGCCTCCGTAGCACCACACTTGGTCCTGCACTTGTTGTCCAGGGGGAGGGTGCTCATAGTTACTGCTTTGGGGGAGTCACACAGAGCTATTGATGCAGTGGAATAGCGGTTAGCAGCCAGGAGGAGGGTCAGTCCAGCCCACGCAGCATGGGACAAGGAGTTCATGGGAAAGGCCTAATGGGACCAGGCACCTCCCCAGCAGCTCCAGGACAAAGTGCTCCTCTGGCACCTCCTGAGCCCGGAAACACAACAAAACCAGTTAGAGCTGCACCCAGAGGAGGAGATTGATATGATTAGAGACCTGAGCTGAATGGAAGGGCTGTTTGCTTCAATGACTTTCACTTGGAAATGGGCCAATTGATTGATGCAACAATTACCATTAATTAATGATAACCCCCCCACCAGAAAACAGCTCTAGTTCAGAGGCACAGAAGGAATTCTACTTTGAAAATACTGCTGCTTGATTTGCATCTATCTTTCATTTCCTAAATATTTTTATACTTGAAATATATTTTTTGATCTGTCAAATGGACCTACTCAAACTGGCTGTTGCTTATACTTTTGCTATATGTTGCCCTGTTAATTAATTCAGCTTTTACTTGTGAATTCTGCAACACATTTTCAAATAAACATGCAACCATGCAAAGCAACCTGCTTTCAATTGGCTATTATAATACCTTGGATTTTATGTATTCCAACAGATTGTAATTAACAAGGTTTTGAGCAACAGTGATAGTCTTTCTAACATTGTTTTTAGCGCTTATCCATTACACACACTGTTCTACACTGTTAGTGCCTATGTAAAACCAGCACCACAATCAATACCATAATGATTCTTTTTCTTCTCGGCATGAGATCTCACACACTCCATTATGCCATAAGCCCCTCAGGGTAAACATGTGTACCCACCTCTGCCAGTAGGGGGCACTGCAGCCTCACCTCCTCCCCTCCACACATGCCAACGCACTAGTCCATGGCAGTGAGGCAGGATCCACCACACCCAAACCACACTGGCACACAAAGCCTAGGACTGCCACTGCTGCGGGAGGGACAAAATGTAGGGCTATAGTGCTGTCTGGGACAAGTTTCTCTTTTTAGGAACATATACTTAAAAAGGGGGGGAAATCCAGTTAAAAATACATTTGTAGACAGTTTCTACTATGATCAGAAACAGCAGAAACAGAAAAATGGTGAAAATGAATGTACAATATTCCTAAAGAATTATTACATTAATGGAATTTTTCAAACATGCAATACACACTTATTAACAACATAAAACTTTGATTTTGTGGCATTTGCAATGTAATATTTATCTTTTTTTTTAAAATCACGATTAAGAAGATCTTACTGCATTTTATCATCTACAGCTCATCAAGGCTAATGTGGACATTTATATTTTCTATTTCCTGCCATTGGACGAAAAGAAATGAAAGTGTGAAATGAGTGGGGTGCATAACTCAGCAATTTGCCAGCTCACCACACCAGTAAGACAGAGCCCAACATACTTCGTCTGACCAGCCAGTCCCTTCAACAGCCTGTTAAAATCCAGAAGGGTCTGGAATTGGACCAAAGAGTCTGAAAAACCTCCGTCCAAAATTGAGACGGTCAAACTGTTGCTGTTAATTTGTTTCATGTGTCTCTCAAATGCAGAAGATATCTCTTGAAAATTCCCTTGACATTCAGAACAAAATATATAACTTTTACCTGAAATAAAGAAGTTTGGTGCTTGATTGTTTATTCTGATATCTCTAGACTATCACTGTGCAGCATTTCAGTATTAAATGGTCAACACAAATAACAACATGTCAGTTACATCAGACTGCAGAAAGAGCTGTTTTCAGGGTGAATATTATTAGCAGCATAAGCAGAGGGTGTAAGGCTGCTGTCGCCCTGGGATTAGCTGTTCTGTCTCTGTGGCACTTTGAGTTTACATTGGCGGGAGCGGGCACTGGGCACTGGGCAGTCGGAGTGGTAAGCACATATTAACACTTCACATTCTCGTAAAGTGATTTAGCAGCTGGACAAATAAGCTGCTAAATTAGTTAAAGTGGCAATTTTCAGGGTCTTTTAGGAACTATTTTTGGTGTTGAAAGTGCACTCAAGATCATTACAGTAACTGGGGCGTATAGGTGGACCACAGAATGAGAGGGACACAAATCAACATTCACAGGGCACAGTGGGACAGTGGTGTGCACTTTCCCCTTACAGCAACAACTTTCTGCACAAGCAGGTGCAACTGTACATGTGTCCTCAGGGTTTCAGGTGACTACAACATTACCATTTTATTCAGTTGGATTTGCGCTTTCTGTTTACAGGCACCATTTTCAACACTTTTGACCATTAAATGCTAAAAAAAAGTCTTTCCTGTTCTCCTAGCTCCCTCTGGAAGCTGCTTTGTTGCTCAGGCTTCTGGACAGAGGGAAGGGACACTTTTGTCCTGAGGGCTATTACTCACCTCAAACTGCCATGATACTGGATCTGATGACCATACCTGTTGAGCTGCACTCAGATTTGTTTGTTTTTTGTTTGTTTTATGACTATACTTTGTGACTTGATGTGTGATGTGGTGACAAATAAAGTGATTTTCATTGAAATATTTAGTTTTGAACATTGTCCTGGCAAAGGTGCTAATTTTTCATCACTCTGAGACAAATGGATAGACATTTAGATTTTGAAATGCTATGGTGGATTTTACCAATAATATTTTTATTGCATTACTCTTATACTGATGAAAAAACACACATAATTGATATTACTAAAACAATCTGGATAGTGTAACAAAATAATGAGAATCGCTGATTCTTGATGGGAAAAAGAAAGAAGATGGTTTACTGTTAAATCTGACAGAACAGTAGAACACTGCAAAAAAGCTTGGCCAAAATGAAAGATAGTAACACTTAAATCTATCAGAAAATGACTTAAAAGAGTGAAATTATCTGTCCATGCAGCAAGGTGATTTTACTTGAGTTATCTTAAAATAAACTACTTCTAGACTAGAATTAAGCAGTCTCTGGTCTAGTCATTAGATAATAAATCTGAAAACAAGATGAATAACCTGGCCAAGATTTTAAAACTTAAAATCTTGGCCAGATCAGAGAAATTTGCTGTGAAGACATCAGTGACAGGCTGACGTCTCACTCACTGTGGGGAATGTCTTCATTGTCTTCATACACAGGAGCTCTATTCAGTACCTCAATGAGATGTGGACCACAGTGCACTGATCAATAGATGCTGCACAAACAAAGAGCAGATAAGAGCTTCTCAAGGATCAACATGCCAACAATGATCTGACGAGGAGCTCTGAAAACAATGGGCTTCAAGCAGCTAGAGCTGATTTACTTCTACTGGAGACCTGATTTAGTCCTGGTTTAGACCTGACTATGTCTTAGTTTAGCAAAACATTTCAGCATCTGTGAGATAGTACCTGTGATGCAGATTCATGTGTGTTCATGAGTGCCTTGAATGTTGTAGCAGAGCTGTTTTCTGATTTTGCTTGTGGTATTGAGAAAGCTTTTATGGGCCACTGGTACCGAAAACAGTAGTGAATAAATATATCCCGGGACCCAGAAAGGGAAAACGTACTATGTAGACTTTTTTTTCCCCAAAATAAATAAATAAATAAATCCTGATTAAGTCTTTATGGTGCTGATTCATTTTCTTTGTTTAATTTCGGTTCAGGGTTTAGGTTTAACCATTGAATTGTCCACATTTAGTCCTGGTTTCGTCCTCATGGCCAGCTGTGTTTGTCCTGCACAGACACTTTACCGCTATTTTCACTTCATCTGCATCTTAATTCTTTCATAGCCTCTTATACTACCAGTCTTTAACACATCACCATACATCTCCCCACCCTCTTCCTGTGTACATTTTACAAGACTCTTCAATTAAGTCATCACTGTCAAGCACACATCTTCATCAAAACTCACTCGCAGGAGACACTGGAAAAGAGAGAAATCCTATTGTTATTTCTGACACAGACTTGCCTGTCTCTGTAGCGTCTCGTACTGCATCAGAATGAGCTCTCATGCTACAGCTCAGGGACTTGTAAGTCCTCCATGACTCCGGGGGCACCCACAGTTCAGGGTACACAGTAGCATGTTAGGCCAAGCGTGATCGGATTTGGACTGGGATTTGGACCTAGTTTTGGACTTTTTGGGCCAAATTGACTCGTAGCGTCTGAGAGGAGACCACACTGAGGAGGCAGAGTCAAGACCAGACCAGAGCCAGTAAACAGCAATGATTCAAAGAGACTGTTGAGGAACAAGGAGAGGAGTTCAAGACCTCTCAAGATGGTTTAATGTGCATTTGACAGATTTTCATGTTTTTCTAATTATCACATCATTTGGTAGGATAGTGTATGTGGAACATATATTTGTTTTATACCAGTCAAATAGCAGTTCATGAAGAAAATTACAGAAAATAGCTCTGAGTAATATCCATATTAATGACATCTTGCTATAGGAAACATTTTTTCTGACAGTTAAAATCTTAGAGTTGTTTTGTCATTGTCAAATAATAAATATTGTATAAATTATATAAGTTTTCCCAGTGTACTGTATAGTTGCTATAAAAGTATGGAATTGTGAAAGAGCTTTAAAAACATAGAGGAGCTTCATGGATTGCTGCTTGCTGATGTATAATGGAAATTAAGCTCTGGAGAGGAAGATAAATGGACAAAATTTGGAGTATGAATGAAACTAAACAAGTATCTTACTGATGCAGATATATAGTTGAGGAAAAAAAGTGAAAACTGAAACTTAAATTTGAAGTAGAAATGTAATAAAATATGTTAGGTTTATGTGTGTTAGTTTTTCCTAAAAATGTTCATAACAGCTATTTATACAGGATATGTTATGGGCATGAATTGGGGCTTACAAGAAATTACAATATCAAGCAATGTAAAAGAACGGGCTATTTGCTTGATACATCTTTTGATGATTTTTTCTCATGGATCTAAAGAGTGAGTGTTTCTGTGAAGGAAAGCTCTGACCTAGATTGTGTTCAAACACTGTTGGCTGTTAAGTGTAGAGGAGAGCTGGTGAGTGGAGACTTGTATTGAGAGCTTTGAGGACAGCCCAGGGGCAAGTGCTGCAGTGTCTTCATGTCTCTCTATGGGACAACACACAGGCCCGGGGCAGACGGGGGCAGACGGGTGCAGGGTGTGTGTGCGTGTGTGCGAATGAGGGGGTGGAGAACTGTACAAGCGGCTCATTCAAACCTGATGTCTTATTTTAACCTGCGCTATATGTTTTCAGAAGTTTATCGTTGTTAGTTACAATCTATACAGGTTTGTATAAGGTCCTGTTGACTCTTGTGAGTTTTGGTTTAAAGTTTAAAGTTGCCTTTTGCATTTTATCCAGTAAAGATTTGCAATTCCAGGGCTGAAATCACTGAAATAATTTTAGAGAAGGTATATGGAGTTTAAAACCACAATGGAAAACTTCTTGTATTACCACTTGACATCACAAGGTGGAACAGATTGTTTTCTGTTTGAGAGAAGAACTCAGTTTAAATATGCAACGTTTGTGTGTTAAACATATGTGATTGAAACAAAACACAACTCCAGGTATGTTTGTGATGAGGAAACAACATTATAACATAGATGAGAAAATAGTGTAATATGGGCCCTTTAAGACTTATGTCATGCTTATTTCAACGGCATTGATTGTAATTTATGTAAACATTTGTTACACCTTTTCACATGCACATGTTCTAGTTTTGGTCTATTGTATTTAAATGTAAGTTATAAACTGTAATTTTCTTGAAATGTATTGCACTAACATCAAGCACTTTTAAGATAGGTAATATAAAATTGTACATGAGCAGAAAGCTCCACCTCACAGTAGGAGTTTTTGTCAGTGAGAACATACCACGTATCTAGTGAGGTTGAAATGGAAAATATTATAGTTGTTTCACAGTAGGAGACAGTTTTGCAGAAACTTTTGAGAATTCAGCACAACAACTTCACAAACTTGGTATGCTAATTTTATATCCAGTGCATATTGAATACATATTGAATACATACAATTTTAAGGTGTTTTTCTGCTTACCTCTCCTTCATCCAAGGAGCTCAGTAGAACTTTTCTTTTAAGATTTAAAATGGTACAAACTGACCTGTCTTTTTCACGTCTGTTATAAAAAAAACACGGGAATATATGTTAAAATATTAAAGATGTTTTCATATATTTCCTCTTTCTTATGGAATTACTTAACTTTTATAACAGCTTCAAAAGTACAGAGTTTTTGAGTTCTGGAGAGGAAGATAGATGGACAAAATATGCACGATTGGTGTATGAATGAAACTAAACAAGTCTCATAGTACCTTTTTGATGAAGATATATGGTTGAAAGCTAAAAAAAAATACATTTACTGAAGTTTAATTGAACAGAACAACATGCTCATTAGAAGTTTTATTTTCAGATATAAATTTGTGAAAGTCTTTTTCATGGGTTAGGGTTTTGGGATTATTTAGGCCCTACATGGGAATATGTGCATCTGAAATGTGTATTATTTAAGTCACTTGTAAATATATTTTTTGTTTTGACTACATTCTGTGTCTACCTCTTGTCTACGTCACCATCAACCCTTCCTAGCCTCATAACTGGATCTAACAGAGGTGTTAGTGTGTCCTGTGGCCCTAACTTTAGTCTCCAAAATGTCCCCAGTCCAAACTCACAGGAAAACGTGTGTATTTAAAGCCGCTGGAGTTGTCTTTGAAAACAGAGGGGTGTTGTTACAGTGGTGGACCTTGTCTGGCCCTGGCGTCTCCGTGCTCCAATCCCTGAACCTGTCTGTACTGCATATACACAAACACTACGGCCTTGTGTAAGGGCCTATATCAGGGAGAGCTGTGTCCAAACAACAGGGTGACGTCTACTCACAAATTACATTAATCTGACTGTCAGGAGCTGATATAGGCTGAGGGTCCTGGCGCAGCCCTAGTTTGGTCACATTTGTATTCCTCGGTGTAATTCCTAATGTACACCCTAAAATACAGCTTTCCATGCTTTAACATTTGAATTTGGTTTATATGTTTGCAAATAGACTAAAAAGTGATATATTTGAGCACTTGTTTCTATTTATTAGTTTGATGTAATATTGTATTGTACTGCAGTCGGGGCTTGAGTGCTCAGAGAATATCCGTTTTCACCTACCGACTATCTCCGCCCACTTCTCAGTACTTTCTTGTTGTTGTTCTAGTTTAGAAATACCGTCTTTGTTGATTACCCAAATCCTTGTATATTCCTTGTTTATCTTAGTCTTTCTATTGGAGCTGTCCACTGACAAACCACTTTGGTAAGTTCAGTCCTGGTTAAGTCTTACGTTGGCTTTGACAGACTAGATTTCATCCTGAGTCATGTCTCCAGAGCACAATGCTGCTGCAGACATAAATAAAGGCTAGATAAACATTGTCCAACCTTACATAAATCTTGGCTTCAAGGTCACACAAATGTTTTTCTATGCGGGTTCGAGGCCATAGAAAATAAGTATGCGCATTTTTCATTGATTATAATATTATTTGAGATGAATGAAATATAAAATATATTGTTGCAATATAGTCAATGGTAAATTATATGACTGTATACAAAAGGCTGAATATCAGAGTGAAAAATATAAACTTTACTTAAATGTGCATTATATAACTTTTTTGGTAGAGGGTCTGTCAAATGCTTTTTTCCACTGAGATGTTATTGATTTGTCTGGAATGTTTCACAGTATGGCATTAAGCCTTTCTGTGTCCATAGAGACCAACACCAGACCAAGTCACAGGTCAGATCTGTGGAGAGGCAACCACTCACAGTCAGAATGCCTGTTTTTCCAGCTATTTTTGAGCTATAAACCCACCTATAATTGAATAAATGTAAGGCAGGGCTGTTTAATGTCATACTGTGGGACATTCCAGATAGAGAAATGACATCTCCATGGATGCAAGCAGACTCTGCACCAAAAAGGTACACAATGCACCTTTAACCAAATTAGAGCCCGTAACTAAATTCAATTCTATATCTTGGTATAACCTCATTATTTCAACTGAGGAGATTATGAATTCCCTTCCCTGTGTTACATTTGCTCCATGATTTGTAAATGTATATTTCAATACAATATAGATGTCATTTCTAGCCAAAAGTATGCACATGTATAGCGGTTTCCATTTCCACGGCATGTTTGTTGTCAGTGTGTGGCAGAAGAGTGAGAACATCACCAGCCAAAGTATAGGATCTATGTCACTGTGAGAATAAAAAGGCCAGTCCCATAAAGACCTGATCCTCTTAGTGTTGTGATCTGTCTGCAGTGAAAGGGCCTGTGATCCGAGCGCTGTGATCGCGGGAGGCGCAGGAGTCAGAGGTGAACGAGACTCTCCTCATTGTTTTACAGATGGTTGCTCCACTCACACAGAGGGAGGACAGCATCATTGGCCTGGGATTAACCTCAGCACAAACAAATCAGGGCTTATCTGATCGGAGAGAAGAACTGTGTTTCTCAAATCTGATCAATCACCAAATTCTTGGAAACTTAAAAGATGGGCTTCGTAGTTTTCCTGGTGGAGGGTCGGTCACTTGGCTTTATCTTTTAAAGTTGTTATTGTTTTGCCTGGAATGTTGCACAGTATAGCATTAGGCTTTTATATTCATGGAGGCAAGCCCACCCACAGTACGGATGATACATTTTTATCATTGTATTATCATTTTATCATCCTAAATCATTTCAGTAACTGACAGTAAAACACTTTTAACTGAATAACTCAGTTTAAAGGTCCTATTACACAAAATGGATTCTTGTGAGAGTAGTGTTTTGTTTCACCCGCAAATGTTTGAGTAATCCTTTATTATTAGCCTGTCTACATCTCAAAATGCTCTATTCCACCTTGTGATGTCAGGTAGTGGTAGTTTTCAAGTTAACAGTCACCTTTTACATTTTGTTCAATAGAGATTTGCAATTCCTCATCTGAAATCATCCAAATGATACCAGGGAAGGTGCCTGGAGTTTAAAAACGCAGTAGAGCATCCCCTGCATTACCTGAGTTGTTTGAGAGAAGAACTCAGTCTAAATACACAGGGTTTGAGTGTTAAACATGTGTGAATAAAACAAAACACAACTCCAGGCATGTTTGTGTGGAGGAAATAACATTATAGCTTAGATCAGACAATAGCATAACACCTTTAAGCTTTAAGAAACTTTTCCACAGTTGTTGGTGAAAAGTGCCAACCAAGCCACACATAAGATTGTTTTAATACAGAAGGAATCTTTTATTTCTCCTCGATTCAAAATATTTCAAAAAGGAATATCAAAGGAGAATGATTTGGGATTTAATTTATTTGTAATTTGATGATATAAAAATAAAATGTGGAGGCAAATGTGTGTATGCTGTACTGTTTATGATTATACAGCTTCCAACTTCACAACACAGTTTATTCTGGTCCTTTGAATGCAAAAAAAAAACACACACTGCATACTCCACGTTTCTCGCAATGTCTAAAATAAGCGATTTTATTTTCCAGCTAGCATCACTTTTCATTTGCTTTTCACTGGTGCTGCCACAGAACTCCGGAGCACCTCGGGGTAAGCCATCACCATCTATTTACATTAACCTTACACACAGCTTTGATATGTCAAAAGATACTGCCGCTGCCATAAATAAACCAACTAACAGAATATGTGTCCGCAGAGCAGTCGAGCTTTGCCAAGAAATAGTGTCAACAAAACTGTGTATAAAACGTAAAATGTAAAGAATACTAATGATACAAGTGGGACCACGGGCATATCATTGTGCACATTTTACAATATAAGGATGGCTTTGTACAGGAGAATAAACATGTGGAAAGCAGCTGGAAAAGAGACACTTCCTGATATTAGCAAGAGCAGTAGAAAAGTCGACGCTAAGCTGTTTGAAAATCTGGTTAAAGGTCCTATATTACACAAAATAGACTCTTGTGAGCTGTCATAGTGCTGTTACCTCATCAAAAACAAACCTGGAGTTGTGTTTTGTTTCATTCATGTTTGAGTAACCCTTTATTATCAATCCTGTCTACATCTCCAAAGCTCAAAATGCTCTGTTCCACCTTGTGATGTCATGTAGTGGTAGTTTTCAAGTCACAACAGCTACCGTTCAACTTTAATTTAGTACAGTTTGGCAATTCCAGGGCAGAAGTGATCCAAATGATTATACTGAAGGTGTATGGACTTCCTGTATTACCACATGACATCACAAGGTGGAATTGCATATTTTCTGCCTAAATATGGAGGGTTTGTATGTAAATTAAAACAAACAGAACTTTGGGAATGCTTAATATTATAATGTAGATCAGAAAATAAAAAGTTTGTGGCGGTCAAGTTGGTATAATTTTGCATGAACATTATTATTATAGTGCTAGAATGTAACCTGTTGTACCCATTATTATCTTCATATCTGATTTACCTGTGTATCTGATTGAAATGAGCACACAATATGACTGGGAGGCAGGATTAATGGATTTGCACTTTCCAATATTGTCGTACATGCGGAACCGTGTGAGGGGATCATTGTGGTTAGTGGATTTTAATCACTTTGCTCAGACTTAAGAGTGTGTTATTGGACTGAGAACACGTTTGTGTGAAGGGGATGTCAAAATGATGGACGATTCGATGAGAGGAGGCAGGTGAAGGTAAAGTTAAGGTGGAACAAACTGTGCCTCGTACCAGTGAGAAGAGGAAACACATGGACTGGAGCTCTAAGATGAAATGTTTGGGAAGAAAGATCAAGGAATAGACGGGTTTAGAGGCCGATTAAAAGTAACACAAATACATCTGCTGCAAATGCCCATGAAGCGCTCTTTGGTGGTAGATTACTGAAAGATGGGAAAAAGTTCAACCATCAGTGTGACGTGCCACAGGGTCTACAGGAATGGCACGATAACTGAAAGATGTTATAACCAGACGTAGAACAAAAACAGGAACGGGGAGAAAGAAAAAGTCAGAAAAGAAACTTTTATTTTATAAAAAAGTACTGAAAATATGTACAAATGAAATAACTGATTAATACAAAAATGAATAACTGAATAGGCCTTTATCCCCCATGGTCAGGTTAGTGTCAGGTGGTGCGTGGATCTGAGTGGGTGAAGGAAGGTGAAATTGAATAGATATCGTCTGTAAAAATCAGTGATCTGTCAAAAAAAGTGCCTGGACAGACAGAATGGTAGTGATGATGATACAGTTAGATTTTTGTTCAATCCAATACCAAGAAGTAGGGCGTTTATGTAATGTCTAATGTTCTTATACACATACTAGCTGAATGAGACATGATGGTGTAAACCTTGAAGTGATACAACTGTAGATTTGAATACTTTGGATACATAAACATAACCTAAAATCATCATATCATAATCCTTTCATTCATAATTACACTCATACTTCCTAAATCCTCATTCTGACGGCTCACTTTGACTCTCACACTTATAACTGGTGCGATCTGTATTCACTGTGCTGCTTCGGTGCACTTCCCCAGCCTGTCTCCTGCAGCCTGAGCCTCATTCTGCTCAACAGCTGTAATGATGTACAGTCATACTCAATATATCTTTATTTAGAAGTAAAATACCACTCCAAACCAACAATTTTCAGTCTGCTTTTGTCTTTTTATATAAAAGGCCCATATTAAGCTGTTTCCTGATCTACGTTACAATGAGTCCTTGTCAAAAATATGCCTGGAGTTGTGTGTTGTGTTCTTTTCTCAAACAGAAAACAGTCTGGTCCACCCTGTGATGTCATGTGGTAATACAGGAAGTGCTCCACTGTCTTTTTAAACTCCATGCACCTTCACTAGAATCATTTGGATCATTTCAGCCCTGGAATTGCCCATCTCTATTGAACAAAAGGCCAAATGTGTGCATGAAACAAAACAGAACTCCGGATATGTTTCTGATGAAGGAATAACATTATAACATGACTTAAATCTCACATGAGTCAATGTTTTGTAATACACCACCTGCTTTTCTCCTTGGATATGTCATTTCTGTGTCTATATTCAATTAAGAGTGTGTTTTATAACTAAAAAATGCTTTGAAACACATGCATTCTTACCGTGAGCGGGTCACCAGATCTGACATGTAACTTCCTAATGAATGTGTACCATTCTGTTTATTGTCCAGGCAGAATAAGTCTTGATTTTGTCCCTGGGTTTAGTCCTAGCCCTGCATGTTAAAGTCATATTTTTGCTCATCGTCCTTCATTAATAGTAATACCTGGGATGTTTTTTATTTGCCATTTACAAACCACTCAACTGTGTTTTTATTTATTTTGTCCATCCCTTTATAGCTGGATTTGTATTCTGGACATTGTTGTTGGTTAATCAAAATAGAATGCGTATTTGCATGTTGATGCTGACCCAAAACCTTTTAAGACGTACCCCAGAGATGGAGGTGAGTGTCTGCAAAGAAAATGTGTTTATGGGAATCCCCGAACGACCCAGCTTTTCCCTTAGAGGCCAAAATGAATTAGAGCTTGGTTTTTCACCCCTGCTTGCTTTCTTTAATTCACAAACCAATTACTTCAGATTTTCCACTTGAGGAGAGAGCGGCAAAGATTGGAAAGAGAGAAAAACGATGAATCTAGGAAAGACAATTCTTCTCCAATTGGCTGTGTGAAAAATGTATTCTTTCACTGCATGAGGCCCGTAAAGTGACAAAATACCATGAATTAATATGTGACTATGAAATATTGCACTAGCAGAGAAGCAATAACTGTGCCCAAAATAAAGTCATCCTCTATTGAACATGGCAGGCCTGTTAGACGAGAATTTGCACTGCCACAAGTTAGCTGGGTGTTTCTCCTGTAAGAAAAGTACAGTTGCAGCTATGGTCGAGACTTTTTAGGGGAATTATGCTGTCACCATCTACAAACATTAAAACATCCAGAGTTTCATCATAAGAGTGTCTTACCAGCTAGAACCACACAAAACTTTACAAACATGAGTGGATCTGGAGGGTGTGATTGACAGGCAGACAACTCTGTGTACTTTTCATTGCACTACTGTACTTTTATCTTGGACAATGGAACATACATACATGCAGTACTTACATATATACATACATAAATATAAATAAGCCATTTAAAAGTGATATAAGGTATCTCTGATGTGGAGTGTAAAACTATGTGCACTGGGATGAGTACACTTAGTTGAAATATGAAAGAGTGAAGGAAATAATGGCCATAATCGATTCTGTCCTGCGATCTTTCCTGACTACATTTACTGGGATAGGGAGAAGCAGTTTTCCCTCCTCCTAAAATGTCTCCTACTGTCTCTGTGTTAATGTAAAGAGTCAGATCCTCCATACCACTCTCATGTCTGATCCTTTGACATATATACCCATGAGCACCAGCACTGTTTTTCTGATTCCCTCTTTGCAGAATAGGCAAAAAAAATCTGCCTATGTTATGTATGACTGCGGGAGAAGATCCACATCTAAGACTGTACATGAGATGAGACGCCCTCCAAGGCTGCCCCTCCCCCACACTGACCCTGTGAAGTTCAGAGGGAAACCCTCTGCTCTCATCCCCTCTGCGCATCACAGCTGGAGGCTTTAGCGCAGTATAAACCTGAACTGCACTCACACAGGAAGTGACACTAAGTTTTCAGGAGATACAGGCATCGCTAATTGAATAAATGCAAAAGAGATAA
This sequence comes from Odontamblyopus rebecca, assembly GCA_030686955.1. Taxonomy (NCBI): domain Eukaryota; kingdom Metazoa; phylum Chordata; class Actinopteri; order Gobiiformes; family Gobiidae; genus Odontamblyopus; species Odontamblyopus rebecca. The sequence goes on along the minus strand of CM060670.1, from coordinate 17,407,423 downwards.
GTTTAACGATGTATTATCTCTGTGAAACATTTTGTACCATCATAATAACATCTATGGAGACAAGCAGGTGGTAGACCTCCACCAGAAAAGTTTTTAACCTTTAAAGGTCCTATGTTACACAACATTGACTGTGGTGAGGTTTTAGTCATGTTAGAATGTACCTACCACCTGATAAACATACCTTGAGTTTTGTTTCATTCACACGTTTGAGTCATCTTTTATTATTAATCTCTCAGCATCTCCAAAGCTATGATGTTACAAAGCAGTAGTTTAAGTTACAACTACCTTTTACCTTTTACCTCTAGTTCAGTAGCGATTAGAAATTCCAAAGTTAATTCATTCAAGTGATTCTAGTGGATGTATATGCGGTTTTAAAACAGTCAAGCACTTTCTGTGTTACTACAGGACATCACGAGGTGGATGTGGATGTTTTCGATGGGGAAACAACATTATAACATCAGAACATCAAAAAATTTCGTAATATGAGCCCTTTAAGAAACAAGCCAACACTGCTGAACCACATCCGATTCACTGTGGCTGAAGCACAAGTCAAGTGTGGTAACTCATGAATGTTATGGTTTACTTTGGGATTTCTTTATTAGAGTAAACTTTCATGGTTCTTCTTATCACTTCTTCATCATCTCTATCATTGTCTTGGGACTGTTTGTAAATCTGAACTACAGTATTCATCATGATTTATTCAACACATTTTAAATCTCAGTTATTTTTACACATTTATTTTCTTTAAGTTGGAAACAGAAACATGATGCAAGTACCAGGCAACTAACCACGACAAGAGAAGTTATGCTTGTTATTTTGTTGATTATTTCAGACTGTAAAAGTGTCCTAGATTTTTACACCTGGAAGAAGAGCTTGATCAGCATATCTCAGTACACCTACGGCATCATTAGCACAAACAGTACAAGAGACACTTCAGCGCATTTTACACCTGTCTTACAAATATTCACCACTTATGTATATTATTGCTACTAATATAAACTACTGCAAAGAACAACACATGCACTCACCATAAGAGCTCTATTTTCTTTCTTTTATTTTCTAATGTCATGCAGTATGAAACTTAAAAGTACTTCTACATATTTCTATGAATTTAGGAAAGTAACTGCATTATGAACACCACTAAATGAAAGAGTAACTTTTGGGGGATACGTATTAGATTCTTTCCCATCACTTTAGAGGAGTTTTTTCCTCGGCAGACCAAGAAAGACCAGAGAATTAGAGTCGAGGGCCAAACTTAATATTTTGTGCATAAAAACGTTCTACTGCAAAGAAATGGGTGAGTAAATTGACTTTTAATATTATGACATAGACAATATTCCCATTCCCATCTCCCGACAGTTTTTTGGGCCCCACTTTGGACCCCCCCCCCCTTTAGACCAATGCAGATCAAACAGAGTTCTCAATATCTGAAAGCATCATTTTCAGCATTTTTATTTATTTTCCCAACTCTAAAGACTCACTGGTGCTTTGTATCTTCTTTCCTTCTAATAGGTGCCATGATGAAGATTTTTACAATACATTTTCCTTGTTTTCTCGAGCCGCGCTTGGAGCTGAGCAGGTGGAAGATTCCCCGGTGAACAGCGCTGAGAGGAGCTAGTGTCTGAAATGTATCCCTGTGTACAGCTGGCACAGTGGATAATTGGATATTGTTCTATTGCCAGTGACTGTGGGGGAAATGGAGCTGGTCCCCCTAAAACCTGATACTTCAGCGAGGAGCCCCGAGTTAGAAATAAACAGGAGAAAATGAGAATGCCTCCACCTTCAGCTGTGGAGGAAGGGTCCGTAAGCAAAGCGGTGTAAATACCAACTCAATGTACGCTACTTTATATGTTCTACCTTCAGTTTAACCAGCTTAAGGGAAGAAAACCTGTGTTTGTCCCACAACAAAGAAATGGCTCTTTGGAATCCACATTAGTTAGAAAGGTGCCCTGCAACTGGGGCAACACTAGCATTTAAATGTTTCCCGTCTGTGTCCATGGAGATTTCTTTGCCGGGAATATTCCACAGTATGGCATTACACGATCCATCAAGCACATGGCATCACCACATCAAGTTAAAAGTCAGATCAGACTTGCTAACAGAAGCATTGCGTGTAGTTAAGGTATAAATACAAAAAATAAAAACACTGTAGTAAATGCGGTGAAGAAATGCAAGAGACCACCTGAAAAGTTACATAGTGTGCCTTTAACATGTTCATGATCAGTGTTGAAAAACTAGGGGAAAGAAGCAAGGTGTTAAATAGCAAAGTTACATTTTATAGCCATTTTTCAATCATAAACAATGCTGAGAATGTAATTAAACTAACTTCAAATTGAAAAAAAAATTCAAAATAATATTCTTTCTAAATTCTACATTTGCCGTTATCGTTTTGTTCTGAACTCCTAAATGATCATAAAAACTCTTCACTCAGACACTTATAGCTGATTTAACTCCCCTGACCTTCACTTTGAACCCTGCTGATAAAAAGAACATCTCCCAAAGCTTCTCTGTGGGTCCATCTGAAGGTGAAGAGGGTCTGACCGCTCCTCTTCATCAGGACCACAGACTCAGATATAGGGGTCAAAGGCCAGTCGCCTGCAGTCTGCTCTCTGCCATTGTAAACCATCAAACATCACAGCCTCGTGCACTCGGCCTGGACTAAGAGCTTAAGTCCTCCCCAGAAAAATGGATGAAAGGGAATAATTTAGGCCTGACGTCGGAATAGAAGGGACCCCAGAGATGAATGCTTCATGAAGGCGAAGGTTTTATATTAAAACCACTATTTCCAACTGTATTATTGCTGATTATTTTAAGACTTCAAATGGAATTTTAAGTTTACCAAATAGGATTTTCAGATTAATTTTTTCACTGCAAATATATTGTTGAAGGTCTAGAAGCTAAACTGTTAATATTTTTATTAATCAACTTTATCATTATGTTCAAGATTATCTTTGAACCTAACTCAACCTAACTCAACACAATGTTTTGCGGCAAAGTATGAATAAATGCCGTCTTGTGCAGCACATTTGTTACATTTCCTTCTTAATCCAGGTCAGAATACCTACAGTATCATATATAAAAGATGTAAATGTGCGGCATAGAGTCTCATACACGCAAATACCTTCAAAATGACTGGACCAGACCCAGAGATCCAAAAACATCTAGTCCAGTGTTTTCCAACCAGGGGTACGTACGAAAGCATTTGCCAGAGAGTGTTTCGGACTGATTTGAATAGTATTTGAATTTTAATAATGTTTCTGTAGGAGAATTATGACATACATATAACTAAAACAAGAAAACTGTAACAAAAAGAAACAAAGGGGGGAAAAAAAACACCACTACACAATATAGGACTTATTCAAGAGTGTGAGTGTGGTTGGGAACCACTGGTCTAGTCGACTGAACTTGCTCTTGCATGTTATGTCAGGTTAATTCCCAGCAAATACATCACACTTTACAATCATAAACTACCACTTGGATACCTCCTTCTTCTTGAATCGTTGTCTGCATTCCCGTGCTCTAGTAGACAGACCGCAGTTAGAACTTCCTTGAATTCAAAAACAGCGACAATTACACAAAATGAGCTGTAATTAGCGAAGCATTCTTTCTTGCTATTGTGCAAAAATATGACATGACAACTTCCTGCGGTCAACGTTTTTCATCAAATCTTTGCGTTGGTCGTCCAAGAAGTGTCATCTCCAAGAACATGCCACAGGCCACAAACAATGCAAGTCAATAAATGCAGAGAATAGCTCCAGCCCACAGGAGACTCGCTGGTCCATTTTGGTGCAGATACAGCATCTCCGTGTTAAGTTAATTGGGGCAGCAGAAATGTGTTGGACAACCACAAAGTGACCAGGAATGCATGGTAATTGCAGTGTGGCCTTGGGAGAGATGGAATGATGTGAGACTCAAAGGATCATTGGCGAAGAAAGCTCAAACTGCACTCTCATGTGAAGCAGACAGCCTGACGGACAAATTATTTAAGTAAAACTATGGAAGGAGTGGAGAGCTTTTGCTGTTAAAGAAAATAAATGCAGATCTAACTTTGAGGAGGGTTTAGTTATAATGCTTTCCCCTCATCATCTTATTTGGTGGACTCACAAAGTTTCTATTCACATCTCCTCATCGGCTTGTATTTGTGGTTATTCGAAATATTTTGTTTTATGGGTCATCCGTGTAGGATTCTCAAATGTTGCATAGTCATTTTTACAATATAAAACCCAAATACAGTGTAAATGAAAATGTTATGATGCAAGCCCTACTTCATAAATTACCCCAAGAAAGTGCTGCCTAATTGCAACAGAAATGGCTTTAAAAATACACAACTCCAGATATGTTTTTGATAAGGTAACAGCATTCTAACATAACACAAGGTCACAATACTCAATTTTGCCTTTAAAAGCTCTAAAAAGTCATTTTGCATAATAGGTCTGCTTTAAGAAATTTGAGTGAAATGAGCCATGAGAGCGTTAAAACACTGGTTCTCAAATTTTTTGCACTTAATACCAAGATTTGCCTTTCTAAGTACCATTAGATCTCCGCCAAATATAGAACACCACTATTCCAGGCCTAAAGCTAAACTAGGTCTGAAAGTGGACTACATCTACATTATAAAAAAAAGGATACAAATTTACTCCATTAACTAAATTTGGCAAATCCACATGGAAGAGCTGTCCAAGTACCAAGCACTCATGTACCATCAGTAGTAAACATACCATAGTTTGAGAAACACTGCATTGAAATGTAGCCAATGAACACTTCAACTTGCTAATGAGAAGGAGAATAATTTTAGCAGGATATTTGCAATTTATTCATTTCCCTATACCTAGCAGAACAATAACAGTTTTATTTCCGGAGTTTTGTATAAATTTGCTCCATGTGCTCAAAGATTTGAAATTTCACAGATCCACTTCTCACTGAGCCTCAGTCGCTCCCTGGAAACCGTCAAAGTCAACAAATCATTTTTAGAGTGATCCAGGAAGTGGGACGAGCAGGTTCTTGTATATCACCCTTGATCACAAAGGACGCTAAAAATAGTGGAGCACTTTGGAGAAGGAAACGACTAATCCTCATAACTAATGTCCAGGGGGAGAAGAAGATTGTGTTGGCGAGTGATCAGAGCAGGCCCACGGGCACACAGATCCACACAGAGGAGTCAGGAGTTACAGCCATGTGGTCCACAGATGCTGCAAGAGGAGAGGAGGATTTCCGTGGAGATGCTACAGACGGTCTCCGCTCATCTTAGACCTTTATCAGAGCCTGGCCTCACAAGACTGACAGGCATGTGGGCAAAGTCGGAACAAATAACATGAGTGTAAAGTAACTGTAATGGTCTAAAGGTGTAAGAAATTTGTTCAAGATTGATTTTCAAACGTTTTGCGTCATTGTGATTTAACCAAGAAACAATAGTCAAACACAACATTGTAGGATCCCATACTGAGATGGAGCACAGGCCAGAATCACATAATCACTTAATACACACATTTACTATCAGGCATGTATAGAAGATTCATATGTAATTTCTTCATTCTCGTTTTTTTTTTTTTTTTTTTTTTTAAGCACAAATGCTGTTTAGCAAAACTTGAAAACAGTTTTTTAATTGAACTGGTCTTGTATATCTATAGTTTACAGGTCCTTGTTTATTGTATAAATCTGAAAATCTTTGTAGTTTCATGTCAAACAGCAGGTCTTTCATACTTAATGCCATGTAATGTTAGCGCAGCCCTAGTTACGTACATGTGTATTTTCCCTCCTGTTGATAAGGACGACATGTCTGAATGTTGCCATGGAGTGATTGAGAGACTGTGAAGTGGTCTCTCACTCCCAGACCCCCTCTCTTATCTCAGGCCTTATCCCTCTGTAGGGCCTTTTGAAGAGGGGCCCAGATCTGGACTGTGCAGCGGACCATCTGACCCCTCCAGGATTAATCTCCCTCAGGCCATTCATCAACACAAACAGCTCATATGTCAAACAGAGCAGATCTAGCTCAGCTTAAGGTTCTTGAAGATGGATTTGTATAAATATTTATCAAATGAATAAAAAGTTGAATGAGTTTGCAATGTGTAATTTGCTTTGCCTCAAATCTTAGCCAGGCCAGGCCAGTACTTGGATGGGAGACCACTGGCAGGTTCCACAGTTCCACAGTGGGACGCCAGTCACAAAAACTGCCACTGTGTCCTTAGGCAAGGCACTTCACCCACATTGCTTGGTGGTCGGAGGGACCGATGGTGCCGACTGGATTGGCAGCCGAACTTCCAACAGTCTGCCCCAGGACAGCTGTGGCTACAATAGTAGCTTACCACCACCGGTGAAGTGAATGAATAATGCTCTGTAAAGAGTTTTTGTGACACCACTGTGAAAATTGATTTATAAATAAACACTTACTTACTTACTAAATCTTCCGCCATATGACACTGAACTTATCTATCTGCATGGAGAGAAGCAGGAGACGCCACCAAGAAGGTAAGGTGTTTTTGAGCTATAAAAAATGACATATTTAATACTACTGTGGAATGTTCCAACCAAAGCAATAACATTTGCCATGGAGACATTTAAGTGTCTATGCAGGTTTGAAATGACCAGGCATAATTGCTCAATAAAGTAAAACAGGATGTGGCCTACCTGTTGCTCACAGACCATTATGAGGTCAGAGGTTAAAGCCACTAGCCACAAACACAATTACACCCATGTGCTCCCTCTGTTTACTAGAAACTTTTACTTGAAAACAACAGTAAGAGTGGCGCAATTATCAACCAAAATAAAATGGTTTTGATGTAACATGATTTTAATTCCTGGCTGATGAAACTTGAAGTGGACTAAGGGAGTGTGACGTCATCTATAGCGTTTGGCTCCAGTCAAATGAAGCTCATGAGGCCAGCAGTTATAGGGGCAAATTTGGAGCTAAATTCTGCATTAGGAACAGAAATTTATTAATGGACAAAATAGTGAAATAAAAACACCAGGATCATGCAGAGTGGTTACAGTTACAGGGAGAGGAGTGACAATTTTTCAATGTAAAGTCAAGTGGAGCCACAGTTGGTGGAGCCAGAAGCGCCCCTATGCTCATTTCCTATTTGAAACACTGCAGTTTGTGGGTTTGCTATGTCCACTTTATTATACAGTCTATAAGTACAAACAACCGTGATTTGCCTAAACATCAAATAATCATCAATTTTGTTAAGGTCTATCACAATATAATGTTTGTTGATGTGCAATAAGGAATTATGAAAAATCTGCAGTCAGACTGGAAACATGTCATTCCAGTATGAGGGAGTGACCACATAAAAATGCAAGACACATCCCAGAGACACATCCCAAATTAAACGCTCACAGATGCAGCAGACCCCAGCCCTTATGGTCCTGCCCTCCACTGTGAGGAGCTGCTTATTAGCAACTTCACCAGAATATTTTACACTACATTAATATGCACCCATGTCAGTCCTGCACATATGTTATGAGTTTGTGGTTGATCAACTGGTACATACTATGTCAATGAAATTAGAAGATTCAAAACCAAATTTCAAAATAAAAGCATTCTTGCCATGTTCGAATAGAGTTTATAACATCCTAGAGGACATTCCTTACAACCACCATCATGAGTCACATACGTTTTATCTAAAACAGGAAAATCTCACAGTCAACAACAAAAATGCATTTAAACGCACTGGGATTTCTGCATACCATTAGAAAGGCACTGATGGACACCCAGATGAGATAACACGAGAATCCTCAGCAAAGCCTATGAAGTATATTTGGGGCTTAGTTTAAGATGGGTATCCTTTATGATGCAACCTTTTCAACTTTTCAAACTTGGGAGCAGCACAGAGTATACACAGCTATCTGCACCCGAGTTAACTTTAACTGAGCAAACTTTTATTTGTGGAAAGCAAGAAAATAATATGGAAATTAGAGCTATTTCTATTATCTTTCTGTTTTTATAATGGTGAGATAGAACCATAGACTGGATTAGGAAATGGACTAAGGGAGTGTGATGTCACCCATAGCGTTTAGATCCAGTCAAATGAAGCTCACAATGCCAGCGGTCACAGGAGGAAATTTGAAGTCAAAGTTCCATATTAGGAATAGGAATTTATTAACTCCAGGATCGTGTAGAGCGGGTAAATATGAACATTTGCCTAACTCCCTGCATCAGTTACAGATAGAGGGGTGACAATTTTTCAATGCAAAGTCAAGTGGAAACAGAGTCGATGGAGCCGGATGCATCCCCATGATCACTTCCTATTTGGAACGCTGTGGCTCGCAGGTTTCTATGTCCGTTTATATATACAGGATATAGACAGAACACAAGGAGGCTCACATTTGTATCTTCATATAAAAGTAATGCGATTATCTCTTGTTTTTAAATACACACACTCCTAAATTAATACTTATCATGGTCAAACTTGCATATTTCCAACAAAGTTAAACAAACTCTTGATATTGCAGTATGTCTGACTAACCCCACTTTAAGCACTTCAAACAAAAGGCAGGGCACTAAATAAAAATAATTCAATTTGCTGGAGAGAAAAATTTTGCTAAAAAAGACCAATATACTGCAATTCAGATGTAATGAGATTTACCAAACACCCACCTCCCAACGCTGTCACTGCCGGCTCTGTGCGTCAGGGAGGGAAACTAGAGACTCGAAGAAATCTATATCTTAAATTATGGGACAACAAGGGGCGTTTTCACGGTGTAAACAAATTGGACTGCAGTCACACAGATAGGTCTCTGCTTATACTGACGTTTGCACAAAAGTGGCTTGAGACTATAAAAAATGAACACCAACATTGCATCTGCACACAACAACATTAAAGCTGCACTGTGTAACTTTTCTAGTAAAGCATACGGCATGCGTATGGATGGATGGATGGATGGATGTGTCGTCATGGAGACAAGCAAGTGATGATACAAAGCCAAGTTACAGGTCAGATCTATGGACAGGTGATTAGTTTAATGTCATGTGGATGGATGTTACAAATGCAGAGGATGATATAATAAAATACAACCATACTTTTAAAGGCCTTATATTACACAAAAAAGACTCTTGAACTAACTTATGTATTAAATGTGTAAAAAAAAACACAACCCCAGATACCCCCTGTTTGTAGTGAGGAAACATTATAACATAGCGTAATGGGTCCTTTAACATTTTAGTTGACATTCTGAGGCTTGTTTAATATCCTTTGTTGCAATTCATCAAACTACTGTGGTATTAATTGATGCCTAAACTTTCCAGAGCCCAAATATTGAATATGAATGAAGCACCATTGTAATTAGTATTCCCATTGTATCGGCTGTCATGCTGTTCTCTTGTAGAAACTAGATTAGCTCAATCACACCAGTCCCATGCCAGACTCCCTGCCTGGATTTGTCACGTTTCAGTGCAGTCAAAGATCCATGACTTTACAGTGTACAAAAGGACTCACTCGCTTTTTGAATATTAGTTTAGTATTTTCTTTCCAATGTTTTGCTACTACTAAGTTCAGTACTCTGTTTGGTAACAGTTAATTCATGAGTAAAAAATGTTTTAAGAATTATTCAGGCTTAGTAATTACTTGGCCTGTGTAACTTTTGTAGTTGAGTGCTCACCAGTTACTTGTTATTGCTTTACCTCCAAAGTACGGCATTTTCAATCTCCATAGAAAGAAGCAGGAGACACCATCTGGTCAATATACAGGTGAGATCTGTGAAGAAAAGAAAGAAGTAAAGATATTTATGTCACGGGGTCCTCTTCAAAACACTCAGGCTGAGTCGGGATGCTCGTTTTAGGATGTGTTATTCCACAGTGCAGAACAGGAAAAACAGGCGCAAAAATGTGTGCAGGAAATATTTACAGTGAAACAGTGGAGAAAAAAAAGGTCTATTTACAGGGCAGGCAAAAAGGTCGACTTCTCCTTCAAGTCTCCTGGTTTAGCTCTCGCTCCACTCTCTCTTAGTCTCTCAGTCGTTTGCCCGCTCGCTCCCTCGCTTTTCCAGCAAAACACTACCTTCATTGTAGCCAGGACACGACAAGACACGACCCGACCCGACCAGACACGACGAGAGTAGAGACTAGACTGACCAGGTGCTGAGCGGCAGGGTGCACCTTTATACACCCCTCGCCCCTCCCACCTTACGTAACTCCCCTCTAAAAGCTTAATTAAATCATTTCTACAACCAAATGATTAATATTACAGGGGCCAACAGTTACACATAGAGAATTGCTTTGATCTCACATCCATAAATGTCCGAAAACGGGTTATAAACAAATAAAACAGTTAATTGTCCATGCCAGGCACCTGTGGCTCACATGACCCCGGAGCGCGGGAGAATTTAAGCTCCTGACGTGGATGTGTCCGGGTTTGCCAGTGCGCACCGGGATGCGACAGCAGGGGCAGCGCGAGGGTAAGTAAAAAGTCGATTATTGCGGGTCTCTGAAGGATAGTTCTGGCGCTTCCAAGTGTGCACCCTTAGTCGCGGCCGAGGCAAAAGTGAAGTTTATTGTGCGGCTGCACTGCAGCGTTCGCAGCGCGGAGCCCAGCAAACAAGGAAACAAGTGAGCGCGTCTGCCCACGCTTTCCCCCGGGGACCGTGCTCTCAGGGACGGACCTGCTCCGTCACAATTTAATTATAAGTGAATAAATGTGTCTTATATAAGTTTTAATACCATATTGTGGAACATTATAGGGAAAGCAATACCATCTCCATGGTAGCGGAGCACTATCGTGAAAAATTACACAGTGCACCTTTACAATACACTAACTCCTATAGCTCTAACTCATCTTTGTTCATGCTTTATTAAGGTTATTATAAAGTGGTACCATAACTTCTTGTGCTGCTGGTCAAAGGACTGGAATACTAATATTTTAATGGTTTTAGATTATACTCATAGATAGCGCTCTTAAAAACATGTTTTGCACAAATAATTTCATGGTCTCCTGCCCACCAGCCGAAATACACAAGGACACTTTAATCAACCTTTACTTTGTATTGAGTGTCTGGCCTGTTAATTTTCCAGTCCAAATCACAGCAATCACACACACAAAATCATCCCAAAACAAGAATATTCCTTTATTGCATGACAAGCAAGATGCCATATTTAGGATATATGTAAGAATCAACATGTTTATTACAATACAGTGACTATGGACAAACTTTTACCTTTTCAAAACTTCTTCTCAGCCCAGCACCAAATGTCCCTGCACCCATGAAAAGGCTGTTTAAGTTATGTACTATGACAAGCAATGAAAACATATAATAATGACTGGGCACACTGTGTGGAAACTGTGTGGCGTTCAAATGCAAAGTAAGTGTGGGAAAAGTGATGACATCAAGTTTGAGTGAACATCTTGTCTTTGACACAGAGACTCGATTTACTAATGTCTTCTTAAATTCACAGAGATTTTAGAGAACTGCTGCCTGCTTGTGCCAGGGAATTGTGGGAACTGAGATTTTGGCCCTAACAAGGTTTTGACGGATGGCACTTTGATTCATGACAGGGAATATGAACTCAGGCTTGTCTTGGCGTCATTGTGGGAGTATCTGTGAACAGAGTAAAGAAACAAAGCCACTAGATAGTGTATGAGATTGTTTGAACAATGTCTGAATATCAGAGCTACTATATAGTTTTATACTTTGTTGTAATTGTCAAATATGTTGGCATTTCGTTGTAAAAGTGAAGCCCTGGCGCCTCAGTGAGCTAAACTTAACCACACACAAAATACTGCTGATCCACGGCCAGTGAACTTAACAACCCTGTAAATGATGACAGTTAGACTAAATATAAAATGGTTTTCTACATACAGGATTTCTCAGGATGAATTGAAATGGCACCACACATGAGCTGTTCAATTACTACACAAACATTTGTACTATAGAGGCTTAGAAAATTTTCAAAACAATTATCAAATTGACATTTGATCCAATTTTTGTATTGTTTTACTTTCTGAATCTGGCTAACTAAGCAGAGTAGTCATTGCTATTAAAATGGTTTGGTGTTGTCTTAAAGGTGCATTGTGTAACATTTCTGGTGGATGGTCCATCGTCTGCTTGTCTCCATGGCAATGTCATTGCTTTGCCTGAGATGTTCCACAGTATGGCATTAAACAAATATATCTTCATTTACAGGTGTTTATTTCTCAAAACTACCACAAAAAATGTATTCTTACTGTGAGAAGGGCCACTTCTCCACAGATCTGAGCTGTAAGATAATGTGTTAAATCGCCTGCGCAATGACGCAGACTCTGCGTTGTTGAACCCCCCGTGAACCCCCTACACAGAGCATCTGTGTCGACCAACGTGCACGTCCAAAATGTTGTGACTATGCGTCGAAACAGTTCAGACAGTAAGGGAATGCAACGCAAACAATCAGGGCTGTGGCTGATCCAGTCTACATCGCTCTACATACATTTCTGATGCACCGCTTTCCCAATTCATTTAGTAAATATGAACACCATTTTTGAATCCTCCTCCTCTGATGATGGATCAACTTTTACAGTGCTTATAGTTTATGCAATTTAGCCATGTGGTTTTAAGTTTTGTTTCTGTAAAAGAGCCACGTGCGGCTCTGGAGCATGGTTCTATGCTCTGGAGCTGCGGGTGTCTGACCCCTGATACACACAAATGTCTTGTGTTGTGGAGGTGACTTACTCTGCAACGCACAGAAGCAGATCCATAAATCAAAAACAGTGTGGCAGTGTGGGTTGAGTCGACACAGAACTATAATTCAGCCTTAACTTGCCCTGGTGATGTGGCCTGCTTGTCTCCATGGGGATAGATAATTAAATGTCATTGTAACCCAGGTTATAAAATGTGCTTAAACTGTGTGAAATATAATTTCTATTTTACCTGTACGTGAAGGTATGCCAAGTCATGTGACACATGCACGCACACGCTCCGCACACACAGGTGGTCTCAGCCAATCGCGTTCTTGACAGCGCCCGATACAAACCTGCGCTTTCTCTGTGGGGGCAGGAGCCTCAGGACAGGGCAGGTTAGTCAAGCTAACAATCGCAAGTACTCCCTTTTTTTGTTATCCGCTCTAAAACTTTAACTGTACCTTTTAGAGGTTTCTTTACCGCCGCAGAAGCTGTTCCAGCTGCGTACGGATTGTAAAGGAGGATTGGTGAGTCTGTTTAGTTATGCTAAGAGTTGTTAGCACACTCCTCTCCTCTTGCACTCTTTCACTTGTCTTTTTACCTAACATTGCAGTGCATTCGTATGCTAATGTCACCCATTACAGGCCATTGTTGCCTATCCATATTGCTTGGCTAAAGCATTTAAGAGTCATTTTAAGACTATTTAATGTATGTTTTCCTAGTGCAACTTGCTATTGGCTTCTATGTTGTGCCTATTAATTCAATGCAGCTTTAAGCAAATTACTACAAAGTATTACTTGAATGTTGTATGTCTTTTGCACTTTATTAGTATTTATTAATATACGACACCAGCCACAAACCCAAATTACTGTCTCATTGTATTATTACTGTCACTTACCTTCTGATCTAGACTACCCCTCATTTAACTCTTTTAGACAACATCTGCACATTATGCTACACCATACTGTAAAATATTCCAGGAAAAAAACAATAACATCTACATGGAGTCAAGCACATAGTGGACCTCCACCTGAAAAGTTACATAATGCATCTTGCTACTTGCTATTGTAAAGTTAGCTACCCAAGCACATAACCAGATTAGGAAAATGCATCAAAATTTGCACGTGTTCAAAACTGTTTTTGTATTCAACAGTAACAATCATGACAAAAATAACTGACTAGAAATAAAGTCATAACTGGAGGACTTAATTACTATAATTTTATGTAGTCACAATTTTAAGTCTTATCACCTCTACCTCAACAGTTCTAATACAATTAATCACAATTACTGTTACTGCATCTTGTTGCCAGGAGTTCATGTAAGGCCTCAGAAGATTTCCTAATAATCTTTATCCCAACATTTGAAACTGTGATAATCCATAGTTATAATAGCACAAATAACATATTTTCTAACTCCTGACTGTGACTTCCTGGTAGCCCTGTACAGTCAGTAGCGCCTCCAGTTAAGCCCATTTAAAAGCCTGTACGCTCCATCCCAGCAGATCCCCTGGTGTCTGTGTTTATGAAGTGAGTGAAAAGTTCAGTCTGCGTGTCTCTGAGTCAGACCTGGTGCACAGCTTCTTTTATGGCGTTTGATTTAACCTCCTTTAAAGCCAGATGGGTGGGTTCCTACCACATATGACAACACTTTGAGGCCAAGCGATTTACTCAACCACCACAAGAGAGCGTTTGATACTTGCACTGCACGATGCTATGGCCTTGACTGACGGCTCATCTGACAACATCTGACCCATTAACTCCACCCGTGCAGCCCTGTAAGTTGGATTAAACAAACACTCCAAGACTTATTTGCGAATAACATTTGGTATGGTGTATTCTTAGTGTGTGTGTGAGTGTGTGTAAGTGAGTGTGAGGGAGCACAGTATGGTTTTAATTAGGCGGCTGAGGTTTCGGGACGTCCCGGCAGAAACAGCCCTGACGCCTCTGAGGCCTGCCAAGCGCGGCCACAGCCTGTATCCCAGAATGCCTCTGTCACCGTCACCGCGGGCAACGCCGGCCCACAGAACATCTGAAAAAACAATCATTTTCACCCCACCGATTGAGCGCTCCCACTCTGACGCCACCTGGGGGAGACAGCAGGAGCGTGGGGTGAGAGTGGGATTTGGGTCCTCCTGTGACATGATATGTCATGTTTTATTAGGGCTTAACTGCATGATACTGCATTTCTTACTGACGTTACAACTTCTCTTGCTTCTACTACTCGTTCTCTGAGGTTGGCGGTTTGAATCCTGGTCCCACCACAGTCATTGCTAGAGTTCAAATTCAGTGACGCACAGGTTTCAGTCCCAGCTGCTATAGATGAATGTTCCTGTTGAGTCTTTTGGCAAGACACTTAACCAGTGTATGAATGTGTGAGGGGGTTCCTTGATGTAAAGCACTTTGCATATCTTTTGGAGCGCTATAAATGTCAGTTTTTACCACTTACTAGTACTGCTAAACCTTTAGTCTTTCTATACACATGCTATGTTTAAAAATAAGTCAATGAATATTATACAGACATAATTAAGTAAATTAACAGTACTTCATCATTAACTATATTGGCTTTCCTAACTCAACAAAATGTTGTGAAAAATGTGTGGGATGTGTAGTTGCCAGGAGTTCATGTGTAAGTCACTGCAGTATGTCTGTCTTTACTGCAGTGGTTAACTGTTAATTAAAGTTGCGTAAATACAAAACCGACATGGGTTTGTCAGTCTATAAAAAGAGGTGTGGTCTTCTTCATAAAGTCGTCTTTAGTTATTAAGTTAATTGTGACCCAACCTCACCCCTCAATAATACGCATTTTCAAGCTTTTATATTCCTCCTGTGGGCTCACCACCTGCAGAGGGGTTCATAGGGGGGTCAGGTGCTATGAGGATTGGGCTATGAGGATTAAGCGGGAGAAGATGGATGGATGGATGGATGAAGCTTGTATATAAAATCATCAAAAACAGACCTAGAAGTGATAGCAGTGTTTTCATTGAAGCTACAGTTTTTCATTTATTTGATTAGACCACAGGGACAAATTCTCACTCCACATGTATCAACAGCCCGCCACCTTAACAATGAATCTTGCCTGATCTTGGAATTTAAACAAAAATGGCCCTTGTTTGTACTATGATAAAAGACTGCTGGAAAGATGCCATTGTGGTGTAGCTGTGGCACAAATATGTACTGTTGTGTCCTTAGGCAAGACTAAGGACTCCCCTTTGCCTATATGAATGTGGCTGTGATGGCCTCAGATGATGTTAAACTTAAAGTGCTATACTGCAGAAAATTGACACTTGTGAGATTTAAACCCTCCAAAATGCTCTGTACCACCTTGTGATATCATGAAGCAGTAAAATTTCAAGCCAACTGACCTTTAATTCAGTAGAGATCAAAATTATTCTAGTGACGGTGTGTGGGGTTTAAAAGACAGTGTAGTATTTTCTGTTTGAGAGCGGAACTTAGCCTAAGGATTTGTGTTAAACATGTGTGAATGAAACAAAACATAACTCCAGGTATGTTTGTGATGAGGAAACAACATTATAACATAGATCAGTTTCTTGTTTTATTTAGTAATGTATTTTTTCAACACAAACAGTACATATAACTCAATGGATATTTTCTATGAACTACATAATGCTTTGAGTATGTTTTAAAATGTAAACTCATTGATTAATGCCTCAGACTGTAACATATCTGCATGAAAAGTATACTGCATAAATGATCCATTCTGGTGTCCTGGGACTGTGTACGTACTTCTGTATTCTTCTCAAATACATGCCTCCTTTTCAATATGACATTTCCTTGCTTCCTCAAATAGGGCTGCCCTGACCCCCTCTTATGTGCCACTCACAAACTCCCATGATGCAATGATGGCTCGGAGATATGCAAAAACCTCCGTGCGTAGTGCATAGGGTACATCAAAGGCATTTTCAATAAGGCACATATATTATACAGTACTGCAGTGTCCATTGCAGTCGTATGCGCAGTATGAACCATAGTTTTATTTATATCCCTAATTTTAAAAAATGACGCAAAGAGGCACAAGCTACAGAACCATTCAATCTGTATGCACGTATGTAAACAAAAATCATCACTGCCATTATGTCCTTGGGCAAATCACTTCACCCACTTTGCATGCACATTGTCAGGGAGGCCAATGGCACTTTCAGACACTTTTATGTTTGCTATTGGGAGAGTAACCTAGAAATAAATGAAGGAATGCACCAAAATTGTAAAACCATTGTAGAAAATATTACATGGTGGAAGAATCCTAAAAACTTTAGTTGACAGCTATTTCTGCAAAAAAAAAAAAAAAAGATGGAAAAAAAACTCAGTTAAACTAAACAAACGGTTATATTTTGTCTTCTGGACATTTACACTATCATTGTTTGCTTTGTGTTTTAAAACATTCTTTGGGATTAACTATCAAAATGGTTACGTATACTGGCCAGTGTCCATAGAGATACAAAAAATATATAAAATAGAGATGCAAAAACAACGTCACTGGGGTTAATACATTATCACATTATTATAGCGTTAGAATTTAGTTTAATATTACACTATTTTCTGATCTGTTATATTGCTGCTTCCTCAACACAAACATACATGGAGTTGTGTTTTGTTTCATTCACACAAACCCTACATATATAGGCTGAGCTCTTCTTTTAAACTGACAATGCTCTTATACAACAATACGGGATGTGCATCACTCTGTTTTTAAACTCCATACACCTTCATCTAGAATCATTTGGATGTCTTTAGCCCTGGAATTGCCCATGTCTACTGAACCAAAGGTAAAATTTAGCCTGTTGAGTTTTGGGGATGTAGACAGACCAATAAACTTGGTTTTCTCAAACATGTGCGAATGAAACAAAACACAACTCCAGGTATGTTTTTGGGGACCTAACATCATAACACATCTTAAAGCTCACTCAAGTCATATCATATAGGCAATAGAGAGTTTAAGATGTTAAATACTAAACTTTAACATCTTAAACTCTCTATTGTCTTAACATTAGACAAACAGACAGTCCCTTCTATATGGACTCAAAGTGGGCTATGAGAAGCATCGCAATTACATGACGATGAGGACAGAGAGACGGCGAGAGGGGGAGGGGTGTGTGGGGTTTAATGAATACTCCAGGGATCACCAGTCATCGCCATGGAAGAACAAAATGGTGTGTATGACATAGAAGCTTCCTTTTAAGCGACAATAGCCACAGAATACTGAAAGAGGATAGCGCTGGCGAGGAAAACAAACACACTTGACATTGATTACAGGCCTGAGCACACGTGAATCTGTTTACAAAGACAGCAACATTGTGCTAAAAGATCTAATGGATTCTCTATGACAGTAATGTGTTTGGCTGGATGGTGCGGGGCGCTGGGAGAGGTTTGTGCGTCAATTTAATATGTTGTCATGAACACAAAGTAATTTAACCCAGACAAATGTATTTTTCTGTTTCTAAAAATACACATCGGCCTAATTATCGACCTTGTACAATAACGTGAAACATGAACATAAGCCATCGCTGTTGTCATAACAGAAGAGCCATAGAAAACATGTCTAAATATAGAGGTATTTGTTGTTACAGAGGCAGAAAATAACTAGTTCAGGCTATTGATTTAAAAGTATACGCCTTCTTAGTACTTAGGCCATTGTACTGGTGCAAAATCAGCTTTAGGAAATAAATGGTAGCAGCATTTTCAAATTCATCTGGATAATGTGTTTGAAATTGAGACATTAGACTGCTATCTAGAAGTCATTTTGAGTCTGAAGGTTTACTGGTATACTGGAGAAACTATAATATACTGCCCTGAGCTAGATTAGTCATGCAATAAGTGAATTCAATTATGAGCTGAAACTGCTTCCTGCTATTCTGGTTTTGAGTCATTCTAGAAAAAAAATGATGGTATGAGCGGCCTCACTTGTATTTTTATTAATTCCTGGATGTATTGGCAGAGAGCTCCTCTTCAGAGCCCTCCATCTGTGCACCTGATGAGGGTTCAGGAGCAGAGCCTCAGTGGTGATGGGTTCAGTCTGTTTCAGTCCTGCAGCTGTGAGGCCAATGACACACTTACATTTCGACATGTGTAGATCTGTGCATCTTTGACAGGAACAGGATGAGGCTTTAAACCATTTATCTGGAGATGTGGAGATGGTGACGAATGGTTTTGAGAAGCCAACACCACCACAAGAATGAAAGGCGGAAGATAGATTTTTATGTTTTGGTTTTGATCACAGAAATATCGATGAAGTGCAATATTACCTGACGACCAAGACACATTGACTGGCATCCTTAAAGCAGACCTATTTATTTATTTTCTTAATTTGTAATACTTGTAGGATTCATCAGCATGGTTCAATCATTTTGGTTCAACTTTTAAAAATTAGCTGTTTGCTTCTGTGATCTGCAGCTATCCATCAAAGCTGCCGACTCGTTGTGATCACTTTTACTTACCTACTATTATTTAAAATCTGCAAATTAGAAAATAATGATCTATGGGTGCCGTACATTATAACTATAACAGGCTCAAGCACAATATGTGATCTTTAATCCTGTTTGTTGTTTTAGACATTTGATCCCAAGGGTGTGCAGGATATGCAGTTTGATTCGATAAAATTGAATTCTGTAGAACTCAAAACAGCATCAAGATCATAAGATGAGCTCAAGAACTGTGAAAAAATGGTATTGGTGAACCCTTCAGGTTCTCATTGAGTGTCTGAGATTCACACTATGTCTGTTGGAAAGACTCTTGAGGAATTGGTTTTGAAGAGTATGATGGCTTGCTTTAAATTGCAGATATAGGCTACTGTACGATACTGAACATAAATTATAAATAAAATTCCACTACCCCTCTTGTGCAATTTAATGCAAATAACAGAATATGAGGACAAATTTGACTCTGATTTCACTTTTTCAAATTTTTAATGAACAAATTTAAAAAGCACATCGGGAGATTTCCATAATCATTGAAATGTATCCTGGCTGTGTCACCATCACATCTAGTTCAAAGTGGTGGAGCTTTGAAATCACATGACGTCATTGTTTCCTATGGCGGCCCTGTTACTCTGTCAGACTAATGAGGCAGCTTTATTAATAGTGAAAGTGCTTGGGTAATTACGCTCCCCAGTGCACTGCTGTGGTGTGAAGTCGGAGTGGAGAACTCCTTGCCTGTCCCGCTGCATAAATCAGCATGCACGCTTACAGGCACTTACGGTAATGTGGGCTAATGCGGGTGGGTGCTTGGACCTTTACAGATGGGTGCTGCATGGGTGACTCCTCCAGAATACATAAGTCAGGCAGGTTTAAATTTTAATGCTATATTTTTGAAAGATAGAACGTAAAATAGAGTAACTTATAATATTATATAATATAACCCTTACAGCCATTTGAATACCCAAATTTATTCTAATAGTTATTACATTGAACTGCATTTACTGAACCTAAAAATGCTCAGTTGCAACTAAAAATAAACTGTATTGACTAATCATTGTTTTTGGTGATTACTCAGTTAATCGATAATCATGATTATTTAGGGCATAATATTATCATTAAATAATTATGAGCATTTTAGAAACAAATTTAGGTCAGTTCCAATGACTGCAAATTAGTTAATCTAAATGTAAAGTGCTTTTTATTTACAATTGTTTATGTCACGGTGGCTGAGTGGCAACACTCAGGCCTCACAGCAAGAAGGTTGCGGGTTCGATCCCCGGGTTGCCCGGGCCTTTCTGTGTGGAGTTTGCATGTTCCGCCCCGTGTCTGGATGGGTTTCCTCCGGGTACTCCGGTTTCCCCCATCAACCCAAAACATGCCCACACCCCTATGAACTAACATCAAGGACCATGTTGTCCACCCTCCTGTGGGCTCACCACCTGCAGAGGGGTTCATAGGGGGGGTCAGGTGCTATGAGGATTGGGCAGCATGCTGCCCCCGCGACCCAGCCGGATTAAGCGGGAGAAGATGGATGGATGGATGGATGGAATTTTATCATTCAGAAAATTAGATTTTCCAGAACTAGTCACATTAGAGAAATGATGAATTGCGTTTAAAATGTATTTACCGAATACCTGAATTAAAATGTATTTTGTATTCCTTACATGGGCCAATTGGAGAACTGTATTCTGACTATTTAAAGTTTACATTGAGTTGCATTATATTATAGTGAGAAAACATGTAATATCATCATAACCAACTTTATTTTTGTTGTTATGCATTTATTTGTCTAGATGGAGATGAAAAATCACAGAGGAATTAATTTAGGAAAGTAACTGTATTCTGACACCAAGTGAAATAGTAGCTGTACCGGAATACAGATGCTCAAAATTAGTACTCAGAACACATGTTTTTGGTACATGTATTCAGTTGTGAAGACAAAATGTGAAGTATGTGAATGAAAAGAAAAGAATGATTTGACTATTAATGTCCAAAATGCTAAATACACACAATAATTATAGCCATTAACTGGCTCCATTCAGATAATGTAATGTTGTAGGTGGCCAGGATGAGTCAAAGCATGATCCAGCCCCTTTAACTGTAATCCACAAATTACGCTCACTAAAAACAAAGCTTCATTTACATGTTGTTTTAGAAATATTGGAAAATAGCCATTTGAATATTTGGAACTGCTTGCACTGGGGGTGGATGGAGACACCGAGGCGCTGCTTGATGTCAAAATGTCTTTGGAGTGAATAAAATGAGAGCTTGACATGAGCTCAGAGAATCCAGGCTTTAATGGTATTTCTGCTTGAATGGAGAAGCAGTGCAAAGTGACAGGGCTCTACACAGAGACAGAACAGAGATGTGGACAGTCAATATAGAATTCTGGCTCACCCCATGCAAGAGATATGGCATTCATTATAACATATGGGAGTATTGGACTTGATTAAAAGCATAAATAATTAGCACAGTATTTCAAACTCGTACCGCGCAGTCTGAAAAGTGGAACACGCTATGATGTGATGAGTAATGACGTTCAGTGACATCTGACATCATGTTTATGTAAATACATGTAAATTTAATCTTATTATTCACGCCAATAAAAAGATGTAGGGTTGGCCGTCTGTATGAGGCACTCCTCCCAGCTGTAGATCCCTTGTTTGTGTGAAGAAAAACGTGATGTCTACAGTCTCTGCTCTCTCACTCACAGCTCAGAGAGAAGAGTGATGTAATATTTGCAGAGACCCATGCTTTGCTGGATTCACAAAATATATATATATATATATATATATATATGTGTGTGTGTGTGTGTGTGTGTGTGTGTGTGTGTGTGTGTGTGTGTGTATATATATATATTGCAAAAGGGAACCAAAATGTGATCTAATCTAAAAGAAAAAGGACTATATTTTGGTTGCTGGGATATCTTTCTCCAGATCCACTGTTATTCTCCCCGTATAGGGAATTGTGTCCTCTGCATTTGACCCATCCTTCAATGCCACTGGGGCAAACTAGTCAGAGCAGTGGGCGACACAGTGTAGCAGCCGTGGACCCATCTCCAGATCTTGAGCTGGGCTTGGTCAGGGCTATAGCTGGACCTATTACCTATTGTGCCAGCTCCTATTAGACGGTAGCCCAAAAATGGCATGCTGTTGTTTGCTAACCAAACATTTGTTAACTACCACATTTATATCTTATAATTATTACTTTTGGGTAACACTTAAGGCCTGTGCTTATTTACACATAGGCTATTATCAAGTTGTCCAATATTGTCATAAATTGGAATCATTTTCTAAAGCGTTAAAACAGTGGCTGTTGTACAGTCAAATATGTTATGCTATGCTATATGTTATACCATGTTTAACAAAATTACATTTTATGTTGAGGGGTTGGTTTAAGTTTTAGCCTCTAACTTCAAATGAACTGATTGAGATTAATTGTATGTATTCTAGTGAGTGTGCTGGTCTTACATGTTTTTTGTGTGATTGTTGCTGTACTTGTTGACTGTTGACATCAACCTGATGATGGAAATTAGCCATTAGTCATATTTACATTTAAACTTTATTAATACATGCTGTCCCTTTACAAATAAATAAAATAAGAAATAGGAGTCCACTGAACCACTCACTATTTGTCTCTGTCTGGTGGCCTAGGTAGTGCTGCATACTCAAAAATACTGTGTCTAATAAACTAAATAATTACTTATGAATGCAAACTTTAAACTATTCACACATCAGTATCAATACTTTCTAAAGAACACACTCAGAAGTTCACTGTTCTACAAGTTGAACTAAGTGATAAATGACTACTCCTCCCTAAAAGTTGACATTGATATAGACAAACAGCCATTAGCACTCCACTTACAGCTCTCTCCTCTGTTTCTGTGTCCGTGAAACACAGTAAACATAAGTTATGGAGAAGGAGCAGTAATCAGTGTGTCACAAACCAGCCCTGCCTGTCATCTCCAGACAGGGGCTCCTCTGCGCCTCGGCTTCCTCTCCTTTGTGTGTCCTTACAGTAGAGATAATGGACAGCCCGGAGGTGCAAGGGGGTGCAGGGGGGCTGAAGGACCCGAGGAGGGGCTTTGGGTCAGGGGGACATTAGGTGACATGGAACCCACGCTACACAGACTCAAAGTAGAGGGAGGTGTGCAGAAGAATTCAAAAGACGGCTTCCTATAGTGCTCAAACTAGTAGTATGACCTTCAGGACCTTCTCACTGGGTTGTTATGTGATGTGAGAGGCCTCCACAGTCCTCCATACTCCAGGGCTGTCACAAAAAACACACAATGTGATATAAAAACATATATCAAAACTCATTTCAACAAGTTGGCTATTAAAAAATACACATATGGGACAGACACATCTCAGAACTAGACCACAGCTAAGAACCTAAGAACTAAGGCCACATAGCAATATGAAAGAAACTAGTATTATTAGTAAAATGTGTGTTTTTATTATCATTGTGGCATCAAAATCAGCATGAGTATTTCTTTTTTTCTTTGAATCAAGTTTCAAATATAGTATAACAACACTGATCGTGGACATTCACCAAGTCCACAGATGCGACACTGTGGTTGTTCTTGCTACTCACAGGCTGCCCCTTTAAGATGGGTTAAATCACAATATTCCCTGTGGGGGCAATTATGTATTACATTGGCTTTCATGGGACAAAACTGTGTATCAAGCACTGGGGCCGAAAATGTGAAGATAATGGTACAGTTAACAGCACATATTGAGTTTGGTGTTGCTTTCAGCCCTTATTTATTGACTTTTATTTTCTTTACCATTATTGAACCAGGAGATCCCATTGAGATTTAGACCTGGTCAAGGTAGCAGCCAAATAGAACACAGTAACATCCCAATAATATCACATTATAAAACCATTTGCACCTCATATATGCACGTCTAAGTCACCACACTTTTTATAATTTCCGTGAACTTCTCAAGCAACACCACAGATTCTTTCTGTAAATGATTCCAAGACCATGGTGCGATGTTGGAAAAGGCAGATTGACTTGAATTTGCATAGATTTTTCTTGTATTCTGATGTACCAAGGTGACCAAAACGTTCACCAAAATGAAGGTAGGGATAAAATCAAGGTGTTTACTTCTGATTGCGACCTTAACCTGATTAAGGTCATTCTCAGACGGTGGCAAAGGTTTGGTTGTATTTGCAGATTAAGAATTAACTATGACAGTATTCTAGTAAACTCTACAAAACAAACAAAAGCAGATGTGAATAATAAACAGCAGTGGCCTCTGCCTTCACAAAGCTTATACCCTCTATTCCTGCTTGTTGTCGTGTTATTTTTCCCCTTGCAGTCCGTCACACCTGTTCACAGAGGAAGTGGTGATGTCAGACACTTCAGGCTCAATGCAGGACAATGGTGGCTGTAAGAACGCAACAGGTCCAAGATGGGGGCACTGGGGGCCCGTAGTGGGAGGGGCCCGCTCTCTGAAGATCCTCTGTTTTATTTATTGGGGGACAGTGTGTTTTGGGGCCTCGGGTTTGAGCACAATAACACTTAAGGCTTCAAGTTCCTCCAGCTCCGCTCCCTTCTGCACCTTTCATATAGTACATCATATGGCTGGAGCTCAAAGACGCGAATTTCCCATCTATTTAGACTCCTCTGTAATTACCTCAAGAGAGGGACGGACCAGAGGGGGGCCACATATTAAAAGTGCCTCTAAAAGAAATACTCGGCATTCTTCTATCACTCTCCAACAATAAAAGAATGAAGAGGCAGAGGAGTGGAGGGAGGGGGCATAGCGCGGAGTTCCAGCAAAGTCGGACCCTCGGGGGATTGTGAATAAATTAATCAGCGCCGCTATTGGCTTTTATTTCTTGCTTCTGGTGTCATCTAATTGGGCCCTGCCTCGAATGTGCTCTGTGATTGGATGAAAACGAATGTGAGAACCAAGAGACCCCGGCCAACAGGGCTGACAGGGGCTAAAAAGGGCAGCTTCTCTCCGCGACGTGAATGAAGTAGAGTTTGGAGGGATTGCAGAAGGGGGGTACGGGCTGATCCAGGGGGGTAGACCATTATACAGCTACTAATAGAGATTTGGAGTGGGATAATTAAAACCAATGGGAGGAGGTGTTGGGGGAGCGTGCGTGTTTTCTTGCAGTCACATGTTTCGGCGAGGGGCCATGAGAGCTGGAGAGGGACAGGACGAGCCCCCGTACAACAAAAGCAGGGGATCTGTGCTCTCCAATGGCCAGACATCTGCCTCATTAAAGCCTGCACTTCACTGCACGCTGTCCATTGTCCCGGTGCCTTTCTGTTTGTGCACACTGCGTCCAAATAGCTGCATGGATACAATGCCACTGCGTACAAGAGCCAATGCTAGCCCACAGGAAGTGATTTACTGTTGTGGAAGAAACAAGACTTGAAATCAGACATAACTGCGCAGAGATACTGATACCTGCAAGACAGTGGGCGGACCAGTTTAGCTAATAGAGGCTAAACATCGTCGACTCAATGCAATAACTTTATGAAACGGTGGAAACTTGTTGAAGTATTGTTTATGTAGACCAATAAACCACAATACCCCATCTCAAAACTTTTCTGATTACATACAAGATATACCTACACACACAGAGCGAGAGAGATACTTTTACACAGCATTTTTCAATCGCCTTTACGTCTCAATCAAAGGTCTCAGTGGAGTTTAACATCAGGACTGGTCAGGTAGAGTCTGCAGATCCTGTGTCAAGGCAGTTTGAGGAGAAGACGACTCAAATGTGTCCCTCCTCTGTGTCTTTCAGCATCACATCAGTGTCCAGTTGATGTCTCAGTTGATGGTTCAACCCCCACCATGCACTGCAAATTGTAGTGTCATTGGTTAGGACAAGTGAGTGACCATGCCTAATTTGTGTTAATGCTGATGACTGGTTGTCAAAAGGTTTGTGAACACATGGCGGTATCAAGCAGGCTATAAAAGCAGATACAAAGCAGATGACAGACATGTTGCTTGACCAGCCAGTCCCTTCCACATTCTGTTTTAATCTAGAAGGGACTGGAACCCGACAATAGAAGGTTGACGACTTGAGACAATTCGACTACAGCGGCTCATTTGTATCACATGTCTCAAATGCAGAAGACATATCCTCTCCAAAATTCAGAATTCAGAACAAAATATATATCTTCTTTTAGCTGAGATAAGTAAAAGTTTGGTGCAATAGTTGAGTCTTAAAAAATCCATGGTGTTTCTTAGTCTTTGCTGTTATCCCCTCTTTTACATGTAAACCATCATGGTTTTTGACAGCAACATAGTAGTTTATGTTTCTCTGATTGGTTAATTTACCTGTCAATCATGCCCTGTGGAGACATGACACAGCTCCAGATCTACTCATCTATTTTGTCAAAGCATGTGGCTCTAGCTAGACAGGTAAACAGGCCTATATTGTCATTGTACGTGATGTAAAGTCACTTAGAGGTGGGTTTGAGCACATATGTATATCACACAATACACACAGAGCTAGTGTTCAGTCTGGACAGATAAATTCAGCACCATTACCTATAAGAACTCTCCAGGCTCCCCGGTAAAGTCTCAACAGCACAGAAGAAAGTGTATGGGCCTAATTGTCTCTTATGGGTTTCATTCCTCTCTATATTTTATTTGCAGTCTGCATTTGAAAAATAAATAAACCATGAAAAATATCCAGTGTCAGTGTGAAAATGTGAAAAAAGCCAACACGGCTCCACTGACTCTGGCTCCAGTTGACTTTTGTTGAAATTTTTCACCTCTGTCTCTGTAACTGCTGCAGTGAGCCTCATCATTTTGGTCTTAAAAAGCCCCTATTAATCCGCTCTACATGATCCTCATGTATTTATTTCGCAATTTTATCCATTAATGAATTCCTGTTCCACTGGGTCCAAATTCACCCCTATAACTGCTAGCCTTTTGAGCTTTTGTTTGACTGAACACTATGGCTACGTTCAGACTGCAGCCTGAAGTGAACCAAATCTGATTTTTTCACCCCATGCGACCTGTATCTGACCTTTGAATGACAGTCTGAACGGCACAGATCCAATTGTTTCAAATGCAACCCAGACCTCTCGGATATGTGGTGCTAAACCCGATACATATCCAAGCTTTTGACATGCGACTTCAGTCTGAACAGCCAGGTCGTATTCATCCAACCTACCGTTCCTTTCTGCCGACGCTGCTGCCATTGCCCCACAAAACACCATGGCCAAAAACCTCATCCTTCTCCTTCTCAGTCTCTTCCTTAAAACAAATAAGATGTACATGTTCTGGCTCCCGTACGACAGCAACTTTAAAATCGCCAGGTGCTGAATGCTCGTGTCCATGTTTACGCTACTTCCGTAAATGCGGGACACCTTTGGGCCATTTAAAGTTCACACTGGAGATCACATACAAGTCACATTTAATTAGAAATGTGAACAACCTCGCAAAAATTATTTCAGTATTATTATTTCAGTAAAGTATTTAAAAAAAAAATCTGAATTGAGCATTAAGCCTGCAGTCTGAGCATAGTCTAAGTCACACTCCCTCAGTCCACTTCACTTATGGTGTTTCCACAAAATAAATATCTAATCGGGATCTGATCCATGTGACCATAAGTTGATTTTGTGTCATATTGTCATTCATTGCTTTTAATTTTCACTTTCTCAGTCATGCTCTGAGCGTGTGACAGTCAATTACCAGTCAATATGAAGAGTGGACTGTCAAAAGAAGCAGAGAGTTTTGGCTCTAGAAAATTGTTTAGTAGAGATGTGAAATTCCAGAGTTTGTATGTCAACCATGTGTGAATGAAATAACACACAACTCCAGGTATGTTTGTGATGAGAAAACAATGTTATAACAGATTAACAGAGCTCTTTAAGAAATCCACTGCCCACTTCTATTAATAACTAACACAAACAACGTTGATTCATTTTTATTTCTGTGAAAAGCTTAACTTCAGATTGTATTCAGCCCACAAAGTTGTGAAGTGGTTTTATCGATTGGCAAATGCTTCACAGGCTTATATCAAGCTCCTCTTTCAGATGGGTGAGGCACCTTTGTGTACTGAAGAATTATGAGTAAACAGGAATTAAAAAGTGACCTGAGATTAATGTGACGGGCTGAGAACAAATCCAGCTTTGTCGGGAAGGAATGAAAAGAATATGAAAGATGACTGGTCATTTTTTATTTTCCTGTTTAAATTTCAGCGGTGGAAGGACTGAAGTACAAAAATAAAAGTACAATACTTAAGTACAAATTTTAGGTATCTGTACTTTATTTAAGTCAATTTTACAGTGGATACTTTTTACTTTTACATCAATACATTTGAGAACGTGTATCTGTACTTTTTACTCCACTAGCTTTTTGAACTGGACTGAAAAGTAAAAAGTACTTTATCTTTAAAAGTTCTTTATGGTGTGAGACCTTTTGAAAAGGCTGAGACTTTATTTTTTTAACGTCCCAAACAGCAAAATACACAAAAATGGCTAGAAAATGTAAGAAATCACTATCAGCTAAATTCTTTATCAGAATCACTACATTTCATCCTTAAATTCTTCTAAAATTTCAGCAAAATACTTTTACATTTTTAAACATATACTTTAATACTTTTGCTTAAGTAGATTTTTTTCATGTGATACTTTTACTTGAGTAACTTTTTGACTCTAGAGTACTTCATCCACTACCGTTAAATCTGAACTAGTGTACAAGTACACATCAACAAATCTGCAAACGTTGTGCTCTTGTGGTCATTTAAATAAAGAAAAAATAGAATAAAATTATTGCAAAACACCACTTCTGTTCTGATTGACATATACACATTTGTTAAAACAGAATATAGCCATAGGTTGACATGTAAGAAATCTGACAACTGAGTGCAATAATTATGTAAATACATGTTTATGAACAGCACCATCCTGGTTAACTCTGGCATATTAGTTTTCTGACGAGACAGGAGTCCTTCAAATTTTGAACGAGAGTCAAGAACAACATCGGCCTCCACACCCTTTGACGTCAGAGCACAGACGGCAAGGGAATCAAAACATTGCACTTAAAAGCAAAGCAACAAGTTTACTTCAAGGGAGACAAAAACAACTTAATGTCCTCTTTCACAACATCCATAGATTGTCTTTTCTTTCTTCGCATATATATTCTACCTCTTCTATGCAATTTTATGACTTTCTCTTCAAAAGGACCTATTCCTTTAAGTCATTTCTAATCTTATTCCTAATTTTATCCAGTTTAATCATGGACAAAAATCATCTCTAGCTCTGTATTGTGCAACAGAACAACAGTAAATCTCACCACTGTTTTACATTCTTTTTTGTAGTGTAAACTGACCATTTTTAAAGCTGCATTATGTAACTTTTTCTTGTAGAGGGCCCGGTAGTTGCTTGTCTCCGTGGAAATGTTATTTCTTCGCCTAAAATGTTTCACAGTATGACAACCTCTGTAGAGACAAGCAGGAGATGCCACCAGGGCAATTTACAGGTCAAATCTATGAAAAGGTGGCTTCAATTGCAGTAAGAATATATGTACCGGTACTTGAAATAAATTACGTTAGAAACATTTCATTTATGTTATTAGGTTCTTTTTTCAGACAAAGAGTGTTTTCATACCTTTCAGTTTCAACTGCTCACTAGTGATCTTCCTCAGAGTGGTCACATGAAAATGTAATATTTAATACCATTCTGGTGTACCCCCCACCGGCAAAGTTACATAGCGCACCTTTAAATCCCAGGTCTACTTCAATAGCATGTACAAGAGTGGGTGGAGTTATGGTTGATAGGATTAATGGCGTTAATTTAAACTCTAACTTCTATAACACACCATGACGAGATAATCTGAGCTAATTCTCCACCCTAATTACATTTGCTGTTCTTGTGTGTTAAAGGTGTTCCTGTGTTTGACTAATTAATCAGTCGTGAAGAGTCCCGAGCTGCCGTCTCTGCTGCTATGAGGACGCCGTGAGGAAAATGGTGCGTATTTTCAACTTTTCACTTCGTGTTTTACATCATACGCCGAGTCCAAAGGGGAGAAAATGAGACGACTTGTGCTGGAGCCTTTGAAGTCTCACGGACGAACAATGGGCCAGCCTCAAAGAGCTGCAGTCTTAATATTTAACCAGGACAATGTGACTCGCGGTTTAACCCCTCAGTTCATTATAGATATTATACATTGTGATAAACAAAGGCATATGTAGATTAAAGGGCTCATATTACATGATTTTCTGATCTGTTATAATGTTTCCTCATCAAAACATATCTGTAGTTGTATGTTGTTTCATTCACACGTTTAAAACACAAACCCTGCATATTTAGGCTGAGTTCTTCTCTCATACAGAAAACACTCCACCTTGTGATGTCACAGGACATGCTCCACTGTGGTTTTAAACTCTATACACCTCATCTAGAGTCATTTGGATATTTTCAGTCCTGGAATTCCCAGTTAAACAAAAGGTGAAAAGTAGCTGTTAACGTGAAAACTACCACTACGTGACATCACAAGGTGGAACAAAGAATTGCGCTTTGTAGATGTGGACAGACTAATAATAAAGGATTGCTCAAAGAAGTGTGAATAAAGCAAAACACAACTCAAAGTATGTTTTTGGTGAAGTAACAAACATGTCTTAAAGCTCACAAGAGCCAATCTTTGCTAAAAATTTTAATATAGGTGAGTCAAATTTCCATGTTTATTGACAGACATAATAGGCTGGAGAATGTAAACATTGACAACATTTGCTGAAATTAACCAAGGTTGTTCCTCTTATAACATATGTGGAATTATGAACGGTTGCCATGGAGAACCTCTGTGTTCAGACTCCCCCAACACCTCATTATGCAGTTTTGAAATGTATGTGGATTATTTTTGAATCTGATTTTATGTTTCTGAACTGTTGTTGCCAAGATACTTCACCCCCATGATCCTTTGTTAACAAAATGGAGAAAAATAAATGAAAAAAGAAGAAACAATCCATTCTCCATGAAAAACTATAAACACCAACAATGTCTAATTCATGGAGGTCAAATAGGCGACATTTTGAGGACTTTCCGATTCAAATATATAATTAAAATAAGTTTTATCATTCATGGCTATGGCTATTGATAGAAAAACGTGGATGAAATGGCTGCCCATATTTTGTTTATAGGTGCTTGATGCCATTTCCGCTCAACGTGATATAGTGTTAATATATATTTAGTGTCTTTTCCTGACATGTGAACCACTTGCCCTACAGTACAGTCCCCCTTCCTGGCCATATGTAAATCCATGTCATCAACTGTCTTTAAGCAAGAACTCACAGACTTGCAAACAGCCTCTGTCAAATAAACAGTCGCACCAGGACGACAGCCGCCTCAATGATACACATACCAATCTGGCAACGCGGGTTTCATCTGGAGCCCGCATACTTCACTATAGGACCAACGTGAATGTGGCCTTTGAAAAGCAAGGGCAGAGCAAACATGTAGCGCCTGGGAAAGGACGTCCAGAATGAGAGGGCTGTCTTCTGAGCGGCAGCCTGAGCAAACACCCAGAGAGGGGCTTCTCGAGCTGGGGAGGGTAGAGGGACGCCATGGGTGCTTATGGAGCTATGAGGAGGGACAAGGTTCTGCAACGGGACGGGGCTGTCACTGGTCAGGAGGTGGTCATAGAAGAAGAAGAAGAAAATGATATGATGCTACAGGACACACGTTGTACAGAGGTGAAGTGGCCATAGTGGATTTAGTGGAAGAGTGACCTTATAACTGGAAAGTCGGTGGTTCAATCTCAGCTCCGAACAGTGCATGTTGTTGTTGTGTCCACAGGCAAGACACTTCACAGATATTGTTGACGGGTATGAAAGTGGTGGGGTTGGACAGGCTGTTGACTGCAGATTGCAGTTATGGACAGACCCCACTGAACTGTTGTGGGAGCAGCTTGACCGTCTGATACACAAGAAGTGCCTATCCAGCCAATCCAACTTGTGGGAGAAGCTTCTAGAAGCGTGGGGTGAAATTTCTCCAGATCCTTCAACAAATTAACAGCTAGAGGCCAAAGGTCTGCAATGCTGTAACTGCTGCAAATGGAGGATTCTTTGACGAAAGCAAAGTTTGAAGGAAAAAATTATTATTTCAAATACAAATCATTATTTCTAACCTTAGCAATGTCTTGACTATAGTTTATTCATTTTGCAACTCAGGGTGGTAAATAAAAGTGTGACTTTTCATGGAAAATACAAAATTGTCTGGGTGACCCCAAACTTTTGAACAGTAGTGTAGCTTATCACTTTCAAATGTGTTTAGTGAATCAAGTACTTTAAGTTATTAGTGAGGATACTGTGAAATAAAAGTAAAAGTTGGCAGTATTATATGACTGCAAACATTTTTCCAGCACATAACAACGCTGTAAATAGCATGTTTGTGTGGCTGTAGTGTGAGTGACGGAGGGGGCCTGAAGTGGAGAGGGTGAGTGGGCGCTGGGCTTTAGAGGCTTGTTTGTCCAGCGAGGAGCGCACTCCGAATCGTGACTACTGTTCACATAGGCAGGATCACAGCCTCCACATCACAGAGCTGTGTTAGACCAGGGATTAGCCAACAGTCAGCAGCACCCCACTGCACCCGGCCTGAGACAGCAGGCGCAGAGGGGCTACAAACGGGGGGCTAGAAAACCATTGTTCAATTTATCATAATGCCAAATATTGTGAGGGTGATACCATAACTGTCTAAGTATTATTATTTTTTTGGTAAATATAAAAATGAATTAACATGTAGTAACAATCCAGATTTTTTTTTTTTTATACCTTTATTTACCCAGGAAAGTCCCATTGAGATTACTAATCTCTTTTTCAAGGGAGTCCTGCCATGCACACATCACTTTCATACTAGGCAATGTGGGTGAAGTGTCTAAGGACACAACAACAGCTTTTGCTACTGGTGCCCCACTGTGGCACCTGGAATTCCTAGTGGTCTCCCATCCAAGTACTAACCAGGCCCGGCACTGCTTAGCTTCTGAGATCTGACGGGATCAGGCTTTGACAAGCTGGTATGGCACCACAGACTTTGATGCCATTTAGTAAAGAGGGGCCATAAAGAACCACCCTTGAATCCCCAAGACCTTGGATTGGAATGCCAAGCTAAAAGATGAAATTTGGGTGCATTTTCCAGGATGACTACACACAGAAAGGCCTTGTAATGTCTGGGAATTGATTCATACTTTTAGCCATTGTGCCACATCAACTGGATAATTATGAGTACATTTGGCACAAAGAAACCTGCTCAAAGAGGCATTCATACATTAAAAGTGCACTTGTTTCCATTACTTTACGTATTTTAAACATATTCAGTTACAGGTGTTTTACTGCTCAAAAATACATCCATCTTTCCACAGATCTGACCTGTTACTTGGGCTAGAGGCATTGCAGGCCTGAAATAGATAAGTTTAATGTCATACTGTGGGACATTCTAGACAAGGCAATATCATCTTTACGGAAACAAGTAATGAGCGGACCCTCCACCAGAAAAGTTAAACAGTGTGCCTTTAAAACGGGGACTAAACCTGGATTAGACCAAGACTAAACAAGGACTAGAAGTGCACCAAACCAAGTCTACATCAGGACTACATCAGGATCAAACCAGGATCAAAACAAAAGCATAGTACACCGAGTTAGCATCATCATGCCGTTAGCACAGTCAAATTCTACTTGATGCAGAAACAGTTGGTGGCTCTCCCATTTCCCGCTTTCCGCCTCATTATGTCCTGGTGTCATTCTGGTCTGGTACATGGTCCTGAGGTGAAGTCTGAGCTCTGAGCCAAACAGATGGTCCACTACAGTTTAGGAGCGCTGCTTTTGACCAACAGAACAGCAGAGTCCGGAGCTGCCAACACAAAACACCCTCCTATCCCCCTCAACAATGGGCCAAATGTGGGGGCTAAGACACTGCTCATTCACTGGTGCAGCTGGCCCCCATCCCAACAGGTCTCCACACAGCAGAGGCTCAGGAGAGGAGCGCTGGAGCTTCACAGGGTGGCCAGCGGAGGGGTAATCCTGGTGCTTTGTTGGCCAGTGTTTTGTTGGAGCACCTGTTTGTCACCTCCGTGCTTTGATCGCCGCTGCTCTGGTTCTGGAGCAGGAGTTGTTGATGGCAGTTTGCAGGTTATACTGGTTTCTGTGTGTGTGTGTGTTTGCGTCTGTGTGGGTAGAACATAAATGAGCCTTTTAAAGTCGCAAATACCAGCAGTGAGGGATGGAATTGATGTGTTTACCAAAACCACACTTTGAAATGGTGAAATTATGCAGAATTATTCCTTTCTGTTCTCTCATCAAAAGCTTAGTGAGGTACATGCAACCCTTTCCTGTATTTTACCCACATATGTGTATATATGTGTATGTGTATGTATGTGTATAAGCTTGTTTCGGCAGTTGTTAGGTAGTATATCCTTTATTATAGTGAAGTGTATATTGGTGACCTATAAGGCTGTCTATGGAGAAATGGAATCTATGACATGTTTTACGCCAAGGACGGCTCCCATATCCCCACAGTGTAAACACAGGTTCAAATCAAAATACACATTGGTACGCACACGTACACAGAAAAATGCTGCGTTTCATATCAAGGTGTGAAATTGCCCACCCAAGCAGTGAGAGATATTCTTACAAAACCATATATCTTCATTTAAACCGCACCAGTCTCTAAAGTGTACCCAAGAACAAGGTCATGGCTCAGGGATGTGTGAGAGAGATTGGGCAAATATTGAATCATTTCATTAAAATTCACAGTGAACAGAGCCCCAGCCTCTCAGGGCATGTATGTGCTAAACCTGCTGTTCCCCACTCACATTTAAATCATTATTTCCTCTGGGCAGAAAAAACAGGGGTAAAGCAAAGGTTTCAGTTCAACTGCACCTGCATATGCAACATTCAAACAACACTGTGAAACAGGACACATTAAAAACCATAGAATGATGATTTATCTGAACAACGCTATTCTCAACCCTGTCATCTGAAGGATTGAAATCAGAGCTATGAAAGGTCTATTTTTAGTGAATGATGAAAAGACAATATAGCAAATGATAACTACTGTGAGATAAAGTTAAGGTGAGAGGTTTAAGGGGTTAGAGGCTAGGGTAGGATAGGGTTGGGTTAAAAATTATTTTTCTTTTTACTTTTAGTTTTTAGTTTGCATGCCTGTGGCCAAGAGCTATGTTAGTAAGTTAATATTTCTGCATTTTAGTGATTAATTTTGGTATTCATTTACAGTGAAGCCCAATACTTCTCAAGTAATTCTTTCATGAACGCATTATTATGATTTGGATAAAACCTAATTATTGAAATAATGCCACAAAACATACAGATTTTCATTCTTAAATATCCATGATTATAAAGTTTATGATGCCAGCTAGTTGCAATAATGTCAAATCCTCCCAAGAGCCCCCGCAGCATCTGAACTATGAGCTTTAAAACAGTCAAAATGGCAGCTTGGGAACTTCTGGTGTTAACATTTATACTTAAGTGATTTATGTTTTACAGTAGAAGCTCCTTAGACCTTCTGGCTCCCAAAGTCACTATCCACTGACACTCACCCGGCTATCTTCCCTGTCTATCTTCCTCTGTAGTTGATGCGCCCCTACTAGGCCCGTTAAAGTTAACAGCCCTCCTCCTCCTCACAGAAGCCCAGACAAGCCCTCGCCAATAAAAACCCAAATTATATCAGTGCAAAAGAGCCACAGAGGAGCCATTTTCTTATTGGCCTCTGCATTCCTTGGTTTAGGAGAAGCAGTCTTGCGTCACGTTGGAATAACTAAAGGGAGATTGTAAAAAAACGTTAGCAGACTGCAGGGTGGGGTAGTGTTAGTATGACTGGGACATTTTAGTAGTCTGAGTGGACTTTTTGTAAGGGGGTGAAAAGTGTCTTGGCACAGCCCATGTCCCGTTAACCTTGCGTCCTCGTCTGTAGTTGGCAGCCATTATTAGACTGGTGACTGGAGAGCTGCCCACAGTAATATGCCAAGCTAAATGTGCTAAAGCTAATGGAACGTGGCCTAAAGCGCTAGTGTCATGGAAAGTGTCACAGAGTAAGAGTTTTAAGGCTGCATTTTTGACACAACCTCAAACGGTTACTTATTACAATATTGCAACTACAACTTTAAAAGAGTTCATGACGTAGATAGGACCAATCATCATGGGCGACAGTAGCTCAGAGTGTTTGTCCACTGATCCAAAGGTTCGAATCCTGCTCTGAATGTAAAAATATTGGTTGAGCGGTCAGATCCACTGACCCACAGGTTGGCAGTGTGGTTCCGTCTCCCACGGATGAATGCTGTTGGTGTGTGCTTGGATAAGACACTCTACCCACCTCGCCCTCAGTGTTTGCGTACGTTGGTGTGTGAGTGTGTGTGTGAATGGGTGAGTGGTTCCTTGATGTAAGAGTGCCTTAAAGGAGCAAAAGTGACAAAAATGTGATCACCACTGCCCATTTTACACACACAGACTACATTATCATCAAATATTTCCACATTTTAAAACACTTGAATAAATCAATTGCCATTTGCATATCAATTTTAGTTTTACTTCTATGTCACATGTCTTGGAACTAGCAAGACACACATCTGTTCAGTTTTCTGACGGTTGGTTGAAAATTGGGCCTATTTCAACAAATATTTAAAAAAGAGATAGATCACCAGTTATTCCGTACAATCATTCTTCAGTTTTTTGGTTTTTTTTGTGACTGCGGACATGCTTGGCTCTTCCCACATTTTTTTTTATTTTCTTGACCTTTACAGAATTTTTTTTTTCCTCTGATTGTGGCTTACCATCTTTTTCCTATTTACACAAACATACCCCTTTAATCTCTTCATAAAGGCCCTTTTTACTGCTGTGTCCACCTGGAAAACACCGAGTCCTGTTCCATATTTCCATTTTTGGGCAGATTTAACACTGGCCAAAGTACAGCCACAGGAGGGATATTAGTGTTCGTTTTCATTAGGCGCTCTGTGGAAATATTGTTTTTAGCAAGTACAGCCTTTCTTATGTATGCAATGTCCACAAGGAAAATATACTTCCTGGGTTAGTTATTTAAGTATAATTGATCTTGAATGGACTGTTACATAAGGGTAATACAATCAAATGCCTTGGAAAATGGTTTAATTACATACTGTCTCTGTTACTTGTCCTTGGCCACTTCAATCATTTGCCCACCTCTATTTTAAGGAATATGGTAACTGGAGTTTTGAAGTTTTCCTCTAGAGTTGTGTTAAATAATTGTTCAACATTTATATATTCTGTTTTGCTCTTAACATGAAAAAGAAATACTTAACCCCAATATACTGCCAGAAAAGTTACACGGTGCATCTTTAAAGGTGCACTAAGTAACTTTTCTGGTAGACGGTCTGCAACCTGTCTGATTCCATGTAGACGTTATTGTTTTTTTTTCCTGAAATGTTCTACAGTATGGCATTTAAATCATCTGTCTCCATAGCAACAAGCAGGGCACATTACCAGGCTAAGTTGCAGGTCATATCTGTGGCGAAGTGCGCCCGCTTATAGTAAGCATGCATGTTTTTGCTATAGTTTTGAGAAATAAAAACATGTGTAAATAAATAAATACAAGATTTATTTGTTTAATGCCATAATGTGGAATATCCCAGGCAAAGAAATGACATCTCCATGGGGACAAGCGGATGGCAGATTCTCTACCAGAAAAGTGCACAGTTTAAAGTTATCCTCAACACCACATCCAATTTGGGGACTAAACCTGGACAAGCATAAACCCAGTGTCTTCTTCCCAGGGTTAGAGACACAGACAGTGACAGTGTGTACAGTGACAGCTATGAGGAGCTGCCATGGTCCAGATCGGGGCACTGCGCTGTCTGCCAGGGAGAGTAAATATTTAGGGTCACCTGTCGCACACTGGAAAGGAAAAGCAGGACTCTCACCAGCGCTGGAGATGTGTTTGTGTTACGTACCATAACAGACAGCCACAGTGAGGGCCCAGAGCGCTCGTGTATAAGAGGGACGTCCAAACACAGGGTGAGAATTGATGAGGATATAAAATTAAATTTCTCTGTGTTTTTTTTTTACTGATCTTACAATAGCCCTGAAGAAAGCTGTCAGAAGGAGTGGGCAACAAGTCTGCACCAGTTCTAGATCTTTAGCCATCTTGCTCTCATATTAATTAACCATTTCAAAATCGTGTTACAGACACTAAAACTGATGGAGGGTCTGCCATCAGCTTGCCTCCATGGAGATTTTATTGGCTTGCCCAGAATGTTCAACCCGTCTTGTTTGTTGAATTCATTGTTTTTTCACGTTATTCAGACTAATTCGGGTTGTATTATTTTGTATGGGACTGCCACTAAGCAAATAAGTTCAATACGGCCCTTAAATCTGTTTAAAAGCCTCCCAGAGTATCCGTGCAGTGTTGACTTGGTGGTGCATGAACATTGAACATTTTAGACAAATGAACCTACTTTATGTCATATTTAAGCTGCAAAAATGTTCTCACTTTGCCATGGAAATGAATGAGATCCCCATTTAACTGTTTAAGAGCACTGAGAAACAAAAGTGGGTGGGTTTTTTGACTCAGGTTTATCATGAAAGTATATAGCTGTTGGAATTATACCCTAACTCCTAAGCTGGATGGGAGTGGAAACATCTTGATTTCAAAAACAGCATCCAGATGATAACTTCAATTCAATTCAATTTATTTTTGTAGCGCCCAAAATCACAACAACAGTTGCCTCTAAGGGCGTTCCAAGATTTTGATGAGTAAACATACACACAGACATATCAAAAC
Organism: Odontamblyopus rebecca; assembly: GCA_030686955.1. Taxonomy (NCBI): domain Eukaryota; kingdom Metazoa; phylum Chordata; class Actinopteri; order Gobiiformes; family Gobiidae; genus Odontamblyopus; species Odontamblyopus rebecca. The sequence goes on along the minus strand of CM060670.1, from coordinate 17,368,667 downwards.
AGGAATAAACAACATTCATGTAAAGCGGCAAATGAAACATCGTCCAGTCATCCCCTGTCCTTAGACCCTCCTTCTCCCCAAGGAAAAACTCCAAAAAACCCAAGAACCTGGGAAAAAGAAGAAACCTCGGGGAGAACTACAGTGAAGGAGAGATCCATTCCCATGGACGGACAGGCTATAGATGTCCTCTCTCCTCTCAAACTCTCAAACCATTTCTAATTTATGAATTAAGTGTGTGTTCATGGTTTATTAATAAGAATTAATAATTTACTAATTAAGATGTAGCTTATAAAGTGGTACGAACAGTTTCTAATTTGTTCAAAATTCTTTAGTCTCCTGAACTTTCTGTGTGATGTACCATTTCCCCTGATCAAACTCTAGTAGAATGGTGCTTGTGTGGAGCTCTAATGGAACAGAGACCAGCGGGACATACCTGAGACTCTTTGTTTAATGACACCATGTCCACACGTGTCTTCGCCCTGGGACACTGTGAGACAAGAGGCAGACATGCCCTATCTGTCTGTGTGTGAACGCTGTGGCATTCAGGGCACACTACATAAATCTGAGCTTCTCACTTCATATAAACAGAAGTCTTTAAATACAACAATGAAGGTGAATTGAGGATGGGTTCATTCACTGTCAATGACTCTTTACTTATATATTTTGACTGGGCTTGGATCCTTGTCCATGATATGTCTGAAATCCTGTCAAGATAATACAAAAAGCAAATGAGTAAAAAAATTTAGTTGATAAAGGAATTTGGAGTAAAAATCTACTATCTATCTACAGTACTTTTTGCATATGTCAGCTCTTTGGTAAACTATTTGCATAGAAATTGGCATGACAATCTCTAGCAGTAAGAACTTCTTTTTTTTAAATAGTTTTGTAACTGTACTTGAACATTTGACTTAATATATGGTTTCACCCTCAAGGTCTTCACTTCTGTATGAAGAAAACATCAGCAGCCTCCTCTTATTACTCACCTATAGTGCAACACACACTGCACATACTGCAGACTGCAATCTTTATGAGCCATAAATCCCCCTGGACTGACTCAGGATCAGCTGAGATTCACAATAAATCACATTCAGTAAAAAGTATATCTATACAGAGGCAGGTCAAGTTTACCAAAGAAAAACTTGGCCAGAGGTAGGTGGTTCAGGAAGGTGATTACCTAATACTGCCAAGGCTATCTATGTGAGTGTATACTTTAAATACAGCTTTTTAAATCAGGGCATATCATAATTTTGAGTTTTGCAGTTTAAAGGACACAACAACATGTGTTCAGACAAGAATCTAGCAAGGGTAATCAAACTAGTCACAATTCAGCTCACAGATGCATGTAAAATCATTTGAGTTTATTTGAACATTTAATAGGTGTCTAAATTCTGTCATAAATTCCAGTTCAGTTTTACAGTGCTATGTTGTGAAAGCCTCAAGAAGCTAATTTATTGCTTGAAATGTGAATCCAAAGCTCTAAACGACTGGAGAATGTAACTACTTTCTGTCTCTCTTAATATATTAGGTGCATCGCATTTAAATCTACATGCAGAGGTGGAGACAGCTTTCCAGCTAGAAAGGGGTAACTGTGAGTGTAAAATAAGGTTTGTGTGTTTTTGGGACAGGCTCAACACTGAGGCCTTTTAGAGCGGACCTGAAAGAGCCCCAGAGAGCAGTCACCAAAGGAAAACTCACTGGAGACATGCAGGAGACATGCAGGAGACAGAGGTAAGAGCAGCTCATGTGTGTGGCCTATGGAGCGTAGACACTGTAAAACTGAGCATGGGGCATAACGTCAATTCTAAATATGTCAAGTATAATGCACTCATATTCAGATTACATTAAAATTGGAATATTAAAGGGATAGTTGGGGGTCTTTGACATGAATTTGTATGGCATCCCCGTCACTACATTCGTCAGCACCTCGGCTCACCGGACGCTGTCGGGGGGTAAGTCAGTGTTGATGCATGACACTGCTGACGGGGACATACAGATTCATGTCAAAAACCCCAACTATCCCTTTAAACAGAGTTTCATAGGTTTTTATCTAGGAAAAAACAGAATTCATATATTTCAGTTTTTAAGTTCACCAGTTTAGTTAATAATAATAGTTATAATAGTTAATGAGGAAAAAATGAGTAAACCTGTATAGAGCAACAATGGAGAAAAGAGAGATAAGTCAGGAGTAAAACCTAGGAGGATGAAACCAGGATTAAAGAAGACATGCAATCTTTCACCTTTAGGATTTTATATATGTTTAGGGGATAGAAGTTTGTCTATTGACCTCACATGTTTTATTATGTCACTGTGTCAGAAAGGAGTAATTGCAAGTAAGTACAGAAGAATTTGAAGATAGGGGGTAAGGGAAACCTGAAAGAGAAAAGTCTGAGCACTCAAGCCTCAAATACAAGATTACACAAACATGCATGGATCAAAATGCAACTTTTTAGATAGTAAGTCCCTAATGAAGTAACAAAAAAAATCCCAAATAGGCAGTGTCCCCAGTACCCACCCAAACTACTACTCCAGTTTTACAGTGCACTCATTCATAAAAACACGTTACCCCTTTCACCCGGTAAGTAGCACAGGAGCATGACCCCCGACCTTATCATTACTATGTTTTACAAGAGCCACAAGACACGGTCTGAGTCCCCAAAGTGGAGTTAGAAAAATAAACTCCAGGAGAAATGCCTGTATGTGGCAGTGTTGGGGATAAATGGTGTGTTAGATGGAACATACAAAGTGCCCCTGTGCTGCTGCAGATAGACTCCACACTGTGACCTGCACAGTCCAAATACCAGCCTTTAATAGTGAAAGATGGTTTTACTTCTCTGGACCAAGGATTCATAAACAAATAGAAAGATATGTTCTGCTCAAACTGTAAACAAGTTTCAGACAAGATTGTTCAAATGCTTCCATCTTTTGCTGTCCTAATATGTGTGTTGTATGTGACTCCATTGTTGCCACTTTTAAACTCAGTGGTGGGAAAAATAATATAAACATGATACACAAATGTTGACTCCTTAGGGTTGAATAATGAATAATGGCACAACTTTATGATATATATATATATACATACAACAAAGACTTTGAACTTTGAGCTAGTTTTTGTGTTCTAGTCAATACGCTCAGTATCAGTAGAGATTAACCGTATACCAGGACCGCACATCTGTATCTGACAGTTAAAAAGCTAATTCTATGGACATTAAAGCAACCTATTGGAACCTCAGGAATAAATAATCACCCGGTCACACTGTGATGTTGTGCACGCTGCTTTAATGTGCACATGATGTAATGAGATATGACACCAGCCAAGTAATTATGTGCAAGAGGCCTAGCTGTGCCACCTCCAAATGCATTGAGTCCATCTTAATTTAATATATAGGACTCTGCTTAAGGCTATGAAAACAAACAGAGCAATCCTTAATCATGGAAAAATTATTCATTATCTGAAACTGCTTCTTTGCTTCTCACTCTACCGAACATCTTTATTTCAGATAACAATGCATAATGTATTGGATGTATATTGTGCCGTTCAAGAAACCCACAGAGCATTATTGCATTGTTCAGACAACCAATCACGCCCTTAGTCATACTAGGTAAGGTGGGTGAAGTCTTGCCTAAGGACACAACAACAGTATACAAATAGACCCAACTGCGGTCTGCCATCCATAGTGTCAAAATTGGAATAGCTGTATTGCTTATTTGATCTGTCGTCGCTTCAGTGTCAAAATTAAAATGCAAAGAGAATATGGATATTTCCATGTCAGTGCAGACAGTTGTGATAAGCCCCTATACTCTTGCTCTAATGACAGTCAGGTCCAAATACATATGGCCATGCATTTTTCATGACTTTGTTGCCGCCTCAGTATAATTCAGCTCTTCCACACATTTCGCTGTGATTGGTCGACACAGATGCTGGTGCTCTGTGTTGTCGTTAGCGGTTTCTGAATGAGAGCGAGTGGCAGCTCTGAAGATGATTAGTTTAAGGAGGTGTGATGTTTGAGGCTGGTATTTGGCAAATGAGGAGAGAAACCGTGATTGACGTCAATGGACCGAGACAGCAGCATGACTAGACTAATCAACTTTGCACCACTTTAGGGAGAGAAATTATAAAAAGTGACACAGAAGAATTAAACCTTCAAATGGAGGATATCGCTGCAACTGTGGGCCTTAAGCGGGGTCAATTCTCCAATTTTTTGCTATGGTTTATGTCCAAAGAATCAAGACACGCCAGAACAAACAAAATAATTTCCTATTTTAAAGATGCGGTATGTAACCTTTCCGCTGGGGGTTCTATCATGTGGAAATGTTACTGCTTCACTGGACTTTTTTTTTAATTCTAGGTGGTTTTATTGTGTCTCAGAAAATGCATTGTTGTTGTAAGGTGTTTCCACCGAGGTTCATATGGAACATGTCAAAGTAATAACACCTCCCTGGGATAAGCAGGTGGCAGACCCTCCCCACAGAAAAGTTACATAATCCACATTAAATCCTCTCATCATGGCCCACCCTCTCATTTTTGCACCCATCCCATTCACTGTCCTTGAAACCTAAAGTAAGTGCGGTCTTGTTCCAAGTCTGTCCTCTGTTTTACCCACTGGAATCGCACTATATCATTTTCTCTAAGCCAGTCGAACCTCTATTTTTTCCAACCACTAATTAATTATAATTCAGCGCAGTGTGTTGCAGTCAGGCTAAAGGAATGCCTGCAGAATGGAGCCATAAAGTCGACTATTGGCAGAGGAGGGGCAGAAGGACCAAGGAGGAACCAAGGGGGGCCAGGAACTAAAGAGGGACCAGGGTGGACCAAGAGGGACCAAAAAGGGACTTGAAGGCATAAGGAACCTGAGAGGGTCCAGGGAGTGTCTGTGCAGTAGCCCTTGTTCATGGAGGGATTTCAATTTGACCAAAGCAGACAGTATTCTAACAGGCGTACACTGTGCACAATACACAGACTATCCCTTTGGACCCTCATTTTCATTCTAAATAAAATGTTTTGAAATCTGTGTGGTTGTTACTATGTGTTGATACGATAATGCAAAAGTCTGGGACATAAGAAGCAACATTATGGTTTGAAATGGCATGCAAATACATTAATGATGATGGCTCCTATTTTCTAGAACATAGTTTATGAAAAGAATGTACTTAATTATTGCTATCTCTATACCTCCAATTGTGAACTTGTATTCTCATGTACTTAAAATAGTCAAAAGAATCAGAAGTGTCTAAATGAGTTTCTTAAAGTCGTGTGTTTGTCCGCATTTGAAGTGCAAAAACGGCCTGACTTTGCATTATCCTCATATTGCACATGAAAGATAAGCTCTTCACTTTTATATTATAGACTTGCATATAGAAAATCCCAGCATTTATTTCGTGCACGGTCTGCAAAAAAAGGCTTTCTCTGCTCTCTCATCTTTGGTTTGTTATGTTCCAATGTTTACCACAAAACATAAAAGAGACACACTTTAAATTACAAAGTTACAGTGAACTGCAGTCTGTCATTTTCAAAGAATAGTTCTGATCCTTTGAGCCATGACTTTCCATGTTGGATAGTTTGTGGTGTCATTTGTCGTGCCAGTGTCCTCATCGTCCCTTAATCTTGTGTTCTTTTACTGAGTGGGTGGTGGGTCCCGACTTTCTCATTGTCATCACCTTTTCGTATATATTACTGTATTTTACCTTGTGGTTTAGACTGATTTATTCTTAGACTTTTCACCAGATATGTACATGTACTTTTCAGATCCTCAATTGATGAAAATAAAACCTGGGCCTAGAACTACTTCTACACTTAGTGCATGAATGGTCAAACTAATATACTTTGTGTCTTTATTTATTTATCTTATACATTTGACCCATCCTTCAAAGCTACTGGATCCAACTGCCCCAATTAGTGGTTGCACGAGTGAGAACTTTATCCAGGATGGTGGCCAGGAGTTAGCTGGAGGATTCTTAGAGACCTTAGTACACATAAAGATACCCAGAAACACGTAGAAAAAGCAATACCCCATACCAGCTTTGGAGAACCACTGTATTAGAGGATGATTTATGAACAAGCCAAATGCATTCGCCACAACCTTCCCTTTAAAACTAGATACATTTCCACCACCAGCATCGACAGTAGTTCCCACAGTAGTTCACACACTATTTATCACTGTCGGTTGTGCTACAGAAGAAGACCAGCTCCAGACCGTACGGGCCCAAATCCACAGTTAACTTTTGTCTCAACACCGCAGACTGCAAATGAGGCGGAGGAGTATAAAATGCAAATACTGTGCCATAGTTTAATGAAAGCTTTCTGAGGTTTGCTTTTCCTGGACAGACCATATCTCTCTGCATAGTAACACTGCTCAGCCCATTTATGAGTCACTATGATTGGACCTATTTCCTGGTACTATGGTTATTTTTAATTTGTAGTTAGGGAAGTTTAATGCAAAGGCCAGCACAACAGACAGGTGCTGCTTTGGTACAGGAAGTGGCTTGCTTAGTGTGTCCAGGTTGAGATAAAGTTTGCTGACAAATGATATCATGTGTAAGGGGTGTTTTTCTAACAGCTCATCAAACACTCTTTCAATCAGTGTTAAGTAATTAGTCTGACAAAGTGGCCTCAGTCACCCACTTTAGTAGTGAGTGAGGAGAGAAGGATTTTTAAGACAAAGTGAACGATGCACTTAGAGACAGTTTAACTATTGAGGCAGTCACGTTTGTCCTTGTTTGAGCAGTGGTGTGTGAAGTATTTCTTACTTTTACTAAGTAAAAGTACAGATACAGGGGCAAAAGATTACTGAAGTAAAAATAATCACATGAAAAAATCAACTTAAAACTATTGAAGTGCCTGTTTAAAAAGAGTAAAAAGTATTTTGCAGAGATTTTTTGAACAATTAAAGTAGCAAAGATAAGGAATGTAGCTGATTTTAAGTGATTCATCCATCTTCTTCCACTTTATCCAGCTGGGTCGTGGGGGCAGCAGTTCGCCGCCTAGACCTCTGTACGTGACCCCTATGAACCTCTCTGCAGGTGGTGAGCCCACAGGAGGGCAGACCCACGTCATCATGGGTGACGTCATGGTCCTTGATGTTAGTTCATAGGGGTGCTGCATGTTTTGGGTTGATGGGGGAAACCGGAGTGCCTGAAGGAAAACCATCCAGACAGGCAAACTTCACACAGAAAGGCCCGGGCGACCCGGGATTTGAACTCACCGTTTGATTTCTTAATTTGTCCAACTGTTCTTGTGTATTTGGTTTGCTCGAAGCCGAGATGCTAAAAATAAGTCTCAGACATTTCAACAGCTCTCAAACCATAAAGAAATGTACTTTTTGTTTTTCAGATCTAAAGTGTAGCGGTGGTGTATAGATGCATGCTCTCAAATGTATCCTCTGTAAAACTGACTTAAGTACAATTATTAGGTATCTGTACATTACTTAAGTATTGTACTTTCAGTTTTGTACTTCCTTACCTTCTGCCACTGCTTTGAGTGTGGTGTGCAATGAGCAAAATGTGATTGAATGAATACACGCTCCGAGTCCAGGAAGGATGTTTGTAATCTGATAAAGGGACCAGAACTGAAATGGTCCTATGATACTAATGAGAAGAGGTTGGCGAGGCTGAGGAAGAGGATGGTGGTTCTACTGCAATAGGGATGGGGTAGAACAGGGTTGAGTGGGGTACAACCGGAGGAAAAGGGTGCAAGAAAGGACGGAATGAATGGAAATTCTTCTTACTTTGAAACAACGTGGTCATTTGCACATACCGTACAACTGAAATTAAACACAGACACAAGACGATATTAACATTTAACTTTACAATTACTGCAGATTGTCTTGGACTGTCAATCCCCAGACTGACCCAGCCTTCTGTCCCATTTTGCAATGTTTTGCTGTTCATGAAAATCACAAATGTTACTGCTCAAACCCAGATGTATCCTAGTCTTAAATATAATCCCTTTCTGGTCACCGGGCAGCTGTTGTGTACGTCTGCTGTCCATTTTCCACGGTCCTCTTCGGGAACAGTGGGATGGGTATGGCGTGTTTTGGTTGGACGTTTTTTACGGTAAAGATCGAAAAGTTGCCTTTATAGCGCTTGAAACCAGAATAACACACTGGCCACACTCAAACACATGGTTAGCATCCTGAAAGAGCGCTGTATACTTTAACATTAGGGGAGGCCATTTTGGGGACAGCAGCTGCACAGTCCGACCACAGCACAGGGAGGCTATTTGCTGAGCCCAGTTTAGGAGTGTGTCTAGGGGACGTCCTGCAGGGCCCCGGGGGTGAAAAACTGCAGTCCTGTCCCATTACTGTTCACCACCACAAACCCCAATGCTGCTGATGTCTTTAAAATAACAGGCGTAAACAAGCCAGAAAGGAATCGTGTAGGTGGAGGAGCTAGTTTAAAGTAATTGCTTTAAAACTAGGCAAAGTAAAACAACTTTTAGATGTGTGGAAGATATAAGTTTACAGGTTCCTTTCTTAGCCTCACCATAAATTAACGAAATGTATAAGTTATCAACTAGTTAAATTAACCAACTGGTTTTACTTAGCTTTTCAAGGTGATGTTTCGCTACAAACCAGGAGCTCCATCAGGGCTTATGTCGGTGTCTGTGAGTCCCACCAGATGTAGCGGTAGATGGTGACGTTTATGTGACTTCCAGCTCTGGGTCAACAGGGAGACATATGAAATATGAACACATATGAAATGTTTAAAATGTGACAGTTATTTACAATTTAATTTTAGTTATTTATTTTAATATTGATCCATTGTGTCACTTTCCGTAAAATACCTGCTTTTATTTTTGGCTGTTGGTCTTGTGGAACAACTGGAAGTGAACACTGTTGTTAAAGAAGGAATTTTAGGTCAACTGTTCCCAGCACATTCCCAATGCCAGCCCGTTAAACTCTCAATTATCCACTCCTCTGTCCACTTTACAGGTTTGTATCAGACGCCATGCAACGGGAAGACTATTTTAACAGTTTAATTTGCACGTATCTCACAACACATCCTCAGCCCCTCCTCCCTGTGTTTTTATAGATATAAATACACGCCCAGTTAAAGCCGTAAAGACTCTTTTATTGGGACATAAAACTTGTTTCCATCAGCACCACACTGCTGCCGTACACACAGCCATTTTGAGACTTTATAGTTGAATACTGGCACGAGAGGAATTTGTCCATCACAAAAAGTACCCAGGTTTCTCATTGTTTGGCTGTTGCTCACTGGGGTAATGGTTTAAGGTTGGCATTGCATTGGAATGGTGGAGTCCGAAGTGGGTTTTATGGGCATGCTAAGAAAACCTTATCTAGAGTTTTGCGTAAAATATAAATCAAAGAAATGTTGTAGTTCAGATACATTTTGTGTAACTGTATACAAATTGGCCAAAAAAGTGAAAGTAGCAGCAGAGAGTGGGGAAAAAATCTGCATTAAAACCAACACAGAGATTCAACCACCAACCTAACTGTTGTTGACAATCTTGAGATTGTGTTTGCACGATCAGTGAAGGTCAGAACCTTTAGCACTGTGTATACTGACTATACTATTACTACAGTTTAACAAAAAAATGCATACAACTAAGCACTGCTGTTTTGTAGCTACAGTTTAGATAAAGAATCTTGCTTCAACATGTTTAAATCATGCAACAATAACTCATGAAGTGCACCAAAGATAAATCAAAGATAGTAAAGTATACTATTTCCAGCTAGTGCAGTTGCATAAGACAGTAGTGTGATTCTCTCTTTGCTCAATGTAAACAAAACGTCTCAGAAACGTCTCCTAGGGGAAAGTGGCAGAGAAGAAAAAAACTGGCAACGAAACAGTGCATTTCAAACAAGCCGAGTGTCGCTCCAGGCAAATCAAGGTGCAGCGATCCAGTGGAGGATTAAACCAGCTAAAAATAGACAGATTTGAGGTGTAATTGCTAAAAGTGGATTGTATGGGAACAAGCCAAACACTGCTCCCAATGCAACCATTCATCCACTGAGTTCGACCTTTAACTGACAACTTAAGGGCTGTGATGAGTGATTTCGAGATTGGGAAACCGTTGTAAGAATGCACTGTAAAAATATCCACTATATTCTGTTACTTTGAGAGATATGGAAAATTCTTGTTAAAAAATAACCAACTGAGATTTACAAGGTTATTAGGCAGTGTTGTCTGGTCATGTATAAAATATGAAGAATACAATTTTCTCTCTGCATTGACTCATCCTTAAGAGACATGGGTCTGTAGCTTAAGGATTCAGAGGAAACCACTTAAACCAGGGTACAATACCATTTTATCCATCTAATCATTATTTAAATTGCAGCAAATAATAATAATCATAACAACAAATTGGTAAACCAAAGACAATGGATTGCCAAAATACAATATACAAGACAAACAAGGAAACTGTGCACCATTTAATTAAAAACTAGAAGAAAAGATGAGTTTAAAGCACCAAAAAGCTGACTAATACGATTAATGACTTGGTCCGTGTAAAATGTGATAGAGAAGTTGCATTTCTGTGCTGTGCTAGCCCCCTACTGCCAGCTCAGTCCTTGTTATCAGGCCTCCAGAGGTATAATACTCCCTGGAACGGAAGCAAAGTCAGACTTGACTGGACAAGACTGGAATGGACAATATCACAATGCCTTAAGGGTTCTCCAGGTTTTGGGTCCAGTGCTGATGGTAAATAAACTTCTCCTGAGTTAGAATTCCAACCTTATGTGTCTTCTTCCAACCCTGGGGCTACTTCAATTTATTCAACAAGGTGTGGGGCAGTTTTGAGTATTAGAAGGTTAGAAGCAAGAGCACAGAGCAGAAAATATTCAGTAAACTTTTCTTGATGATATTTAACATGCCAATAGCTTAACCACCTCCCACGCGTATGCAGTGATAGTATTCTGGCTCATTTTCATCTATGTTGCCATAGTAACGTGGCACTACTGGTTCATCACTTTCTGAATGAGATGTTGCTTGACAGTTTCCAAAAATAGTAGCACTGTCAAAGGTTTAATTGAAGTATGTGAAATATGTCACTATGCCAGCAATTCAGCATCTGTGTTACAATGCTCCGCCCACTTCTGTCTGTAAGTCTGTTCTGATTGGACAGATATAGGCCTATAGGCTATTATCATGTGTCAGCAGTATAACCCTGAGAATGATCATGGTCAAAAGGAAAGAGGGTTGATTTTTGATCTAAGGGTGCCCTCGCACGACATAAAAAATGTACCTAAAGTGGGAGTATACTTTATTTATACTTTATTTACTTTGAGTATTTCGTCACATGTAGTGACAGTAGCGCAGTTTGTGTGTTTGTCCACTGATCTGAAGGTTGGAAGTTTGAATCCCGCACTTGATATAAACATCACTGGTAGAGCAGTCTGATCCACTGCCCCACAGGTTGGCGGTGCGATTCCAGCTCCCACAGATAAATGCTGTCATTGTGTTGTGTCCTTGGGCAAGACACTTAATCGATCTTGCCCCCAGAGTATGCAGACAGTGGTGTATGAATGTGTGTAAATGGGTGAGTGGTTCTGTAATGTAAACACGCTTTTAGTGCCTTGGAGGAAAAGCGGTGTATAAAAATGTGATCATTTACCATTAACTAACTTTCAGTGAGCTATAACATTCCTCATACTGCTGTGTGGCATGCACTGGAGGGAAAGGTGTATTCAGAAAGACCATAGTCTATTTGAGCATTGAACCCACAACCTATAATAAAAAGAAAAGAAAAGAAATCCAATATCTCTCATACATATCTCTCAAATTTCTTCTGACCCATATTCCTTTACCCTCTCCCCTGGTACTCCACCTTTTCCATCTGCTCAGAGAGGGGGGTATGGTGGTGCCAGACAGACCCTCATAAAAACTCATACCACAGAATTAGATGGGGAAATATATTAAAACCATTTATCCACATCTAGACTCGAGTGAATGTAACTGCTGTGAAGAGATGGTCATTATCCCAGTACAGACAGGAAACTTGAACAGACATTTTAACAGCCACAACTCATCCAGAGAGTCCATGTTGTCACGTTAGGGAATAAAGCTTGTGTGTTTCTATAACCTGTAATGAATGATGAAATGTGCTCATTAGGGAACTCCTAATAGACCAGTGAGATTTAAGGTAAGAAGCTAAAGAGTTCTGGTTCAGGTGAGAATGACAGAAAGTAGTTGTTTAAAGCAATTACTGGGTATGCCATTGCTGTTCACTGCTATTATAAAGTGGATTATAAAACGTACCTGTGCAGACAAATTTAATTACAATTCACACATACTTTATACAACTACCCAAATTATCTATAATTTCTCAAACTCAACAACAGAATTAAAAATGTAATCAACACACAAATTATAAGTGTACAAAGACCAAATTACTAATACTAGCCTATTACTGCTCAAACTACTACTATGGCCTTAAATTCTGCTAAATATTATCTCCGGTTAAAGGGGCACTGTGTAACCTTTTGGATGTGCAGTATGCAAGCTTTCTGTCCCCATGGCGATGTCCTTATATACGCTTATATACGTTGCCTTTATTCCATTACCAGATGTCACTTGATTGTCTCCATGGGGATATGGTTAAGTTTGGGTTTCATGCCATAGTGTGGAACATTCCAGTAGTAGCCATAGGTGATGCACTCTCCACCGGAAAAGTGCATATAGTCCAAAGGAACTGCTTCTGAATTACAGTTAAATTGTATTGACCGTTTGATGCCAGACCTAATAGACCAATTTATAGTCTGGAAAAGTCAAGCAGGGACACTCCACTATCATTAGAAGAACATTATTACAATTTACTTCAATAGCAAGTTCATAAAGTCAAAGCAATTTGCCCAAAGCACAGTGCCAATCACAAAGTGAAGTATCTATGAAATTATCAGTGGTGATGATTCATTGTATTATTCGTAAAAGCACCAATGCCAATTTTGTATCATTATGGAAATAGACATGGTTCATGAGGTTACCTGGGGTCTTCACAATTACTTTTACTAAAACGAAAGGCAAATGTAGATGATACAATGACATACAACTACACCGCACTATGTACAACTACTTTGTGTACCTTATCTATCTCAGTGGAGAGAAAAAGGAGGCACTGGTCAGATCTGTGCAGATGCGGCCCTGCTCATAGTACAAATGCTTGTTTTTCAAGATAGATAAAGAGATAACTCAATAATTCTCCATGGTGACAAGCAGGTGTCATGGTGCTCAGACATGCTTGTATAAACCAAGCACAAGCTTGTTGTCTAGGCTCTGTTATTGACAATGGTGCATTGTCTGCTGTTGCACAATAAAATATTTTGCGAGCTGTATAATAATATTTCATAATGTGCATCATAAAATGCCAGCTGTGGATATTAAATAAGACAACATGTACTCTTCCCATTGAGTTTGTGTCAGTTTTATGAGCCTCTTCACTATAAATGAAGTAAAATGTACAGTGAATTGGCTGACACTTCACTCATAAATTCAACATGTCCGCCCACAAACTTCCAGTTGTTCCATTGTGCTCTGAGCATCTTGTGATAACAATCTGAAAATATGTGAGTGCTGTGTCGACTCAACATCACTGTCAACTATTACTAGAAGTACAAACTCAAATCTATTAGGGTTTGGGTTAGGGGTTAGGGTCTTTTAGACACCTGTTCACATTGTTTCATTGTGATACAGATATTTTCAACTGGATGTCTTTCCTGATGCGACTGTCTTGTTATTTATCCAGGCATGGGACCAGCACCATCGAGTGTCATCTTCAACTGTAACTTCTGCTACTACAGCAAAACATCTCATGTACAGAGTTGGAAAGTGACTGAATACATGTAACAAGAATGAATACTGAATACTAATTTTGAGTACCTGTATTTTGGTACAATTACTTGTTCATGTGGTGGTTTTCAGAATGCATTTACTTTTCTAAATTCAAAATAATACAAGGCAATATTTAATCACATAATTTAGGCTTCAAACGGCACAAAATTAGTAAGAAAAATATAAATCTCAGCTCTTGTGGTGCGTGCGAGTATGATTTTTCCTTCTCTGATCAGTGGTGAATAAATGCATAACAAAAGGTTAAACAAACATTAAGATGTTTTTAATCCTACGCTGCATTTTTACAATATAATTTAAATACAGCTCTACAGTATTCTGAATGCAGTATTGGCCCATGTATCTGAATATGTTACAAAATACATTTTAATGCAGGTATTTCATATTCAGTAACTAAGTAAATATTCTTCCCATTTTATTCTAACTTTGAAATTATATGCTATTCTATTTAAAAGACAATTTAAGCACTAACACTATAACAACACCTTAACAATTCTTAAAATGAAAGACTTAAAGCTCATAATGAACAATGATAATAATAAGGCTTCTAAGTTGTTAAGTGATAGTGTTAGGATTTGGATACTAATTGAGCTCATCCCTAATAAAGTGTTCAGTATGATTTCAGTTTATCGCTTTATGGTGTTGTTATTATTAAGTCTTAATCTGTTCCCTGCCACTACCACATAATTATTTCTCTGTACTTCTAGTTCTGATCCCCTAATCTCATAAGTCAGTCCTTAGTGTTATCAAAGTATTTCCCAGCAGTGATCAATGGTGTCACCTGTGTGGTATGTGCAGGTTGTTAGAACAGGTCTAGAGCTCTGCAGGAGAATAATGAACTGTCAAAAAGCAGAGGGGGTGTGGCAAACGGGGAGGGGCGGTCCTAAACAGTGTCTCTGGAGGATATAGTTATTGCTGATGCAGTGGTTCTGTTGATCGGATAAGTCAATATTAATTAATACAGATGGGGGCAGCTACAATTAAAATGATTAAAATGCAAAATGATACAGTGAGTTCTGGAGTTCTTGCTACTTAGCAGTTGAAAATACCACTGATATGAATTAAAGTTCAAATATCCTGAAATGTCCTGGGACTACATCAGTCAGTAAAGAGTCCAAACAGGATATCAACTGAACCGATATCATAGAACAATTACATGATACTGCAAATTTTCCTGAATCAGCACTGATATTACAGCTCAGTATGGGTATCGGTGCATCCCTAGTTAGAACTTATTATAGTTACTACACGTTAGCACAAAATGATAGCCTTGACACAGTGGAGTTCAACCAAACTGATAACATCTTAATTGTCTTTGTAAAAAACAGTTCTAATACCTATAGAATATGAACATGTGTTTTGCCTGCATTATTTACAGTGATATTTGCTATTTCCTGGAGCTATGAGATCATCAAAATCCAATCAGCCTCCTGTTTCTGAAGCGCCTGCCTAAATCTGTGTTGTATTTTTTTAATATTCTTTAATTACATCGCGGCTGTGGGTCCTGTAATTGCCTGAACTGAGAACAGCACTGGGGCAGGAGGAGGGAGCTGCGTTCCATTAATAAAGCACATATTATAGTTTATGTGAGACAACGCTTTGGAGGAAGTGTGAGTGTTTTGCCTCTGGACCACTCTGTTTAATTAGCATGCACTTGGGCAGCCATCTTGAATTTCATGAATGAATGTGTGGGAAGAGCAGCTGCTGGGGATGTACTCACGTTTACTTATTTACTACACAGAGACAGAAACTGAGGAGATATGACCCATTAAAACATTAAGTAATAGCATAGGATGTAGAAGAATAAGAGATAGCATACTAAAAAAGATGTTCAGACATACTGTACACCCGGCTGATGATAGCAATTTAACATATAAAATAAATTGGCAAACACCACCAAATTCTAAATTCGCCCATAAAGTTCCATTTCTTCCACTGCACTGTGCTCTGAGCATCATCTGAAAATATGTGAGAGCTCAACTCAACATCACTGTCAACTCAAGTCTTTTTGGGTTGTTCCTTTGAACTTTTAGACTCTTTTTTCACACATTGTTTCATTATGATATAAATTTCCAACTGAATGCCTTTCCTGATGCAACTGTCTTTGTATTTAACCAGGCATAAGACTAGCACCATTGAGTGTCATCTTTAGTTTAGAATAAATTGGCAAACCCACTAGGGCACTACTTTTTAAAAAGCAGAATAAAGGAAAGTGCTTTCTTGGGCTTTTGGACCTGCAGCCATTTTTCCTCTGGTCCTCTAAATAAGATGAGACGGGTTTTGTGTCTAGACAGAATAATGTTGCCCAGAGTGAAACAATGGCCTGGGAATCTTTTCTTTTGTGCTTTCTCGCATATAAAATATGAAGAACATCTAAAACAAAAACACAATTACTGCCTAAATGACATCAAAGGCTACAACACAATTTGTTAAGTTCAGGGTGGGACCTTAACAGCTGTGCTTGACATCTTCATTTGAAAAGTGTTTGAACTAACTTTAGTGCAGCCTCAAATACAACACAAACTCTAGTATAAAGGGAACAGATACATTTGAATGCTTTTATATGGCACAGAATATACAGTAGGGCCTAATGAGTGTCCCAGTCAAAGCTCCATGGGAGCGTCCATCACTCGGACACTCTCCCACATGAAACAGGCTGCTCACTTTGAAGTGTGAGTCTGTCTGAGCATGTGCAGAAGTGACCACATGAAGAGAGCCCATTAAACAGACACCAGGCCCACAGCACTCCACTGTAGGGAGTATACAGTGCTCAGTGTACAAGGAGAGACAGCATATGAGATTTTTAAAGGAGCAGGAGCTGAATAATGCCCTGAACAAATGTGCTGAAATATGATAGGCAATTACATGGAACAACTATGTAAGACATTGTTAATGTGATAATTAACATAATAACAAAGTGGTACAATACTGCAGATGATCTGGTTTTATTTCTCTTGGTGCTAACCTTTTCCAGTGGTGGTCATTTCCATTGCAACAGCAAATGATCGACTTCATGCTGAATGTCCAAATACTGAAGCCAAACGAGACTGCACCTGGACTACATGCCCGAAACA
Organism: Odontamblyopus rebecca; assembly: GCA_030686955.1. Classification (NCBI taxonomy): domain Eukaryota; kingdom Metazoa; phylum Chordata; class Actinopteri; order Gobiiformes; family Gobiidae; genus Odontamblyopus; species Odontamblyopus rebecca. The sequence goes on along the minus strand of CM060670.1, from coordinate 17,351,790 downwards.
CTGGATTCTATAGCAGAAAACAATAATTCACAATGAAAATATAAAATATGTCTAGAATTGGCAACTGTATGAAAATTAACTTTTCAAATTGGCTCCTGTGCCCCAAACTTTGGTTGTTGTTGTTCTTGTATGTATATGCATTTCCCCCCAATTTTTTCTTCTGCAGTTTACTCAAGTTGACCATTTATAGTGCAGACAAAATTGCAATTGCAAAATTGGTGCAATCGTAATATAAAAATTGTTAGGCCTATATCAGTTCAAAATTAATAATAATAATAATTAAAGCTGCAAGTGGTGTCAAACGGCCCTCGTACAGCCCATGTTGAATTTTCATGTCTATGCTAGGGGGCTCTATAGTGTAACTTTTCATAGGCTTTATAGTGTAGTGTATTCAGGTCGAGAGCATGCATTAGTGATTCTGCATGACCGCAGTAAGCTTGTGCGTGTATTTAAAAAAAAATATTTTTGTGGGTAAACTAATCTGTTTGAGCTTTCTCGCATATAAAATATGAAGAACATCTAAAACAAAAACACAATTACTGCCTAAATGACATCAAAGGCTACAACACAATTTGTTAAGTTCAGGGTGGGAAATAAAAGAAAGTAAAATAAAGTTGGAGCTATATCTATATGTCTCATATGTCTGACAGTGACTGAGCAGAAGAGACCTGTGCTAGTGTAATAACAGATGTGATTAGATTAGTTTAAAGCAAATAAGTGCATCTATATATAAGCAACAGTATATTTGCTCTGAAATAACAGTATAAATGTAAATTTAATGCTTTTGAATCTTTCTCTATATTTTCTTCTCTACTTGGGGATTCGTACAAGTCTAGGCCATGGACATCAACCATGTGTTTGTTTAAATAGTTTAAGCCCAATTAACAAACACAGGACTGACAAAGATGTACTGTCCTCTTGTAGCCCCTTGTGGTGAGCACCAGTATGATGAGGACTGGAAGAAGCTGCCTCTCTCCGGCCGTCATCGCCTGTTACCTGCTGGTGGCCAACTCCTGCTCATCACTGTCTTCAAGTGAGGAGTCCTCTTCTATTACCTTCGCCGAATAAGAACATAGATATTATTTCCCAATATCAATAAAAATGTTAACCTTTGTGTCAAGGTATTCCTTATTCCAAGACTTCCAACAGTATTTGAAACTTTAATTTGTGATCTAATGTTGGTAAAAACCTAGATGTTTAGATGTCCCTTGGTACCCAGGAAATATGGTGCAACTGGCCAACCAAAAGGCACGCAGGGGCACACATTCTTTCATCATTAATTCATTGCAAAGTAATTATCAATGAAAGGCACTTTAAACCAAGCGTTTGCTGACCTATAGAGACATAGGATATTTACAGTAAAGTTACTATATTTAGAGTTCTGTCTTATTAATTGTGAACTCTCCATTTCCCACAGCAACAAATTCTTTGAGGTGAAGTCCATCTCGAACCAGGAGTGGAAGTTCCAGAGATACCAGTTCATCATGACGTTCCACGACCGCCCCATTCTTCCTCCTTCTCATCATCTTCTCACTTACACAATCTCCAGAGCCGATTGTTCAAGTGTTGTGCCAAGAAGAGACAGGAGAGGGCGCTAGAAGAAAAGGACCACACCCTCAGTGTATATATTCTCTAAATTACACAATTACAATTAGTGACTGTAACTTTACTGTTCAATATGGTCTCAAATCTACACAGGTAGTATCAACTGTTTGTCAAAAGTAGGGATGGGCATTTGATTAAATTTTCTTAATCGATCGTCGGGAAAATTAACAATCGTTTCGATTAATGATTAATCGGTGGTCGGCTTAGGTTGGACTAAAGAACACGACTCAGTGGAATATGAATGTTTTCTGTAACAGAGGATGTGATGAAGCTGGTGAGTCTGTTCTGTGCATATGTCGCGTTGGAGATGCTCCGTATACATGCAAAACTGGGATACTCAAAAAAAAAAAAAAAACTATCACAACCGGGATACTGATGTGCAGGTAAACACACTCATTGGGGGATATAGTGATCTCCAAGGAGCCAGAGCCGGGATGTGGGACTGTGGGGCCACAACTCCATTGTTTGTGCTGTGAGATGCAGCCTCGACTCCTTACGCTACGTTACGCACAGCAACCTACATTCAGTTTTTCCATTAAAATGAACGTGATCGACGAAATTCTTAATGATCAATTATCGATTAGTCAACTAATCCTGCCCATCCCTAGTGACTAACGCTCACGCCTCACAGCAAGAAGGTTCCGGGTTCAATGTGTGGAGTTTGCATGTTCTCCCCGTGTCTGGATGGGTTTCCTCTGGGCACTCCAGTTTCACCCAACAACTCAAATTATGCAGCATGCAGCACCCTATGAACTAACATCAAGGACCAAGATGCCCACCCTCCTGTGGGCTGACTACTCAGAGGGGTTCATGGGGGGGTCAGGTGCGCAGAGGACTGGGTGGCGAACATCTGCCCCAGCGACACTGTCGGATAAAGCAGAGATGTTAAAGATGGATGTTAAAAATTCAGTCAGTAACATTATATGACAGACCATAGACCGTATATATGAGTGGACTAAGTGAGCATGACGTCACCCATAGCGTTTAGCGCCGCTCAAATGAGGCTCGCAATGCTAACCGTTACAGAACCGAACCTGGAGCCAGGCTCTGTGTTATGAATAGGATTTTTTTGACGGACAAAATAGCAAAAAAAAAAAAATCAGGATCATATAGAGCGGGTTCATATGAACATTTTAAGACCAAAATGACAAGGCTCAGTGCAGCAGTTATGGAGAGAGGAGCGTCAAGATCCCAATGTAAGACAATGGGAGTCAGGGTGAGAAGGAGCCGGAAGAGCCTCGTGGCGCATTTCCTATTTGGCACGCGTCGGCTAACGGGTTAGCTATGTCCACTCATATATACGGTTATGCATAGACCATATATAAAGGGGTGGACTAAGCTATCCCGTTAGCCACATAACTCCTGGTCTCTTTCTTGCAGTGATCTTTGGAGCTGAACTTCTCCCCTTGTCCCTGGCAGAATGAGCACATACTGTGGATCTGCTGAATCAAGCCTGGGCCGATCTGCCTTTGACCTGCGCCCCTCTGCCTTTACACGACGAGCACTTCTCCAGGGCGCCGTAACCTGTGGAAGAAGATACAGAAACAGATTAGATAAAGCAGGTAAATAACTAAAAATCATTATTGTATGGACTGTTTTGAGTTCACTGTATTCATTGGTTTTCTATAATTTATTCCATTGTTTTTTTTACTGAAATCTAAACAGTCAAAAGCACTTCTAGAGACTGTTATTGCTTGTGTCAGATCATTAACAATTTTAAGCAATATTATAATGCTGTTACCACCTCAAAACATACCTGGAGTTGTGCTTTGTTTCAGTGATCCTCTAATATTAGTCATTAGTCATACATTGCTACAATTCAAAATACTCTCTTCCATCTTGTGATGTCATGTAGTGCTACTATTCATGTTAACAGCTCCTTTTACCTTTAGTTCAGTAGAGATTGGCAATATCAGGGCTGAAAATATCCATATGATTCTAGTTGTATTAGAACTTAAGTAATTTATCCTCCACGTAAATCTCTCAGTTGAACATTGACTCACAAAATCTATATTTACACCATGGTCTTCTCTTGGCATACCACTGGCGTACCACTATCTAAATTGTGGCATATTGCTGTCTAACTGGTGCCCACTGGTCTTCATAGTCTCACTAAATGCTGACTAACTGGTGCCTACTCCAGCCAAGCATGCAGGTTTGTGATTAGGAAACAACATTATAACATAGATCAGAAAATAGCATAATGTGGGCCTTTTAATTGTTAATCTATTTGAATATGGACAGATACAACAACCGCTGCATCCCGCAAATGCCACACCCAACAGACGGCGTGCCTAGCAAACGCAGCACTCAGCGAAGTAGTCACATTATCCAACAAATAGTAGTTTTGGTGTATAGTATTTGTAGTAGCTGAATGCCTTAGTCCAACCAAATGAAGCAAACTGTGAATAGTTTGAGTACTCCATTCCTCCCACAGACGAGAGCTGGGCGTATACTGGGCGTGTGTACTATCAGCCTGCAGTTTCACTCCACTCTCAAATAGTGTTAAAAGTACTACCAGCCGCCTTGTGAAAACTGGAGGCATCACACTGCTCTGAACAGGCACAGACTCGCAAAATATGTCTAGCTTTTTAATGAGGAGAATTAGATATAAAGGGACACAGTACAAAATTACCCATGTTAATATGTATTGCAATTAGTGCTATCTATACTGCCACCATTATCACAAGGCTGCACAGTATAAAAATGGTGAATATTTTCACCTCATTGTAAAAAGATTTGAAGTTCAATTCCTGCACCAAGTGGGGTGTTTTTGAGAATCAGCATGTTCTCCTATATTTGGATTCGCTGGTGCTCAGACCCCAGTAGTGTCAAATAAAGAGTAGAGATTTACTATGAGTGTTTTATAATGTTTCTCCATTTTATCATTTTTATTAATTATGCATTTTTAATCTGTAAAGCACTTTGTAAACTGATCTGTAAAATACACTCTATAAATCAGTGTTACTAACTTACCTACTATCTATTGCTTATATTACAGCTGTATTACCACTTTCGTTGCAATCTAGGAAAAAAATATGTAAAACAAAAAAGAATATTCATAAAATTTCCATAATAAAGCACATTTCTTCTAAACATGACATTATTTCGAATCAGCCGAATAGCAGAATACTGCTCCGCTCTCCTGCACGTGTGTGTAGAGGGCGTCTAGGTTTCAAACAGGTTTTCTCTCTGTGATTTGTGATGCTGGCGTTTGGCATTTATTCACAGAAGCCCTCAAGTGTCCTCACCTCAGTCATTTCACTCGCGCTCCGTGTAATAAAAGACATCATTAGCGGCGGATTATAAACAGTTTAATCACACAGCAAGATGTACATGTACCCATAAAAACAAACCACACACTTAGCAACATGATTCACTGTACAGCATCTTCTGATACAAGAAAGTGTCATTTTATGTTGCTTATTTTATTTTTGTTTGAAATGAAATGGCAGTACTGTGTAAATGTTTAAAGTTTTGTACCAAGAAAAAAAATCAATGGAGCAGATTTAGTTTGTCCGTGATTAAAGAGTAAATGCACTTATTATCAGTGGTGGAACAAAAACTAAATATAAAAGTAGTAAAGTACTGTTCTTAAAATTTTAGGCATCTGTATTTAAATAAATTTTACAGTGGATATTACTTTTACTTCACTACATTTGAGAGTAGGTATCTGCCTTTTTCTACTTCAGTACATTCCACTAAAGCATTATTATTATTACTGCTGAAAATGCTGAGGTGTTTAAGAAAATCATGATTGTAGCACATAAAAATATGCAAATAAAAGTAAGAACAGTCAGAAAAAATGACTCATTTGATTTAATGATTCAATTGTTTCTACATCAATATCATTTGAAGCCTTATAAATCCTCAAAATCTGTGCAAAATACCTTTTTTTAAGTGTAACTTATACTTTTAGTATATTTTTTCATGTGATACTTTTACTTACTAGTATTTTTTGCTCCAGCATCTGTTCTTCTACTTAACTAAATTAAGTACTTCTTCCACCACTGCTTATTATACATTAAAAAAACCACTATAACAGGCATTTAATTATTTCACCTTTCAATAAACCTTTGTACAGTTGTCTAAAGGTGTAATTTAAGGTCATGTTTGTGGTTTATGTAAGCAGAGAAATGAGTGCACGTCTGAAGAAAATGAAGCTCATAATTCAGCTCTTCCAGCACTAATGGCCCAAGGAGGACTCCTCAGATCACATTTCTGCAAAAGCTCAAAGGTCATTATACTAACTGACAAAAAGTCTGTCAAAACTACCACTCCACACAACCACATCAAATTAGTTTCCAAACACAATAACAAGAAGTGCACAATGCAGTCAGCACGTCTGCGTAGAGATCTCCTTTAGTGCTTCAGTCTTTTGTACAGTTCATCAAAGGAACTGAAATGAACTTTGCAGGAAGTAAAATTCTGTTGTTTTTTAGCAAGAAAAAAAACAGAGCAAAATATATTATGTAAAGCAAAAATATCTAAAATATTTTCATTTCCTGGAAACCGATCCTAATCCTTAAGACATAGTTACCACTTTCCTAACCTTAGCCCTATTTGAATGTATCGTTACTTATTTTATCTTACTGTGTAACTTTTCTGGTAAGGCTGCACCACAAACTTGTTTCCAGGGAGATATTATTGCTTTGCCTGAAAGGTTTCATTGTACGGCATAAAACTTGTCTGTGTTGCACTTATTGAATTACATGTGTTTTACTGCTCAAAAATACTATGAAAAACATGCATCCCTACAGTGAGTGAGTGTCTCCATGGAAATAGATGATTGCCATACTGTGGGACATTGTAGACAAAGCAATAAAATTTATATGGAGACAAGCAGGTGGCAGACCCTCCACCAGAAAGTTACACAATGCACCTTTTAATTTTAAACCATGTTGTTGGACCTGGTTGTTGTTCTCATAAAGGAGGCACGTCCCCAAACGTGGGTCCCCACAATGTGATAAATACCCAAGTCTTAAAGGTGCATTATGCAACAAGTGGCGGACCCTCCACTAGAAATGTTACGCAGTGCACCTTTACCTTTAACAGACCTGTAATAATAAACTTTAATCCATTTGTTTGTCTTTATTATATGCTTATAGTGAATACATAAAGCCCCAGATGTTGTTTGCACCTTGGCTTCAGCTCGCTCCGACATGGGTGTGAAGGCAGTTGTTTTCATTGATGGAGCTGATAAGGATCATTAGCCCAGGAGCCTGTTCAGACACTGCTAAACAAACAGAGACTGTGTGAACTTCATTACCTCGCTATAAGAGGTAAATACACAGAGTACATGAGAGAGGGCGGAGCCGGCCAGGGCCTGTACTTTCCTCTGTTTTATTTTGGGCTCTCTAATAACACAGCACAGCCCTAGGCACACTCATATCTGTCCCAAAACAAGGTAACTACAGGGAAGGGCGTGTGTGGCATTTGTGGTCTAATGACAAGTGAGGCTTATCGGCATAAACAGTGCTATAAATGATCGAGGGACCACAAGAATCTGTTACAAGTAGTTATGAATTCACATCAAAATAACTGAAATGATTTGTCTTCTGATGAACAACTCAGAAAGGTCCTATATTAAGCAAAAATGACTTGTGAGGTTTAAGCCATGTTATAATGTTAACTCATCAAAAACATACTCAGATTTGTGTTTTGTTTCATACACATGTTTGAGTAATCCTTTATTATTAGTTTGTCTGCATCTCCAAAGCTCAAAATGCTCTATTCCACCTTGTGATGTCATGAAGTGGTAGTTTTCAAGTTAACCTTTTACCTTTGGTTCAGTAGCGCTTGGCAGTTCCAGGGTGGTGAGGAAACAACATTATAACATAGATCAGAAAATAGCATAACATGGACCTTTAAAGGTAATTTTTCTGCTGGACCATGGAGATGTTGCTGTTTTGCCCAGGATGTTCCACAGTATGGCATTAACTTGTCTATCTCCATAAAAGCAAGAAGATGAAGTTACAGGAAAGATCTGTGGAAAGAAGAGCCTGCTCACTGCAAGAATGCATGTTTTTCAAGAAAGTAAAACCTGTGACTGAATAAATGTAGGATGCATAGTTTTAATGACATACTGTGGAATCCATTTTGTTTTTCACATTATCGTCTATTACAAATTGGCATTGTATTTCTTCTTAATACATCAGAAGTGTTTGTCAGTCTAATTTTAGTTAATGAAGATTGTATTGGACCAGTTGAACTAGCCTCCACTTGGTTTAGTAATACTCTTTGGCCCAATTTAGGTGTTTAGGTTCCTGCTTTACATTGCCACACCAGTTAATTAAAGCTGCATTGTGTAGCTTTTTCTGGTGAGGGGACCGTCAAATGCATTTCTTCATGGAGATGGAGATGTTATGGTGTCTGGAATTTATCACAGTATTGTTATTATGAAACCTTTCTATTTTTATGTAGACAAAAGCAGACCAAGCTACAGGTTAGATCTGTGGAGAGGCAATCCCGCTCAAAGTCAGAATACCTGCTTTTCTAGGTATTTCTGAGCTATAAAACCACTTGTAATTTGTAGAGCTGTTAACTGTGGAACACTCCAGGCAGCGCAATGACATCTCCACAGAAACAAGCAGGTGACAGACGCCCAACCCAAAAGTCACATGGCGCACCTTTAAAATATTATTGAACGCTTACTAGCACCATCTTTATTTTGATTTCATTTTGCTGAATCTATATAATCTGTGTTAACTCTTTTAGCCTTGCTCCCTGCCACTGTTGGTGTCTTGGTGCAGTCCACGGAGTCCTTCAGCTTTGCCTTCTCACGAGCGCGTTGTTTTGACAGCAGTCTCACACTTCACTCTAAAACCACTATATCAGTTTTAACGGCCTAAAAGACGTGATCAAATCCATGGACCATAATCTAGACTGTTACACCTAAACCAGGTCAGGAGAAAGCATGTTTGTACAACTGTTGCTAAGCTGTCGGAGAAGACCGCTAGATAGCCCCTGCCCACCACCGAGCGCCATGGAGACAAAAAGGATCATTGACAGAGGGGTGATAGTGTCAGGACCTAAACCTGGCGTGTTTTTGGTTTAAATCTGAGTGGATTTAACGAAACCGCTGTCCAGAGCTGCCCAAAGAAGGACTGCATTCTGACGCCAAGCCTTGTTCTTAACCCGCCTGCTCCTGGAGTTTTAATTAAAATGGCTTACACTCTATGGCTACTGCATTTTCAGACACCTACAATCACAAAAAAGTAAAAAAAAAAAAAAAAAAAACTAAGTAAAAATTCGACCATAGCTTGTTGGATTTTTTAAATGTATTTATTTATAGATTTATTTTTTTGAATCTGTATTTTTCTTGAGGTTTGTATTTTGCTTTTAAAGGTGCACTATGTAACTTCTTGGTTGGGAGTCTGTCACCTGCTTCTTTCTCTGCCTGAAATGTTCCACAGTATGATATTAAACAGCTTTACCTTACATGTATTAAATTACAGGTGATTTTATAGCTCATAAATGCCTAAAAAACAGGCATTCTGACTGTGAGATGGATTGCCTCTCCACAGATCTGACCTGTAACTTGGTCTGGTTCTGGTCTCAATAAGAGAAAGGTTTAATAGAATTCTTTGAAACATTCCAGACAAAGCAACAGCATCTCCATGGAGAAAAATATTTGACAGATCTTCCACCCGAAAAGTTACACAATGCACATTTGAGTGTTAACATAATGTATTAGTATTTTTAGTTTTGTATTATTACTTTTAGTTTTGTTTTTTGATTATCTGGGACCTCAAGGAAACAGAGTAGACAATACTCATCCTTGCAAGTCCAGCCGAACACTTTTTCTCACTTTATTCAACCTTCTCATTTCAGGATCTAAACATTAAAGCTACAGTATGTAACTTTCTGGAGATGGCGTGTCACCTGCATGATACCACGGAAATAGATTATTAAAGCCTCGATACATTCTCCATGGAGATATATAAGATTTATGCTATGCTGTGGTTAAAAAAAACACATGCTAAGGTAAAATATATATTTGCAATTTTGACTCTAATCTGAGCTGCAGAAGATCACCAATAAGAGCAGACTTATAACTGGCAGCAGGTCTGTTGTGTTTCTAGGGGATTTTGAGCTGAGAAAGTCTTTATATTTTGACAGCTCTTTCTGAAGTCAGGCTAAAGTTGTTACATCACACTGATCAAAGACACAGGCTGAGACTACAGTCCTTTTTACCAGCCAGACATGAGAGAAACACTACTGGATTCTCTTTGTTTTGCTCTATTAAATCCCAACTTTCTGCAACACAATGGAAAAATGTGGTACTGCAATTGTGACTAGGGATGCACTGATCCAGCTTTTTCAGGTCCGATACCAAAATCAATACTTAAACTGTTGGAATGGAAAATTACACTTTTCCTTAAAACACAGTGATCTTATTACACATGAGATCCAAGAGTGTTATGTAACTGTTATTAAGCCATCAAATAACTAGTGAACAGTTTTGTATGAATAAAAGTTCAAACGATGAGTAATTTTAGGCCAAAATCACCATGTAAATAGTCTTATTACAACAATTAAAGGCCCAAACAGGATATCGACTGAACCGATATCTGATATCTGATACCCAATCCAGCAAATTTTTCAGTATCGTTATCGGTTCCTAATTGTGACCACTGCAATTAGTTAGATGTTACTATTGCTATCGCTACTTTAGACTACTACTTCTTTTTGTTACTTCTGTGCGGTACTGCTACTTGTACTTGTGACTAAATGTCTGGTCAAAATCTCATCTTATTAATGTATTTGTATTAACTTCTTAGGTTCCTTTCTAAGACAATGTAGCCAAGTGTATTTGTACCTTGTTACCATGTTTCGGCTGCTGCTGCGAGCCATCTTCAGAACTGTTACCGGTGTTGGTGGTGACGTGTCATATATCAGCTGTTGTTACTTCCGGTAGGCGTGGTCAGCCTGATGGGACCTGCAGGTCGCCCAGACTGACCACGCCTCCTGTCGCCCGGTGGTCTCTGGAGGAGGGTGTCCCAGGTGTGTGAAAGGAGGAACGCGCCGTCATCACGGTTGATGCTGACAGTGCCTTGTTTCCTGATCTCAATGGCCTCCCTGATCCAGCGTTTGAACTTGTTGTTCTCCGATCCAATGACCCGAGCCCCGTCCCAATCCATAATGTGGTTATTTCTTTTACAGTGGTCTGATATGGCCGATTTGAGGTTTTCCTGTTCTGCTTTGTCTCTTTGTGTTCTGGTGAGTCTCCCTGCTGTTTCTTTTTCGCATTCTTTTTGGTGTTTCTTTTTTCGGATTTGAAATGCCCGGCCTGTTTCCCCTATGTAAGATTTATTGCACGATTTGCACTGGATTTCGTAGATGGCGTTGCATTTTTGTTCTGGTGGTATTTTATCTTTGGGGTGTACTAACTGTTGACAGAGTTTTGTGTGTGGTTTGACTGCTGTGCTTATGTTGTGTTTTTTTCATGGCTCTCTGGATGGGTTCTGTGATTCCTCTGATGTACGGTAGTGTGACTGTATTTTGGTGTTCCTGCTGTCCTCTATTGGCTTGCTGTGTTTTCTTCCGGAGTTTGTTGGTTTTATTGAGAACTTGTTGTCTGCCTTTGTTGATGGCCCAGTTGGGATATTGACATTGTTTGAGTGCTTGTGTGATGTGTCTCTCCTCCTCTTCCCTGTCCGTGTGATCTGTAATGAGTGTGGCTCTTTCGAATAGAGTTCTTACTACTGATAGTTTGTGTGCAGTGGGATGTTCGGATGTCCAGAGTAGATATTGGTCAGTGTGTGTGGGTTTCCTGTATACTGTTATTTTGATGCTGCCGTCTGCGATGTGGTGGATTTTTATGTCCAAAAATGCTATTGCTCCATCTTTCTCCTCCTCATGTGTGAATTGAATGTTACCTGTAGTGTCCTGTGCGTTGAGATGGTCCGTGAGTTCTTGTGTGTGTCCTTGTATTTTTTTCCAGGATGTCATCTACGTATCGTTTCCAGAAAGTTAATCGGCACTGTGGTGTGTGATGTCGTCGACTGTTAGGTTTGTGCGTTTCTTGAGTGTTTTGTCTTTTCTGAGTTTATTCTGTACTATGCGTAACGTGACATCTACGGGTGTTTTTGTGAATAGTGAGATAACGTCGTGTGATATGAGTATTTCGTCCGGTGCTACTGTAATGTCCTTGAGTTCCTGTGCCAATTGTTTTGCGTTTTTGCAGTGGAAATCTGCTTGACCGATGAGTGGTTTTATTATTTCGACTAGTGCTTTTGACAGATTGTAAGTGACGGAACCTATGCTATCTACTATTGGGCGGAGTGGTGTGTCTTTTTTGTGTATTTTCGGAGTGCCGTATATGCGCGGGGTGATGCTGGCTGTAGGTATTAAGTCGCTTCCCGGGTGATTTTTTCTTGTTCTAGTAAGGGTCTGAGTAATGATTTTAGTGCTCGTGGTCAGTCTGGGCGACCAGTCTGGGTGACCTGCAGGTCCCATCAGGCTGACCACGCCTACCGGAAGTAACAACAGCTGATATATGACACGTCACCACCAACACAGTTCTGAAGATGGCTCGCAGCTAGCAGCCGAAACATGTCAACAAGGTACAGATACACTTGGCTACATTGTCTTAGAAAGGAACCTAAGAAGTTAAAGCACTAAGAAGACAAAATGAATATTTTTGGCGTTAATGTATTTGTGTTGACTGAATCTGAATCTCTTTGACCTGTAATAATCAAAAATCTTGAATGATTTGAATCTGAGATAAATGAGACCCCGCCGATCCAACATAAACACGTAAATGTAAACTGTAAACAGAATAATTAATAGTATTTCAGAACTGTGCAGTTGGATAAATGATGGAGAAGGCTGCCCTGGAGGCTGAGGCTGTCTTTTGTACCACACTGTAAACATGTTGATTGGCAAACATGTTTTTCTCACTTCTAAAAGAGACTTACTGTATGGAGCTCTTCAGTTTGATGCTTGCTCCCTTTGTAAAAGGGCACTGCTCGTATAATGGTCACTTGTTATTCGTTATTAGTGTACATATGGAAAATACTAAAGAGATCAAATATGATGAACCTTGGGAAGGAAATCACATTAATTTATTTATGTTATTAGGTTCTTTTTCAGACCAAGAGTTTGTTGTGGTCTCATGACCACTCTGAGGAAGACCACTAGTGAGCAGTCGAAACTGTCAGGTATGAAAACAAACTCTTAGTCTGAAAAAAAGAACCTAATAACATAAATTATCAGAAGACCAAATGGACCTCACTGGACTAAATCACATTAATATAGTTGGCTTTTGGACTTTAGGTGTTTTAGGTTTACTCCTTGATATATATATATTTCTGATGTCTCATTTACATCAGTCAATAATTATGAATTATTGTAAATTAATACTTTTCCATTGCTTTGTACATGTGTTTGTTTTCTTTTTCTGCCACTACAAATAGACTAACACAGATGTTACTTTAGAGGGAAGAAGGAGAACTTTGTTAAAAATCCTGAACTAACTCAAGGAAAATATGTTTTAGAAGATAATGTAGAGAAGGTTTTATTGGTGGTCGTCTGGAAGTTTCTAGTTATCCAGAAGCCATTTTCAGTTGAAAATACAGAATGAAAGATTGCACTGTCATGTTTTATAAGATAAGCAATGTTTCAAGAGTATCTTTAAGTTTTGGAGGGAAAGTCGATATACCCGCATTCTTAAACTGGAAAGAAGTCAAGAATCTATTATTACAACCGTAATTATCTTGATCTGAGCACATTTTTAAGATTTGTCATTGGAAGAACCATAAAATGACTTGTTTTGCTAAAATGAGAAAATAACAACCTTTTTTTTACTTGAAATGAGGAGAAAATGCTAAACTGCTGCACTTGAAGTAAGAAAAATATGAGCGTTCTATTGGCAAATCTGGTTTTAAGATAGACAAAATGTGCTCAAACCAAGATACTAATTATTAACTTATTTTCTTATGTAAGGTTTTATTTTCTTTGCATTATATTCAGTAATGTATTAAAAGTTTCGTTCTTTCTATAGTGCTTGTAAGTGTAAGTGTTCAGTGTTAACCAACAGCCAATAGTCAGACTCCAACTCAAATTTCTCCAACAGTTCTTCCCGTTAAACCTTTCTCCAAAAAAAATCCCTTTGTTTTATTTGACCATAACTCCAGTCTTTGTTGACACCATTTAGTGCAATTTTGCTCAATCCACTTTTCGTCAAAACACAAAAGATCTTTCAAAACACAAAAGAACTGTCGAGATTTTAGAAACTCAAAAGAAGCTTATTTGTCAAAGTTTTGTCAGAATGCACTTTAAACATGTTTTTCCACCATTACTCACCTACAAACTGTTTCACATTTCTGTATTGTAGAAGTTGAAACACTCTCCAAGCTCTTTCCATCAGTGTGGGTTATTTGTGGTCTTCTATTTTGGACCAAGCTACCTATTTTAGAAGAGTTGTGTGTATGTATTCAACCCTGGTCTATCCCTTCACTGGTGTTGCCGTGCAGGAGCAATTACTCCAGCCTCTTTTAGCTGTCATAACACTCCCACAAACCCACTGAACAGACATAGGAACTGCTTTTGAGTGCATATTCTCACAGCAGGACGTCCGAGAATGAAAGAGAGCCTCGGTCCACTCCCGCACACTGTAAAAGAACAAGAGGTATGATGTATTTTTATATATTTTATGGAGAGAGAAAATGCAGGAGACGTTCAGAGAGGCTGGACAGGCAGACGGATTTTGAACTCTGAAACCCAAGCATGTTTTTGAGGTTCTTTATTGGATTTCAGAGGGGTTAAGCTATAGGTAAAGGCAGAGGCCAGCAGGAGAATGGAATTGATCATAAAGGTACGAAGTTAGTCCATTCTTCTCAAGAGCTCATTTCACTCTGTTCCACCTGCTGATGTCCCTGGAGCGTGCTCGACCTGTCTACACTGCTGTCGAGCTCGTTCAGATCATTCTAAGATCATATTTCCTTTAAAGTCTTTGCCTTTGTTTTAGCTTCATTTGAACGCTTTCCATTCTCTGTTGGCAATGGCAAGACTTGCATGTATAAATCACAGCAATTTGAGCTGTGTTTTTACTCCATGTAAGGTGCTGTACCATCTGATGGGAGCTACGCTATCTCTGTCTCCATGGAGATATTATTGCTTTGCCTGGAATCTTTCACAATTTGACATTAAACTTTTATTCAATTACGTGTATCGTTATTGCTCAAAAAATACCTTGAAAAATATCCTTACTGTGAACAGTGTTGCCTCTCCACAGATTTGACCTACACCTCGGTGAGATCAGTTTAATCAATACTCAGGTTGATGTGCATTACATGCCTGACTAATCACTGCACTTTGAGGTCATTACAGGACGCACAGGGAACAATAAAGTGGATATTGCCACCTCTAAACTTGGTCACAGTTCACAAAGTCTTATTGCACTTTCAACAAAATGTGAGTCCCCACTCAGATTAAACAGAAGGGCACAGTGCAGTGTTTGTGTGGAGGCCAGAGCTTTGGCTGCAGTGGTTACTTCCACTACTCCACACTGTTATTAGCTGTGCAGAGTCAGGGCCTGTATGATGGATGTGACCAAGAGAGGCTGGTCCTCCTCCAACTCTGAGCAAGACTTTGTGCAACCTGCAACCCCTGATAGAGTCCGAAGTACCACTCGAAATGTAAGATATTAGACCTTTATATACTTTACATTTTTTATATATTTTTAACCTCATCAAACAAAATGTATTTGTGACCTTCTTGGCCCAATGTGTTCACAGACCTTGAGCAAGACACTACATGCAGTAGTTCCACTCACAGAAGCTGTTTTGGCATGGGCCCAAGCAGAGATTAAAAACATGGACTGACTGAACAATGATGAGGCTGAAAGGGGAAAAAGTTGTTTGTTAATAAATAATACATTTTAGACTAACAATATAAGCTACAGCCTTACTTATATTGCTACTCTTCCTGTGGCCCACATACATACAGAGGGCACTGTCTCTTTAAAAAGCCCCCCCGCTGTGAACTCCAGGCATATTGTTTTGATTTTCTTTTAAAGTGTGTTAAAGCTTCATATCCCAGAGCAAGCTATAGGACCTCTGCTGTTTCCACAGCAACCATAACCCGCCCAAGGATCCCCCTCTCATCAACAACCCTGTGTACCCTGCGTGAGTGAACTGCACAACTGAGCTTCAGTTTTAAATTAAATGCATAAAATGCAACTCTTTTAGACAATAAAACATTATTTATAAATAAATGATTTACTTAATTCTTACTGTTAAATACTAGTTGCTCTGTTAAAGGTATACTGTGTCACTTTTCTGGTGGAAAGTCTGTTACCGGCTTGTCTCTACTGAGACATGTTATTGCTTTGGTTGGTATATTCCACACTACATTCAACTTATTTCTCTATTTCATTTCATATATCACATCTATCATTTCATCCATCCATCCATCCATCTTCTCCCGCTTAATCCGGCTGGGTCGCGGGGGCAGCGTGCTGCCCAATACTCATAGCACCTGACCCCCCCTATGAACCCCTCTGCAGGTGGTGAGCCCACAGGAGGGTGGACAACATGGTCCTTGATGTTAGTTCATAGGGGTCTATCATTTCAAGTGTTCTGAAAAACATGTATTCTTAGATAGGAGCACCTTTCCACAGACCTGATCTAACTTGGTTTGGTGACGTCATCTGCTTGTTTCCTTGAAGGTAGATATGTTTAATGCCTTTCCATGAAAAGCACTTGGGACCCTACATGATAAAAGTTACAGAGTACATCTTTAAATCCATAAGCTTAATATTTAAGCCTAACCAGTGATTCTAAGATATCAATGAGCTGCACAAAACCATCTTGATTATAAATCTGTTTGGACAATACGGTCTGTTTAAATTATAATAAAATGATGTGTTGTGTAGATCTACTTGGACCACTCCATGCTAATGACACTGGGCCTCTGGGGAATGTGTGGTGTCCAATACACTGATTTGGCTGTAATTTTCACAGTAGTTTTAATGAGATTTGTATTTTTATCCCCTCATCCTCAGCAGCCGATAAGACGCTCTGTTCGTTTGTACAGTGTGCTTGTCAATAGGGAGAATTATGGCGTTATAAAGGCAAATCAACATTTTGGATCTTGACAAATTAGAGTCTATTGTTTCTGTGATTACTTTTATTGACCAGAGGTTTAACAAATGGTGTTGTGATACAAAACAGTAATTAGAGAAAAGTGTAGGTGGCCCTATTATGAATAATAAACCATGGACATTTAATACTTGTGTGTATGCTGCAAGCTAAGTAAAATACACTACATTATGTCTTCACATGCTGGAGTTACTGGAAAATTACATGGTACTAATTCTAATACAGTTCTGGGGAAATATGCGAAATAGTCACTAAACTCAAGACTATAGAGATATTTGCAGTATAGATTTTTTCACATTCAAAACATCCATATCGGTCTACATCAAAGTACAAAGTCTATCCAACTATCCATAAAATGAAACATTACATCATTAGAAAATCTATATCAGTTTGCCATAAAAACCTGTTAAGAATCCATTTGACCTTTCACACCCTGTCCAGCTCGCTTTCAGTGAGTTTCTTTTTAGCACTGATACTCATTAGACACAGATGCAGATTTTTCTTGAAGTATATTTAGTTTGTTGTGGTATTGTTAATTACATCAGACAAGATTGCAATATTGATCCTTTTACAATACATTTTGCAGCTCTTGTACAGTTGACAAAGTTATGTAATCAATTTCTCTTCTTTAGTATTGTTCTGATGACAGATAAATCTATGATAATGTTAAGAGTGTGGAGCTGGTTGACCCTTGGCCCTGATCCGTGTGTCAGATTGAGTGTTGTAAGAGTCTGACACGTGCAGAGTGAGCAGGAGAAGGTCAGAGCTCGAAGACTGGATCAGTGACAGTCTTTAGATTCCTTTAAATGTGCTCACAGCCTGTCTGTCAAACCACTGCACCCACTCACTGTGTGTATCACCATCACAGGTAAACAGCCAGCAGGGAGTAGTCCTGTCAAGACTGCACATTTCGAAGCATGATATATTACTAAAGAGAAACATCACGATAAAGGATAATACTGCTACTGCTATACTACAGCTCAAATCTTATCATAGTACAGAAAATGTCTGAAATTCCCCATTATTGCAAAGTCGTTGTAACAGGATAAATAATGAGCTCCAAAAACATTCTTCCGGCATTCATATAATTAACAATAAGTCGATGTAGTAATTACAGTGACAGGCCCATCAGCGAGGCATGTTCACACACTCTATTAGATTATTAATTAGTGATAAAAAGCATAATGCAGTTATGCCGCATCCACTCTATTTTTTTATTTTTTATTTTTTAAAAGATATACAAGCTGCAACCGGGCTATAAGCCGCTGATATCCATGTTGAAAAATGAGATATTTACTGCATATACAGAACAATTTTGTACTGTAAATGTACATTTATGTACCTGAACAGATTCTTTCCGAACAGTGCCTTTTAACACGGCAGCAACTGTGCTGATTAAAACGAGGTCAAAAACAGAAAAGAACCGGTAATTGATTTACCTTCATTTCTCCTGTGCAGTGAAACCACAAGTCACTTTAATCATCTCCGCTGACACCATTGACGCTGAGCTTACGTGCAGCAGCACGGTAGAGGTCTGCGCAGGACAGAATTTTCAGTCCCGCGTCATGCGGTCGCACTCCCGCCCGCAAAAAGCTTTCAGAATGTCTCCCACGCCGCACTGTTTTGTGTTGGGTCCCACGGGTCCTGCAGGTGCAGGGCTCTACAGCAGTTTCCTTCCTGGAGCAAGATCGATGCCCTCAACTTAAAACTTGCATCATACAAACACCTTTGTGTGCTTTTCATGATGAAGGGGCGAAGATTTGAAAATAATTACCAATTATATCGCCTAAATAAAAAGTAGCGTATTCTTCTTTGCATTAATTTTCCGTCTATCTTGTTTTTGAAATTCCGGTTAGAGCGCCCCTAGCAGTGGAAGAAAAATCCACAGAATAGCTGCACCTTTGTAAAAGCCGCATGGTTCAAAGCCTGGGAAAAAAGTAGCGGCTTATAGTCCGGAAAATACGGTATATTAAATATTCCACTCTGCTTGTCTCCATGTTATTGCTTTGCCAGGAGTGTTTCACATTAAATCTATCTAGCATCTATTTCCATGCAAACAAAAGGAAACAGCATTAGGCCAAATTACAGGTCAGATCTCTGCAGAGGCAGCCCCACTTAGCAAAAAAATTCATGTTTTCAAGGTATTTTCTAAAGTATGGAAAACCCAGTCTGAGAATGAAATAAAAACTTAGATACTTTTAATGCCATATGGTGGAACATTTCAAGCAAAGCAATAACCACCATGAAGGGAAGCAGGGGGCAGTTTTGATTGTGTGTTTTTGTTTGTTTGAGCAGGTTAACAAAATAATAATGCATGCATTTAGTAACAGAATTAAACAGTACCTGTCCCTTGTATAATACTAATTCAGTTTTTATAAGTTCTGTCCAGTCCTAACATCAAGTTGAAACAAAGAAATCAATGCAACTAATCCACAACTAAGACACTAATGACACAAATAGGACACAAAACATAATACATTCATCATCTCTGTTACAAATGTATGTAATATTTGCTGCTGTGGTGTCAGTTTAAATAATCCTTAATAACCAGGCTCCATGCAGTTAAGTGCACACGGATGTATATATTACACCACATATTAACTTTATGGAGCTCTGCTGGATTCCCATTTGTAGATCATCTCCATCTGTGTCATGTATTATGTATTGCATTGATTACAACAGGCTTTGAAGACTGCACATTAAAGCCTGCATGTTCTATAAATACAATGTCATAACTTGAGCCAGGAGAATTGCATTGATGTATGAGATTTACCTGTGTATGGTGTCAAAAAATAGAAAAATACAGTAGTAGTATTCTGAAGTATTAGTTTCTGTGGTGTTGTGTAGTTCTGTGTATTTTGTGTGTTCTTTATGGGGTTAATGCACAGGTTAATGCACCTGTAATGAAGCCATCTTACAGCAGGTTATACAACACAGAGAGGTCATGTGACCACTGTCTGGAAGAACAACAGAAGCAGACAGTACCGAACAGACTGCAAAACCCACGCCCACTGGGTTTGACTGACAGCTGAGAAATATTAAGGAACACACCTGGAGACAAAACACAACAAGTGAAACAAAGCTATTACATAAAAGAAAGCTTATCTACAGCTTAATGGGAAATAAGAGCTTGTTTCAGTTTTTGCAATAGCATAACTGTACTTTGAATCCCATTGTGCATTTTGTGTGGTTTATAAGATTATGATGCAAGATTATTTATCTATATTTTGCTAGGCTGATTTTGATATCATTACAAATTTAAAAATAATATCACAAAAATATATTTTATAAATCCTAAATTGTATCTTGAAAATAGCCTAATGCATGAGAGACAGATCATGGTGGCAAAAATGTATTTTCAGTTCAGTTAATTAATTCAATATTTTCAGTGCTTTTTACATGGTTCTTGAACTGGAAAAGGCTGCTGAGGGTTTGAATGTGTGTGGCAGTAAACAGTGGCTGTAGAGGATGTCTTAAATACTATATAATATTTCATACTTGAACAGGTCTGACTCATTTGGAGCTGGTTGTTTTGGCCTCTTTGCTGCTCTGCTCCCTGTTCCCACAGGGCGGCCCATAAAGTGGAGAATGCCCCTAATCCAGCCCAGAGTTATGACATATGGTCAGTGGCTTAAGTGATCAGGGCCCATCTGAAGAACTGAGTGGAATGTGCTTCCCAAAGGGGAGAGAAGGTAAATAAAGCAGACAATGTGCTGCAGATATGGGAAAATATTGACATGGCTGACCCCGGCTTAACCGATTACGGACGCTAACAGCCCCCAGCTGTTTACCAACTCTGCCAGCAACATGCACCAGACCAGAGACCTGCACAGAGCCAATGATTCGATCTATCAAAAATCACAGGTACACAATTCATTTAAAGGCCCAGTAACAAACTCCCATTCTTATACAAAGGCTAATCTATGTTTCCTCATCACAAACATACCTGTAGTTGTGTCTTGATCATTTCAGCCTTTAAACTACGGGTTAAAATGGTTACTCAAATGTGTTAAATGAAACAAAACACTACTCCAGAAAAGTTTTTGATGAGGTAATAACATTCTGACATGCCTTACAGCTCACAAGAGTAATATATTGCCTCTAAATATGTAACTCTTACCACCATGAAGGTATGCATGTCTACACCTTTATGTGAAGTGTACCATCACAATAGTACAAATAGGTCTTTTGGCATAAAAACAAGATCAATAAAATCAGTGGAGGGAAAATGGCTGCTGTCTGCATCATATTGTGAAGCATTTTATGAGTCACTATCCTGGAAGTGTGTGCTGTGATTTGTGAGTATCAGCTGTGGTGAATGCAAACAGTTATTGGGCATAGAAATTGCAGTTTGCACTTTTTGTAACACTATTTCTAGGTTAAATGTGTAACTTCTAAGGTGGAAGGTTGGCTACTTTCTTGTCTCCATGGCGATGTTATTTCATGAACATGAATGAACATGAATTTTTACTATGTGCAGGCTTGCTTCACCATAGAGCTGACCAGTAATGTGATTGTGATTATCCTGTTTATTTGCATACTGTAGACAATTCAAGGCAAAGCTATTACAGCTCTTGGAGACATTTACCATCATCAGCACATTGAAATAAGTATTTGAATGTATTTGAAGTATTTGGTGAGTGATGAATGAGTGACCTTTGACATGGAAGAGCATCAGGATGTCAGATCAGAGATGGACAGACGAGACCAGACTACAGAGACTGGATTTCAAAGCCCAGGCTGATGTTTTACATGTGTTCTCTCACCTCAGAGAAAGCAGTGATTATTGGTGATTCATGACAGTGCCTTTGTCAATACTGATCCATATTCAATAACAAGACTGGGACAGAGGACAAAGAGCAGAAACAACAGGGCTCAATGTAAAATGTACATACTGTAAATTTAAATTTGACAGCTATTTCTTCATGTGGACTTTTATATACAATATTGTGGAATGTTACAGTGCTTTTTACTTTTCTTGTGGCCATGGAAAATGTTCTCTTCTTGAAATCCCAAGGCCTTATCTTCAGTTCATTCACTGGTGTTTTATAGCCCAAAAATACCTGTGTTTTTTCAATGAGTGGGCTCACCTCTCCACAGATCTGACTCATAATTTTGCGGTGTCACCTGTTTGTCTTCATAGAGAAAAATTACTTAAATGTTTTTGGTTTTTAACTCAAAACATGCACAACAGGTAAAATCCTGCAGCTAAGATAGTCCTGACCAAGTCGAGCATCACAGAGAAGGGTCCCCAGGGCCTCTGCTCACTGCTCTGAGGAGATGCTCAAGCAGCAGAGAAGGATGGGTCAAATACAGAGGACAAATTTCTCTATATAGGGACAACAAAGTACTTTATTGTGTACCTTAACCTCCACCAGACAAGTTACATAGTGCAGCCCATTGTGACATTTATATCATGACCTGTTCTATAGACTGATAGGTGTTGGATTAGGTCTGATGTTAAATTTAGACTATTATATATTACACTATTTTTCTTCATGGTCTGCCCTGTTTTAGGCATTTCCCCTGGATTCACCCTTCATTTAAATATCATACAGGGGAAACTTATAAGTAGTATAAATTTAAGCATATAAAAACACTAGAATGCACAGGAGGGATTGGTGGATTCAGGGTTAAGCTCTGAGCTAATGTAATAAAACAGCAGAAGATGTGAAGAATGGATGGTATAACATAATATGAAAATCATGAGCTACTGACCAAGAGACAGACTCTTATATTTAAATCCCAAAGCAATTTGTTTCTTGTTACATTGACATATGAAATTCAACAACATTACTGAAGGTACCGATAAGGTAAATGATAAAAAACTTTAAAATTTCAAACTTTCTCATGTGTTATCTGTGTTAATTTTTTAAAATGTGAATGAATCAAGTGCTGCATTGCCTGAAGCTTGTCTACAGATCACTTAAGCACCTATAGTAATCCAAACTAACAATATTAATGGTATAAGAAAGACGTCTCCAAGTGACAGTTCTCCTCAGAGACCCACACCACGAAATAACATTAAGAACGAAGTGAGCATGTGTAGGGGTCTGAAAAGGAGGTGGGGTCTAAGCTAATTTGTGTGTTGCCAGTAAAGAAAAGCTAATCCTGCCCGGGCTTTGTCACTGTGTCTATTGTGTAACTGTGAGGAGAGAGAGGCGAGTGATCACAAACAAGGCTGTTCATAAAGAAGAGTAAGAGGATTCAAAGGATGATGTGAAATGTGAAAAACTCCAGAATGAAGAGCAGATATTCTGATCTGATTAGATGTGGTCTTCTTTACAATAGGGGAATGTACTGACTTGATTGGCCCATAATAACCAGTGATTTCAAGATGCTGTTTATTTCTTTCATTTCATGCATTTTATTTATTTTTTTCATTTTTTGGATTAAGTTTGACATGAGTGCTTTTAAAGGTCCCATATTAGACAAAACTGAGTCTTGTGACCTTTAAGCCCTGGTATAATGCTGTTATCTTCACAAAAATATACCCAGAGCTAGGTTTTGTTTCATTCGCACATCTTTGAGTAAACCTTTATTTATATTATTAGTTTGCCTATATCTCAAAAGCTCAAAATACTCTGTCCCACCTTGTGATGTCATGAAGCTGCAATTCTCAAGTTAATAGCTACCTTTTAAGTTTTATTTCATTCCAGGGCTGAAATGGTCCAAATGATTCTAGTTACGGTATATGGAGTTTAAAAACACAATGGAGCACTTCCTGTGTCACCACATGACATCACAAGGTGGAGGAGAACATCACTTGAGGACACATGAGGACAACATTATAACACAGATCAGAAAATAGTGTAATGTGGGCCCTTTACAAGTTTTATTCATTTTGCTTGTATTCTGCTTTTAAAAATGGTATAATTTGCTAGTATCACAAATATAACATAACTAAGCTGCTTTAAAACTACTTTTGCTTCAAGAACGTGAACCCAAGTCTGCACTTGTATGAGCAGTGAGAGACGCCTGTTTGTAATAGTATTAGTAGTTGTAGCGTTGCATCATGACAAACAATTGTACAATGTAATTGCAGACAGCTTCCACATGCTCCTAAGCCCCTCAACATGTCTAAAATGTTGTTAATTCATAGTTCTCACGCAATAAAGAATCATTAAAATGCATAAGCAATTTCATTCAGAAGTACAAGTCAGGTGTACGCCCATTAAACTGAGAATGTTGCCTTTGGATGCCATTAGTGAACTGCAAAACTGCATTGCAACAGTTCAATAGAAAATTAGCATGTATAGTATATTAGTCACTCTCCCTTTTCATTCCCTATAGTTTTCTGCCTCACCGACTTCATTTAAACTCATCTTGGCCCCTCCCTCTCCTCGTCCCATCCAAGCCTGGGGTCCTCCCCGGTGCAATGGGGTCACGGGGGTCACCGGGAGGTCACCAGGGGGTCGAGGTTGTCCTGAACGCTTGTTGAAGTCATTTAGCTTAAGTCGGTGGAAATCTGTGAGGTGTACGGCAGGGGGTCCCGGGACAGGCAAAATAAAGTCACCACAATGTGACAGGTGGAAGGGGAGCGAGCTAATAGTCTGAGGGAGAGGGATTGTGTCATGCTTTGAATGCTTCAGCACACAGCAGGGTCTGAGTCAGGCCGGTCCGCAGAGCGTCGCCCAATCATCAAAAAGACACTTCTTTTATGTCTGTATTATTATTATTATTATTATTAGGCTGATGTTCACTGCTTCACTGTTACTAACATTGCAACGCTGCTGACTTCATTAAGAGGTAGTGTAGTCAGAATTGTACTCGAGAATGAGCTAACCTGAAAAAGTAAAGAGTAAGAAGAGAAAGAGTAAATAATTAATATTTTTAAATGTAATGAAATTGTTAGTGATAAGTAAGAATAAATTACATTTTTTGTACACAACTAAAACAGTTCAAAAGTATTTAATTCACAATAATATTACATAAACTATGCATAATGAAATACTGACATTCATTTTGTTTCTTTCCCATATGCTATCTTACCCGATGGAACTATTGTTTACTTAGAATTTAATAGGTTTGGTTTTATAACTTGGTTTGAGCCCAGTTTAATTATGATGTAGACTTGGTTTTGTCCTGTTCTAGTCCTGGTTCAGTTCAGGTTTAGTTCCAGGTTTAGTCCCAGTTTTGAATCCCAATTTTACTATAGTGTTTGTGCGAGTGTGAACGCATCCTTAAACACATTTATACTCATGACTACTTTTTAGACATATTGAGTCATACTGCAAGTGAATTCCTTCCTTGATCTAATCTTATCTATACGTTTACCTTGTGTGTTTTGATTGGAGGAATACAGGACGTTGGCTGTGGCGCCCTGGGGTGCTGGGTGATGTTTTTGTACACGTGGTGTTTAGGAGCAGAGGAGCTGCTGGCACATTCCTGTCGTCATGTTTGGAGATAGAAGTGATCAGTGTGAAGGGTTCACACTGGGAGCATATGACCTGCCCACACAGGTGCAGCTGCATAACACAGGTTTAACTGGAGTCCAATAGGAGTTAATGGTATATGTCATTATTTATTACACATCTTATATTACACATAATGGAGTCTAGTGAGCCATGTTATAATGTTGTTACCACCTCAAAAACATACCTGGAGCTGTGTTTTGTGTCCTTTGTTATCCTTTATTAGTGTCTGTACCCAAAATGTCTGTGTCAAGGATATTGATTGAGTTAAATTGTTGTGTTAAGTTGCTTCAGTTGCAACTAATACACATGCACGTCTTTTTTTTTAATGTGAGCAACAAAAATAAACTTTCTAAACTAAACTAAAACATTCGTTCTTTCAAAGTCTCTGTACCAATTTTTTTGCACCATTTTACAGCAAGTTTAAGCAAATTAAATGAGACCGATGTGTCCTCTCTGTATGCTAGTTAGATTACAGTGATGGAATAACTCTGATCTGGCCTCTGAAAGTTGTAAAACACGATCATCAACTCATTGTGATGAATAATTAAGATAGCAGGACTGTGTAAAAGAAGAATAACTTTTGCAAACTCTTTAACTCACAAAAAACTCACATTTTGCAGAGAGTAAAAATCAGGTACAGTCTTTGATTTGTATTTTCCTGTATGTAGAAGTCTTTGGGCGTACTGCTTTCACATTCACTCATCAATTTCACAATTACTAATTTGTCAGAAACTGAACCTGCAACTTTATTTTTAAGAACCTTACTTAAACACTTACCCAATGAGCTTGTCCACTTGTTTAATCCATTGAACAGAATATGAATAAATCATTTTGAGCAAAGAATTGGAGTTCTGAAATGCACATTGTACTCAATTTGCCTCCTTGTCTTCTACGTGACTCTAAACAGTAAATAGTAATAACAACTGACTGTTTATGTCTGTCATAATCTTTTCTAACATATAAGGATTTCCAAATACGTATACCAGACCTAGTGCAGTGACACCATGATGATATGTGATTGAGATGACGCACTCTTTCTCTCAATCTCTCTCTTATCTCTCTCTCCATCCCTCCCTCGCTCTATTTCTCTCTTTAGTTTTAGTGACAGATCGGAGCCAAGTGACATGAAGAGATGACTGATGATCACTCTGACATCTGCCAAATACACTCCCTCACATGAGAAAAGAGGGACCAGCCCGACCAGCTCTTCTCCTGTCTGTTCTTCACCACCTCTGTGCACAGCTCACACACCTCTCACTGTTTACAAGACCAGGATAAAAAGGAGAGTCAGAACACAATACACAGATATAAAGACTCTCTCAGGGAAACAAAAGGGTGCCACAATGGACAGTGAGTGATACAACACACATCAATATTAATATAGCAATTAATCATATGATTCAATTCATCAGACACATTTTCTTGGTTTAGCCTTAAGTCATGAAAGGCATGTTGTAGTGCTTATGTATTCATTAATGTATGTATTTATGCTCTTTTATGCATTGTATTTACAGTTTTTCTTGTTGTTGCCGGTTATACATATTTTGACTAAATATGTGTAAAGAGTCTTCCTGACCAAGGACAAAAGAACCTCTTCAGTGAAGTTTGCGCAAATCTTCACGCCTACGTATAAAAATAATACTGATAATCCTTTAATGCTGGGCGAGGCTTAAATGGGCACATGGTGAATTTTGTTTTTTCAGTGAGAGTATAAAATTACATGACTGTATCTGTCTGCTTCTCATAATATACTATTTTACTGATCACATACCTGGAAGTAAGAGCTGTAAGTTTCAATAAGACTGACTGCCCATGGATAGTCCACCCTTTCTTCACTGTCATCTAAAAAAACTGTCCTGAAAATTGCATGTGAATACTAGCACCATATGGTAGCATTGGTATTGGCTGGGGGAAAAAAAACATATCTAACCATCCCGAAAGCAGCTTTAATAAATCCAGACAAGAAGAAGAAGACTTTGATTTTAATATCTTCATAAGGAAATTTGTCCTCTGCATTTAAAGTGCTTTTGACAGGTTAGACTACTCATTGTACTAAACCGCAGTTAAAATAGATTTACAACTCTCTGCTTCCTGTAATTTTCAAAAACAGTTCTTCACAAATTGCTTGATGCAAAACTATAATGCACGGTATATTGACAATAGTTATAATCCCACTAATATCCCATTTGGGGCCTATCTATAGACCCAGATCTTGAGCAATATTCATGTTTAGGAGGTCCTACCTAGAAGATTCTTAAGTTGACACAAAGCCAGAGTAACTAGTACTTCTATGCATCCCAAATATGCAGATCTCACTGAATAGTGACATAGTTGAATAGATGATGTACAGTTTATGTAACCATCCCCACACTATCATTATACAAAGCATTTGTTTACTTGACGCTTGGTGAACTCTGCCGTGATAGGTCAGCTGAGTCAGTAGCACAGGCTTACCCAACACTTCATGTGATTGGCTGTGTGTTTGAACAACGATTAGCGACTTAGCATCTGACAAAAGCCTTGCGCAGTCTGCTGTTTGGACTGCAATGGAGAAACTGGGGTTTGTGTCATTTCTGAGATAACATCTGTTTGACGGACACATGGTAAACCAGTGGCTCTCGGCCTGTAGAGAACCATATGGACTGGTTGGACTGGTCTCTAGCGCTGCGCCCTTTCCTCCTCCTCTTTCTCCTCCTACGCTGATGGTTCTACATGCTCCAGATATGTGTTGCACACCCACACATCCATTAACACAGGGCAAAGCAGACCCGAAGAGGAAAAACACAGAGAACACATGAGGATGGTCTGGGCTGTAGTGTGGCCATTTAGGGAGTCTGGTTGAAAGTGCAATGAGATGTGATAAGCTTATATAAACAGTGGTCATCTATTTATACATGGTTGGAATGGCTAGTTTTGAATTTGCATATTGAAATGGAAATTGGTCTGTTGGAATAGTTGAAGAAGCAGTGATAGTATGATTTTATGTTCATTTCTATGTATAAATAGGCCCGATCCTATACCTGAGAGTGCTGAGCTTGAGGTTCACATTTTGCTGTAATGCCTATAAAACCACCATGTCAACAATATAAAAACCGCCACTTATGTGTAAGTATGACAACATCCCAGAAAATCTGAAAAAAATAGCAGGGTGTTGAGAGATAAATCTCAACATATCAAGTGACTTCTGGAAAATAACCTGGCTCAGGCCAGACTGATATGTGTATCACTCTGAACTGAGTTTACACATTTATCAGTCTGAGATGGCTCATCCTGAAAGCGATCAGAAAATGTGAAGAGACATATTTAAATCTGATTGATCAAAGAGTTGCAACAGTGAAGTAAAAAAAAATCAAAGTTTCGTTGCATCCAATTTAGACAAAAGCACATCTTATCATTAAAAAAATGCACAAAGCGTCTACCTTTTGCATGATTTTCACCAACAAAATTGTCACATTGGCATAAAATAGGCTGAAGTATATCTGTCAGTGTAGCCATGTTTGTTTTGGTTCGTTTGGGCGTTTCCACAAACCTCAGTCCTGCTCTGTGATTGGCCCACCCAGCCAATTTACTCCCAGCCGGATTCTAGTGAGTTTGTCAACTCACAAATATCACAAGAATCCATCTGCTGTGCACGGGGAACTAGTAAAATCTAATCAGCACAAAGTCAAACATTTATTTCACATAAGTAATTGCTTTTAATTTCTGTCCTGAGAGCGAGCGAGAGAGATAAAACCTGAAAATAAAATGCACTTTCTCACAATATGTTTTGTACACAGACGATGTCACCACAACAACTCTCTGCCTCCTTTAGAACAACATACCCTTTATCTTTAGTGAAAACATATGAAATATAACAAGTAAAACTGTCCTATATAATTTGTAAATGGAACCACCTTCATGTATCCAGTCTCCTCCATCACAAAAGCTGCTCCCACTGACCTGAACATGTCCCTGAACACGTCCCACTCCACATGTAGATCAGGCCCCTCTCTCAGCATCTCGCCTCTAAAGCCTGGGTTTGAGCCACATTCCGTTTGAAGTCGGTAAGAAACAGAAGCAAGCGGTTTATGAAAAAAACAGCAGACTAAAAATAACTATGTGAATGAGGAGCGGGCACGGCGGAACAGCTTTTCATGTGTCTTTGGTTCATTCGCACAGAACCAGCGCGGAGAAGAGCATCCATCATCTGAATGTGAATATTAGGGCCACAGACAGGACAGGAGGGTGCGATTAGGAACAAATCACTGCCTCATTTAGACTGCCAGATAGCCTACATAATGCTTTGAATAATAGACAAAAAGCATTACAAATTTAGCTTAAGGTATGACAAAGGCACGAATGAGTTACTAACACTGTCCATGGGTTTCAGAAATATGAAAAATTAGGATCGTTGCCATAGCGATTAACAATTCAAAACTATATGTTATATCTTTTGATGGGGAAATGTGATTCAACACTACATTTGAGTAGTGTTGAATCATTATTTTATTTATTTACCTTTTTATTTGAGAAACCTAGACTATTTGACTTTAAAAATGAGAGAATGTTGCTTTCTATTTCAAGCCATTTATTTTCTAATGAAGTATAGAACGCTGGGTAATACTTTATAATAACTACAGTTTACCAGCCTTAATAAAGCATGAACAAACTAACTCATAATGAACTCATTAAGTTAAGGTTAAGATAAAGGTTAAGGTCATAGGGAAATGTGTCCTCTACATTTGAAGCATCTTTTCAGTGTTCAAAAAAAAAAGATTTTTAACTACTTCATTAATAACACCTTACTAAGCCTTAATAAATGTGTTCATTATTAAGTCTTGACTAGATTTATCTCATTGAAAGTATTTATTTCACATTTTCTCAAGTTATACAATCTTCTTGAAACCTAGTCTTAAATGAACCTGCCTGAAATAAGTAGAACTATCTTGGCAATTATTTCTCTTAAAACTTGTGTGCACCAACATCTTGGGGACCTGATCTTTTGCTGTCTGAATATTTCTTATTAATCTTATTTAAAAGTACATTAACAATAGTTTTCAGCCTTCAGTTGTGGTCCACACTTGTTTCTCCTTGCCTTAGTGCTTCTCTATTCCTTAATATAGAAGAACAAGTAATTCTGGCAACAATGAGAAAACTAAACACCTTAAAATATGTGACGCACACTTTGACCACACTCTGTTCTGCCTCTGTGCCCTGATCAGACCTTCTGAAAATGTACTCTGTATTTCCTGTGATAATTGTCTCTGCCAGTCTGAATAAACCATGGTTTGATAAACTCTATTTGTTCCAACAGTTTCTTTGGGTGAAATCCGATTATGCAAAACATTATGTAACTTAACTGTGGGACATAAATTTGGCAACAAAATAGAAAATATCTGCATCCAGGTTTTGGTAGAAGTGGCACACCATTGGATTGCCTGAGGATTTTTCTATCTGAAACACTTTCACTTTAATTAGTTTTGACTGAAAGGTACATTAACTGCTTAAAATGTTCTGTAATATGGCATTAAATGTATCTATTTCACTGGAGATAAGCAACAGAAACAAATCTATTGATGCCGTTCAGATGATCATCGACATTTGCTGGGAGTGTGATGCTAACTGTAGGCGTTGTCTGAGGCGTTGTTAGACTTTAATGTGAGCTTTGTTTAACACAATCTGATTTAGCTGGAACTACAAGTGAGCTGATAAGATTACAAGATTACAGTCATAAGATAGTTAGCATTGCCAACAGTTTTTTTGTTTTTGTTTGTTTGTTTCTGTTAGTCACTCACCTTTTTGTTCAACACCTAAACAGGACCGTATTGTTCACAGGCTCCTGAAAATGTGTGTTTAAATCCATTTTGTATTTTTGTCAGACCATCTTAAAACGTTTTTTGGCTGTTTGCTAATGTGTGCATTGTGTCGCCATGGTAACTGATGAACATTCTGCCGTACACGTACATGTAGAACCCCACCTAGCACGATGCCACTGCAGAGTATCAATAAAGGGATTGTTCAAAGCAAAGCCACGACTAAATTGTGTAACTCTAAAACTGCATACAAGCCATTGCCTCTGTGGCTGTGGCTAAATAAAACCGAAAGAAGGTTGTGTTTGCGTTTGTCACAAGACTCAATTTATTATAACGGAAGCAGAGGGAGGCGGAGTGACAGATTTATAAAAACAAAAAGACACAAAGCAACCAGGAAGAGTCACTTCAGGGAGAGGCATCACATCCACCACATCTAGAGAACCAAGAGACAGGAATTCTCAAGTCATGAAAAGTCTGAATATTTGATTACAGGTCAACACTGAAAACTGTTAAAAACTTTATGATGCAAAAGGAAAGAAAGGTGACACATTGTCTCTTTTTAGTCAGGAGAGTGTTGGGCCAATGGGACACGCTAATTGGCCTTTTAAAGTTGCACTATGAAACTTCCATGGAAATCTTATTGCTTTGTCTAAAATGTCTCACAGTATGGCATTAAACGTATCTATTTCCATGGAGACAAGTCACCAGACCAAGTAACGGGTCAGATCTGTCGAGATGCGAGCCCATTCACTGTAGAAATGCGTGTTTTTCTGCGTATTTTTGAGCACTAAAACACCTGTAATTGAATGAATGCAACGTAGATGAGTTTAATGCCATACTGTGAAACATTTCAGGCCATGCAATAATATCTACATGGAAACAAGCTAGCGGCGGGTCTCCAACCAGCGGCAGTGCTTGTCAACAGTATTTAAGGGCTGCCAATATTTGTCAGTGCATATAATCTTGCGAAACATGTGAGAGACTAGATAAATGCTTTGAGTGTTTTTGTTTCTTTCAGGAGCTCACGTTAGAGGCGGTTTTGAAGTTGTTAGTTGATAAAGCAGAATGCAGACCTGGTGGCTCACTTTTCATTTCCCGCTTCACACCATTCACCTTCATTCAAACACATTCAAACAGATTTAGACAGGCACAGCGACTGAAGTGACATCAGACACATGGTTCTCTCCAAAAACAGGTAAGGAAAAAAAACACTTTGGTTGCCATGACAACAGCACAGGGACATCCTTTCATCCAGGTTTTGAAGTTGTCCCCAATAATAATTTGTATGTGCAAATAACTCTAAATGTGCTGTCCTTTTATATGTCTATAAAGCTGTTTAATGGTTTGTCCACAACTTTTACAACACGAGGTCTGTGTTTCGAACTAGCGTTGGGTTTGTTATTTAACCTATGTTGTATTTTGCTTATGGACTGGAATCATATCCTAGAAACTATATGACCCTTGGGTGGGCAGTGGTCAGTTGGTTGCATGGTTGAGAGACATGAATACACAACCACTCTCTCTCTCTCTCTCAAATTCCTTCCACATGGGCAATATCCATGGGTTTCAATGTGATGAAAAATCACCATTGCCATGGCAACTAACAATTCAAAACAAATAATATATCTTTTGAATGGTGAACCGTGCAAAATGGTGCCTATAAGAAGTCAAAACCAACAGAGGCGCCATGGGTGTCCAAATTCCTTTATTTAGGCTTGAAGCTAAAATATAACATCTATCTCACATAAAACGTTTGACACTGAGAATATGATAGTGGTGGAAGAAGTACTTGAGTAAAATAGATACTAAAGTAAAAATAAAAGTATCACATGAAAAAGTCTAGTAAAAGTATTTAAGTGCTTGTTTAAAAATGTACTTAAAGAGATTTTGAGAAATAGTAAATCTTCAAATTGTGCGATTTTTATACGGATTTGTGCTGAATTTTATTCATCAGAAGCAATTAATTAGATTTTTTTTTCTAGCTGTTGTTATTTGTATATATACATGTTCAAACTAAACCCTTAGGCTTTTCAGCAGCTCTCAAACTATAATTTAAAAACTACTTTCACGTTTTAGTCCTGTCAAAAATGTAGTGGAGTATAAAGTAAAGATGCTCTCAAATGTAGTTTAGTAAAACTAAAAAGTATCAACTTTTAAATGTACTTAAGTAAAAATACCTAAAATGTATACTTAAGTGGGGTACTACTTTTACTATTACGTTCCACCACTGATGATGGTAGAGGTTTTCTAAACTTCTTCTAAGAAATGTTCTAAACACAAGTGTATTTTGCAGAGAAGAAGAGTCCCCCAGTACCACAGTGAGCACACGCCCTGACTTAAGACCCAGTGTGGTACATGAGTGATGGCAGCAGCGTTTTACCCCACAGCACGAGGGGTCAGTGAACGCATCGTCCAGTGGAGTGTGAAGTGGTCTCTCTGATCATGTCCCTCCTTTGTGCTCCATCTTTGTCCCAAACTAGAATCACTGTGTTAATGATTAGTCCTGCCCCCTCTGTCCAGCGTCCACTCACAAAGACAACATGAGTCCGTCAGCCCCCTGCCCACTGGGGACGACCCAAACAGAGTGGTCAGAGGGGGTGGGGGGGTAAGATAAGAGCAAATACCTCACAGATAGTAGTATTAGACTCTGGACAGCCACAAGACACTATACCAGATACCTAAAATACCTTGGATAAAATACATTGTTATGTCATTTGAAAAACAATTATGACTAAGACATGGGTTTCATATTAGCACCAGCAGTAAACACTGTGACGCATCGTACTGTTCTGCTCTATTTCACGTTTGTGTGTCTATTCCTTTTCAAATAAAGCAAATGAATACATGTTCTAATGACCAATTAGCAGCACAATTATTAGCTGCATTATTCAACAAAGAGAAGCCTGAAAATAGATTTGGTCATGTCACTTCTTATTTAAGACTTAAATTGCCCACATTATGTCTTATATTGTTGTTTCCTCATCACAAACATGTTTTTAAACTTACAGCTTCACTAAAACCACTTTGATGATTTCAGGCCTGGAATTGCCCATCTCTATTGAGTAAAAGGTAAAAGGAGCTGTTAACTTGAAAACTACCACTACATGACATCACAAGGTGGAACGGAGCATTTTCAGCTTTGGAGATTTAGACAAACTAATAAGAAGGGATCACTCACACCGGTGTGAAGGAATCAAAACACAACTCCAGGGATGTTTTTGAGGAGGTGACACGATTCAAACATGGCTTAAGGCTCAAGAATCCATTTTGTGTAGAAGAATAGAGTTTAAATAAAACATTTGAGCTCTTGAGAAAGAAAGCAAAGGTTAATTTGGAACTGAGATGAGATTATGCTCTCCCACAACATACACTGGCATTTAATGGTGACATTTTGAAATTACATCTTGTGATTTTGGGCTATAGGAGTTATAAAATAACCACCACTTTTGTATCTTCTAAAAGATTTTGCCTCAACTCTATTCTTGATTAATTTTTAACTATCTCTAATGAAGAAGCTCATCTCACGCCCCGTGACTGTCCCCCAGTGGGAGGTGCATGCTGGGTAGGGTGGGGGTGGTAGAGATAAGGTTTGTACGGGGAGGGGGAGACCTGTTGTCCTCCCGACATGAGTGAGTATTTGTACTGGGGTCATGTGGTCACTATACCATCAGTACTGCATCACTACTGCAGTACTCCGTGTGACCCTTGACCTCTGCAGTGACACTCGGGGCCGTGCGTCTTTAGTTCTCACACAGTCCACAGGTCAGTGAGCAGAGCCTTCATCCTCCTCCTCTTCATCAGACTTAATGACTGTTGGTTCTGCTGTTGACTTTCCCATGAGACATCACCTCCCAGCACACTTCTGAGAACAAATAAAAAAATATGACCACTTTACAGTTATTCATTAATTATGTAATATGCGGACACTGAGTCAGTTAAAGCAGTGACGCATGCCAAGATCATAGGTGTATGAAATCTCATTCCAACTGCTATTAACCTTTTCAATTCTACATAGATGTACATTTTATTGGGTGCTTCTTAGACCTCAGAGCTCCTCTTTGCTCAGAATCGCTCCATGTGTTGAATGTTTGTTTGTTCCTTTGTTTTTTCTTACTGCTCAAACTAATTACTCCTGGTGGGATTAATAAAGTTACCTGAATTTGAAGTGATAAAAGTGCACATGACAGGTTTTCATGTTTTTTTTAATTATTACTTAATTTGGAGGGAAATTATTTTCAATTTTGAATATATTTTACACCATTTGGCAGCTGAAAACTTCACCAAAACAGTCACATTTGTTAAACCTAGAAAAGACATTGGTGACCTAACCTAACTTCTGTACAACATGCACAAACTTCTGTTGGTAGTATGATGCAGTCTCCTATTGGTTGGGTAACGAACCTTAGCAGATGCTTTTGTTTTCTTATTATCTTATTACAAGTGACACACTTCTCACCTGTTGTTAACATGTGTCCTCTTGTGCCCTAACTTTCCTGTGTGCTATTCAAATAAGCACAAACTCATGATGCGTATTTACATGGCGCAGTTAAACCAACAAATTCAGGCAAGGACTTGAAGATTCATTATTTCAACACATTTATAAATTCATTGCACAAAACTGATTTCTGTCTTGATTTTTATGAATAATGTTTGATGACCTGTCAGTTCTAAGAAACTACCTTTACACATGCCTCTCATTCCAGAGCACATTTGTTAAAGATCAGACAGTAGGGAGTCTGTCACTGCAGGTCAGAACTCATCCATCTCCTCTCTACAACATCTCCAGTCCTCACACCTGAATAAACGACAGCCAAGCCATGATAAAGACATTTAGATTTGGCAACAGCAACATAGTGAATAAACTGTGTCATTGTGCACAATAATGATTAAAATTAAAGATATGTCTGCAGATAAGAGGAGTGCAATACCATAAAGAGTTTCTCAAGACATTTGGTGGAAAAAAAATAAAAAGGAAGAAGGCAAAAAAATCTGGCAAATGAAAATAAGGATGTTTTGGGCTCTCTCAGCTCTTCATTAAAAAAACTCTGTTATATCATTGACCATTTGAAATGGCTTCAATTCAAATTCAACTAAAAGCACAGATGATTTACACAGATAACTTGTTCTTTTACCATCCATTCCCAAAGTCAAATTCAACAGTAATTGCTGCAAGTGAATTGTCTTGTCCCTCTTCACTGTAATTTACGGTCATTTATGGCGCCGTGACACTGTTTTGGTCACAAATCACCTCTCATAGGCCCTTGTCCAGGGACCCACTGCAGAGACAGGACACTCTTCACTCTCGGCTCAGCACCAAACTGCTTTATGGCATCATAAAACTGTTGCTAAAAACACTTTATGACACGATGGTAATTGATATGTTGTTTGAGACTGTCACCTCTGTCCTGACAGCGGTAAGTAGCCATTAGCTCAGAGTGGACGCACTGTTTAAAGATCATTTAACAGTAGCAATTCACTTTAACATGGCACACTTCACCTTCTCCGGGGTAAATGTTGGTTTGGGGTTAATCTTTTTATGACTTTAGGCCAATTTAGGACAATATGGCCTCATTAGCACTTTACTTCTGAGGTGTGGAGAGGCACAGCCAGCGAGGGCATTTAGATAGTGGTGGTTGCAGTATAGTCAGGAAACAATTATCTCTCTTTTTATGCTGCCATTTGATGGCTGAATCAGATGAAAAAGAAAGTTCAAATTGATGATCTTTTACTATGCTGCAATATATAAAGTGTATTCATTCAACACAAATGGGTATGAAAATAATACATTCCTTTCTTAACCAGAGAGCACAAGTACATTTTTCTCTTGGCCGTTCTTTACAGCATGCATTTTACTTGAGCCCCATGCACCTCAAGTTTGGATCAAATAAAATGTGGCTGATAAATAAAGATGCTCAAACGCAAGTATGACTTGAATCCATCCTTGGGCCCCAGAGTCCATTTAGGACGGCACCCTGTGGATTCATCCTTTAAATAAGACGTGTCATGTGACATCTGTGCTTTCTGAGCAGCTGTCACTACTGAAAAGTCTCAGTCTCATATTCAACCCAACTGAGAGGAAAACCGATAGAAAATATAAAACCTTTTCATATAAATATTAACAATGCAAACACTAAAGTATTGTCCATAGTACTTTGGCAAATGCCCTTTCTATCTACACTTTTCATGAACGGGGAGCGTGGTGGTGGGAGGCGCTTGGACCGCGTCTCACGCCTGCAGCGGCCCCTCGAGGGGCGGTGCGCCGTAATGTGATCCCCCTGAGCCCGCTGCGCTGCTGTGTGTGTCCCGCAGGCACCGAGCAGCCAACGGGCACCAGCTCTAACTGCAGCTCAGAGCGGATAGAGTGGCATCACGCCACCTTCACAATAAAAGCACGATTGTGACCTATTCGACCCAGAATACAGTGGTAAGTAAAATAGCATAATTTACTAAAATAAATGAAAAATATATAGAGGATGGAAATGAGACCCACACAAGGAAAACCCAGACAGATTTACAAGCAATTTCATTTGCACCTTTTAAAAGTTTA
The DNA here is from genome assembly GCA_030686955.1 of Odontamblyopus rebecca. Taxonomy (NCBI): domain Eukaryota; kingdom Metazoa; phylum Chordata; class Actinopteri; order Gobiiformes; family Gobiidae; genus Odontamblyopus; species Odontamblyopus rebecca. Next base: position 17,314,322 of record CM060670.1, on the reverse strand, counting down.
GTTGTGTTACTTTTTTACGGTTGACTTTACATTTTTAAGTGGTGCATAACACTGGATATATATGTGTGCATCACATGTGCGTATTTCAAAATATTAGCCCGGATCTGTGCTTGCTGTGCGTCACGAGGTCTCCCTCCTTTATTTTGTTGACTCAAAACGGAACTGTCCAAAGTCTCTGATCACTGCTGATCGTTGAGTGAATAGAGCGGCGGGTTGTAGTACTTCACTGAGAGCAGCGGAGCGGAGCCACAGAGCGCGAGGCTGATCCGTGGCAACACACTCTGCTCGTGCAGACAACACAGACATCTCTACGCGCCACTGCGTCCACTCTGCGTGTCCTCCGCCGTGTCCACGCACAGCTCCGCGCGCAGAGAGGATGGTCCGGGCGCCTGGACACTGTGGACAGCAGCGCGGACCCGGGATTTAGTTGAAAGAGAAGTTCGGAGCTTTTAAGTGAACAACGGCAGCGGATCTGGACTCGTTACCCGGAGACGTGGATTTTAGAGGACTTTTATTTACTTCATCATTGAGGCGAAAAACTCAAGCGTGGAGTTACGGATATAGGACCAATTCCTACTTCAGTTTTTGGATTTAAACACTTGTTTTTTTGATTATTGAGATACACACGGCAAGTGGGACTCTTTAGTAAGTACCTTCCATTATGCGTTCTTTCTGTTTAACGTTCTAATTAATTGAGAAACTTGCTTTCACTTCCTTGTGCATGAGAGTCAGACAGGTTTGGTGTCTCCTGCAGTGTGCGCGGAGACACCGTGGTGATCCAGCACCAGCCCAAGACAGTGACAGCGCACAGGTGGCGCCTCCTCGTCCCCTGAATCTGTGCGTAAATGGAATGGTGCCTCAAATACGGGTTTACGCGTAAAAAGATCCATTTGGTATGTGCGTAATAGTGGCACGGGTTTAAGAGCGTAGCGCGCAGCTGGCTGAAGACATTTGTCCGATCCTACTAACTGTATACTAAATATTTGCTTTGATAATTGTATTATATGGACCCTAACAGTATTTACCTGAGCATTTCCAATTAATTTTTAACCATTTGCGTAAAAGTTATTTTTTACATTGTATGGTTGTGGCAGGATGCACCTTCTTACATCTAACTCACACGTTGATTATACCACTCTTGACTAAAACATAGAAGCACATACCTTTTGGTGCAATTGAAAGCACAGCTTTTTTTATGCAGGCTTGTTCCGTGACAGAGGATCGCTGGTTTGGAAAGAGCGGCGTGTGGTGCTGGAGAACCGTGGGTGCTGATGTTAGGATCAAAGTCGTTTTTATTATGGTAAAATTGTGCGGTCTGGAAGCTTCGAATGCAGAGTCTAGCCAAACATTTGCGCACAAATAGCCTCAAAAATGCGCACGAATAAGTTCCATTCGAATTTCCTATTAAGCTAGAATCAGGCTTTTCATCGATCAGGCCAAAGTACTTTTTATGGTTTTCTATTAAAACTATGACTAATTTAACATACTTTCTAAATAGGAGTGATCTTTGCTGGTCAGTGAAGATTTTCAGTCTGAATTAATTTGTAAAAAAAAAAATCCATCTATTTTCTATAGAAAATCTAAATTCCAATTATATTTGACCTGAAAGCATGAGAACATTTTAATTAGTGTGTTTGCAATCAATAGGATCATTCAGCAGCGCTTTTCGATCGCACCCCCCTCCTGTCTCCACGTCTATTGATCGCGTCACATTTTTGCTTTTTACGCGCTAAAGCTGTGAAAATATTCAAATCAACATATTTTAAACTTTATATGTATCAACTTTAGGCTATAAGTTGATAATAACATCTCTAAACATAAGGCTGTATCCCTTCATCTACGCGCACACGCCTTCCCTCTGCATCGGTGACGTCTTCCCGTTAGCAGAATAATGAATTGCGCATCCGTCAAGCCCCCGTATTCCCCTAGCCGCTGCCTCCAACACGCACTGATCATCTCTGAAGTTCATCCAGATAGCGCTCCCTCCCTGCGCTCCGCTCGCTCCTCGCTGTTTCTTTGAATGAACGTGTGGAACAGCCGTGCGCTCCTCTCCCCTCCGCAGAACATCACTCATCTCTCTACTTGTGAGCCTCTCGAATAGCTTTCAGATGGGGCTTTCTGGCCACTCAGCTCGGGCTTTAGGCTCCTTCACTTGTCAGGGGCGTCAGGGAGTGCGCAGATGATGATGGGAGACCAGAGCAGGACGGATTGGAGAGGAGAATTTAGGGCGAGAAGAAGGCAACGCGTAAGGATAGTGGAGGGAGTGAATGCAGATCATTTTGACCCGCAACTTGTGTTATGTTACTAGTCCAAACTATGAGCATACAATAGTCAATACTGCTTTCAAAACAGGTGTAGTTTTTGTAATCAAGAGTTGTTTTAAATGATCAGAAATTCGCAGTAACTGAAAGTGTGATGTTTAAAGACTATAAAAGATACACTGATATACCACAGGGGCTATTTCTATTTTTATTTATTTATTTATTTATTGCTCATGTATCAACTCAAAGAGCTTCTGAAGTTAAAACATCAGCACACAACTGTATAGTTTGGCTAAAGTTAATGAAATGTTTGTAATTAGGCACATAGCGGTTCAAAATCTATTCTTAATCTTGAATTTTTGGACACATTGTTATTTTTCATGGTTTGTTCTTTCCATTACTAAATGTATGACACTGATTTACACATTGGCTACTTCAGTGTGGCAAAGCAATTACCAAATTGAAAGTTTTGAATGTTAAAAGTACAACTCATCACAAACGCCAAACTGCTGCTCCTATAGTCTTTTATTGCTGTCTGTGCGCTAAATTCCCATAACATGATGTGGATTCCCTCATTCTCTCCCCCATTGTGTGCAGTCTAACTATCAGAGCTCAATTAGATAAATAGATGAATAAATTAATCTTCCTCCATTGACCTACAAAATCACCAGTTTAGCGCATTTTCAATTACTGCCAAAAGCGTTCACACATTTCAGCACCAAATGACTCTCTGATTGGGCTGTGTCTCTTCCAAATTGTTTCTAGTCTGCATGCTTCTTTTTTATACTTATCTTCTGCTAATTGTACTACGGCCCTGAGTAGATTAACAGCAGAGGTAGAAAATAACAAGGTACAATACTTAAGTCATTTTTTTTTACAGTTAAGTAAATTTTACTTTTACTTCACCACATCTGAGAGCAGGTATCTGTACTTTCTACTCTACTACATTTTAGATCTGGACTGAAAAGTAAAAAGTATTTTTCTCTATGCTATGAGACCTGCTGAAATAATAATTTGTGTTAAATCATGATTTTGAGTAAACCAAATACACAAAAATGCCAAAACAACTAGAAAATGTAAGAAAACTATTGAATCACCTACTTCAGATTGATCAAAATCACAAGTCACTGCATTTGATGCTTTAATTTTCTAAATATCTCTGCAAAATACATTTATTTTCTGCTCTAAGGTATATTTTTAAACAGGTACTTCAATACTTTTACTTCAGTAGATGTTCATGTGAAACTTTTATTTAATAATGTTTCTCCCTATAGCTGTACTTTTATATAAATAACAAAACTGAGTACTTCATCCACCAGTGATTAAAAGTGAGTATCTTGTAGGTGTAGTACTTCCCCATTCTAATCAGGGTGTAAAGTAACATTACAGGTTGAACAGTAGTTTTATTTGACACAAGCTGCTCTGTGCGGTTAATATTGAGCTGTGTTATGAATGGCAGTACAGTCGCCTCCCCACTGTGTCTGTTTAATTTTGCCCTCAGTTCTCATAATGTGTTCAGTCCACTCACTTTGACACACTGGTTTAATAACATGGTAATGCCCCAAGTGAGAAACAGGTCCACAAAGGACTCGTGCAAGCTGGAGTGAACTGGTAACTTTTCTAGGTCTTAGTTTCTTGAAGTTTTTTGGTACTTCTGTAAGCTGTAACATACTAGTAAAAGTACAATTAATAGGTGATAGATACGTGAAATGGTTGGTTTGTGTATTTTGCATTGCTAACAGAGCTTTGTGAGTTGAGCCAGGTTTTGAAATATAGTAAGTAAGTAGTAGTAGCAGTAAAAGTAGTAGTAGCAGAAATTAAAATGTAGCGATAAAAACTATTAAAAGTTACCTTAACATTTCTGTACTGACTTACCAAACTGGGTTCAAACTTGGAAAAACCCTTGAACTAATTAATTACTGGATGACACCAGAACTCAACCAGGACCGGAGAAGGAGCAAATCTCTGTCAGGACTAAAGGGGAACTCAGATAAGAAAAGTATACCTTTCCCTCCCGCCAAGGGTTACAAGTGAACCCACTTAGAGGTCGTAACCCACCAGATAGTAGAAATATACTCCCATACTGCTATTGGAGAAATACTGCAAAGAAAGGCGTAGTTCCTTACATTGACCTTGACAGAAGTGGTTCAGTCACATCTCCGTCGCTATAGCAACAGGACTCAGACCTTGGATCGGTTTCAAAGGCATATTCACTTCTTAACAACGCTGAAGCCTATAGTCTTAAATGGGGAAGTGGAGGGTTTAGTTGACTTAAGCAGCTTTATGCCACATCAGGTCCACGCAATCCCAAATACTTGTGGTAGAAAAGCAATAACATCTAGACTCTGTAAAAATATCTAACTGCAGTACAATGAAATTACCCAGAATAATTTGTTAGTAATTTAAATTCTTTAATAAAAGTCTCAGTTCTTTCCACATTTGCATCTCTAACTTTTTAATTCTTTTTTACGTGTAGCAAAAATATTTACTTCCCAGGCATATTGTCGAATTGAAGATAATAGTTTAAAATTACTATAAAATGTCTCCAAAGGCACATTGTGTAGCTTTTCTGATGGAGGGTCTTTTCTTCATGAAGATGTTACTGCTTTTTGTCTTCATGGAGTCCAGACCAAGTTATAGGTCCGATTTTTGACCTATAAAACCACCTATTATTGAATAAATGAAGTAGAGCTGTTAACTTTCATATTGTGGAACATTCCAGGCATTAACATCCATTGAAAGAAGCAGGTGACAGACCCCCCAATCAAAAAGTTACATAGTGCACCTTTAAATACGCCTCTCTGTAGTCATTTTGCACACCTCCTTCTCCTTGAACAGATTTCATTCCTTGTTTAGTTCATCACCTCAAAAAAAGTGCGTTTAAAGAATGTTTAGCCGCTTATCTGTTCCCACCATCTCATGCTGATCGGTGAATTATTGAGGAGTGGTGACTTAGCGCTGGGCTGCAGCTCTGATGTGACTAACAGGGATTTGAACCAGTGTTTAAAAGATGCCTCCGAGCCACTACAACGCTCACATACTCCTACTGCATGATTCATGTGCATGTATTATTCACACTAGAGCTTGGGTTTCCTTTTTATGCTTTCAAAAATATTGGCAACAAAACACTTGGAACGCTACTCGGGGTCTAGAGCCGTGATACTAACCCGTCATCTTCATGTGAGTTAAAGGTGCACTGTGTAACCTTTGTGGCGGAGGGTCTGGCAAATGCTTTTCTCCTTGGAAATGTTATTGCTTTGCCTGGAATGTTTCACAGTGTGGCTTTAAACCTTTCTGTCTTCATGGAGATCAAACCAGACCAAGTTACAGGTCCTATCTGAATAGAGGCAGCCCCGCTCACAGTCAGAATGCCTGTTTTTCTAGGTGTTTTTGAGCTATAAAACCACCTGTAATTTAATAAATGTAAGATAGAGATGTTTAATGTCATACTGTGGAACATTAGCTAATAATTTAAGGGGTCCATCAGCTTGTCTTACTGGAAATGTTATTGCATTGCCTGGAATGTTTCACAGTATGGCATTCAAAATCTCCATGGACAAGCGCTCCATCAGAAAGTTTAGCGTGCACCTTTATACCGAAATTACAGAATAGTAAGAATCTAGATATGTAATCTGTATTTGTAATAGTAGTTGCAGTACTAGTAATTCTAGTTGTGTCTCTATCCTTGGGTTCAGTGTGATCAAATTGGATAAATATTAGATCAAATTGGGTTAAATATTAGATCATTTAAATAGTGAAAAGTCCTCAAAATGGCATAACAGGGAACTGAAATCCATGTTTAGCAATCATCAAAATGTGTATAATGCATTAGAAGTAGTTGCAGTAGTTGCAGTAGTGATAAGTAATATTGTAGTATAGAATATAGTACTTGTCTTTATACTCTTAATACCTTTTAGTATTTTAAAAAATTAGATGAGAACTTTTGTGTGTTAGTAGTATACTGAATATATTACGCAGTGCGTTCATACTATAATTATGTTGTTTTGTTTGGGTAATTTGCTTTGATTCACCATTATTCTGAAGCTTGTGTCATTACTGTCTAATTAGTGACCATTAGAGAAAAATTCAAATGCTGTGGCTTTCCAAGTTTTCACAAAGTTGATTAGCAGTAATTGCAAGAGACAATGACTTACACTATGTGGGCTTTCAGTTCCAGTCATTTTGTTATTGCTTATGTGCCAAATATTCCCATCTTTAATTCCAGCTGCGAAATAAAATGAGATACACGTTTACTGAGCTAAGATAACATCACACCATTGCATCATTAGTACGTTCTTTGTTCAAATGACACAGTGAATCAAGGTGATGCAATTGAATTTAGGTTTGATGATGAGCAAGTCTGGCAATGTGTTTGCCTGTGTTGTGAAATTCTGATTGTGATATATTATTTTATGACATATCTCAATGAGCTGTCAACGTCTTATATAAACCTTTGTTTTGACCTTTGCTTTTCTTAAAGATGCACTGTGTAACTTTCTGTCCACATGATCGTCTTCATGGAAATGTTATTGCTTTGTCTATAATGTCGCAGTAATACAATTCATCAATATGCGTGGAGACAAGCCTACAGTCCCTCAAGTTACAGGTCAGATCTGTGGAAAGGCAAGCCAAACTCACTGTAGGAATGCATGTTTTTTTCATAGTATTTTTGTGTTGTAGAAGTTTTCCGTAACTGAAGAAATGTAACATGTGTGAGTTTAACGCCATATTGTGAAACCTTTCATGCAACGCAATAATGTCTCCATGGAAACAAACTTACTAGCTACACAGTGCACCTTTAAAGTAGTTTCTGAGATTGCATGGTTGTAACAGTTTTATAGTAATCGTAGTATGTGACCAGTAGTGGGCAGTGAGGTTGTATAATGGGCTCAACTACAGTACTAACTACTACTACTATTATTGTTACTACTACTTCTGCTACTACCAGTACTTCTAACTCTAGCAGTTATATTTATAGCCTGGTAGTAATAGTAGTAAATACATAATTGACCCTTGACTTCCTGTCCTCACTCTGCCCCACTTCTTGAATATAGCTTTTGCAATACAAAAACGTAACAGTATACTTTTGAGATAAGGTCTTTTTCTGTCCTCTATCCACCCAGAGCTGGATTTGGAGTCTGGAGACAGTGATAATTTGCAAACACAGACCTGCTTCTATGTGCTGGCCTCAGAGCAGGTCGCATGCTCCTCAGGGGGAAAGAAAAACACCCGGAAAACTTAAGACAACACACGGACCCATAGTGCACAATATGCCCTGTGTGCAGCTCCCATAGGCCTCTGTAATGTCCCATACACACACACTCTCACACACACCACACACACACACACACACGTACAGGACTTTCTCAAGCCTGCAGGAGCTGAGGCAGGCAGGTAAAGAACAGAGAGAGCAAATATTTGAAGTATTATTAGTGGACAATGTGATCCTCTTATATGTTGTAAGAGGCACATAAGAAGTCATGTATCTTATGGGAATTAGCTTATCTTATTGTAAAGAGTTCAAATTTAACTAAATGTATGAACAAATATGTCATTTTTTAAAACATATTTGTTACTGTGGTTCTAAACGGAGATAGACCAGGTCCAAAATTAGACTGTAGTAGTATACTAAACAAGAACTTACGAGAGGACGGCAAAAATGTAGATAAAACTGATTCTAACCCCCAGAAAGAACTTGTGTAACCCAGTGGTACTATCTTTTGAGAATCACTAGTGAATGTAATATATTCGCCAGTATGTGGTTAATTTCAAATATCCAGTTTAGCAGTTATCATTCCTGTCATGTCAACGACTGAAGAGTGGAGCCCACAACCTACTAGTATCAATCAAACATAAAAGTGCACTATGCAACAACATGTATATCTTGTATTTATTCAATTACAGTTTTTTTATGTCCCAAAACTACTGGAAAAACATGTGTTATTCCTCTGAGCGAGCCCACTTCTCCTCAGATCTGACCTGTAACTTGCCCTGCTAACGTCGCCTGCTTGTCTCTGTGGAGGTAGTTAAATGAAATGCCATACTGTAGGAAATAACAGTAACATGGAGTCAAGAAAATGGAAGTCCCTCTACTAGAAAAATGACACAGTGCACCTTTAAATATCTTCATTTGAACTTAGTTATGTTTGTGTTCAAAGGTTGTACAGACCTGCATGCTGTATTACATTCCCCTTAAATAAACAGCAAACCAAATGCCTTCTTTTCTTGGTCTATTGGCACTGACACTTGTGCATTCCTAGTCCTCCAGTGCGATTAGCCAATGAGTGTCAATCTGATGCTAAACCAAGTGCAACAGTCTCATAAGAGTCATGTAGGAGGAATGGCAGCCTCGTGTTGTTTGCCCTGGGTATTTCTTCAGTCTGTTTGCGGTGCAGTTAATTGGATTCTGGACTTAGTGTTTGCGTGAAAAGCTGCTTTAAAAGTGAATGGCAAATATTGTTGCTGATGTCTTAACAAGAAGAAAAGGTGGAAAGTTCCTGCAAAATCTAGTAAAGTAGGATTTCCACTCTAATCCTTCCCATCTGAGAAGAATGTCAGGTCAAAGTATGGAGCAGGTTCACAAATGCACTTTGTTCATTGTAAATGTTTTCTCTTGTTTTGTCTAATGAGTATATTCTATTACCATACGTTTTGATGGTTAAAGGTACACTGTGTAACTTTTCTGGTGAAAGGGTCCACCACTTGCTCTTCTCCATGTAGATGTTATCATTTTATCTAGAATGTTCCACAGTATGGCGTCAAACTTATCTAACTGTATTGAGACTAGCAGGTGACACTACCAAGCCAAGTAACAGGTCAGATCTGCGGAGAGATGAAGGTATTTTTTCATTAATAAAGTTCTTCAATTAAAAAGATACATCATACTGTGAAACATTCCTTGCAACATCCCCAAAGAGACAAAGTGGTGGACCCCCTAGCCCAAAAGATAAATGCACCTAAAATGTGCATGATTGAAACTTAATTGGGAGTAAAGCAAAAACTGAAAACCATCTAACCTTGTACTAAAGTAGATTTGCTGACATTACCATTTGGATATTTACTGTATTTCCTTTGAATGCACAGCCCCTAACCGCCCTTGTCCCCTACAGGAGCCCCGCTGTGCTCTCCTGGCTCTGGAGGCAGGAGGTCGTGGACAGAATGAGCCTGCACGATGAGCTCTGAGCTGGGCCTCGCTGCTCCACGCCGCCCCTCGTCGTCCGGAGGAATGACAGCTCTGTGGCGCCCCCTCTGGCTCTGCTGTGTCCTGCTGCCTCTCTATGTCACTGCAGCCCGCCTGCCCACTGCCCCACCCACAGGTAGGTTGGAGACTAAATTAAAGCATTAAAACAAATAGGAATAAGTAATAGAAAAAACGCCATGGAGTGGTAGCTTTCAAATTAACAGCCACCTTTTTTTTTAACCTTTTATCAGTAGAGATTTGCAGTTCTAGGGCTGAAATTGTCCAAATGATTCTAGTGAAAATGTGTAGAGTTTTTGGTTAATGAGAAGAACACCACTTAAATATGCAGGATTTGTGGTTGTGTGAATGAAATAAAACACAACTCTAGGCATGTTTTGATGAGGAAACATTATATCAGATCAGAAAATAGTGTAATATGGACCCTTTAAGGTGTCACTGACCAGATCACCAGCCTTAAATGTGACAATATTCAGTTGTTTGTTATGGTGTGATGTCATGTCTGCTTGGAGGAGACGCTCTGTTTGCTACTTGAAATAATTTTGTTTGGTAGAATTTCGGCGTATTTTGGGGAGTACATAATTGGATCATTTGGCTTGCTGGACTTTGCGTGTTTGTGTTGCTCTTTGTTGTGAAGCTGAGTTAAACCCCATGGATCAATCCCGTCTAAACACTTTCTTCACTCCATTTTTGACATTTTCTACCAGCCTTTTTTCTTTCCCTACGGCTCAAGAAGTAATTTATTTAAGATGTTTAAAGTGATTTTATGACAATGTTTACACACTTTTAGTTACTGAAAATACATACTTTGTATAGAGCGAGTGGCAGGTCCTTTGTGTGTGATCCGTACCATATATTCTGTAGACAATCTGACACTTAAATTACACTTTAAAACTACTCTAAGCCGGAGTGAATCTATTCAAAGAAATATACTGCTGTTTTGACAGATAGTTATTATTGGAAAGTGTTGGCAGAAAAATATGGCAGGCTATGTCAAGATAAAACTTATGTATCTGTCCAATATGGAAACCACACACACACGTCATAATGCAATTTGTCTGTGAATACACTGTTTATGCAAATATTGTCAGTAATAATGATCCATGGTTTAGCATAGCCGTTACTATTATTAATATATTTATTGGAAGAGACCAGAGAGGAAAGTGAGGACAAGACAAAGGATATTATAATTCATGAAGTAAAACTGCTATTATTTGATCCACTAGTTAGACTTTATTTGTTTATTTAAACTTTATTGATCCACAAGGAACTTTATTTGAACACAGTACCTCACATGTCACATATATTGTAATAACAAAGAGAAAAAATATAAATGATAATAATAAATTCTAAATAAGGCATAATTATATAAATGTATTTGTACAAGTAAAAATTAAAAAATACAGAAATATAGTAATAGAAATATAACTCTGCTATACACAAGAGGTCGTAAAGACAAAACTAGAAAGATGACTACAAGACTACAAAGTTGAAATAGTTATTGACTTGACAGAATCTATGACATAAGGGTGAGTTGTACAGTTGTAGGGAGTATTATCTATGACATAAGGGTGAGTTGTTGTACAGTTGTAGGGAGTATTATCTATGACATAAGAGTGAGTTGTACAGTTGTAGGGAGTATTATCTATGACATAAGAGTGAGTTGTTGTACAGTTGTAGGGAGTATTATCTATGACATAAGGGTGAGTTGTTGTACAGTTGTAGGGAGTATTATCTATGACATAAGAGTGAGTTGTACAGTTGTAGGGAGTATTATCTATGACATAAGAGTGAGTTGTACAGTTGTAGGGAGTATTATCTATGACATAAGAGTGAGTTGTTGTACAGTTGTAGGGAGTATTATCTATGACATAAGAGTGAGTTGTTGTACAGTTGTAGGGAGTATTATCTATGACATAAGAGTGAGTTGTACAGTTGTAGGGAGTATTATCTATGACATAAGAGTGAGTTGTTGTACAGTTGTAGGGAGTATTATCTATGACATAAGAGTGAGTTGTTGTACAGTTGTAGGGAGTATTATCTATGACATAAGGGTGAGTTGTTGTACAGTTGTAGGGAGTATTATCTATGACATAAGAGTGAGTTGTTGTACAGTTGTAGGGAGTATTATATATGACATAAGAGTGAGTTGTACAGTTGTAGAGAGTATTATCTATGACATAAGAGTGAGTTGTACAGTTGTAGGGAGTATTATCTATGGCATAAGGGTGAGTTGTTGTACAGTTGTAGGGAGTATTATCTATGACAACGGTGAGTTGTTCTACAGACAGTGAGTTGTTACTCCAATGATTAAAGTCGACTTTTCTTGAACTTGTTAGTCATTCTAGGAAATCAGGGAATTGTGTAATCTCAAAGTGTGAGTTTCATTAATCCGTCTTGACAAGCTTGACAAATGAACATGTATTAGTGGTAGACCTTATCCAGTGGTAATCACATAGCATCCTGAATTTCACTTTTGAAAAATCCTGTTCAAAATCTGACATTGATTGCTCATAATATATTAACTCCAAGTCCCTTTATGGGCCAACCTTTAGCTTTTTACCTGTATTAAACCCCCTTGTTTCTCCTCATGGGCCTTCTCTCCCTCCCTCTCTCCCCCTCTTTCTCCCTCTCTCCTCTACATGTTACAATAGGCGTGTTGTGATCTAGCCTGCTTGAATGCGTTCTCTATGGGGAGCCATCATGGTCGATCAAACTAGACTTCATCTTCCAGCCAAATGTGTGTTTAAAAGCCCCGTAGGTGGTGAGAGATTGCACTGAGAAGACTGTGGAGCGGCTCTACATGACCGGATCCTGTTTCCAGTCACTAATGTTTTGGAATGAGTTTGATTAATTTAAGAGGCGTTGGGTGATGGTCAGGTGATAACATGTAGTCCGGAGGAGGGCTGTTTGTTTAACGCAGGATGAATAGGAGCGTAGCGGTGGTATGTGGGGAGAGAGGGTGATCAGGAAGGGCTTAAGTGGTTACAGTCAATCAAGTCTTAAAGCTTAAAGGTGCACTAGGCAATTTAGGGGTGTGGGGTCCATCACCTGCTTGTGTCCATGGGGATGTGATTGCTTTGCTGTGGAGCGTTACACAGTGTGACATGAAACTCATCTATTATGTGCTTATTCAATTAGATGTGTTTAAATTGCCAAGCATGTCTTCTTACTTCTTACTTACAGCAAAGTCGCCACGCCACAGATCTGACCTGTAACATGATCTGGTGGCATCAACCTGTTTATATGGAGTTAGACAAGTTTAATGCCATATTACAGATCACTGTAACATCGCAACATTCTGGGCGAAGCAATGGTGCCTCCATTCTAGCAGACAGCCCACCAGAAAAGTTTCAAAGTGCATCTTTACATATATAATATAATGATGTGATATAAAACAGGGAGCCAAGGGGTAAAATGAAATGTACTGAACCTAGATTACAGTTTAAATATCAACACCTCAGACATTTACAGTAAATCTTAATACCTAAAGCTGTATGGTCCTAACCCCTCACCCTTTTGCCCCTGATGCCCTGTCTCAGGTCTCATGTCTCCTCCTCCACAGATGGGCTCACAGTGGGGCTAAAGTGACTGTCATACTGGGGCAGATGGCACGTTTCCCCTCAGCCTTGGGTCATCCCCGCTCCATCACAACAGCAGCTCCACACTGTCTCTATACTGTGTCTGTGTGAGGCAGGATTAATGTGACCCAGGTCAGACTTCACCAGGGATAAGGACACAGAAATGTCCTTCAAAGTTTACTCACAAAATACTTACTCCATGTGTGTAAACTGGCATTCAGTGTCAATTGCACACCGTAGAAGGCCTTTAGGCTGTGTCACTTGTAAAATGAGAAAAAAAAGACACTGTATAATATCTATAGTAAAAGCACATGTTTAAAAATACATGTCATTTTTCTTGATTGCAAACTTGAGAGCTGTGTTTTGGTGGTTCATTTACTTCTCCATCAAGAAAGCTGTGCAAAAAGAAGTCATGCATGTGAATACTGGCAATTTGCGAGTTTGTGAGAGCAAGAAACTGGTCAGACATATTTTAAAACTACTTTCTCATACACCTTTTGAAAATCAGGCACACCAGCTTTAAATGGTGCTGTATCATGCATGCAAGACCTGAACTTATCCACCCCTAAATTGTCCTTGTCCCATTACTAATAATACAGTTCTTCAGGGCAAAAATAATAATAATCTTAGTGTTGAAGTAAAACATTTTGTTCCTTCTGCTGTGTATTCCATTGCACTCCTACACATTGTATAAGCCTGCAGGCATAGTCCTGTTTTACATGTGTACGTGGTATATTTGCACAGACAGTGTGGTTTGAATGCCTTGTTTCCATAGACTCCTCTGTAATGTTATTCCAGAGCACGCTGTTGTTTATTTCTCCAGACTCTCGTGGCATTTCCAAAACCAGAGTGACGTCCAACGCCACACTGGACTAAAGGCTGTGTTTGTTTTATTCTACTCTTTATTTACTGACCCACACACACACCACCTCCTGCTGACAGCTCCCCCAGCAGAGAGCACTGCTAAAGTATATATGGTATACACACCCTACTGAAAATGCACCATAAGCAGTTTTGATGATTAAAATGATTTAGATTTGGATTTTGTTTAAAAGGTTCCAAGCTTTGGCATTAAGCTTATTTATCTCCATGGAGACAAGAAGGTAAAGCACCCTCCACCAGAAAAGTTGCATCATTTTATGTGCAGGAGAGTCTTATTCCAAAAATACTATGTAAAATACCTGACATTTATTGAACAGTTGTGATAATGATACTCCATGTTATGCACTATGTTTGAGTGGCTGTTGAGTTAAATAGCTATTACCCATGAGGCTTTGCACCTCAATGGGCATTTTTAGAACACTATTTCCCAAGTTGTGATGATGCTACTGCAATTTTCTCCCAAGCACTAGGCAACTCCAGGCTTTAATCATATTCTTATGTAAATGAGCTGTTACGAACTCCCATGTTTTTACCTTATATGTCACAAAATAGCTACACTTGTGTTAACGCATTTCATTCCCCTGGCAATTTTATCAGACATCATCTTTGGCAGGAACAGGAGGCAGAGAAGCCAAATAAACTGTGCAGAAAGACGATTTGTGAACAATGGCTCCTCTGTTTTCAGAACATCAGGGCTTTAATCCAGAGCCACTTAAGACACTTTAGTGAAGGGAATTAAACATGAAATACAGATCAGTGACTGTTTAACAAGGGATCAGTGAGAGGCCACGCTAGCACGTCTGCGCTAATAGATTTAGATAACAGTGTTAAGATAATCATTACACTCAATTACAATTGAATTACAGAGGATAATAAATAATGTGCTGTATGTTTTACTGATTTTACTTCTCAATTTGATCGTGCAAAATGAGTGAGATTATCAGTCTACCACAAGTCAAATGTAACCTTTGAAAATGGCTGATTTGTTGGGGCTCTAGCAAAAAAGGTTGTAGGTTCAAACCTTAGCATATATCACAGGTCAGATCTGTGGATAGGCAAGCATACAGTGTAGTAGGTTTGTGTGTTTTGCTAAGGTATTTTTTGAGTAATAAAATACCTGCAGTGACATGAGTGCCATATATTTAAATGTAATGAAATACTGTGAAACAAATCAGTAACATCACTGGTATATGGTATGTTCTTTGAAGCTGTCTTAAAGGGACTTTATGCAAAATCTTGAAAACAAAGCTGCCACTATCAAACAGCGTCGTCTTTCCTATGACTGGGTAATGTTTTGGAGCTTCTGTCTTCTCCATTTCTCGCAGTGTACATAGACCTCCAGCTTTTCTAAACTTAGACCTGTGCTTTCTTTCATCACCTTTTTGGCTAATTTCCAGATGTCAATCACTGCTGGGGCTCTTTGATGGTGCTCTACCTGTTTGGGACGTCTCGGGGCACACACACAAACATACACACCTATACCTGGCTCTCCCTCTGGCTTGGTGCTCCTTGCGCTGACAGTCGTGTTGACATATGGCTGGTTTTTAATTACAGCTTTCCCCTTGAGGAAATTGTTGAGATACTTAGAAGATAAGACAGACATGGAGGAACAAAGGGGTGCCTTGTACTCAAACGGACTGTGGCTCTGGGGTGAAGGGACAGGAATCAAATCTGACAAAACGTTTTCTGATCCAAGATTAGCTGATTGATATTTTCTTTTACTTTTCCCAGAATCGGTTCAATGTACTCCTTGTGCTGTAGTCACAAATTCTTAAATCTTCAAACTTTTGCACACTTTCATAGGGAAATAGTCATGCTTTAATGAGATGTGACTGACTCTAAGCTACATGCCCAGTTTTCATGTATCAAAAATGTAAAAAATGCTAAAATATGCAGTTGAAAATGTGTTTACATTAATCCAAACATCAGGGTTAACACTAGGTTAAATTCCAATGTAAATGTAATAATATATGTTGATCCCATAATATTGTCATTATACAAACTCAACTCATGACAACAATATGATGGATTAAATGTAATTTATCTTTTTGGATATTTAAACCCATGCCAGACTGGTTTGCATACCTTCTATGAGTAAGAATTCCTAGTTTACAGAATATATGGTGACGGTGGGTTAATTGTGCAGACTTGATTGAATTCTTTTGATGGATGATGCTGTGTCAGTGCCAAGAGACAGTGTCCTCTGCCTGTCCAAACATGTGGCTGGGAAAGAGCCAGAGGCAGACAGATGGTTGGTAGTACACGGCTCTGAGAGGTGCAAACCCGCACAAAGAGGAGACACCAGCCCCCTCTTCTCCTCCTCTGGGACCCTCTCCTCATGGGACAGGCCCACAATAGTCCCCTTTAGACCCCATGATCTGATCCAGTGTCCAGCTGAAGTCACTGCACACTTGGACCTGATCTGACATGTGTGTGCTGTCACTAAGTAGTTAAACAGCAAGTAAATATTTAGCAATTGATCATTTGTGTGATCATGTTCAAAAAGTAATCTTGCTGGAAATTAGCCTTGGCTTTAATAGCAAGGAAAGTTGGAATCTTCTGAATGACCAAAAGTCTTCAAAAGGTTCTTCAAAACAGGAAGAAGTTGTGACTAAAACCCAGGGTGTGTGGGGCTGTGTGCTGTCAGTGAGTGAATAAACATGTTAAAAGGATTGAAGCTAACTTTATTATTGTAGGAGAGTAGATGTGTGCAAAAATATTGAAATATTGATATATCGTGTTACTAAATTTGGTGATACAGTATAGAGAGAGGTACAACTTGTTTATAAACTTGACATATTTGCTGTTTCGAAGTAGTGGTCTAACAGAAATATTGTTGCTAAAATGTATTTGGTTCTTAATTGTGATAATATTGTATTGTAAACCACGTGAGGACCCTGTGATTCCCAGCCCTAGAACATGTAAAAGCAGCATTTTGAGAGGACATTTGAGAATACTGGGTACATGGTCATGAAACAGCATTAGTATTGGGTGGGCACACTGGGCAGACATTTTAACATGATTTAACATACACGTTTAACCAAAGCTAAAGCTTGAAAACATTCTTTGCAACTTTATATGTCCTGCCCATCCAGTATAGCCATAAGCCTATAGCTTCTGTTTGAGGCCACCCACACCTCCCCCAGTGCAGCTAAAACACATCTGACCCCCCTCTCTCCTCTCCTCTGTCCCCTCCTTTCTGTTATTCTGCCAAAAGAGTTAAAATAATAAACTTAGTAACGTCTGCGCGCTGTAATGGACGCTGCTAAGAAAGACGAGACAGACTTCTGACACTTGAGGTCACTCCAACTTTGTGTTTTCCCTCCAAAAAAAGTGAGACCCACATTTAAGTATTTTTCTGAATGTGGTGTGTCTTGTAATTTGCGGCATTTTTTCCACATGGGACAACTTTCCTTTCGTTCGTTGGGGCTGCAGTTTTTAGTGGTTTATCTTCACTGTGTCATTGCACAGTTGAACATTTAGCTGGAGCGGTGGTTGGAGTATATTTAGGAAAAAAAACATCAAGAGATTTTAAAGGTCCATTTTGACTATAGATAAAAAGCACCAATTTGGCCCATTCAGTCTCAGTCACCCAACAGCCCACTTCAGTGCTGTCAGACTCCAAAGCTTTGTTGTTCAACACATGTTTACTCAGCCTTTTTTAACCATCTCAAATTTGTTTTGTGTGTGCTAGCTTAAAGATGTTGTTGTGCTAGCTGAGCAACAACAAAAGGCATTTTATAAACTGGCTTTACTGCAGTGTGTGCAATAATGTGTGCGGTTTTTCGCAATTCTAAAGCACACTGAAAATAGTTTAGCTAAAATAAAGTTTCGTTTTGTGGCTGGAAAACTTAAAATCTGGATTCGGATCAGTTTTGGATATTGGTTTCCTAAGACTATTTATTGGCCAATATTGATGTATAATATTTATTACTTCTGTAGTTACTTACAGTTACATAACATTTGGATCAATTGTGTTTTATGTTTTGATTTTGTTTTTCCAAGAAATATAATGCCATTTTCTGTCTCAGAATTAAAGTAATCAGAACAGAGCATTGGTAAATAAACTGAAATGAAATAAAAATGTTATCATTTCCATATTACTTACCTCTTATTTCACAAAGGCAAAGCTCCCAGTTTTTCATGGTACACCCAACCTGGAGTATACACACTGTGTTAAAGTCTGCTAATCTAGTGAATATTAAAATAAAAATGGAAGCAGATGTTTCATTTTAGGCAAGTTTACATTAGTTACAGTTACATTACAAACTGCTCAGTGGGGATGGGGGTACGTGGGGGTAGATGGAGGTACATGGGGGGGTTGGGGTAGATTTTGGGCTGGTGTAGATGTCTGCTGTAGATGTGTGTGGACAACTGCTCAGTCCAGTTGTTCCCTCATAGAGCTCCTCACTCTGTGTGCATGTGTGTGTGTATGGGTGTGTGTGTATGGGTGTGCGTGCCTGTTTATGTGTGTGTGAGTGTGTGTGTCTGCAGCAAGGAAACAGAGGAATGAGGGGATTATGGGCTTTCCTGCTTCTGTCCCGCTCTCATAAGACTTTGGACCATGTCACTTATGTAAGGACTATGGCCGCTACAGCAGTGTGTGGTAATGTTGATATTTTGGTATAGTCATTTGGAAATAAAATGTTTTTTGAAATAGGGCTAGTATTGAGATATGTGATATATTGTATGTTTCAAAAGTAGGATTTTACTTGGAGTATACATCCTAAACAACTCCAGGAGTATTAACATTTGAGAGAGAGAATACTGAAATATGAACTGATTTACTAATACAAGAATCTGTTGAATTTCCGAACACATTTGTAAAGGTTTAAACTACTGATTCAATACATTATTTTCTCAATAATAAACTTGATATTTTGTTCCTTTCAGAGGCCTTGGTGAGACTGGGACTTCGATCTATATAATTATGTAATATAAGTAATTGCAACCTTTGATAATGGTGCTAATGGTAATTGAACAGGTATCACCATTTTAACTATAACATTGGTTCGAATGGCAGAAAGGTTCATTCTGCATTGATCTTATTATGTGGAAAATGCTCTGAAGTAACCGGATTCACGACATTTAACAGATTAATAATGTATAACATATGAACTGGCCTGCCTAGTGCCACCCCCAATTACAGCTGAATTTAACAGGCATAAACCAGATAGTTGGCTCTGTCTCGGGGAAAGACCCAAACCACACACGGGATTAGTCTAGTCATTTTTAGGCTTCAAACCGACTGCTTTGAAATGAGCGGCAGGAAAATCACAATAGGCAACAGGAACGTGTGCGGAATAAATATAAACATGTAATGAAGTTTATGGCAATGGAAAACTATAAAAATGAATGAGGTGGAATTAGAGATTAGGATTATGGGATATTTTAATGTCAGGGTTTACGTGTCCAGTGGGCAGTGGTAGAAGTAGTAAACAACTTTCCCCATGCACAATTCATATATGTTAACATGCTATTAATATTCAGGTTGTTTCAGTCTGGAGGGGCAGATGTGGTGGTTCGTCCAATTGCAGGTCAGTGTGCACGACTGGAAGTAGGAAGTGACTGTGATAGTGCGGGTTAAGCAATATTATAATAATATTAAGCAGCTTCATAAACAGGACAGTAAACACACCCATATAGGCCACGCCCACACACCTGAAAACTTTAAATGTGCACTATGTAACTTTTCTGGCAGAGAATCCTGCTTTCTTCATGTCACATGGTCAGGTTTACATGTCATATCTGTGGAGTGTGGGTAACGTGAATTTATTGGGATATTGGGACTTTTTTTTCTACACCAGTTTTTATTTCTTACTATTACTTACTGTTATCTACTACTACTACTACTACTACTACTACTACTACTACTACTACTACTGCTGCTGCTGCTGCTGCTGCTGCTGCTGCTGCTGCTGCTGCTACTACTACTATATTTTAGCTGCCAACACCTACAGCATCTAAAATGTTGCAAGATTCAAATGTTTACTATTTTCAGTTTGCAGGACCATTGTATAGACTTAAAACTGTGTAATTCTCCAAGTTGTGTAATCCTTACATAAAAGATGATTTTTCACAATATACCCCTTTAAACTTCTGATCTGCATTGTATATTATGGGCAAATTATGCAAACAAAAGCATTATTTCTATCACAATCTTCGCAACACTAACTGAGATTTACTACTATGACTACAACAACTCTTCTTTCTCAGTAAAAATGAGCTTGTCTCTTTATTGACTACCTTGCCAGTGATGTCTCTGTCTGCTCATAATCACAGTCCCACCACCGGAGGGGGGCTGGACATTATTTGGGGGGGTATGTCACTACTGCGGGGAGGGGGTACACTGGCCACACTGAAAGGGTCAGAGGTAAGGTCGTGGTCGAGGTCATGGGGGTCAAAGTTTAATGTTTCAATAAGGCCTATCCTTGTACAATACACCTCCTATCAGCTGTTTCTGCTCTTCAAACTTCAAGACGCCTTTGCCCCTTTTGGAGATAAGAGTAAATGGTCCTAAAATTGCACTTAGCCTCTTATAATAGTTTTGTTTCTAAAACTTTTTTGATTTAAATATTAGTATATATACTTAAAAGTGCACTGTGTAACATTTTAGTGGTGCGTCCATTGCCTGCTTGTCTCCATGGAAATGTTATCGCTTTGTCTAGATTATTTCTCAGTATAGATTATATAGATCTGTGGAGAGTCACCCCTACTTACATAAGGAATTATTGTATTTTTGACCCATAAAAACCCCCGTGTTGAATAAATGCTAGATGTATATGTTTAATGTAACACCATGGAACATTTCAGACAAAGCAATAACAGGAGGTGGCAGACCCTCCACTAGAAAAGTTACACAGTGCACCTTTAAGTTATTTATTGCCTGTTCCCTGCCGTGGCTTTATACTTCTGTTCACACTCAAATGTGTTTTTATCACATTTTCACAGACCACTGAAGTTGTTTTTTGTCTCTCATCACTTACTGGTTCAGCAAAAATCTTTGGCCACTAAAACTGCTGATGGAGCTTCCAACAATTTGGCTTTGTAGAGTGCCAATATATTTTCCATTCATTCATTCTTTCTTTTATCTGCTTTGCTGTACCCCAACAACTGTGGGCTTTAGACTGCTAACCATGTGTTCACAACAGGGCTGACATTTAGAGTCACCAAACTTGTTGAAAGTTTATTTGTAAAAAAGAAGGAGAGGGGATAACAAGTTTCTCTTATCTAGCAGTGTTTTCAGAAGCCCTTTAACAATATTGTAATACTGTAATACAATCCTTAATAATATGGGTACTCAATATGCTATAATACTGAAATTAAATTATCCAAATGACTCTAGTGAACGTGTATGGAGTTTAAAAACACAGTGGAGCACTTCCTGTCTTACCACAAGGACTTCACAATGTAGAACAGAGTGTTTTCGAGAAAAGAACTAAATATGCTGGGCTTCTGTGTTAATGTGTGAATGAAATGAAAACACTCCAGGTATGTTTTTGATGAGGAAACAACATGCAGTAGATCAGAAAACAGTGTAATATACAATAGATCCTTTAAATTAAACTATATAACAGGAAGATGAAACTGCTGTTTACCTATTTACCTTGCATTTTTAAGAATAATTTGTTCCACATCTGGACTAGCATAACCCAGGGCCGTGTACTCTATAAAGGCCCATCCAAAGTCCACTAATAAAGGCATCTTGTAATCGGCTTGGGTCTCTGCAGCCGAGGGGAAGTGTGATTCTTTGGTGGGGCGCCCCTCGCACACACTCCGCGTACATCCTGGCTTTTGTGGCCCGCCGCTCCTTAGTCCTCGCACTTGTCTGCTGAATTGAAAGTAGGCCAGTTCGTCTTTGGAATGACAATTAACCACGGATGGACCCAACCCAACGGGCGGAGGGTGTGGGGGCGACGGCATGCTAGCATGAAAGGGCCCGGGCCGATTCAGCCGTGCCAATGCGTCGCTCTGGACCTACTGTAACTTCCGATGCTCGTTAGCAGGACAGACAGCAGCGGCTAGGGGTGGATGTGATGGGGCAGGGGTGGATGTGATGGTAGGGGGCAAAGACTGGCACACACTGTACTTATACTGCTACCACGTAGTCTTTGATCACACAACGGCTTGGGGAAAATATGTAAATGTGTTTTTATTGTGATTAAAAGAAGACTCAGTATACAGTCTACATACATACAATAATTGCATGCTTTTTAAAACAGTGTAAAACTCTATGTATAACTACTGTTTTTAAAGGCCCCATATTACGCTATTTTCTATGTTATAATGTTGTTTGTTCATCAAAAAACATACCTGGAGTTGAGTTTTGTTTAATTCACACATGTTTAACACACAAACCCTGCATATTTTGGTTGACTTCTTCAGTATTTGTGTTTTTAAACTCCATACACCTTCACTAGAATAATTTAACGGAATTGCCAATCTACTGAACGAAAGGTTAAAATTAGCTCTTAACTTGAAAACTACCACTTCATGACATGACAAGGTGGAACAGAGGATTCTGAGCTTTGGAGATGTAGACAGACTAATAATAAAGGATTAATAGCATAGTGTTACTACTCATGATGACTATACTGCAGCTGCTACTTACTGCTACCACTGCTCCTACTACTATTATAGTACTATTGCAAGATATGGACAATGCCTTATTGGAGGATGTGCAGTAACTTCCGGTGCTCATTAGCAGGACGGGTAGCAGTTGGTCGGGGCAGAGGTGTCATTTGGAGCCAGGGCAAAGGGCTGGCACAGGCTGGGGCGGGGTGTTTGGAGGTAATGTCTAACTTTGACTGGATTTTGGGTTCTCTTGTATTGAGTCCAAATGGAGAATAGTGGCAACAAGCTCAAGACGCCCGCCCAAGAACAGCTTTTCTGCCTTTTTCCTTGATCTAACTTGGGACATCCTACTTTTTTTTCTTTTTCTTTTTTTCTTCTTCACGATCCTCTCCTCCTCCTCCTCTTCTCCTGGCAGCCGTGGCCCTCTCAACGGTGTGAGGTTGTCAGGCTGGCCCAGATTAGAGCTATTGTCCGGAGGTATTCACATCCGGCCAAACCATATTAAAGAGAGATTAGGGTGTTTTTTTTCTCCGTGCAGTGTCAGAGTAAGTCTAAAGGAGCTGGGCTTACCATTGGCATAGTGGTGAAATGGACAGAAAGAAATGTGTTTTGGGGGAGGTGAGAGAGCGGGGGGTGGATCCTGTGTGAAGGTGATAGTGGGATGATGTACAAGTATGAATTGAGGTCTGCTATTCAGTATTGTCTCTAGTACAACTACCACTCCTACTACCACTACCACTAAGGGTGCACTCACAGTAGGAGTTTAGAACCATGCCCAAGCATGGATCACCCCTAAACCACGGTACGTTTGTCCAGTTTGAGTGCAATCGAACCTGCCGGTTTGGGCTTTGGCCTGGTTGGAGGAGGTGGGCCGAAGCACAGCACAGTTGCTGTTACCCCAGTTACTGTGCACTGGCACATCGAACATTACCCGTAATTACCTGCGACTATTTGTTGCAATAACATTGTACAGTAATTGTATTGTAATTGTTTTAAGCTACAGCAGTGGCAAAAGGATCAAGTTGGTCCGATGGAGAAACAGAAGCACTGTTACTAAGTAGTGGAAAGAAAATTACTCCTCAAAAGGAGTCCTTGTGAACTGCTGTCCCCGCACAAACTTGTCTCAACATCAGAAACAAAATTCATGCAGCGAAGTTATCATCCTCTCTCACACAAACAAACGGCGCACACGAGTGACATCATCACCTGTTACCTGAAGTCTGGTGACGCATCGGGGCCGTGGCTCGGTTCGTTTGGGGAAGAGTGAGTGTGGGCTATAGACTGGCACCGCTGTAAAGTCCTAGTGTGAGTGGGCCCTTAGATATAGGAATTAAATAATTGCCTGCTGTTACAGGTTATGCATTAGTAACATGCTGTATTGTACAATTGTACCACCACTACTACATGTACTACATCTGCTAATGCTACTACTCCACGACTACTACTCCTAGTACTACTACTACTGTTACTACTACCATTACTACTACTACCACCACCACCACTACCACTGTTATTACTCCCACTGCTACTACTACAACAACCAACAATTACCACTACTCTTATTACTGCAACTACTTCTACTACTACTACTATTCGTACTACAACTAGTAGCATTATTGCCTTTGCTACTACTACTGTCACTATTACTATTATTACTATCGCAGTACTTTGTTTAATTGTTGCTTTGGGTGAGAACTATATTTTTATTTAGAAACAGCATGTGTCTTTTTCAGCAGCTGTTTCTTACATAACATAATATTACTGTAGCCTCTAATCAGTTTATATTTCTAGGTCTATGTAATCAATTTAGGAGGAAGTAAAGTGCCGGTTACATGGCCCTGTGTGAAGGTCATGTGATGTGGGGGTCTGAGGGGGTCCTGTCCTGGTGCCAGACACTGTTGGCAGATAGTCTCAGTTCTCCGTCTAGGAAGTGGGAGAATGTGTTGGCATCACGCAGCAACAGACGGCAGCGGTGAGGTGATCAGGCTCCCAACCAAGCTGTGTGCCTATAGAATATATATTTCACACCAGATTATTTTGAAATGTAAAACTTTTTCAGTATCCCTTTTCAGTATTCCTGCATTTGTAAATTTGTCCGTATATATTTGTCCTAAGAACCAGTGTAATCAAGTTCTGGAAACATTAGAATCATTTGGATACTTTCACCCCTGGAGCTGTCAGTCTCTACTAAACAAAAGGTCAAATATAGCTGTCAACTCACAAACTACAGCTTCATGACATCACAAGGTGAAATAGACCATTTTGATTGTGTGAATGAAACAAAACACAGCTCCAAGAATGTTTTTGAGAAGGTAGCAACATGATAACATGGCTTAAATCTCTCAAGAATCAATTTTACGTAATATAGGACCTTTAAATCAGGTCAGCGCTTCCTTTTTTGTGTGTTTTTACAAGAGCCAATGCAAACTGTATGGCTAATTATCTCAGTTGTTTGAACTGTGATATAGAGAGGGGTTTTGGCCTTTAAAAATAAATAATACGTGGACTTCAATAATACTTATGATGTAAAGGCTTTATTACGTGTCTTCAAGCATCAGGACTTCTCTGTGTGAGTCAAAGCAGAGCGTCAGGTGTAAAGGATCCTACTGACTGTGGCTTGGACCAAGAGCACTATATTTGGTCTGACCAGTCTGAAGGAAAGGAAAGACGTGAACTTTTGGACCAACTACAATTCTGGAAGAAGTCACAGAAAGTCCTTTGGCATAGATTTAAAAAGACAAGTCATGGTGAATTACATCATAAAAAAAAAAAAAACCTAAGATAAGAGTTAAGTTGCATATAGTCTGCACCAGTCAACCAATCAGACATAACATTTCACTTAGATGTAAAGAGAATAACACAGATTTTCTTTTAATCTTGGCACCTGTCAGACTTGGGCTTTTAAGAAGAAAGTGGATTGCCCTAAGTTATGATAATTTTTACTTTGTCTGTGTATGTGTATGTATGCGAAAAACACTAGTTCATTTTCATGGTCCCCCGTTATTTACCTTTTATATTCCGAGCATCATATTCACCGCAGTGATTTTACAAATGCTTTTCATAACTTTCCAAGGCCAGAGCTTTATCGGACAATATGCCTAAACACTTAATTACATGCAGTCAGTACACAGTGGACTTATTTTGAACTCAATAGCTGCAGAGTGTGCTCAAATACAAGGAAAAAGTCATGTTCAGGCTCATTATAATTTAATCTATTCAGAATAACTGAATGAATGTGATATATGAATGGATTTAATATATAGAACAAATATGTATATGTATATGTACTATAAGCCAGGCTATACTCTCCAACTGTACATTTATTAACATCACAGTTGCTGCCACTAAAGGATCTCAGAAATGTGGAAAGTATTTTGTGCTCCCCGTTCAAAAAGGAGGGGTCAGTCTTTTCAGTAGGAGAAGCAAACAACTAATTACCAGCTATAAAATTGGCCATTTGTCGTGGATTTTTTTCTCTCTCTCTTCCTTTGGCCCTGTCAACAGATGTGGAAGCACAGTCTTGTTGTATTATTAGCTTGAAAGTTTGGAGGAGGGAACAGGAGCAGCTTGATAAAGATAAATGTCTCTGAGCCCCATCTGGAATCCATCACCTTCACAAGCAGTTTGGGGAGATCTGCTTTAAAAAGGTATGTGCTCCTACCGGACTCAATAAAACGACTTGTTAACTCAGAAGAAAAAGAAAAATGAATGAAAAAAAATGTAGGTAGTTGTAATTGACTCTTGTTTACGATCCTTTTTGGCCTGTTTGAACCTGCAGAATGTACCTTATGCAAAGCAGTGTTAGGGGCGTCCCAGAACACTGTTTTACTGATATGTGCAGTGATGAAACCTGGCCAAATAAAAGGTTTTAAAGGTACATTGCGTAACCTTTCTGATAGAGTTTATTCTACCTCCTTGGAAATCTTTGCTTTGCTGGAAATGCTTAATGCTGTGGTATTAAAGGTTTGATTACTCAGGTTTTTATTACTCAAAAATACCTTGAAAACAAACTGTGAGCTGAGTAATCTCTCCACAGATCTCACCTGTATCTTGCCAAGTTGAGTTGCTAAAATTGTTATTCATAATTAAGAAAGAAAAATACTAACACAAGTATTTTATTTATTAGCCAGATCTTGTACCATCATTTTGGTGGCTGGCCTCCCGCAAACCAGGAATCAAACTGGAGACCCTGTAGTGATGAGGCGAGCTACTGCACACTTAAAGGACTTCCTGGACACCTATGAAGTAGCACTACTGTACGCTACAATGATCTAAAGTGTCTCTTAATCTCTCCTTGTCGCGACTTGATACGTTAGCCCCCTTTGGTCTGGTCTGGAGCTTTTCCTGTCCCATGTAGACTCCCTCACCAGCAGCAACACCAGCCTGTGTGTGTGTGTGAGAGAGAGAGAGTTAGAGCCAGCGTGCACAAGCTAGCCACATAAAGAAGCCTTTTCAACCCCACAGCGCTGCAGCAAGCCGGGCCCCTGCACAAGTTTGGAGAGGATAAATAAACCACTTGAGACGCACAGAAAAGATGGAGCGGACAGAGCACGGTCTCAAAGAGGGACTTATATTATTCTGAAGGGCTGTTTGTTATGATATTGAGCCCAGAGGGGGGCGGGTTGGGGGGGTGCACTGATTTATGGAGTGCCCAAGCTGCACATAGGCCACTCAGGAGTTGGCATGCATTTTTTTTTTTTTTTCTTGGGTAAAGTTTAACTAATAGAACATTGTAATAGAACTCAGTGGTGAAAAGACCTAAGATGGCCTCCTTGCTCTGCAGCTTTAATCGATGACTGTGTTTTTTATATAAAAGCTTTAACCAGTCACATGGAAATTTTGAGGTTTTGAAGTCATTGTAAACATTGCCGCCGCCGACTCAGTATTTGCTGAAAATGTACTGTATCATTCAGAAATTGTCACTCACAATAATCACATAGTACTTAAACCGCTACCTGCATGTTTCTACTGATGCTACTGCCTTTAATGTTCCACAGTACGGCATTAATGTATCTTTCATTTGTTTCTTCACGGGTATTGTTGATGCGTTCTTACCACATATCTGACCTGTAACTTTGTCCGATTGAGGTTACTCGTTTGCCTCCGTGGAGATAGATAAGTTTAATGCCATATTGTGGACCATTCCAGGGCAAAGCAGCAACATCTCCGTGGATACAAGAAGGTGGCATGCCCTCCACCAGAAAAGTTACAGTGACTCAAAACTTTTGTCATATTTTATGGTAGCATGTTACTTTATAAATCTTTCTAAATGTGAATTGGGAATACTGCAGTGACAGAAATGGGTTTTGGCCGTGTTAACAGATGCATAAATTTAGAGTCTCAAAACGCGAATGTAGTTTTATTTCACAGCTTATACTGCACATTAGCTCCATCATTTCACATATTGTAGCAGTGAACAGCAGGACCAGTGTCTGTGCTTAGTCTGCAGTGAGGACACACCAGAAGGATGGGACTGTCTGCTTTGTCAGTATCACATTGGATTTGGCAATAACAAGGCAAATATGCACTTTTAGGACAGTTTTTTCGGGCATCTCAAAGTTCATACAAGTTGAGTTTAGTCTGAGCCTCTGTGACTTTCCCATAGATCCATGTGCAGATTGGAGCTGGGGGTTTGAGTAAACGTGGGCCAATAAAGCGTCATGTTATCTGATTTAGAAGATGAATGACTGCGTACCCACCTGCCATGGCCCCTCAGAGCAAACTGAGGTTTAAAGAGTCAAAGGAACTCAATGGAAGACAGATTTCCATAAAGTGTGAGTGACTGGTGAGTTGTAGAAGGAGCAAGCCCCAACTTATGAATTTGTGGTCACAGTAAGATGTAAAAGTAACAGATGTGTTTTTTCAATCCATTTATAAAGCACATTTCATAAACAGTTTCCAACTTAAAACGTCTATATCATGGAGACAAGCAAGTGACACCAGCAGGTCAAGTTACAGGTCAGATCTATGGAGTGGCAACCCTGCACACAGTAATAATGCAGGTTTTATTAACTTGCTATGAAAGCACGTGATTAAACAAATGCAAGATAGATACTTTTTTGCCATGAGACAAGCACATGTTCTCATGCGAAAAGTTTCATAGTGCGTCTTTAAAACAACAATTAAATATCTTGTATGTTTGTTTCTTTTGCTGTTATAAAAAACCACATAGCTGAGCTTTTATTTAATGAAGGAAAACCTAAAAATTATTCTTATAGACAGTTACAACATTTGAAGATACTTGGGACAACATAATTATCTGTGCACATTTCCTTTGAATGACGCCATCTTTCCTTCTTCATACAAGACCCCTGATCCATATTGTTCACCACAGCTGGTCACACAACAGCTGGACCTCTGTGTGAAGTGCAACCCATAATAATCACACATTCCTCCCATTTCTGTGAGCCTCTGTCTGTCGTCACGGCGATCGGACATGTGACCCCACTTTAGACCAGACTCCAGACACCAAGAGTTGTCCAAGAGCAGAGTGACAAAACCAAGATGATTGGGAGACTATAGAGTGAATCAATAGACTGTGAGGTTTAAGGCACAAGACTCAGTTAGATTAGAAGTATTTAGGGGAGACAGAGAAGAAAAAAACATCGAGAAACATCTGTGTTACGGCATCTCTTAATACAGAATACAAAAATAAAAGATAGATAAAGATATAAGGATTTGGTAATCAGATTATCCGGAGTATTCAAAGGAAACCCACACAGAAAAAACGCTTCTAGTTTGTGAATTGAACCCAGGTTCTTCTTGCTGTGAAGCGAGTCTTAACCACTGCACCACAATGTCCAAAAGCAATACAAGATTGTGAAAAAACTGAAGATTTTAGTGCATCAGTTGGTCAAGAGAGTAATCTTTTTTAGCAATTTAAAATCATCTGCATTATTTTACTAATTCAGGAATATCATGAAGTAATTTGAAATATTTCCAAACATGAGCATCAGTATTGGCTGGATAAAACGCTGGAGACAAGCCCACTACAGGACAACACATGAAAATCCATTTGAATTCTGCTTCACACTGGACTGCCCTGAGCCGACACCTTTCCGAGTCCAATGCATTTCTATTCAAAGCAGTGTTCCCATCTGCATTTGAAAGTACATCATCTCAGGAAGCACTAGATATTCTCTGATTGCATTTCCTTAAAAAAAAAATGTTATTGCGGTTTTGTCTCACACCTGAGAATGAAATTTGTAATGTATGATTCATATAGTTTTGTTTTGTTTTGCTCCTTCAGTAAATTGCATTTGCCTGGCCCAGGGCGCATTGAGGATGTAGGGAAGAAATGGGACTAGTACTTCAAAGGGAAAGAAAGGCTTATTGTACAGGAAGTGAGGTGAGGCACAGCGGCTGCATTAAAACACCATTACACCAGGACAGTGATAAGGCACACTGTGCTTTTTCAGTAGCATTTGTATTGCAACTTTTTGTCCATTTGTGACTGTTGAAAATACCGTGATAAGAAGTACTATAGATCTCCTTCTAATCTAAGTAGAGCAATATCAGGGTATTTACAAACAGGGCAATTACAAAACAGTATAACATATGAGCAAAAAGACGACAGCATAAAAAGTTGAATTAAAAACATGAATCCCAAAACTGGGAGATATTAAAACTAATAGGTCACTTGAGGACGACAATGAAAAAATGTGAATTAAAATACTTTTTACTGTTTTGCAGTGTTTACAAAATAATTAACCACCATTTGTTGGCCTATAGATTGTATTGCTATTCCTGGAATGTTCCACAATATGGTGTTAAACATATCTATCTGGAATTTATTTAATTGTGGGTGTTTTACTCAAAAATTCCTTGAAAAACTATTCCATTCTTTGTGTTAGGCTGTGGTCACCTCTCCACAGATCTGACCTGTAACTTGAATTTTAATGCCATACTAAAAAATATTCTCTGCACAGCAATAGCATCTCCATGTACTAGAGCAGGTTGCGTACCCTCCACCTGAAAAGTTTCGCAGTACACCTTTAAAATCGCAGCCTTCCAAGTGGACCATTAGCCCCGTACACATCAGTCATGGTGACAAACACTGCTCCATTGTTTGCTTTATGGGAGAACTTGGTTGACAACTTCATCCCATAAATTCCCTAAACTAAAAGCCCCACACTCTCCAGTTCAGTCTATGAGCTACTGTTTTTCATTGAGAGAAAGAGGTCCGTGCATTGAGAAGTGACCTACGAGTCTCCAGAGATAACTATATCAGCCTTATAAAGCCCTGGCCTCGTATATTTAAGTGGAGCATGTATTCTTAGCCTGCTCCCTCCTCTCCTTTCACCCAGGTCATAAGAAAAGGTAGCAGGACTTTCACGTTGCGTTGAGATTTACGTCCAGCGCAGTCGTCTTGGTGTTTTTCTTCTCTTCAATGGTTTTTTTGTCTGTAAAAATGCATAGTAAATATTGTTGTCAGACTAGAGCTGAGACATGGCTTGAGTTTAATAAGAAAATAGAGACAGGAAAAACAACTCACAATTCTTCCAGACAGCTATTTGCTTTATGAAGGGATAAATCATAGGCTTGCACTAGAATAGTCTTTTTCAGTGGTTTTCTATGAAATCAGGGTTCAAAGTATTTCTGGAAAGCGTTTATATTACTGAGGGGAAGTATATAGAGCTGGATTACTTTAATTAGACTTTATATTTACTTTTAAGTGCTGCTTTGAACGAAACTAAGTGTTCAGTTTATTGCTTGTTTTTTACAACTCATTTGATAAGTTTTAACCTTCAGCACCACCGTATAATTATAGTATTTAGACTAGAAAAGACTTACCGTATTTTCTGGACTATAGAGCGCACCTGTATATAAGTCGCATCCACTCTATTTAAAATGCAGTTTTTTTTTAAGTTTGTAAGCCGCAACCGGGCTATAAGCCGCTGATATCCATGTTGAAAAATGAGATATTTACTGCATATACAGAATGATTTTGTACTGTAAATGTACATTTATGTACCTGAACAGATTCTTTCCGAACAGTGCCTTTTAACACGGCAGCAACTGTGCTGATTAAAACGAGGTCAAAAACAGAAAAGAACCGGTAATTGATTCCCTTAATTTCTCCTGTGCAGTGAAACCAGAAGTCACTTTAATCATCTCCGCTGATGCCGAGCTTATGTGCAGCAGTACGGTAGAGGTCTGCGCGGAACGGAATTTTCAGTCCCACTCCCGCCCGCTCCCGCATTCTTCAGTACCGCTCCCGCGTCATGCGGTCGCACTCCCGCCCGTGCCCGCAATAAGCTTTTAGAATGTGTCCCGCGCTGCACTGTTTTGTGTTGGGTCCCACGGGTCCCACGGGTGCAGGGCTCTACAGCCGTTTCCTTCCTGGAGCAAGATCGATGCCTTCAACTTAAAACTTGCATCATACAAACTCCTTCGTGTGCTTTTCATGAAGGGGCGAAGATTTGAAAATAATTACCAGTTAGTAATTTGTCGTGCGTGTTATATCTGCTAAATAAAAAGTAGTGTATTCTTCTTTGCATAATTTTTCTGTCTATCTTGTTTTTGAAATTCTGGTTAGAGCGCCCCTAGCCGTGGAAGAAAAATCCACATTAGCCACTCCTTTGTAAAAGCCGCATGGTTCAAAGCCTGTGAAAAAAGTAGCGGCTTATAGTCCGGAAAATACGGTAATACTTATCACAATATGCACTTTCTATGTAAACATAGATATAGATTCTGATCTACTAATGCAATATTTAAGTTAGCTGTAAATTAGCTGTCAGATTTTCCTTTTTCATCTGCTTTTATAGACTTAAAGGCGCACGACATAACTTTTCTGGTGGAGGATACGCCACATGCCAGTCCATGGAGATGTTTTGGTTTTGTCAGGAATGTTCCACAGTATGGCATTTAACTTATATTTCAAGTCACAGGTCAGATCTGTGGAGACCCCACTCACACAAAGAATACATGTTTTCAAGGTAATAATTAAATAAATTCATGTTTGGCAAGTGTAATACCATACTGTGGAACATACCAGGCAAAACAATAACATCTCCATGGAGACAAGCAGGTGGCAGACCCCTCACCTGAAAAGTTACATGGTGCACCTTCAATAGGCAGTCTGTACAGTTTACTCTTGTTTGATTGGAATAAAAGAGAAAGATGTTTTTAACTTTTATACCAAAGATAATTCCAGTTGTTGTTGCACCTCCTTCTCTCAGTGGGCTTTGCCGTAAACCATTAGTCTGTGGTGCATCTCGAGCTCTGGACTTGGCCTTTCCGCTGCGGAGCACTGAGCTGCTGTTACTGCTCCAATCAGACGCACACAGAGCTCCTGTCTGTGTGATGGGCTCCTCTGGTGACCTTTACACAGGTCAATAGTGAGAGTGGACTGTCATAAATCACACCTCTCCCAGCCCTCCCATACACTAAACAGACTTTATGTGTTCTGTCTGGCTGTGGTGTGTACTAGTATTTAGTAAAATACGTTTACTCAGATTAAGTAATGCACAGGAATCGCTCTGCTTGTGTCTTTGTTAATTAGTAAAATAGCATCTTTTTACTGTAGCTCGGTTAGTTGGTAACTTTTTAGGCAAAAATCACCAACACACAATAGTAGTTGTGAATACAAAATTTCATTATTAGAGATCGGCCAATATATTGATTAATTGTAATTTTAGTAATTTTAGCATATCAGCAATCTGCTTTAAGTCTCCAGTATAGGCCAATATTTTAAGCTTATTGCCCATCGATCATTGTACATGTCTAGAATGTCATGAATTAGTATAAAACTTTACACATTTATATTTGGATTTATTGTTAAAGATGCACTGATCTGCCATCTGCTTGTCTCCATGGTGATGTTACTGCCTTACCTTGAATGTTCCACAGTATGGCATCAATTACAGGCCGTGTTTATTGCTTAAAGAATGATATAAGTGACTGACTTGCTAGCTTTTTTTGTTTGTTTGTTTGTTTATTGTCATATTCCTGGATGTCTCAAAATTTGCATCAATTAAACCTTAAAGAATACACTGAAAAACATGCTTTCTCCACCATAAAAGTTACAGAGTGCACCTTTAAATTCCAAAATACTAGTAAATAGTGCTGCAGTTGTTTATTCTGAACAAGTCTGTAGTTTATGCAGATGTGTTGAGAGTAAACAGATTCTTCTTGTTGGCGGTCCTGACTCACAGGGCTGGTGATGAGTGTTGTCCCCTGCACAGTGACAGGACCGTCCACTGTGTCCCTGCCTGTCCCTGTCTGTCCCTGTCTCTGAACCAGGATCTGTGTGAGACTTGTTGTAAACATGTTGATTTTTCCCTGGCTCTGACCTGAAGGGTGTCTTTTCCTGAATAGAGCAGTGGCAGGGGCTCAGACTGAGATGAGCTGGAAAAACTGTGAGACACCCAGTCCTCCGTCAGCCAAAGCACCAGTGACAGTTCTGGTTAGGCTCCCTGATTACGCACTGAAAGAGACCTTTAAATGTTACATCAGATGAGTGGGACTTCTGAATAACATTGACTAGCACTAATAAAACATGTAGAAATTACCATGTGACTAAAACAAATGATATAAAAAGATGTGAGGTTGGTTAGTGGCCTCCACCCTGGAATAGCAGTGGATTCTGCAGTGTTTTATCATTTTAACTACAAACAGTGCAAAGAAAAACATTTAAAAGTCAACTATAGCATCCTGCAAATTGTGTTTCACTGAAAGAACACTGACAACAGAATCAGGGATGGTCCAGTATGGATTTTTAAAAATGATATTTAAATTTAAAATCCAAGGCTGATAAATGTGTATTAGGCTATAATAAAGTTCACAAAGTAACAGAATATTAAATACTTTGTTGCATGTTGTCTAATTTCTCTAATTTCCTTCATCTTTCTGAAGAGACTTCATTGAGTTTGTTCAGAAAGATGCACTGAGGATAGAGTTTAAATGACACATGGGCACATGGAGACAGGAGCAGCTCAGAAAAAATATAACAAATGATGGCTAAAGTTTCAGTATTGAACCCATATTGATATCTGTGAAAACAGAGAACACCAATACCGATTCTTTGACTATATTTTAAATCCAGGCTCAAAACGGTTTTGTTTAGCTCTGCATATGGCTGAAAGCATTTTATTCTGCACTCTTCTCTTTTAATGTTAATTTTATGATAATTATTTATGTTTTGATTTGTTTGTATTGTAATTTGAATGTATTTCTTCACTACAAAAATTAAAATCTTTCCAAGTTATAATGACTTGAATTTAGAACATATTATATTGATCTGAGTACGTTTCACATGAGTAAAAAAAAGTAAAATTATCTACCAATGGAACAAGTCCTTTTGTAGTTGAAGTAGGAAAATACACCTAGTTAAAACAACTACTCTTTGTACTTAAAATAAGAAACTAACTTGGTTTGTTGTTTGAATTAAGTAAAAATACTTATTCAAATGGTAGATAATGTTACTTGTTAATTGAAATCTATTTAAATCAAGTATATCTAGTAATTTGAAACAACTTAGACATTACTATTTGTAGTGTTGCCTTGCTTTGCCTTCTGCACATCACTAACCTGAAGGCCTGAGGGATTACACAAACACGCCTGGCCAAAAATAACACACCTTTCTGTGTTTTCTAGTCTCATCATTATTTCCTCTCTTGTTTCAGACCCGGTGTCCAGTGAAGCGGCCTTCCTGGAGGACTTTGTCTTGGGCATGGGGGACACTCTGGAGATGTCCTGTGACGCGGCTGACCCCTCCAAACCTGTGGTGTGGTTTAAAGATGGGGTCAGTCTGGTGTCCCACAACAGGACCAGGGTGGGACAGAGGATGTTACGCATCATCAACGTGTCATACGAGGACTCAGGGGTCTACTCCTGCCGCACAGTCCATAACAACGCACTGGTCAGCAACTACACCCTCAGGGTGACAGGTGAGGGGCGCTGCACTCAAACAGAGGGCTTTACTTTATTTCAGCAAGTTAATCTTCAATATGTTACTATATGTGGATTTAAAGGTGCACTGTAAACTTGTCTGATAGAGGGGCCGTCACCTGCTTGTCTCCATGGAGCTGTGCCTAGAATGTTCCACAGTATGGCCATAAACGTATGAAGCTCCTTGGTTAGATTTGTGGAGAGACGCCTCCACTCACAGTAAGAATGGATGTTTTGAGCAATAAATAATACCTGTAGTTGAATAAATGCAAGACAGATTATTAATAGTATACTGTGGGCAATTACTGTGGGCATTAACATCTCCATGGAGACTAACAGGTTGTGGACCCCCTCCAGAAAAGTTCCACAGTGCACCTTTAATAATGATGAAAACAGTTTGAAACAAAATAAATCTTTTGAACAAAGAAACGTCCTCAAAATGGCACCATCTAACGGGAAGATGGAATGCATGAATACTGATGTACCCTACTGAAAACATGCTCATTATGGATCATCGAAAGTTAAAAAAAAGAAAAAGAAAACATCATGATTGTGGTTTAGTTTGACAGGTAGAGTTGATCTACAAGGAAAATTTGAAAACATTTGTGAAGAAACAATCCATAGTTGTAATGTTGACGAGTTTTGCAGACCAAGCAATGGTGTTTGATAAATATGTGAAATATGTTTAGAATGTAAAGAAATACCAATCTGAAAGCTATTATGAAGGCCTCAGGACAAACCATGGGTAACGTGGAAAATGGCCATATGATATTGTTTCTATTACAGCTGCCTTACAGTTGTTTAGGTGAAAAGGTGTTGATATTGCGTTTAGGGGGCATAATATACACACCATCAGTTCAAAGTCTCTTCCTATAAACCTATGCACACCAGCTGAGCCTGTTATTGACTAGTAATTAGAAAGCATTAGCGGCCCACATCTCATCATTGAAAACAGATGGAGTTGAACGAGAGCACTCTGCACACCTCCTCCTCCTCCCGTCCTCCACACCTCCTCTTCCTCCTCCTCTCACACTCACAGTAAACACTCACTAAAGCTATGTTGTTTGGCCCACAGCCCTGCGGAAAATAGACTTTCCTCTTTCTGATCAGGGCACGCAGCCTCTACTGCTGGACACTCACAGCAGGATTAAACAGACCTATCTGGCCTTAAAATATACCTATAGTCAGCACATATATTTCTGTTAAAAATCAAGCAATTTTTTTCATTGAACGTTTAAACTGAATTGTGTAACTTTTCTGGTGGAAGGTCCGTCAAATGCTTTTCTCCATGGAGATGTTTTTGCTTTGTCTGGAGTGTTTCATAACAGAGGTGGGACCAAGTTATTGTTTTGCAAGTCTCAAAGAAGTCTCGAGTCTTTGACCTCAAGTCCAAGTGAAGTCCCAAGTCAAAGACAGGAAAGTCCAAGTGGAGTCTCGAGTCACTGGCCCAAGTCAAGTCCAAATCATCTGCTTTGAGCTTTTAGTCATTTCAAGTCTTTCAACCAAAAAGTAGCAAATATAGTTTAGTTTTGGCAATTTATATGACTTTTAAACTAAACTGTGCATAAAAGTCACTGTACCTGAGTTTCTTTTATGTATTCTATTTTTTTCCTTTTTAAATATCTTGATAAGAGTGTGAATTATTACAGTCAGAATAGAAAGAATTAATATTTAAGAGTGCTTAATAACAGTTATTTTGTCACATAGTCTGCACTGAAATGGGAGGGACATGTTCCAGTTTGATCCTGTAAAATTCATCACCACATGTATCAACTGTAAAGAGAAAAGTATTTTCTAAAAGATTTTTTTAGGGAAGCATGTTGTCTTCTCAAATCACAGGGCTCAAGTCCAAGCCAAGTCTAGAGTCATTGACCTTCAAGTCCAAGTCAAGTCCCAAGTCTTTGTCTATGTTATAAAGTCAGGTCTAAAGTCCTAAAATTAGTGACTCAAGTCTGACCGAAGTCCAAATCACGACTTGCAGGTCCCCACCTCTGTTCCATAGTATGGCATTAAACCTTTCTGTCTTGATGGAGACCAAACCAGACCAAGTTACAGGTCAGATCTGTGGAGAGGCGACCCCCGCTCACAGTCAAAATTCCTGTTTTTCTCAGTATTTTCGAGCTATAAAACCACCTGTAATTGAATAAATGTAAGGTAGGGCTGTTTAAAGTCATACTGGGGAACATTCCAGACAGACCAATGACATATCCATAATAAAAAACAAGCAGGTGACGGAGCCTCCACCAGAAAAGTTACACAATGCACCTTTAAATATGTTTTTCAAATT
This sequence comes from Odontamblyopus rebecca, assembly GCA_030686955.1. Classification (NCBI taxonomy): domain Eukaryota; kingdom Metazoa; phylum Chordata; class Actinopteri; order Gobiiformes; family Gobiidae; genus Odontamblyopus; species Odontamblyopus rebecca. Next base: position 17,276,648 of record CM060670.1, on the reverse strand, counting down.
ACAAAAATAATAAAAAATAATAGGCTGACACAATCCTTTCATTAAACTTTCATGTATTTAATCAGATCTCTGTACATTTTTGTCATTCATCAAAATATATTCCCTCATGTTCTGCTTCTACCACACATCCATCTCATACTTGTCTCTTGTTTGATTTGTGGGACGGAACCCCAACCCGAAACGCATTTATCACAGTTACTTCACTTTTAACTACATGCCTTCTTAACTTTTTCATAATATCCTGGTATAGAGCATGTCCATTCTCCTCCCTCTTCTGCAAACACGCTCTCTAAAGTACACATAGGCCTTTGTGTTTTTGGTCAAATATTTGAGTAAGGTGTCAGATATTTCGCCGCGGTATCAGATTTAGCTTTTGGATAGGGGCCAGGCGGGAGCGGAGGCCAGTTTTTACAGTGTACAGAGCAGAGCCAGTAGAGGAATGCGAGCAGTTGAAAGGACACTTAACGGCGTACAAAGTGTTTAAGATCTTGTCAGGACTGAAGAGAAGGAAACACTGAAGAAAAGAGGATTGAATTCAGAACGTTAAGACCAGGAAACGGTGAAAATAAAGACTATAATGAAGAGCTAAGTACTGCGAGTGGAATACAATAGGCAAATGTTGACTTGTTATCTTTTTCCATTGATCTGCTCTGTATTTAATTCAAAGGTCTCTTCCATAGACTGTACATAAAAGTGGACATAGCTAACCCGCTAGTTGCCATGTTGGAAATAGGAAGTGAGCATGGGGATGCTTCTGGCTCCATCGACTCAGGCTCTAATTGGTTTTACATTGAAAAATTGGCACCCCTCTCTGTAACTGCTGCAATGAGTCTCGTCATTTTGGTCTTAAAATGTTTGTATTAACCACACGATCCTGGTGTTTTTATGTCACTTATTTTATTTTACTTTCAACTTTATTTAGATGGAAACAAGTGATAATCGTGTTTAAATGTTAATAGCCTGGATGAGTAAAGAGTTAGGTCATCTGACATAAACCAAAATCCATATCGTTGTAGCAAACTCCTTCGTAAATTTAATCCTTGCGTTTACTGCCTACTGAGTCACTTTGAAACCTTATCTTCTGTGAAATCTGTGCCTCAAAAATAATTGAATGCATTTATTTTTAATTTTCTCCATATAAACTCCACGTAGTCCTAAATCACCCCATCTCCCCCTTTTCGTGAGCTCAGCCTCTGAACAGCAGCAGACAGAGGTGTCAAGTGGTGGAAACACAAACCTGGTCGTTGAGGGAAACAGCTGGTTCTCATTTAAACCAACCTGAGCCGCTGAACCAGGAAAAGGCTCCAAAATCATTACAAAACTCACTGTTAATGTGCTGCACTCGAGATAACACTGTCTGGAGGTGTGATTACGGCCATTTAACATGCTCCAAATGAATGGTTTCGCTCTGAGTATAACTAAACTACTAATTGTGCTACTTTTATAGGGCAAAGATGATGTAAAAATAGTAAAGATAGTAGATCTACACTAAAGATTAAAACTGATTTCAAAAAGTTTAAATAAAAAGTTATGTTAAATGGTCTAATACTAGCCATGTCTCATAAATCATTACAATAAAATGAAATTAGAACTGTAGAATATGCTGGTAGGGTATTACTACTACTACTACTACTACTACTACTTAATACCACTATTACTACTACTGCTGTTGTTGCTATTATTACTACTACTACTACAACTATGGTTACAGCTACTACTACCATGTCTACAACTATTACTACTACAGCTACAAGTACTTTTGCTATTACTGTACAACCCAAACTTTTATCGCTTAAATGGTAAAATATACAGTATTTAAACTCTTGTAGTGTTTTCCTAAATTGTTTTCTGGCGTTCCACTCTCGTGCGCAGTTAATGAGTGGGTACATTTGCACAGTTTGTGGAAATATTTAGCTTGTAACGCGTGACAGAGCAGAACTGTACTCCATTCAGGAAACTTATAATGCTCCAGGTAGAACACGCACATGCCTCTGTGTGTGCCATTGTCCAATCATTACTACACACACCATTTCAAATCAAATACTCCCACGTACTTGACTTGCACTTTTAGTTCTTATCAAATGGCCATAAGTTCACGTACACAGTGTATTACAATTGAGTCTTATATTTTGTGTTTTGTTTGTGTTTTCTAGATTCTCTGTCGTCTGGTGATGATGAAGACTATGATGAAGATCCAGAAGATGCAGGTAATGCAAATGGTGAATTCAATATTACCTTTTTACACAACTGCATACACATATTTTACATACAGCTACTGTCTGTTGGTGATGCTATACAAAATATAGCCTACAATTACATAAGACACAAAACATATGTCTGTGTATGGTGACTGCTGTTTCTTCTTATTTACAAATGTGGACTTGCACACAAATCCTTTCATTGTAAGCAGAACTACAGAACGGTGGTTTAACAGTTTAACAGACATTAATAAATCCTGTGGACTTTACAATTTACAATGGACCAAATGGTGTAAAATTATAAAAAATCAGAATAAAGATATTTTATTTTAAATTATTCATTTGGTTTTAGTCAGGCTGATTACTGAGCTTTGACTTTGCATTAAGTTTTGCTAAAACCTAACAGAAAATACACTACACTGCACACTATAACACACTGTCAACAATATTGCATTAAACATGCTGGCCATTTATATGCATTATCTGTGACCTTTAAAAGTGGCATTCAGGTACTTCAAAAACAAATGTTCTTGTTAAAAATTATTAACCAGACTACATTAAGCAAAGGTCATAATATTGATAATATATCAGCCAATTACCTTCATGCTGCATCTCTTATTGAACACAATTACAGCTATACGTCTTTTTAATCCCAGGGCCTTATTGCTGTAAATGTAACTGAAGCACAGATCCTCTCCTATTTCCCTGTGGCTTTGATAAACACAGCACCAAGCTCTCTCCTCAATAGGCTCTTTAATGGCTCATTATATAAGTCATATTGGATTTATTATTTCACTGATAGCATCTAATTACATTTCATAACATCTGTAAATTGGATTTTATGGCCTTTATCAGTTCAACAGTCAGAGGAGTGTCTAGAATGTTCTATGCAATGATCAAGGAGGGCAATTTCTGAATCCTGTTCTGTGCAGGGTTCACTCAGAGCTCACAAGAGTACACTATTTAGTTTTACTACACCAACTCTATCGAAACAAGTCGTGAATGTAAAGTTTAAAGTTTACCATAAACACATTGTACTCTATCAAGCATTTCTTCAGTTACTGGTGTTTGATAGCTTTTATTGCCTAGCATTATTATTATTAACTTGCTTTTCCACAGGTCTGACTAGTAACTGATGTCCATAGGTTGTCTCCATGGAAATCGATAACTATAATGCCATACTATACTGTGGGACATTCCAAGCAGTGTAGTAACTTTTAACATTAGTATAAGGCCATCTTTGTAGTGAATGTTGTTCCTTGCGTTGGTTTGTAAACGCTGCCACTACTCACAGCTCAGCACAGTCTGGGTCCTGGCTGTAGTTAAATGGACTCAGAGCTGCAAAGACTTGTGGGTAAATAGCCTCATAGCTTCGGACTTAATCACTGGTGTAAGTCTACCTCATGACATACAAGGCGCCTATTTCCTGGCCAAAAGGATAGGGATTAGCCCAGAAATGCTAAACCCTTGCTATCGCTGCTTAATGTCCGCTAAGCCTGCGCTAATTAGCCTTCAGAACAGGAAGGCAGCCATGTGACGCTAAAGTCGCCCAATGCTAAACGGAAAAACAGACAAATCCACTGGAAGACACTGGTAATAGAATGAAAAACACGTCATTTAGGTCAAACAATTGTTGGTTTTAAATAATTTCTAGAGTGGAAACAACACTCATTCAAACACTATTGCACAGCCACTATAACATACTGGTGCTACTAACCAACTGAGGGATGCTGTTAGCTCAGTTGGTTGGGGTTTAATTCCTGCTCAAACCACATACGTTTCTTTGTCCTTGGGCAAGACACTATATTCACCTTGCCTTTGCATTTGTATGAATCTGGTGCATGGTTGGCTCAGTATTCACTGTAGCAGAAGTGCCAGTTTTTTGTTTTGTTTTTTGTTTTTTTAACATTGTCACTTTTAGGCAGGATTGAAATTGGTCTGTTTGTTGGCTAACTAATGCAGACAGTCAAAACAATTCATTCAAAACATTCACAGGGGACATTAGAGGTGCACTGCACAACTTTGTTTTGGCTGAAATGTCCCATGGTATAATATTAAACATGTCCATCTAGCATTTATTCATTATGTGTGTTTCTGTTGCTCAAAAATAGAATCATTCTTTCTGTGAATAGGGGCGACTCTCCACAGATCTGAATTGCAATGTATCATAGTGCTGTCATCTGCTTGTCTCCCTTGTGATAGAGAGGTGTAATCTATACTGTGGAACATTCTAGACAAAGCGTTATAAATGTTATGCAGTGCACCTTTAAAATACGCTTCTACTATTTAAAATTTTTGTTAAAGACGTAATACAGCATATCTAGTTACTTTCCACTACACCGTCCCACTTGAAGCTGTGTAGACAGACAAGAGCCCATAGGAAACAGTGGGTCAGTGAGTGGAGATATCAGGTTGACTCATTTTCTGTGTGTGCCAAATAAAATGATGCTACCAGCCCAAACTGCAGCCGAACAGACAGAAAGACAGAGGAGCGCAGTCGTGAGCTCATTCCTCTGCGCTGTCCCCCCAAAGCCTTCTGGGAAATGGCACCAGACTGAGACCCGGGAGCCGCACCAACCAGGACTGCAGTGAAAGACCAATTTGTGAGATCGACATTGAATTTGTCTCACTTCTTTATCTGGGGAAAAGGCACATTGGAAAGTGGATGGTCGCTGCTATTTTTGGAGGTGGAGTGTCTGGGCATAGGTGAATGCTGATGCAAAGCTTTTTGATACACAGAGAGAAGGGTTTTTTTTGCAATATGCATGTTTGATATATTAATTTGATTATGTTCATTTTCACGCTTGATTGGTTGGTTCATCTTGTGCAGCATTGGCAAGGACTTCAGCTTCCTCTTACAGATGACATTTTGAGGACTTTTTCACTATTCAAAAGATATGTTTTAATTGGTCATTGCTAAGACAACGGTTCTAATTTTTCATAATTCAGAAATTCTCACAGAATCTTTATTGGATTTCTGAGTACTATACTTTGGGGAATACAATATTGTCTCTTGGAAAAACAGAAGTACCATTTAAAAATGTAATCAGAAGCTTGTACTTTATTCTTAGTATGGTAATATTTTCAAAAGCCAATTGCATTTTACTGCTATCAAAATATACCATCCCTTCTTGATGAAGTCCACTATAGATTATTGTCACTGATAATATCTCGGGGAAAAAAAATCAACTTTCTGGCATTCTTTTGAAACAGTGATATCTGTTTTTGCTACTGAACTCTTCAAATATTTTATAGATGTGAATTTCTAAAGATGAAACATGGCTAAATTTGCAAAGTGCACAGTATTTTAAACAAATTCTGCTAATTTTGGTGATGATTTGACCATATCATTCCCCACTGTAACCCCTTCGTGTACTTTACCATTGGTTTACTCGCATTTATTAGGCTTTTAATTACGTTCCTTCACCACTGAGGAAAGTATTTAACTCCTCTGAACTCTACCTCCCACGGTTCACTCATAAACTCTTCTCTATCAGATCTGTGGCACACTGCGAGCCTGTTAGTCAGTACACACAGACCTGTTCTCTGGAGCTATGTACCATGATGTTGACTCTGGCAGCCCAACAGAGGGGACCTGCGCAGGACCCTGGTCTGTGGGACGGGGGGGTGGGCTGTCCCTGCTTCAAAGGCTCCACTGTATCTCCCCTCCGATCTGCTGTGTGCTGCTCTACAACCAAGTTATACCATTACACAATGACCCTCCTGATTAGGTTGTCCAGGGATCAGTGGCCGTGTAGTTGTTCAATGGGTGTGGAGTGATAATGCTGCCATATTCAAGTCTATGGGATTACATGCTCCCATATTCAAATCTATGGGATTACATGCGGATAACCACAAACACCTATGGATTTAATGCTTATGGCAGTTGAACACCAATAATTTCATATAAAGACTAAATAAGGTGAAATTGCATAGCCCAGCATTAAAACTACTATCTTAAAATTTATTTTTTATGTTGTTGTTGTTTTTTTTATGTTTAATATAAAGCAACTAGAATCTAGACTTAAGTTAACTCATCAACATGACTATTTTTTAATAATTGTTTTTGCATTACCGGTATATAATTGTATTAGAGTAATCGTAATAAGTAAGCTATTATAATAAGTTCATAAAATATAAAATAATCATATATTTCAGCATAAAAAAGTATTTGTTTCTTGAATAAAAAACTGTGAATTGTTGCATTGTATAAAAATAAATAACATTTAAAAATCCCACATAAATGAACACCAACATCCATGAATGAAAGAATGTTAGACAAACTGGTATAGTAAAAATTGTTAAATCATTTCTGATTTATTTTACTCCACAGAGCGTGACTGTAGCCTCACCACAGAGCTCAGGTGGTTCTCTGAATACCTCCCCATTTACTGTGAGCAGCTGATACAGACACTTTTCATCCCAGAACTGTAAAAATAGACGTTTTCCATTTGAACCAGCAGCAGAAGTGGAGGCACAGACATTTTTGTTCTTTTTATCCTGTGTGTTTCTGATTTACGGGTTCTTTCTGCTCGGCCCGTGTATAATTGCCAGGTTGGTATTTCCTCCACTCTGGTTTGGAGCTGAAGTTTGGAAGAAGAGGAGAGAGAGGGCAAGACATATACAGTCCAAGCCCACTTTGGGACACACGCACAGGGCCAGGGGTCACAGATAACCCCTTGTCCCATGTGTGGATGTAGTAGTGGTATAGCATGTCAGATACAGTGAGAGGTGAACTGAGGAGGAGCCTAAAAATACATGGGCGTACTCCGGTGTGCTGTTTGTTTGGTTTGAAAGTGAAAATGGACTCCGAAACACGGCTGGTGTGATCGGTATGTTAACTGTATACCACGCACCATGGCATATAAATGTACACTGTAACTGAGACCGAGCTGCTTAAGGGACTCTTAAAGGGGCCACGCACAATTTTTGTACGTGCTAAATATGTAAAAGCTTTTAGTGTAAAAGGGTTGTTGATAGTGGAGGAAAAGAATAGACACTATAATGAGAGATTGCTAAAATCTTATTTTGAAAGGGTGCTCCATGTGCAGGTTTATAGGTGATATGTATAGGCCTAATAAATCATATCTAAACAGGGGCCAAGCCAAAAGGTATGCAATCTGTTTGTTTTTATGGAGAATATTCCACAATATATCTTTAAACTTCCATTTTGACAAACAGGCGACTCCACCAAGCCAAGTTGCTGGTCAGATCACAATAAGAATGCATTTTGTTCCAAGATATTTTGAGCAATTAAACATTTGTAACTGAATAAATACAAGCTAGATAAGTTTATTGCTATATTGTGGAACATTCAAGCTAGTGTGTTATCCTTCTTCATAGTGCATCTTTAAATAGGCCACTTGTCAATTCAGGATTCAAAACAGCACTTTGAAACAGACAGACCTGTTTCATATTTAAACCTATAATAAGACAGAGCATAGTATAAAATGTTTTGGTTATTGTATGCGACTAAATTATATGAAGAACTAAGCCTGTATGGTTTTGTCTGTCTTCTCGAATGTGTCTTCCCAAAGTCAAATATTATGGTTTCTATGCCGACCAATTAGCTCCAAACAATACAACATGTGTTTGAGCCTTCGTAAGACACACGGTCATCATTTCTGCAGCTCAAATGTGGATCGCGTTTACTTCAGATCACTGACAGACTCCAGTCCATATGTGCAGTTATTCTGATTGACAGAAGACCCTTGGCACAGTCTCGTTTAGGGTCTACAGCAGCTAGTTTTGTACTTTGTGATTATACGCTGTCTGCAGTTTTCAGGGGTTTCAGCTTCATGCTATTGTGCCATTTTGAAGACGCTTGACCATTCAAAAGATATAATATTTTGATTTGATGTTAATTGCTATGAGAACTATCCAAAATGTTTATAATTCTGAAATCCATGAATACGGTAAATTAGAATAACTTGGAGTAGGTTAAGTTACTCTTTGAAGTACAGCGGTTGTGGAAAATGCAGTAGTGGTAGTGGTTGGTAGTGGTTTTAACAATTAAATTTGTTTACCTCAACCTTGTTACTTCACTGGATTTGCTTTCTCTGCTTCTATACTGCTTCGACACTTGTAATGTAAAGTTTTGTTTAATTATGCAAGAAAGAACAAATAATAATACATGAAGTGGAAATGTGTACATTATATTTCTTGTTTTTGGTTCTCAAGACAATTATCCAGTCAGAAAGATGAGTGAACGCGGCTTTGGGTTGTCAGATTGTATTTGTGTCCTGCAAATGGCAATCCTGTTTAGTTTTGAATTGCAGTAAAGGGAGGAGTATGTTTCCGTGTTCAGCAAGAATACTGGTATATATCTATCTCATATTTGTTGAGGAGGCCACTTTGACCTGGCTAATCACATTATGCCCATCTCTTTAAGCTTAATTCTTCCACTAGTATTAGTTATTACTTGTCTTTAAGGGTGACATCATAGTGTTATGGTTATCCTCTGAAAATAATCTTAGACTTCTTTTTCTAACCCTCACCTCTTTGATCCATTGTGTTCAGTATTTACTATCCTGCCTTTGTGATTGACTTGTGACACACAGTCGATCTCTGGCTGCTGTCTTCAACATTTGGCTTGGTTCTGAAGTAGTAATTACATACAGATACATGAAGGGATAGAGACCCCGACTAAAAACTTAAGATGTGTCCCTGAAAACAAACAAATATAAATCGTCTTTGTAACAGAATGTAAAGCATTTGAATAGCCTGCTGGCGTTAGCATCAGACTCCCCAGCTTGCTAACACAAACACTGGCCCATAAAAGGATAATATCTGTTAGATTTCAGGGCTTCTCCGCGCTGTATTTAGAGCGACCGGAGCAGCGTGGTCCCTTTGCAGTTTGTACACACTGTTTTCTTGGCGCTGTAAGCAGCCACACACACGCACAAATAAAGCTGGGATTAGAGTCTTTAAACAGGCCCGATGTGTGGTCCACCTCATGAACTAGGTCTGCATGAGACAAATTTGGGACAAACTGCGGCAATGAAGTGAGAATAAATGGGCGAGAAGTAATCACGATGAAGTGAAAGTACTGTTACTGTGAATGCAAACAACATAAAAGATCACTTTGGCTTGGGATCTGGACCATAGACTGTATAAAAGAAGTGGACTAAGTGAGTGTGACGTCACCCATAGTGTTTAGCGCAGCTCAAATGAGGCTCGTGAGGCTAACGGTTACAGGAGCAAATCTGGAGCCAGGCTTTATGTTATGAACAGGGTTTTTTTGACGTGCAAAATAGCGGGGAAAAAAATCAGGATCATGTAGAGCAGGTTCATACGAACATTTTAAGACCAAAATGACGAGACTCACAGCAACAGGTACAGAGAGAGGAGCAATCAGATCCCAACGTAAGTCAATGGGAAAAAGGGAGAGAAGGAGCCGGAAGGCCTATTTGGCACGCGGCTGCTAACGGGGTAGCTTAGTCCACTTATATATACGGTCTATGATCTGGACGTTGTCATGTCAAGACCTGGTTTGGTCTTGTTAAAGGCCCACTGTGCAACCTTTCTGGGGGTGAGATGTCTGTATTGTTCAAAAGTATCAAATCACGCATTTACTATTATGGATTTATTCAGTTACAGCTTTTTATAGCACAAAAACTCCTTAAAAACATGTTTAGTCTTTACTGTGAGCTGAATCGCCTCTCCACAGATCTGGCCTGAAGCTTTGTCTAGTTACATCAGCTTAATGCCATAATGTGGATCATTCAAGGCATATCAATAAAATGTTCATGGAGAGAAGCAGGTGGCACGCCCGCAACCAGAAAAAAGTAACATATTGTATCTTTAGGTTTGGGCATGTATCTGGTTTCAGCATAGTTTAGTTAAGTCTCTGTTAAGACCTTTAGAAGCTGTGATTTAGGCCTGTTTTAGTGCTTCTTTATGAACTTTGTTAAGTCCATTAGATGCAGAATATGAGCCTGTATTATTCCCAGTATTTTATTTTCATTTGTCCTAACTGACCTAATACTAACACTTTTCCCACCATCAAAAACTATTCTAACTGTTATAATTTGCAGAAACTCCACTTTAACAAACTTCATCAGAGCTAAACTTGTGTGCGACAGTTGTGCGCTGCTGCTGCTCCACGCTACATTGAGATGGTAATTAGCTCGTCTCTTTGGCTGTGTTTGAGGGAGTAAAAAGAGACATCTGATGACCGGTCAACCACCTCCCCAGCCTTTTTGTCCCCCTTTACGCATCACTACCCCTCTCTGTATCCACACACGGGACAATGGCCGGGCCCTGACTCCTTTGTGCCCAATCTTCTCAATACAACTCAATAAATCGCACTGACAGCTTCCCAAATTCACAAGACCTGATGATTCAAATGGACTGTGCCATTGTAGTGTCCCAGAGCACAGGGGTACCAGCATTGTCCCCTGTCCCATACAGCTCCATACCAGTGATTCACACCCATGGAGCATCCGTCAGAATAGGTTTTATAAGTTTTACAGTGCTCAGAGGAAAAGACAGTACAGTTTTGGCGGGAAGTGTGTAAAGCTGCACTGGACCTCACAAGCATTAGTAGATTCTTGGACCTGTTTGTATAAGTTAAAATTGTCTCTTGTGAGATTTAAGCCATGTTATAATGTTGTTACCTCCTCAAAAATATAGCTGGAGTTTTTTGTTTCAGTTTGAGACAAGAACTCAACCTAAATATGCAGGGTTTGTGTGTTAACATGTGTGAATGAGACAAAACACAACTCCAGGTATGTTTTTGATGTGGAAACAACATTATAGCAGATCATAACATCAGAAAATTGCATGATATGGGGCTTTTAATAGACTAGCTAACAGTTTCTCAGAGGCTGCGTCTCAATTTTGGTCAAGTTGCCTTTCTTTCTTTCTAATGTGAACAATATAAATTACTTTGATCAGATATTTATCTATATTGCAAACTACTTTTTACTTAAGATTAGTTAAGTGCTACTTTACGTTGCCAAGTTCACTTATTTGTCAGTGAATATGCTGATCTGACCGAGGATCTTCAAACCATTATGCATTTAATTAAAGTTATTTATTAAACCTTCGAGCCCTCTCGGTGATGATGTCCACGCTCCAGTGCTTGTTGTTTGGGGAAGTGAAGCGTTGAGAGAAGAACCCACATCTGCTCACTACATGACAGCCTAACTCCTCCAACATGGGCCAATTTGAAAACAGGGCAAACCAGCCACCCCGCCTGTGCCATCTTTGAGCTATTACCAAATCATGTGAGGATGGAGTCCTGCAGGGTCTTCCCCAAAATGTTCCTGTGATCTGAGATTATTGGAAAAATAGAAAACATGGCCAGACTAGATTTGAGGTAACGGGGGAGAAAGGGGAAATTGGAATGCACCAGTCACAGAATTGAAGAAGCTTCTTGGATGAGTAGTGAAGAGTATTCCCTCTGAAACCTTTGTGCAGTTGACGGAATAACATTTTCTTTTGAAACAAATCAAATTGGGTACAAAAGGATGATGCCGCTTAGTGTTTATTGGTCTGATACTTTTACAGTGGTTCCCTTTTTTACGATTGTATGTAAACTGTTCTTATCAATCAATCAAACTTTATTTAGAGCACTTTTCATCCAAATAATGCAACACAAAGCTCTTGATTAAAAAAGAACAATTCAACATTTATATATTATTACTTTCTTCCCAATAAATTAATCGTCCAGGTTCAATCATGTGATCAAGATTTAAGTTTTTAGACAATCCAAATACTAATTTAAAATGACCTTAACGTCTGATCCTTATGTTGAACTTGTGTCACTGAGTAGATTTGCATTAATTATAGCAATTATAGTAACATTTCAAAATATTAAAAAGCACATATGGTATCGTAATGTAAACGTGGATTGACTGATGATTAACCCCAGCCTTGTTTTGTGCACAGAAGCTCCCTATTGGACCAGACCTGAACGAATGGACAAAAAGCTGTTGGCGGTCCCAGCTGCCAACACGGTGAAGTTTCGTTGTGCGGCCGCTGGGAACCCCATGCCCACTATCCACTGGCTGAAGAACGGCAGAGAGTTTAAAGGAGAGCAGAGAATGGGAGGAATTAAGGTAAGGGACACCATATTAACCTGTCCACAAAGCTACAAAGTACGTATTTATGTAGAAATGTCCTAACAATGTGCATTTGTATTGACTGTTGATATAAATATTAATATTGATAGTGACCATGATATAGGACAACTACTTTGCTCCCTGCGTTGTGTTTATGGGCGACATTTTGAGGACTTTTTATCATTCAAAAGACAGCATTTGGTTGGCAACGGTGCTAATTTTCACCACTCTAAAATCCACAGAAGCTACAATAATAAGGCATATTCATAGTAATAGAATTTAACACTGCATAATATCAGACTCCCAGTGAACGCAGTATGCTCTTGAATGATAGTAATGTCTTGTAACAATATATTCTTGTTTTTCTCATCAGGGTCACTGTTAATCTTTTATGTGTTTCTTTGATATTTTGTATATATAACTTTTAGTCTAATTATATCTCGATCTCAGTGATCTTTTCAATCAGTCTATTTTGCATCTTTATGATCTTTAAAGTTGCATTATGTTACTTTTCTCCATGGAGGTGTTATTGCTTTGTCTGAAATATTTTACACTATGACATTAAGCCTTTCTATTATCACAGAGACCAAATCAGGCCAAGTTACAGGTCAGATCTGTGGAGAGGCAACTCAACTCACACCCAGAATGCCTGTTTTTTGTAAGATAAATTTGTTTAATGTCATATTATGGAACATTCCAAACAGGTCAATGACATGTCCATAGAAACATGCAAGTGAAAGACCCCTAACCAAAAAGTTACATAGAGCACCTTTAACTTTTAGTATTATTACTGTGTATCTAGATCAGTGACCTTTTCCTTTGCCTATTTCACAAACCATTTAACCTATAATCTTCAATTTCTTTCAAAAGTTAGTATGAAAAAAAACCTTCTTTAAGTGAGTCAATGAAGACACTCCAGCAGCACTGATAAGAGGTCATGACCGGAGCAGGCCGTATTTCCTCCAGTGGCCTTTCTAAATCCTTGCTAGTCCGCTCTTTTGCCCTCTGCGCGGGGCTGGGATGCTTCTTACAGTGAAAGTCTATAAGTGGAGCTAGTGCTGAAATCTTCTCACGGTAAAAATAAAGGTCACAAAACAGCACGCCATGATCCAGGTCTCTAAACTAAACTAAAATAAACAGGGCAAGTGCGTGGAAAGAGGAGAGATAGTGCTCAGATAGTGGACTGATAGGCCTGTGTTGACAGTAATGTAGTGCGGTGGACAGCTGTTCTACTCAGTTTTGTCATCGGACTCTTCCTAAACACTACGATCTGCTGCGGCTTAAAGGGACAGGGCCAAGTCTGTGTTTGAGCGAGGGACCTGAAGATGTGGTATTCAATAGAGTGGGATTGTGGCAGCTATTAAAGAACTCAAATAGTCAAAATGTGTGTGGAGACAAGCAGTTTACAGTACTGTGTTACATTACAATTCAGATCTGTGGAGGGCCGCTCCTATTCACAGAAGCAATTATTGTATTTTTGAGCAAAAGAAACAGCCCTAATAAATACATGCTAAATGGAAATGTTTAAAGTCATACTATGGAACATTCCAGGCTAAGCAGGTAACAGATCCACTACTGAGAAAGTTGCACAGTGCACCTTTAAATAACGATCAAAGATCAAAATTATAACTAGATGTTTGCAATTTCCTGGGATTTTGTGTGTTTTTGATTCACTGTAGGTGCAATTTTCAAGTTGGAAAAACTGCCATTACAATAATACATTTGTTATTTATGTCTGGTGATTTTAACAACATAAACATTATTTAGTCAGTAGTATCTGCAATACCTGAACCTGGATTAAAAAAGAACTGATTCCAAAAACTTTAAACTTGAAATTGGTCTTTTTTGACATATTTAACTAACGCTTCTATTTCTACTCTTGCTTTGTTGAAGTCATTTCACGTTATGATTTTGCACAGTCCTTGTCCCTTGTCAGGCCCCACTTGTTCAAACAGTAAAATAAAGATACAAGTTCATTTTGACTGAGAAACAAAGCTTTGAAAACATTGTCCGAGTTCCATGCATTTTTTTACAGGATTTGAAGAGATTAGATTAAGGAGATTGCAGTTTCAAGCGTCCAAAATCCAGAGTCACGCAAAGGTGTTCAAACATCAGCATCTGCAAGAAGTCAAAATAATCAAATTTAGTGTGTGTTTTGAGATTTTTTTGTGTGTCATTTTGACCATAGAGCTTTAAAGGTGCACTGTGTAACTTTTCTGCTGGAGGGTCTGCTCATTGTTTGTCTCCATGGAGATGTTATTGCTTTGCCTGGAAGGTGCCACAATATGGTATTAGGCTGTTTTTATTTCTATAAAAAACAAGCATGTGACACCACCAAGCTAAGTTACAGGCCAGACCTACGGAGAGGCGACCTCGCTCATAATAAGAATGCAGGTTTATCAAGGTATTTTTGAGCAGCAGAGAGACAAGAGAGACAAGCAGATAGTGGACCCTCCCCATGAAAGTTACGCAGGACACCTTTAAATTGTATCTGTGCTATGCATTAGTGCTGAGAGAAGGCGTCACAGATGAGTTCTCGATCCTCCAAAGAGTTAAATGTAATGAGATCCTGCAGCTATTAACAGTTTACAGAGATCTCTAACATCTGCTCCCAGTGGACCTCTGCAGTTGTCTTGCTCCGGACTGGCCCTCACACCTGTCGGCCCTGCTCACTCTCCCTCTATAACTCTCAGGCACTTAAAGTGTGTGTGACAGATTTTTATGATTCTCTCATTTTGACTTCGTTTGGTGAGATTATTACAAGATTTCAAGATTTACTCAAGAAAATTTGCTAAATGTCCTTTTCAAGTGTTTTTAAATATTGGCTTTTATGTCGTGGAAAGATACCTAAAAACATATATATAACTTTTCAGCGTAGCGTGAATTATAGACAACTACTACTGCTGCTTCATTCTCAGTTAAGTTAGCTGGCGTCCAAATATAACAGCCCAAAATTACAGTCACAATAGCAATAGCAGTCGTCTCACAGGGCTTAACAAAATTGTTGATTTACCTAATTGAAAGTTAGAAAATTAAACAGTGACACAGCCACGGGATCAACTAATATTCACAGGAACTTGACAACCCAGAGAGTCCCCTGTCCCTCTGCACAATTGTACAAATATTAAATTGTAAAATAATTTTTAAAGATTTTTGTTCTGTTTAAAATGTATTCTCAGTTAAATTATATAGTATTGCCATTTGAAACTGTCCTCAGACTTTTAGTTGACCATGTTTCTTCTGTGATATGTTTTTTCAGTTTATTTATATTTTCATAATCCAGCAATTTAAATTATAGCTACATCAATTTGTTGGTCAATAACAATGGATTTCTACTTACTCTGAAGTAGTCTGGTAAAACATTTACTGCTGTGACGGCCATTTTGTGTCCCTGTGCTCCAGTCGCTCTATCGCTGGCTTATTATAGGTGTCATCAGATGTATATCTATAGCTGTATGGAGCGGGGATATGTGTGTAATAAGGCCTCTAGAGCCTGTTGGACCCAGTGGCCTTGTCCTGTGTAGTGTCCGGACTCACTTTGACATTATGAGTTGTCATCGTTCGATTGCCCTGCGATTTGGTCTGAATATAGCCCGGGTACTTTAAGCCTGGCATGGCATAGCTGGAGTGGTTACTAGAGCTCTGTGAGTCCTACTGTGGCCAATTAGGCTAAAAGTAAAGTCAGGGGGAATATTACTATGAACAAAGGCGACAGGTTTGTGACTGCATATTCAAAGTTATGAAATAAAGAAGTATGGATTTGTTTTGTCATTTATGTACTCCATTATAAAGGCTGGAAAAGGCTTAGGCCTATATTTTAGACTATATACAGTATAGTAGCAATGCATTTATGTTCATGCAAAATACATACAAGTGATTTACTTCCAATTTGGCCACCGACCTCAACATTTGTTTTTATGACATTTTTATAAGAACCACAAAAAGAACATGGCGGCTCTAAGTTGAACGACTAATAAAATCATCAGCTTCGGTTTCTTTTAGTAAAACTTTTCTTATTGAGTTTCAATATTGAGAAAATTAGTTCTCTTGTCCCCGTGGCCCTACTGACTTAACTTAAAAATCTTAACTGAACAAAAACAAATCTCCAAACATCATTTCAAAATATTCACTTGTTTCTAAAGTTTTTAAAAGAAAAACATTACATTTTAAATTCATGATAGTTGATCTAAGAGTATCTTTTGAATTTCAATTGATTACTTCAACTATGAATAATCATTATAGGGCATTATTAAGACATAACCGTGCATGTCTTAACCATACACACTTTCTGATAAAGACGTTATTGTTGAATATGGAGACATTACTCTTTGTGTCTCTATTTGGACGCCCCACCACACCCCTGCTCTTCTCCTGGCGCAGTTCTTAAACCAGTTAGTGCCCCCTGTGAGGTTAGAACTGACCTTGAGGACGGTGAACGCAAAGGTCGACCCAGAGCAGAGGGGGACAGACAGCTCACTGACACCAGAGGGCCATGGAGGGTCAGAGGGGAGGGCATCCAGCTCTTTTCAAGTCCAAAAGTCGGCTCAATTCAACTATCCTCTGTGGCTCAATGAGACAAAATTAAAATCATTCCTCAGTCAGTGCTTTACAGCATTTGCAGTATTACTGATTTTAAAGTACTCACACTATTTTCTGGATATTTTTCGATGAGGTAACAGCATTATAACATGGCTAAAAGCTCAAAAGAGTAAATTTCATATAATATAGGACCTTTAATTTTTATTCACCCATAATCCACCTATAACTTACTCACTGGAAAAGCTCAATCTGTTGTTATGCCTATATTAAACACATATGCATTTTAAAATAACTTGCATAACAATAAACCAATATAACAAATCAATCCTTTATTCTTCTGATAGATGAGTGAGGGGCGTACGTCAGGGTCCCATCACGGAGTTAAAAATCACAGCGGGTCGATTCAGCCCCATTCTCCACGGTTGTCACTCTCACATGATCTTGTCACTTGGAGCAGGAAGCACCATCACCTTGACGACCCTAAATGTGGGCGGGGCTTCGGTAGGCCATTGTCATGTTGTCAGGAACCATGTGACCCAGGACCCCCACCCCCCGATACCCCCTGTCCCTCCAAATGAACACATCACCCATATGAAGATGTGAGTCGTTACAATAACACAATAACTTTCCCCGCCACACACTTCATCCTGTCCATAATGTGTCAAAGTAAGATGAGTTAATCTGTTAATAATTTATGTTTAAATATTTTTGCTCGTTTGTTTGTATCAGGACAATCAGAGACCTATAACAGTACATGCAGAGAACCAAATTCCTCTGCAAAGACACCTTTATTGCAATGGAAAAACAATAAAGACCAGAAATTAGGGATGTACCAATTCAGCTTTTTCAGTTCCGATACCGATTTCGATACTAGGGCTTTACATATCAGTCAATGCTTCATATCAGTCAATACCAGTACAGACTAAAAGCTGCATTTGTTTTCTTAAATAAAATAAGACAAGATTAATCCAAATGTGTTATGTATCTGTTATTTAACTACTTTTATAACTACAGAAGAGATTTCTATTTAAAAAATGACACACTATGAGACTTTCTGGGCCAAATATAACCAATAAATAGTCTTAATACGTTATACCTTAATGTATATGTCCAACCGGAACATCATCTGAATGGATATTTGGAAGCCGATATCTGATCCAGCAAATTTTTCAGTATTACCGCCAATATCCGATACCACTTTTGGATCGGTGTACATCTCTACCAGAAATCACATGTGGATAGATTAAATAACCTACTGTATAACCTTTTCTTCACTTTGTCTTTGTGAAGATGTTAATGCTTTGCCTGGAATGTTGCACAGAATGGCATTAAACTTTCCTATTTCCAAGGAGACAAGCTGGTGACACTACCAGGACAATTTACTGGTCAGATACGCAAAGAGAGTGCATGTATTTTTGAGCTAGGAATGCATCCCAGGCAAAGTAATAACAGGAGAGGGGCCTTTAAGCTTAAGTTAATATTGCTTTATTGTACATCGGACCTTTGAATGGAACTGCTGTGCTGATGGATCTTTATTGATGGACGCAGTGTTGTCCCTGCTCCATCTTTGTAGCCTCCTCTGTCCTCTGTAAGTGGCTTCACATGTGCAGAAGAGTGAAAGAAATACTCGTCCATTAGCAGCCATTACCCTTCAGTAAAAATACATCCTGTCACCTCACTCGAGTGGATCTGAGAGAGACGCTTCCTGCACCTTTATCAAATCTATCACACTATCGTCCAAACTACTAGAGCATCTGTAATGGGAGTCTATCAGAGCACTCATGCTTTGATAGGCAAACATCTTATGAGAATATTTTAGAGACAGCAATGGAGCGCACACAAATGCAGTGAAGAGGTAAACACAAATGCATCCAGGTTCCTTTTGTTTATGATAAGGATGGAATAAGAATAAGAACCTTAAAGGTGCATTGTGCAGCTTTTCTGGTGGAGGGGCCGTCAAATGCTTTTCTCCATGGAGATGTTATTTCTTTGTTTGGAATGTTTCACAGTATGTAGTTTTAAACCTACCTTCTATCTTCATGGAGACCAAACCAGACCAATTTACAGGTGAGATCTGTGGAAACCCCGCTCACAGTCAGAATGCCTGTTTTTCTAGGTATGTTACACCTATAAAACCACCTGTAATTGAATAAATGTAAGGTAGAGCTGTTTAATGTCATACTGTGGAACATTTCATGCAGAACAATTACATCCAAAGAAACAAGCAGGGGGTCTGTGACAGACCGCCAACCATAAAGTTACACAGTGCACCTTTAAAGAGCCTATTTTAGTTTAGTTTATTTGTTTATTTACCAGGGACTATGCACATAAAAAGGTGATTGTTTGTGTCAGTTTATAGCAAGATGCTATGCTAACTTCCACCCTCAGTCCCAGGGTAGGCTGATGTCAGTACATTCTAATAAAATATCGTGTATATTAATGCAATCATTCATCCAGTCAATCAATAAGTAAAACTATAGTGCACTTCGATCTCAGTCACCACATCTACACACTATTTACATATTTACAGATACACAAAATATGGAGGAAAAAAATTCAAAGGTTAGAACTGCAGACAGGCAGTTCAGAGAGAGGAAAACCAAAAATGTATTTTCTGGTCAAATTGAAACAGGATATGACTTAGGTTAAGGGAAATATTCATCTGACCCATTTTAATACCACTGGAGCAACCAATCAGGCCTTTCTAGGTATAGTCAATTATGCATGTTTTAGCTGATGTTATTGTGAGTACAGCTAACTAAAAAGATGAAGGTTTAAATAAAACCCTGTTTCTTCATATTTTGTCCGTACTGTGTGATTTTCCAATACATCGCACAAGGGTAAATCTATTCCATTTTCTTCAAGGCTCAATAATGGAACTCCATCAAACCATCTTCTCTGTGAGCACTCAAGCTTTCACTCACTCTCATATCTGTCACACCGACACTTTGTAAAGCCATTGAAGGCAACACGGACAGCTAAACGATGCGTTTGTTGGAGCCAAATGAATCGGTAAATCTGATGTGTGGCTCATTTGTAAAATACAAAATCAGATTCCAGCGCAGTGCCGGGCCATGCATTGTGAGAGTTCCCAGACAACTGTGGGTCCCTCTCCTCGCGGCGCCTCGGTCAGCCGGGGCCAGGGGTCAAAGGGCAACCTCTATTGAGCCATCAGATAGAGGGGAGGGTCTGTGCTCTATTGAGATGCATGGTGGTTTTGACAGCCAAAGCCAATGCTGTTGTATGCTCCACACATTTGTATTGTCATGATGTTAAATGGATACAAACAAAAGCGTATGCGCACGTTGTAATGATTGCGTCTCAATCTGAACTTCACAAGAATGTAGAAGTGTTGTGTGAGTAATAGTGTAGGAATGGTAAAAGTTATAGTACTTTTTTACCTAAAACATCTTACTCTACAGTCATCACATCATGGGCCTGATTGGCAGAAGTGTGACTGTGCGACACAACTTAATATGTATATTAATTGTAATATGAACATGTATTTAGGGAATAGTAGTAGAAATAGTAGTAGTAGTGGCAGAGAAGTAGTCTACTTGAATTACCTGAGGGTTGATTTGTGGTAACTCTACAACCAACATCCATGAGAAGTGAACATAGTATATTTTCTGGTACATTCTTATACTCAAATATACATTTTGTTGCATCTTCTCCGTGAGTAACATTTAAGGTTCTTTGACTTTGTAATCATGCCCTATTGAAACAGTCCTTGAGTCCTTGACAGCCAAAGCCAGTGCTGTGGAGCTATTGTGCTAATGCTAAACGCGCCAAACAAAAGCACACATTGTTATAGGTTTGTCTCAATCCAAACGGGTCACTGTGATTTTTCAATCTGTGTTTTGACAGGTTGCCAGGGCTCTTAAACTGGCTCCACACTGACACTTTTTAAGACTTTAAGCACTTTAAATCCCTGTTTTTCCACTTCACATTTTAACACAGCCTGGATTATGGGACTCGGAAGGCCGCTGAGGAATGCCCCTATTCTAATAAGATTATTTTTGGACTACTTTTAATTTTAGTCCTTACTTTTCCCTCCTGGTGCGTTGTACAAACACAGCTTTATTATCAAAGGGGAAAGTTTACTGTTGGTTTTACAGTGTGTAAATCTTAGCGCTGCTGCCACCCTCCAGTCAGTAGAGAATCAAATACAAAAACTGTGCAGTTGTCATCTTTTTAGAATTGTAGAGACACAGATAATAGTGTTAAAGCAGACAAAAATACCTGGTACAAAATAGAAGAAATATGTGCTTCTTTCCAAATAGAGCTTTGTGTGTTTTCCACTAACAACCAGCAACTATATAAAGAAAATATCTACCAGCCGTGGGTACATATCAAACATCGAACTGTCACATAATTAGTATGATTTGTCTTATCATGGCTTGGGACTTCTTATGGGGTCTTAACTGCATTGAAGTTTTACATTTTGACAAATCGCAGGTTATTGTAAATTAGAATTTGAATAAATAAATAAATAGAAATAAATAAAATGCATTGTGTTTATCTGTACAGTGCATCTTAACCAGTACATGTTCAAATGACGCATACTCAAACACATATTAAGTAATTGTACAGCCCTGTTTTCCTTCTTAATGGTCTATAATCCACAGTGTAGATTATTAAAGTTGTCACTGTAAAGTTTGCTGTCCATTCCCAGGCCTATTGTCCCTCTACAGCCTCAGTCAAACCCCTGAAAGCTTTAAAGCCTGTATGACTTGGGACATAAGCTCCTTAATAATTTAATTCTGTTTGGAATCTGGCATGATTGGAATGAATGGGATTATCACGTCCAGCAACTAATGCCCCAGTTCAGCCAGGGTCAGTGTCCGTAACAGTTGTAAAGGCAAGAGACATCTGCAGCAAAAACAATTAACTCAAATAGTGGCAAGCGGCGTATCAGTTGTGTTTGAAATATTTAAGGTCTTGTATTAAGCAAAATTGACTCTTTGAACTTTGAGCCACATTAGAATGTTGTTACCTCTTTATTATTAGTCTGTCTAAAAACACACTGGAGCACTTCCTGTAGTACCACATGACATTACGAGGTGTGTTTTCAGTTTAAGATAAGCACTCAGCCTAAATATACAGGGTTTGTGTGTTAAACATGTGTGAATGAATAAAACACAACTCCAGGTATTTTTGTGATGAGGAAACAACATGATAACAGATCAGAAAATAGTGTAATATGGACCTTTAAACTGAGTGAGGTCTTATCTTTGAAAGGCTGGCATGTAGGTCTGAGCGATAAGACAAAAAAAATAAAGTTATTTTATTTCTTCATATTGATCATTCTTGATTTTCATTTCATTTTTCCCAATTCCTTCCCCCAAGTCTGCAATCTGCTACAAACCACATGCTTTTACTGATAAAATATTGGCTGTAGACCTTAAGAAGACTCAAGATGATTATTGACCTGTTTAAATGTACTGGAATATAAACTGCCCTATACTTATTTTTTTACACTTTTCTTTCAATTTCAAAATTGGATCACCAAAAGGGTTTGTGCTGCCCTGTTTTTGTTAAAGGTTAAAATTAAATTAGTAGAAAACATACCATAGGACCATAGGACCCTGGATACAGAAAAATATTAGCTCACACTAGCATCACTAAAGTTTAAAACTGTATATTAGTATTGTTGGATGAATATATATTATTTTATTATAATTATTTGGTTTAATTTTTTGTTAATGCACTCATTAAATTTCTACTGTCACTACTTCTATTACTACTACAACCAGCACTAGTACTGTTATTAATACTACTACTACTACTACTATACTACTACTACTACTACTGCTTCTACAACTACTACTACTATACTAATTCTGTCCCACCATTGTTCCTATTCACTTTTGTTATGCTCCAATAATGTGTATAATTTGCTAACATTTAAATTTAATGTTGCTTAATTGTTTGGTTTTACTTAAAAATAAATCAGCCGTTATAAATGAAACTTATTCATAGTAACCTGCGCTGGAAAATATATTAATAGTGGAGTGGTAATGATTTTGAAAATGCTTTTGATCCCTAGTAGTTTGAAGGCTTTAAAAAAACTCAGAATTATAGTGACTTACTCCAGGCCTATCTTCAATTGCTTCTATGTAAGAGTTATGCGCATTTATGGCTTAAATCATGGGGCTTTTAGGATTTTAAATGGTCCATAACTATAAGTACAGCCTCTTGGTGGTCTGTCCTCCAGCTCATATTTTACTACCGTCTCTCCGCCCACCCTCCCTCTTCTTCTACACGCGGTCAGGACGTCACTCAAACCCCAATGAGAGCAGCCATTCACTCGGGACCGCATGGGTGTGTACGGGACAGGGCTGGAGGCGGGGCAGGTGGCGTAGGGGGCGGAGCCGGTGTGGTGGGGGTTACTACGCGACTGCACAAAGCAAAATGCACACACAGCCATAATATTTACTCTGGGAGGATTTTCCACCTTCACCTCCAGCCTAGAGTAGAGAAGAGGAGAGATGAATGATACTACTACTACTACACTACTAGTACTACTATGACTACTACTACAGCTGTTGCTTCTTGTGATAATTCTGCTTAATTCTGTTACATTATGGGTATCTGACTTAAAATAGATATGCAAAATATTACTGAAGTTGAACATACTCTAAGTTTTTATGTTTTTCTCAACACCTTGCTTATATCTGTGCACGTGCCATTTCCTTTACTGGAATGTTCCACACTACGGCATTAAACGTATAGCAGTGCCTCCTGAAAATGGCCAAATGCAAACATGTTTAATAAAAGTTTAATGCCATATTCCAAGGAAAGATTCCAAGCGAAGTAAAAACATCAACAGAAAAGTTGCGTATTGGACCTTTAAGTTGTTTATATGAAAAATTCTTACAGAAACTTTTAGTGAGATCACAACCTTTACTCATAAAGACATAATTTCATAAATTCATCCACGCATTTCTACATTTAAAACTTGCCCCATGACTATCTGAACCATTGGCGTCTCATTCACATCCACTGGTCCTTTTTTCCTACAAAGTTACAGCACTACATTACAATTCAGATCTGTGGAGAGTCACCCCTGTTCACAGAAGGAATTAAATGTATTTTTGAGCAATAGAAGCACCCGTAACGAATAAATGCCAGCTGTTTTATGTTTACATAGAGACAAGTAGGTGGCGGAAAAGTTACCCAGAAAACTTACCCAGTGCACCTTTAACATTAACGATTTTACTGCATAGCCTACAAGTTGTTTTATGGTGTTTTGGTGCAGAAATAATAAAAAGTTACTTGGAAACCGTGAAAAAGAAGCACCACAGTAGAATCCCCCACTCTGAGCAGACACAGCCCCAGTTGTGTCTCCGAATCAAGTGAAACAGCCCTGAACTCGAGTGGACCCGGTCAGAGCCACCACAGAACTGACATCAACAACAAGAGGCTTTTCATGCGCTCACCTGCATTGGAAAAATGTGCAGAGAGTGCCCGGTGTTTGTACAACCCCTTCACCCCAGAGCTCGGGACAGACCAGAGCCAGACAGAAGGCTATAGGGCTATAAAGGGCCTATGCATATGAATGAGACATGAGTGGTTTAGATAAAGTCATGGGGGGAATTTTAAAATGTATAATATGCACGGATGAAATTAAATCACTTTCCTGTTTTCTTTTTTTCTATGGCTATGTCATTGCTCTGCCTGGAATGTTCCACAGTATCACATTAAACAGCTCTAACCTTACAAGTGTTCAATTACAGGTTGTTTTATAGCTCAAAAATACTTACAAAAACAGACATTCTGACTGTGACTGGTGTTGCCTCTCCACAGATCTGACCTGTGAAACATTCCAGACAAAGCAATAACATCTCAGTGGAGACAAGCATTTGGCGGACACCAGAAAAGTTACATAATGCACCTTTAAATAAGTTCACATTCTCTATCTGTGTCAGTGTACAGAAATGTAACAAAACCAGCGCAAAAAGTACATTCAATCTTAACATGAATCTTGATAATATTACAACATATTATAGAAAAAACTTCATTATGTACATATTAGTATAACATTGTTTCATCTTGTTTCAGTGCATAATTAACTATGGCTATGTCTTCCTCACTTCTCTCTGTGCCGCCTATGACACCACCCACTAATAATCCTAATGATAAAACATCATACAATCTCTCAGGGCTTTGGTTTTACAGTGTCTGGAGACTGGAGCGTCACTGATGGGTTTTTAATAGATTTCAGACGCGGCTCTAGATTATACAGCATGTGTGGTACTTTTAAATATGTAATTTCAGAGGTATACAAAGGGATAGGAGGACCACTAGACTAAACTATACTGAAAGGGTTTTATAATCAAGGCTTTGAACTGAGGGAGATGTTATAGTGTAACAGCATGACAAAAAGTACGAGTATATGGTTTAAGATAAGAATAAATTGGGCACAAATACTCAACATATAAACTTGAAAAAAAAAACACAATTGCAAGTTAGAACTGTTGCCTTGCAAATAGACCTAGAATGGATGAATGAACTTTCTGAATGATTCATGGCTGGAAAATAGTGTGGAATTTTGTGACTCCATGCGTCCAGAATGATGGAAACATTAAGATCTTTGCCAAAACGAGTAGTAAGTTAAAGCTAAATATTATATCTTTTGAATGGGAAAAAGTCCTTAAAATGTTGCATATAAGAAGAAGCTGAATCCAGGAATAGGATTTTCTTGCTTTTCGACAGTCAATACAAATGCACCTATTTTTCCATTACCTTTTCCTTAATCACTGTTATGCTGTTTGCTGTAATGAACGAGCACTTACCCTGCTTGTCTCTGCTTTGTTCTTTGCAGCTGAGACACCAGCAGTGGAGTCTGGTGATGGAGAGTGCAGTCCCTTCAGACCGGGGGAACTACACCTGTGTGGTACAGAACAAATATGGCACCATCATACACACTTACCAGCTCGACGTACTCGGTAAGCTCCCCACCAAAACACTATAGTTTTATTGTGTATAATAACTTTGTGATACAGTAGTTAAAAGCACTGTATCTGATTTTTACTATCTTTAAAGGTCAAACAAAAAACAGCAGGGGCCCAAACATATTTATAGTTCCCAATGTATTCCTAGCATTAATTTAAGCAAGTTTAACATCTATCAGAGGGCAGAGAGGAGTTTTGTTATAAGGCTGCTGCTAACATCAATGAGCATGCTACCAGCACACCAGCATTACTTCCTGGTTCATGGACATAAAAAAGGGTGCGTGTTTGCACCATTGACTGTATAAAAGTGGACTAAGTGAGTGTGACGTCACGCATAGCGTTTAGCGCCACTCAAATGAGGCTCGCAATACTAACGGTTACACGAGCGAATCTGGAGCCAGGCTCAATGTTATGAAGAGGGTTTTTTTTTGACGGACAAAATAGGGAAAACAAAGTTCAGGATCATGTAGAGCGGGTTCATACGAACATTTTAAGACCAAAATTACGAGACTCACAGCAACAGGTACAGAGAGAGGAGCGACAAGATCTCAATGTAAGTCAATGGGAGTCAGGGTGAGAAGGAGCCGGAAGAGCCTCCTGGAGCACTTCCTACTTGGCACTCGGTGGCTTATGGGTTAGCTATGTCCACTCATATATACGGTCTATGGTTTGCACCCTAAAAGCTGTTTGGACAATATATATGTACTAGGGTAGGACATATTTTACTTGCATTGTATGAAAAAAATCAACCCCTTTACTAGAGCAAAAGCTTCATGGTATATTTAGTCTCCTATGATTTTTAAAACTTTAAGCATTTTAGCATTTCTTTACATTTGATATTGTGAAAGTCCAAAATGATAATATGAAACCATATTCCCAATTGTGTTATATCCCCTTTTTAAACTTTGCGTAGCCCATGCTTTTGACCCTGTATGTGTCCCTGTTCCAGAGCGGTCCCCTCACAGGCCCATTCTTCAGGCTGGACTCCCGGCCAATCAGACGGTGGCAGTGGGCAGTGATGTGGAGTTTCACTGTAAAGTGTACAGCGACGCCCAGCCGCACATCCAGTGGCTCAAACACATCGAGGTCAACGGGAGCCGTTACGCTCCTGACGGGGCGCCATACGTCAACATACTCAAAGTAAGTGTCTATCACCATGAGATATGTACCATCAGAAATGGGTCTGATATAGAAAATGTCATCTTAGTAGTACAATATGCCAAAATGGTTGCAATAAGCCAGAAATTAATGAATTTCCTTAACGAACAAGGTCTGGATGAAGATCATATAAAGATGTATACAACAAACGTTACAGTATTTATTTTTATTTTACTTTGAAAAAAATTACTACAGCTGGCAGTACTAGTTTTGCATCATAAATATTTTCATCTTAAAGGTGCACTATGTAACTTCTCTGATGGGGAGTTTGCAACCTGATTGTCTCCTTTTAATTGCCACGTTCCTCAGTTTGGCATTAAACTTAAAAAATAAATAATTTCTGCTCAAAGATACCTTGAAAAACATGCATTCTTATGAGTGAGCCATATTATGTCATCTGCTTGTCTCCAAGTTTAATGCTGTACAGCGAAACATTCCAGGCAATGCAATAAAATCTCCATGGAGACAAGTAGTTGCCAGACCCTTCACCAAAAAGTTACACAGTGCACCTTCACACTCTTCACTTCCTAAATTCCCACTTCAAATTGTGTTTAGTTTTGTTTTGGTCCATTGAGTAATGAACTTGAAACAACGTAAGCATCAGGAAATAGATCACTGCATGCCTTAGTGCCTTTCACAATACGCAGCAGTCCCTCCCCGCCCAGCTGTTCTTTTATTTTGGTCTAAAAAGAGGACAACTCCAAGCCTTATGATTTTCAGAGGAGAGAACGAGGACTATACAACATCTGGTTTGGGCTAAGTTAAGTGCTGCGGTGGCGACGTCGCTGTTAGATGTTGCTGCGTTTTCAAAAAGACGAGACGAAGGCGGAGGATTCGAAAAAAAAGAAAAAGTTACGGAAAAAATGAGTTTGGGAGCAACAGAAGGGCAGAGTCAGCAGTGAGGGAGACGTGTGACAGGCTGCTGGGTACGGAGACAGAGGAGGAGGGCCAGACTGCGTGGATGTAATTGGGAACATATCAATAATAATTAGACAGGCCCAAAGAATACCAGAGAACCACAACTGAACACAGCGCAGGCTAATGGCATCCAGACAAAAGAGATATCAGGCGTTAATTTTATGTCCAGCTGTAAATCTTTACGGTACAGTTAAAGGTTTCATTTAAGATCAGTCATGCCTGTTTTTAAGTTTTAAACAGAATGTAGTAAAAAGAAAATGTAGTAAAGGAAACACTATTATAGGTATATACTTCTCAAATTAATTCAAATATAAAAACAAAATTGTGAGTTGGTGAAATGATGGCTTTTATAATGGATAGGGCTATATTATAAATGCTCTATATTCTGAATAAACTAAATGTCAGATTACATTACCTTTTGTTTCATTATAAGACTAGGTAAAGCAGTAGTATTAAGATCCACCCTTAGTCTTGTATTTGTATTGTATATTCAAAATCAAACGTCACAATTATTCATGCTAATATTGAATGTTTATCCTACAAACCCTGCTAATAACATGGGTGATTAAAAGCAGCATGGCGCTGGCCCTTTAAATGTCTTAGTGAAAAAGTGTGTTTAGTGAGTTTAGTGAGTTTTCCAACCCCAGACTGACAGCACATTTACATAAAAGGGTGTGAAACCGTGTAAGATATAGAAAGAAGAGAGGGAGAGAGTGATGAGAGAAAAGACAGAAAGACAGAGAAGAGAAAGAGGGGGAGAGAGAGGGAGGAGGAGGAGGCAGACCGCGGCTCCATGCTCTATTTTCATCCACCGCATAATTGAAACAGTATTTACTCAGATCTGCCCCACACGTCTCAGTCTGCCGCTGTGTGACATCTCATGTGTGGTACAGGCAGTTAGGCACAGGCTCAGAGGGAGAGGAGGAGGAGAAGAGGAGAGGAAAGGGGGAGGAAGAGAGGGAGGAGAAGAGAAGAGTGCTTTTGGCCTGAACTAGTTGTTTGAAGTTAGGTCATTGTAAGGAGCGAAGGAGGCGTCTGGATGTCAGCCCTCGATCTTCATTAACTAGTTTTCTTTCTCATTTGAGCTTTCTCCCTGTTTTGACACTGCCATGTACTCACTGTTATTCTTTTAATGTGTCTTTTGATCACACAGGATTGACAATGCAATGTAATTAATCTGTGAATCTATACACCAAAATGAATCTAAACTGTCTTTTCAGTTAGGTCATTTTTGTTTTATTATAATAGCAAAAAAAAATTCTAGTTATAATCATGGAGTATAAAACCATATTGTAAATGTTCAAAATTACAAGTTACATTTAATTTTTGTTCATGTGACTCTCCCTTTCACAGAGTTTTGTGAGTAAACACATTGAGGTCCATGATAAGTTCAAAATCTACAATGTCACAGAGAAAGATGCTGGGAAATACTGGTGTCGAGCGTTCAACTTTGTAGGCAGATCACAGAGGCCCTTCTGGCTTAAGATTCACAAACCAGGTAAACTACAAACCTACAGGCAGAACGGCAGCCATCTTGGGTCTCTGCTTGGTGTGTTCCTGTCTCCTGGCTCTGCTTGGTTGTGGGTTCAGCTACTGGTACACGCATATTTCTTTGCTAATTCGCCAATCAGCATTATTTATTTTTTATTTGGATGTGGTGAATTAAAAGTTGGTATGTATTTATATATATATATAAACAGAATAAAAACCCAGATAAAAATGTACAAAAGTGAAATTTAGCCCATTATTATAAATATTTAGAAACATACTGTGTGCTAAAGGCTATTGATAGTTCTGTAATGAAAAAATACCAGCATTACCATAGCAAATAACAATTCAAAACAAATGATTATGCCTTTTGAATGAAGAAAAGTATAGACTCGTCATGATAATTATAATATCATCATATCATTCAATATATGAAACCTGGAGTGATATTTTTTGGGGCTCAGTATTTACATTGGGTATATTTCCTTTGCAATAGTGTGGAGATTTTTGCCATTTTTATGTAATAATGTAAAATTGGGCTGGAGAGGGTAGAATAAATAACCTCTATGGATAATTATGGATTAATTTACTATTTATTTGTTGCATGTCAGCCCTGTACAGAAGGCCTATAGGCTAAAAGTCAATGCACAAGAAATACCAACATAAAACATGTACTTTGCATCCCATTACACTGCAGTACATCTGATTCTGCCCTCCAGTAATCAATAGAACTGCACTATTTTACCCTTAATTAGACTCGGGTCAAAAGAAACATCCAACAATTTGTACAACACAGAATCATATTGATTTCTTTTAGTGAGCAGCAGTTTTAACAAGTCCTTATATGACTCTTGGAGCTGTAATAAGGCATGGGAAATGGTCTCAACGCAACCCCCAATGAACAAGAGGCAGAAATAACCTATGAATCAATACAAGGTCAATGGATAAATCCCATTACAAGAATCTATCATTTCTACCACATTTTACAGTATTGTCCGCACAAATAATCTGACAAATATTCATACTGTAATAGTCAATACATTACAAACAGTAATACAAAATCTTATGAAACAGGGTTAGTATTAAAGGTGCACAATCTGTCACCTGCTTGTTTCTATGGATATGTCATTAAACAGCTCTGCCTGGAATGTTCCACAATATGTCATTAAACAGCTCTGCCTTACATTTATTCAATTACAGGTGGTTTTATAGCTCAAAAGTTGCATAATGCTCTTTAAATATAATAATAATAATAATAATGCATCAGTTTTATATAGCGCTTTTCTGGACACTCAAAGACACTTTACAGAGCATTATTCATTCACTCCATACCCGGTGGTGGTAAGCTACTATTGTAGCTACAGCTGCCCTGGGGCAGACTGACGGAAGCGAGGCTGCCAATCTGCGCCATCGGCCCCTCCGACCACCACCAACACTCACGCACACACCACTTTCATACTAGGCAATGTGGGTGATGTGCCTTGCCTAAGGACACAACGGCAGTTTTTTTGCAACTGGCGCCCCACTGTGGCACCTGGAATTCCCAGTGGTCTCCCATCCAAGTACTAACCAGGCCCGGCCCTGCTTAGCTTCTGAGATCTGACGGGTTCAGGCTTTGACGAGCCGGTATGGCTCACAAAGCTATAGGATATATACATAGGCCTAAGCTTTCTAAAAATGAACCAAAAGTCTCCCTAAGATAACACTGAGGTCTTCACAGAATATGTCCCCCCAGAATTATTTATTTCTAATCCTTGCAGCTTGTGAAGATGCAGCTTTGATGTTGGTGTGTTCTAAAAATCCAAATGTTAAATGAGTTAATATTTCAGATGGTCTTTTGATGTCTATATTCACTATATGGCATGTAGAGTGATTAGATATGTGGTCCTGTTTAATTCATCGCCTTTGATTTCTGCTGCCAGCCACGATCAAGGCTGTGGAGAAGGGCTTAGCTTTTTCAACAGGTAAACTGTTTATCAGCTCAGTTTGAACCAAATGTGTCCTTGCTTTATATTGCATCCTATATGTTATTGAGTAGCTGCATAATTGATATTTAAACATAACGCCATTAGAGATGTAGGAGTTACCATAGTGACACAGTCCACCCATTAGCAAACACTGTCAATAAAGTCTTAAAATTGCACACAAAATGGTTTTAAACAGCACATTTTTCAGGAGCCTGTGATTAATACAAAAGGAAAACGTCCTAAATATTGCATAATAGTAAATCAAAATTCATGAACAGTGAAATTAATCATATTTCAGTGGTATTTTAGAGGTTGTTTATCAGTGCTTCAAATTGAGCTGTTTCACTATCCGCCTGAACATATCAGTAGAATTATCCATTTTTCTTCTCATCCAAAAAATGTCCATTTCCTTTCCCATAACTTTTTGAATTCATAGCTTTGTAAATGTGGCTTCAAACTGAGCTGGTCAGTTTAATTTTTTTGCAGCAGGTGGAGGTGCTGCTTGCTTGGTGTTTCCAGGTGGATGACAACAATCTAACTTAAATTCTTCTCTCCCCTCTCACACAATTCATCTTTTAAAATTGATTTATTTGGTGTTGGGCTCACCATTTCTCCCTCTTCCTCCTCCTCTTTCTCCTCCTCCTCTTCCCTCTCTCCTACAGACTGCGGGCATTAACACTACAGATAAGGAGCTTGAGGTGCTGTTCTTGACCAATGTCACTTTTGAGGATGCTGGGGAGTACACTTGCCTGGCGGGGAACTCTATTGGGTTTACTCACCACTCTGCTTGGCTCACAGTGTTGCCAGGTATAAGACTTTCTCTACCACATTTCCTCTTTTAAATATTTATAATATGCACTTATGTGTTGTTATTATGTTGGTTTAGTATACAAATTCAGCACCAGCAAAAAATTATTATACATATTAGCTATCCTCTTTGATCATCGTGTCTCACAAAAGTGAAGTTGACTTTAAATAAAGTATCATGTCATGTTTTTTTGTATTACTAAATTAACTAAATATTTAAATTAGGGTCACATAAAAGAATTGGTTAGAAAAAGAAAAAGTCAATATTTCATTCTGAGCGCAATAACCAAAAAATCTGTACATTTTGGCTTGGATACAATTTCAATATGCAATATATATATTTCATTGGACATTTCCTGTGTGCCCTATTTTAGAAAGTAAAAATTTCACCTATTTGAATGCATTTAGTTGACTTGCAGTGCTTAGAGCTTTATCAGCCATCGTAGAGGGTTGATGTTACAAACCCATAAAGACATGATTACCATTATTATTGTTTCGTAAAAAGGTGTTTTACTCAGTATCATTTTCATAGCTGCATAATTACGCTCTTTACAGCTCATTAAGAACAATGTAAGAGTATAATGTTTCCGTTATAATTGCTTGAACACGTAGCCGAGTGTCTGTTTGATCAGGCTGGTGGTGTGTTCACATGTCTCTGGGCTAAATGGTAATTTCAAAGACTTGTTTAGCTCATAATGACTTCCCTGAGGAGAGAGCACTCGCAGGTGAAAATACCTGCCATGGGTTCAGAAGGCATACCAGGATTACTTCAGTCTCTCTTAGGAAAAAAAAACTGCAAATTTAACTTTAGCATGTTAGGATATGCTTGGTGTCATTGATACTGAGTAAAATGTTTTTATCTTGATTCTATTCAAGTAATTATTTTTAGAAATTAATTACTTTCTATTCGCGCAAAGGTCCTAGTTATTTCTTTTGAGCCATATAATGTTTATCAAAAACTTAACCCTTATCAAAAACATGCCCAGAGTTGTGTTTAGTTTCATTTACACATGTCTGAGTCAGCTTAAAATGCTCTGTTTCACTTTGTGATGTCATGAAGCAGTACTTTTCAAGTTAACAGCTACTTTTTATCTTTAGTTCAGTAGAGACTGACAATTCCAGGGCTGAAATCATCCAAATTATTCTAGTGAGGGGGTATGGAGTTTAAAACACAATAGAGCACTTCCTGTATTACCACATGACATCACAAGTTGAGTGTTTTCTGTTTGAGAGAATAACTTCTAAATATACAGGGCTTGTGTGTTAAACATGTTTGAATGAAACAGAACACAACCCCAGATATGTTTGTGACGAGGAACCAACATTATGGGTCCTTTTAAAGTCAACAGCTTTGTTTTCCAAGTAGAGGTTTAGAGTCTGTTTATGTTGTATTAGTTAAAACTTAGGATTACTTAGGATTCAACTACTACTACTACTACTATTACTACTAGTAGTATTAGTAGTACTCTGTCAGCAAACATTCAGTCCTATGATCCATGAATTAAATCTAGATTGTGGACAGTAATTGTGGCTTTCTTAATAAATAGTTCATGTCTTAGTATTTGTATTGCCTATGGTCTGCATGTATCTTACTTATTTTCACTCTTTAGCGGTGAGTGAGGAGAAGGACGACTACTATGCGGACATCCTGATCTATGTGACGGGCTGCGTGCTCGTCATCCTCACCGTCATCATCGTGGTTCTGTGCCGGATGAGGATGACCACCCAGAAGACCCTGCCCACTCCCCCTGTTCAAAAACTCTCCAAGTTTCCCCTCAAGAGACAGGTAACAGAAAGTAGATACAAGATTAGCACAAACTTACCTATTCTCGCTCGCTATCTATCCCCTACCTGTACTCTACCTATGCTCTCCTACAGACCCCTTTGTCCTCTCTTGTCGGCTCCCCTGATTAGGACTAAACCCAGGCTGGACTAGACTAAACCAGGACTAAATCATATCTATATCAGAACTAAACTGGGTTCAAACCAGGTCCAAACCTAGGCCAAGGCATTGTCATTGCACTATTTACTGTAAACATTATCCCAAGTAACACAAAAGGAACTACATAAAATAACATATGTTTCCTTAGATTTGTAACATACAATAACATCCACCTTAATATTTGCCTTAGTTTTGTGTTTTTTGTACAATATTAAATTAATAAATAAAAACTATGAGAACTGAAAGTGAAATATCAGCCCAGATTTGACACTCAGAAGGGGGTCACATCTTCTCTGGATCCCCTGTAAAACACTGCAGGGCTAAAACAGCTTTAGAGTGACACAGAATCAGACCTACTACATGTGAACAGTAGAGGGGCAGAGAGTGAAATCTCATCCCCAGCTCTGACACTTCGAGGGGGGCATAAATATCTCAGATCCCCCTGAAATTGCTCCAGGATGGATGCCAGCACATGTCACCATCTCAGAGGTTTCCAGTGCTCTGTGTGCGTCACCTCCAAACCTCACACACTCTTTATTTGTCTGCAGTTTCACCACCAGCTTGAGAACCGCCTTTGAACTACAACTCAAGATGATACAAAATGTGCCATAGGTTTTTTCTGCTTTTTCTTTTTTTTTTTTTTCACGCACAGGCATAAATGACGAAAGGTTTTTCCAAAGCTGTGTGTGTCTGAAGATGTCACTGACAGATTTTGCTGGCATTTTGTGTTGACATAGAATTTTTATATAGTTTTCTCAATGGCATTTGATGACAGTATTTTCAGTTCACATTCTCATAGTTATAATACTGTATACATAACAATAAAGAGCATACGCTCTATTTATCCTGCCCATAATACTTTGCTCTGCTGGCCTCCTACTGTTAGCAGTTGCTATGTGGTTACTAAATTTGGGCTCCAACTTTCCAGGACTGAAATTAAAGGCTTCATATTTCTGAAAGTAGCATTTTTAGACTAAAGCTTCTCATTGAAAACCATGATTTACTCTACTGTCATGAGTTATATTGCTTTTTTCTCAACATCGATCTGGTGTTATGACCAATATTGTGAACCTCAAGTGTACTACTGTCTCAGAAAATATGCTTTCCATGATGAAAAGTGGACATGTCTAGAAAATAAAAGAACAAGTAAAAAATAAAGCAGGATTAAACAGGATTAACCCAGATTAGCCTATGCCCAGAACTAAACTAGTTTTATAGGACTATTTAAGGACTAAGCATGGATTTAAAATTAAAGCCCCATTATGTAACATTTAGCCAAAGACTCTGACTAAAATAAAAACATGTTTTTATTTTTGTTTTTAATTGTTTTTATTGCACTTGTCCTTACAGTAAACAGTCTTGCATCTCCATATATCTGACTGACATTTGGCTATAATCTTCCACAGTATGACATAAAACTCATCTGTTTCCATGGAGAATGTTCTTAAGTCAAAAACTAAAATAGGACCAAATGTCTAAACCAGTATTTTGAAGCCTTTTTCATCTATGTTTTAAATTCATATCCACAATCATGACCAAAACTGGGACAAAACTGAAATTTAAACTTTTTAATATATAGTTTATCACCATTTGTACACGCCCCACAGTTTGAGACTCCTGTCCTATTTCACCCTTGCACCTTGTTCTGCTCATGTAAGCTTGTGTGGAGAGGGCCCTTATTGCATTTTTCAGTAATCTTCACTTGGTTTTCTTGAGTTAATCTTCGCTCGCTCCAAATCTGCCCCTAAAGCAAC
This sequence comes from Odontamblyopus rebecca, assembly GCA_030686955.1. NCBI lineage: Eukaryota > Metazoa > Chordata > Actinopteri > Gobiiformes > Gobiidae > Odontamblyopus > Odontamblyopus rebecca. Next base: position 17,240,853 of record CM060670.1, on the reverse strand, counting down.
TGGCAGGTATTACTGTCCCATATTACTTCTCATACCTGCAAAATTATATTCAGGCAGTCTGTCTTGTCCAATTTTAGCATCATAGTGTTTTTTCATTTCATGAAAAAGTTGGTAAGTATTTTGTCTGGGTCTAGCACATCGATCACAAAAGCTGGGTTTGGCGGTAGGAGGTGGAAATGGGAGTTTTTTGATAGATTGATTTTTATTGCAGTGCTGTTCTTGTTACCTGCCCACACTTCCTGTTCCATTTGTCTTTGTTAGCACCAGACTTGTGTTCAGCTGTTTGTTAAAGTAGCCCTCCTGGACAAATTAATGGCATATTTTACTTCAGAAATATGAAATGTAGTTTGGCTAGAGTGGCAAATTTCTCTGTATAACATTTGGTCTGCCTCATGGTGTTTTGTAAGTACAGTTTTGGGTTTCAGTCCCATCCCATGACTATCTCCTGTTATGAACAACATTTTGAGGATTTTAATTTATTTTTATTTTATTCTTAACTGCAACAACATCTATATACATTTTTTATTGCTCTAAAACCCATTCCTTGTTGCAAGAAAGAAAAACACAATGAATGAATGAATGAATATGCAACCATCTTTAGAATCAGATTTTCATAACTGAACGAGAATAGAACTGGAAAATATGAAAAATATATGTGTGTATTTCTATTGGACTAAGACATCACACAAACAAGCAACCCAATGATAAGAGATGGTAAACTATTTATTAATTTACATTTTAGTCCAGATCACTTCGTGTCTGTCCTTTCCCTGTGCTTTCTCTCAGTGTCTGGTGCCACAGCCTTAGCAGAGGTTATAACATGGTGCTTTTGTTCCCAGCAGGTCTCATTGGATTCAAACTCCTCCATGAACTCCAACACTCCTCTGGTCCGGATCGCCCGCCTCTCCTCCAGCGATGGACCCATGCTCGCCCACGTGTCCGAGCTGGAGCTGCCCTCGGACCCCAAGTGGGAGTTTCCACGCACGAGGTATGGAGGGGTTTGCTATAATGTTACCTGTAGAGGATACTGATGAAGGGCCCACATTATGCAGTTTTCTGATCTATGTTATTATGCTGTTTCCTCATCCAAAACATACCTGGAGCTTTGTTTTGTTTCATTCACACATGTTTAACCTACAAATCCTGAGTTCATCTCTCAAACAAGAAACACTTGTAGTAATATAGGAAGTGCTCCACTGTGTTTTCAAACTCCACACCCCTTGAAGCTTTTAGATGATTTCAGCCCTGGAATTGCCACTGTCTACTGAACTAAAGGTAAAGTTAGCTGTTAATTTGAAAACTACCACTACATGACATCACAAGGTGGAACAAAGCATCTTCAGCATTGGAGTTGTAGGCCGAGTAATAATGAATGATTACTCCATGTGTGAATGAAACAAAACACAAGTTCATGTTTTTGATGAAGTATCACATGGCTTAAAGCTCACGAGAATCCACATTTTGCAAGATTTAGATGCTTTATTTATGCTAATTCATTAATTTTAATGATGTAAAAAGCTCTTCTTAAAGGCTCTTCTTAAAAGTCATTTTTTTTGTATAAGTGATTATGAATTTAAGTCTCCCTGTCCATAGTCCAAGATCTTTTTATTTACTTGAAGCTGTTTAAATTGGGCTAAAAACAAGCTATTTTACACCAATAAAAAATAATATGGACTTCTTTCTTTTATTGAGTTGTTTTAGATCAGTATTACGATTTTAAAATTTAAATACAAGTCATTATCCACATGTGCCATATATGATCACATAGTAGACAAAAGTATAATCTTATCTAAAGCCATATAAATTTGCACAAACACAACTCAAGGTATGTTTTTTCATGAGGAGACAACACAGCTAAAAGCTGAAATGAGTCTACTAAAGAAATATGTCACCTTTAATGACCCCCAATCACAGGTTAATGTCTGTAGAAAATAGAGACACACAGTAAAACCCTGTAGACTGTCTTCAGCTGCCAGGCAACAAGTCACCTCACACTGAATGCCCCGTTCTGTCCTTGTGCAAAGAATAAAGTAAAGAAAACATGAAGAATCAAGGCCTCTCCATTAGGTCTCATCTGTGCTGCAGCTCATTTATATATTATAGGTGTTATATTCTAATACAGGTCTAATATTGTGTATATGTTTGGGATTTCAGGTTGACGTTGGGTAAGCCATTGGGAGAGGGCTGTTTTGGTCAGGTGGTCATGGCTGAGGCTGTGGGCATCGATAAAGAAAAACCAAACAAGCCCCTCACTGTTGCTGCCAAAATGTTGAAAGGTAAATGCTGAAAACATAAATGTGTGTGTGTGTGTGTGTATTAGTAGATTAAAAATAATTATTATGAAAACTAATGTATTTGTAGATGATGCGACAGATAAAGATTTGTCAGACCTGGTGTCAGAGATGGAGATGATGAAGATGATTGGGAAACACAAAAACATCATCAACCTGCTGGGAGCGTGTACACAGGATGGTGAGTGGTGACCAGGACTATTTTCTCTGTAAATTAGAACAAAATGAAAAAATACAGCATATACAAAAATACTGAATACATTTTCTTTGAGTTTGAATTGTGAGATTTGAAAGTTGTTTTTTTATACCATTATAGACTTAGAGTGATAATGAATACAAAATAAGTAGCAAAAATAACAACAGACTGGTGTCATAGGAAGAGACTGGTATTATTTATTTTCAGTCAAATTAGTTGCACATTAAGGGTCGTATCTTGCCTCCAGTCTTTGCGGGAGTACAAGCATGGGGTGTAGAGCTCTGAGTAAGAGGTGGGCTGTGCTGTGGTGGATTGGAGCAGACTGAGGGTGATTTCCAGAATTATAAAAATTCAAACTAGAACACTGAAAAACATATTCAAGGCATAAAAATCATTATTTTATTTTTTAATTTATGGCAAAGGCATAAATGCTGCCCTCCCGCAGTAGAGCACAGACCCACACCCACTCCCTGGTCTCAGCACTCCCCTACAGTTTGATTTGATCATGATCTGTACAAAAGCTGCTCATTTACATGAACAGTGAACCAGGAAATCATCTGAGATCTTGTACCATGAGACCTTGTCCCATTCACTAACAGCACCATACCAAAAGCATGCATACTTACATATATTATTCGCCTCCTCCCAGGTCCTCTGTACGTCCTGGTGGAGTATGCATCTAAAGGAAACCTCAGGGAGTACCTCAGAGCACGGAGACCTCCTGGGATGGACTACTCCTTTGACACATGTAAAATCCCGGATGAGACGCTCACCTTCAAAGACCTGGTGTCCTGTGCGTACCAGGTGGCCCGAGGCATGGAGTATCTCGCCTCACAGAAGGTATGAACTAAACCTCCACTTAAAGGGACAGGAGGTGTCATGATTCTAACTAAGCCCTGATGAAGACTAGTCATGGTCAAAACAATTTAAATACAGGCCTTTTAACTAATCGACTTTTACTTTTCTGGAGTGCCTGGATTTGCTTTTGTCTCAAGTTATGATCCTTTTTCCAAGAACAGCCTTTACCTGTTCTCACTGACTGGAATACCTACAGCAAACAGCCACATTTTTGTTTTCCAGGCTAGGGAGCCATCTTCAAGCTCTTATATAGCCAACCAACACATTACTCAATTGGACTGTTTAGTTTTAATAGAGAGGGAATAGAAAAAAATGTGTGTTGCTGAGACAAACTTTATTGATCCACATGGGAAATTACTTGGTCAGTGACTCAATAGCACAACAAAAGCACTATTAAAAAACACATAAATAGAGTTATAATGAAATACAAAAGCAATATTTTGTTCATTATACAATAGCAAAAAAAAATGTAGCCGTCAGCTGAACATAGGTTTTGGAGTGAATACGTTTCACCACCGTTCTGAGGGAGGGATCCATTATACAATATGTATGTACACATTAAAAAAACATTAAAGGTGTACTGTGTAACTTTTCTGGTGGAGGATCTGGTGTTTGCTTGTCTCTGTGGAGATATTATATTTACTGTTTTGCCTGGAATGACCCGCAGCATGGTATTCAACTTCTCTGCTGTGCATAGTGTGCATAATTACAGATGTTTTTATTTCTACACAGATCTGACATATAACTTGGCCTGGTTGAGACACCTGCTTGTCTCCATGGAGATATTTAGTTTACAGTCATGGGATTTTCCTCCAGAAAAGTTACATAGTACTTCATAACACAAATCAAACTTAATGAACTTAAACTTAATGCTTTTGTAAGGAGAATTAATCTACATAATGTTCTGCCTGGTTGTGTTCATTATGAGGTTATGTCTTAGTACACTGTCACTCACTGTTTACGCTGAATGTGTAAATGATGCTTTTGACTTTACCCAAAGTTAAACTCCGGTGGGCCCGAGGTGGCTGGTGTTTTGCATGGTTTTGAACTGTTTTATTGATGCATTCTCCTCTCCCTCCCATCGCAGTGCATCCACAGAGACCTGGCAGCCCGAAATGTCCTTGTGACCGAGGACAATGTGATGAAGATCGCAGACTTCGGACTGGCCAGAGACGTGCACAACATCGACTACTACAAAAAGACCACCAACGTAAGACCACCACAGTCATACACAGCTCATTTCATTAGTAAATATTTACTCCTGTGATACACAAAACAGATTCTTGTGAGGCATGTTGTAATGTTGCATTTTGTTTGTTATAATGTTGCAGTTGTGTTTTGTTTCATTCACACATGTTTAAATGTAACCCTTTATTATTAGTCTGTCCACATCTCCAAAGCCCAAAATCCTCTGTTCCAGCTTGTGATGTCAAGAAGTGGTAGTTTTTAAGTTAACTACAAGCTGCTTTTTACCTTTAGGTCAGAGGGAGAGAGTAGAGTTTTGGCAATACCAGGGTTGAAATCATCAAAATGTTTCTAGTGAAGGTGTATGGGGTTTAAATACACTTCCTGTGTTACCACATGACAACACAAGTCTGAGAGAAGAACAGGGTTTGTGTGTTAGACATGTGTGAATGAAACAAAACGCAACTCTGGGTATGTTTTATCGAGTAAACATCTTTGATAACATAGATCCGAAAATCTAATAATAATACAGCCACTTTAAGGATAGATCGGCACAGAGAAGTTTTAAGGTAATCCTATACAATTCCTGTCTCTCAGAATCATATAGGATTACCTTTTGACCCAAACATATGTAATCCAATGAGGTCAGGTTGTTCATAGCGATTATATTTTACACCCTGATCAATCTCTCTTAATCCATTTTCTTCTATACTGCTGAACCTGATGTGTGTTTTTTATAGTTCACGTTGTATATATTTAAAGATGCACTGCGCAACTTTTCTGGTGGAGGGTCCGCTTCACTGCTCTGCCTGGAAAGTCCCACAGTATTACATTAAAAAGCTCTACCTTATATCCATTCAATTACAGGTGGTTTTATAGCTAGAAAATACCTCGAAAAACAGGCATTCTGACTGTCAGCAGGATCGCCTCTCCACAGACCTGATCTGTAACTTGGTCTGGTTTAGTCTCCATGAAGATAGAAACCATACTGTGAAACATTCCAGACAAAGCAATAACTGGCTTGTCCGAGGCCGGGCCTGGTGAGTACTTGGATGGGAGACCACTGGGAAAATCAGGTGCCACAGGGGGGCGCCAGTCACAAAAACTGTTGTCGTGTCCTTAGGCAAGACACTTCACCCACATTGTCTAGTATGAACGTGGTGTGTGTGATGAGTGTTGATAATGGTCAGAGATTGGATTGGCAGCCGCGCTTCTGTCAGTCTGTCCCAGGGCCCCACTACTGGGCATGGAGTGAATGAATAATGCTCTGTAAATAATGTTCTGTAAAGTGTTTTTGTGACTATGAAAAGCGTTTTATAAATAAACATTTGCGTACTTACTTACAATAACATGTCCACAGAGAAAAGCATTTGACAAGCCCTCCGCCAGAAAAGTTACACAATGCGCCTGTACATATATCATCTGTATGTTGATGGCGCTGACAGTGCGTTCTGTTTTGTTGTTCCAGGGTCGTCTGCCTGTGAAATGGATGGCACCAGAGGCACTTTTTGACCGGGTCTATACTCACCAAAGCGACGTGTAAGTTTTCATAATGCAAAACCAGATCCAAATACCAGCTCTCTGCTCATGTATGACTCTTTACAGTGCTGACATGCCATGACTGAGCAGGTTAGCGTCAAACTGGTGGTGTGAATGTAAAACTATGGACTTCTCGAATATGAAAAATCTTTCCTAATCCCATAGATTCCTGTTTAAACGTGGACATTCCTCAGCGCGTTTGTTCTTTAAGCTTCGGACTGAACTTCAGAGGGGCAGATACAATGTTGTTTTATCAGCTCAAACCCAAACTGTCAAAGAGATTATCAATAAGAACTGACAAGCTACTGGTTTCATTATAACATGTACACAGTGGTGGAAGAACTCTGAAATTTTGTTACTTAAATAAAGGTAAAAGTTTTGCACGAAAAAATAATTTTAATTTTCAGTCCAGATTAAAATACAAATACCTGCTATCAAATGTAGTTAAGTAGAAGTAAACAAATATTCATCTTAAAATCTACTTAAGTACAGATACCTAAAATCTTTACTTTTACTTTGCATATACTCCACACATTTAACTCAACTGCATTATTGCAACTGTACTGAAAACCATTAGCCATTGCAGTCATTTCTCACCCAGTTACAACACAATGCCCAGTTTAAATGTATTTTTCTTGTTTGCATATTTGTGATGCATGATGGATAATAGTCATTTATATGCAGTAAATTAGTCCTTTTTTCACACATACTGACAAACTGGATTTCAGTGATTTATCTTTTGCTTATTTGGCAAGTCATTATTTCAATTTGTCCAAAGGAAAATGTTACAAAAGTGATAGTATACAACCTCTAGAAAAAGAGTTTTGTTTTGAAAAGAACTCCTTCATCAAACTCGAAAAACACCTTAAAAAAAACACACTTTAAACTTGTTGAAATGCACATTTCACTGCCGCCACTTTCCAAAACAATCAAGTCAAACACGTCTTTTTAACCTCTTGCTTCTGTTTTGGCAGCGAGTTAACAGGTCAATATGTCTCTCATTAGCTGCCCCCGTCTTCCCTCTCTCTATCTTCACTCTGTTCTCTCCCTCTTCCCACTCCCCCTCTTCTCTCTCCACTCTCTCCTCCCTCCTCTCCTCTTTCTCTACCTTCTCTGCGCTCTCTTCTCTCTCTTTCCTCTGCCTCCCCTCTCCTATCCTTCCCGCTCTCTTCCTCCCCTCCCCTCCTCTGTTCTCCTCCTCCTCTCTCTGCTCTCTCTCCTCTCTTTTCTCCCTCTTTCCTCTCCTCTTCCTCCCCTCTCCTCTCTCCCATCTCTCTCCTCCTCTGCTCTCTTCCACCTCTCTCCTCCTCTGCTCTCGCCTCCTCTCTCTTCTCCCTCTTTCCTCTTCCTCTCCTCTCCTCTCTTCCTCTCCTCTCCTATCTTTCCTGCTCTCTTCCTCCCCTCTCCTATCCTTCCTGCTCTCTTCCTCCTCTCCCCTTTTCTGCTCTCCTCCTCCTCTCCTCTCTTTCTGCTCTCTCTCCTCTCTCTTCTCCCTCTTTCCTCTTCTCTTCCTCCCCTCTGCTCTCTTCCACCTCTCTCCTCCTCTGCTCTCGCCTCCTCTCTCTTCTCCCTCTTTCCTCTTCTCTTCCTCCCCTCTCCTCTCTCCCATCTCTCTCCTTCTCTGCTCTCTCCTCCTCTCTCTTCTCCCTCTTTCCTCTTCCTCTCCTCTCTTCCTCCCCTCTCCTATCCTTCTTCCTGCTCTCCTCCTCCTCTCTTGCCTCTCTCTCTTCTCCCTCTTTCCTCTTCCTCTCCTCTCTTCCTCCCCTCTCCTATCCTTCTTCCTGCTCTCCTCCTCCTCTGCTTTTTTCTCCTCTCCCCTCTCTCTCTCTTTCTGCTCTGTCCTTCTCTCTCTCTTCCCCCTTTTTCCTCTTCCTCTCGTCTCCTATCCTTCTTCCCGCTCTCCTCCTCCTCTTTCCTCTTCTGCTCTCTCTCGTCTCCCTCTTTCCTCTTCTCTTCCTCTTCTCTTCCTCCCCTCTACTCTCTTCCTCCTCTCTCCTTCTCTGCTCTCTCCTCCTCTCTCTTCTCCCTCTTTCCTCTTTCTCTCCTCTCTTCCTCCCCTCTCCTATCCTTCTTCCCGCTCTCCTCCTCCTCTCTCCTCTCCTCGGCTCCCTCTCTCTTCTCCCGCTTTCCTTTCCTCCCCTCTCCTATCCTTTTTCCCGCTCTCCTCCTCCTCTGCTCTTTTCCTCCTCTCTCCTCCCCTCCCCTCTCTTTCTCTCTGCTCTCTCCCTCTCTCTCTCTTCCCCCTCTTTCCTCTTCCTCCCCTCTTTCCTCTTTCTCCACTCTTCTATCCTTCTTCCCGGTCTCCTTCTCCTCTCTCCTCCTCTGCTCTTTTCCTCCTCCTCTCCCCTCCCTCTCTTCTCCCTCTTTCCTTTCCTCCCCTCTCCTATCCTTCTTCCCGCTCTCCTCCTCCTCTGCTCTTTTCCTCCTCTCTCCTCCTCTCCCCTCTCTTTCTCTCTGCTCTCTCTCTTCCCCTCTTTCCTCTTCCTCCCCTCTTTCCTCTTCCTCCCCTCTCCTATCCTTCTTCCCACTCTCCTCCTCCTTTCTCCTCCTCTGCTCTCCTCCTCCTCTCTCCTCTCCTCCCCTCTTTCTCTCTTCTCCCTCTTTCCTTTCCTCCCCTCTCCTATCCTTCTTCCCCCTCTCCTCCTCCTCTCTCCTCCCCTCCCCTCTCTCTCTGCTCTCTCCTTCTCTCTCTCTTCTCCCTCTTTCCTCTCCCCCCCTCCTCTCTTCCTCCTCTCTCCTTCTCTGTGCTGCTCCTCCTCTCTCCTCTCCTCCCCTCTCTCTCTCTTCTCCCTCTTTCCTCTTCCTCCCCTCTCCTCTCTTCCTCCCCTCTCCTATCCTTCTTCCCGCTCTCCTCCTCCTCTCTCCTCCTCTGCTCTCCTCCCTCCTCTCCTCCCCTCTCTCTCTTCCCCCTCTCTCCTCTTCCTCCCCTCTCCTATCCTACTTCCCGCTCTCCTCCTCCTCTCTCCTCCCCTCCCCTCTCTTTCTCTCTGCTCTCTCCCTCTCTCTCTCTTCCCCCTCTTTCCTCGCCTCCCCTCTCCTCTCCTATCCTTCCCGCTCTCCTCCTCCTCCTCTCTCCTCCCGTCCTCTCCCCCGTTGCCCCAGACGGTGTCCCATCCGCGGGCTCCAACACAAACACGGGCCCCTGTCAGCAGCGCTCTGGCCCGATTAGAGCTGAGTCTGTTATTACAGCAGCTCTGGGTGAACACGGCCTCCTCCTCCTCGTGCTGCAGTGGTGCTTTACTCTCACAACGCCGCGGGACACTTCACCTTTGACCCCCGAGCTTTATCAGGGAGCGAGACGGCTAATCTCAGCTCATAAGTGAACCCAAGAAAATTACTTCAAGTTAACCAAAAGTTATAGCTTCATATGTTTGCTATCTTAGGACACCAACTGTAGGTTAAGAGAGGCTGTGATGGTTTAAAGCTCCCACATGTTTTAAAAGCACATGTTTTTAAAAAAAAGTACAGTTTACCTGCCGTTTTATGACACTTGCAAAAGCCAAACTCATCCTGTACAAAAGCAGGACCAGAGCAGGACTACACAAACTCTGATTTTAAATTTTAGTCACGATTTAGTAAAACTTAACCAAATGTACACCTTGTAACATCTTAGCCATCAAATATACCCAAAAAAAGTGACATTTATTTTCATTTTGGGAGTTTTTATGGCGCTGAAACAGATAGAAAGACATGCACTGCAAAAACCAAACTCTAGCCAAGTTAATATGACTTGAATTAAGAGACTTTTACCGTGTTTGAGTAAATTTCACTCGACAAGTAAAATGATCTGCCAGTGGAATAAGACTTTTCACTTTGAAAATACATCTTGCTACACTTAAAATAAGAAAAACAACAGCATTTTGTACTTAAAATAAGAAACAAAATCAAATGTTGCTTGAATTAAGAAAAAAACACTTATTCCACTGGCAGATCATTTTACTTGTCAAGTTGAATACACTCAAATAAAGTAAAATGTTCTTAATTTAAGGCATTTTAACTTACCTAGATATTGTTTTTTTCCGTGTTTCCAATCGTGAACAGACTTTAATCTCCACAAACCTGACTCTTTTTTGTCCTCTTCCTGCTTGTTTCCATGCAAATGTTGTTCCTTTAGCTATAATATTCCACAATATGGCATGAAATTATGGAGAATGTTCTGAAGTACGGTTTTAACTTTCTGTTTCCATGGACTCTCCGCAAAATTACACTATGTTGCTTTAACGTTTTTAGTAAGCATTTCAGCAAACCTAAGCACTTTACATGTGCCATTTATTTAGTATTTACTCCGTAGTCTGACTCCAGGGTGGTAAGCTCCTTATACGGCATTACACTTCTGTACAAACGTCTGTAGCTGGGCCTGGCTCAGAAAATGCGTTCAATTATTTATAAATTCAAATGAGTTTTAGGACATCCCCCGTTTAAGCCTCCCAAACTGTAACATTAAGGCAGTGTTGACCTTCTCCTCACTCCTCTGTGCTCTGTTTGCTTCTCAATAAAGTTGTGTTTAATTGTCTCCTGCTATTAGGTCTCTAATGGTCTGTGAATATTAAACCAGGCACACAACGCTGAATACAAAACACCTGCTGCTCCTGAACGCACCACGACCCTGAACGCACCACTTGGTTCATGTCATGCACAAGTCACGACACACAGATTGTCCCCAGATTTTTCATTCATGCATTTTTTAAGTCCTCTTTGAAGCTTCTGCCTTCCCCGTGCACTCTGTTAGTGATGGTACGGTGGCCATGGTCATTGGGACAGTTTGTTTTTCCTGAACAGGAGCGTGGATAATTAGATTAAACTGTCAAAGTCCAGCAAAAGGGGGAAGGCCATTTTGGTTCAGCAGATTAAAAAATGCACAGTGGGATTCTAATCTGCATTTAAATTCATCGATTTAAGCAAATTCATTTGGTAATTGTCAAGAATGTTTTGGTAAAAAGATAAACATTAAGTGATTTAAATGTGATTGTGCATTTTCCTAAAGAAGGGTCAGAGTGTAACTTTTCTGGAGGAGGATCCGCTACCTCCTAGTAACCATGGAGATGTTGCTTTGCCTGGAATGTTCCACAGTATGACACCTTGAAAATGACACGTTCTCCTTATGCACTTGGTCACATCTCCACACATTTTTTCTGTAACCTGATGACATCCTTTGCTTGTCTTCATGGCAAAAGATGAGGTTAATGCCATACTGTGGAACATTTTAGGCAGGGCTAACTCTAACCCTAACAATAACTAATCAAACTGCAGGTCTGAAGCCAACATTTGAAGCTGTTATCATTGTATTTGGTCGTATATGAGGTGGATATGTGTTCTAGCTTGGGCAACAAACGCCTGCAAGATTAACTTTGCCTTGAGCTGGTTATGGATTTTTAAAAAAAGCATTTATTGCACCGGAGATGTGCTCCTTTTATTCTGTCTGGAGGAGAGGCCTGTTGGTTTAAATAATTATTGACCTTCCGTCCACAACAATAAGAGTCAAGTGGAGTCTTAAATTGAGTGCACAAACATAGAGAATCAATACTACTCATCTTTCTCATTCAGCTGTGTTAAACTGCTCAGGGCTCCGTCTCACCTATAATGTGTTTCTGATATTGTATTTTTACATTGTATTTGTGTAGTATGTAATGTCGTATGTAGGACTCTAAGTACTAAACTATATGCTAACTATTCTGGTTTCTGCGTTAGTTCTATGGCTGTTGGGATTGTCCTTTTTTATTTAGATTTTAAGTTCAGTAAATAAGTAAATAGGAAAGTCCTTCAAATAAATTAAAAAATGGCAAACCAGGAATAAGGTTTTAAACAAGCTTCTAACAGTTGATGCTATTATCACTACTGCTTTGTTGGTATTGGTGCTATATAATAATTTAATGTGTATCTATTTGCTCTATTGGATGTGAAGTTTTTCTCATATTTGCGTTTCTCTGTGTGCAGGTGGTCGTATGGCGTGCTGCTCTGGGAGATCTTCACGTTGGGGGGTTCTCCGTATCCCGGCATACCAGTGGAGGAGCTGTTCAAACTGCTGAAGGAGGGACATAGGATGGACAAACCAGCCAACTGCACACATGAACTGTAAGAGTGCATCACATATGAATAAAATGCACGTGTATGGATGAGAAGTGCTAATTCACAAATTGCACAAATTTTAGTTACGTTTATACTGATCTTAGATATTGAACAAAGACTGAGGACTCACGTGTTCAACTTAAGGTTGAAGTTGATGTTTAAACAAACCAGGTAAATTTTAAGTATAGCAGCACTGTAAGACATTCAGCATTCATGATATGTATATATTTTTTCTATTTAAAGCAACTAAGATTAAAATGTAACTATTAAAATTAAAATGTAGGTTCATAGGCTCATATATCCAAAATATGTTTTATGTTGACATTTAGGGAGCACTCCCATTTATCTCCTGATATGGACTTGGTTTGGTCCAGTTTTGGCCCTTGTTTAGTCCTGACCTAATCCTGGGTTATAGTTTGTGGTTTAGTCTTGGTTTAGTCCCAATTTTGATGTGGTGAATGCTCAAGTGTGAACTTTCCCTTAGTGTACACATCTTTTCAACACTACTCCCATCTGCAGATTGGAGCTGTTACATTTGGGCACATTTTGTTTTCCTCTGTTTTCGGAACAGGAGCAACTACAGATTGTATTTAGTGTATTTAAAGTTTAGTTAAATTGTTCCTATGTATTTATGCGGCCTTAAAGTGTTCTTCTTTATTTTCAAGTGTACTTAAAGTGTTCCTCTGTATTTAAAGTGTATTTAAATTGTACTTCCTCTGCCCGTGTGATAGGTACATGATCATGAGGGAGTGCTGGCATGCCGTCCCGTCCCAGAGGCCCACGTTCAGACAACTGGTGGAGGACCACGACCGGATCTTATCTATGACCTCCACAGATGTGAGTGCTCCGGACAGCTGCAGCCACTGAGACTGAGGAAACGGGAGGAAAACAGAGATTAGAAACAGCCCGGGCCATAGAGAGGCATATCAGAGCGGTTAAGAGGGGGGCATTACAGTGTGGAACCAAGCCAAAGCAGCAGAACAAAGATAGACGCTATTTACTGAGATCAGAGAGGAGAGAGGAGCCAAATAGTGTATTTAAGTGAGAGAATGAGAGTACCGTTACTACAAAATTACCTAAGTAGAAGTACAAAGTAGTGGTCCAAAAGTGGCAACAGTAATTCACAAGAGTAGTTTTAGTAGTAGAGTAGTATTTGATCGAAATGTTACCAGTAAGAAGCCATAAATCTGACTTGGAAGGGACTAATTCTTAACACATTTTTTTTTAAAGGAGTAAGAGTCTGGACCCAACTTCTGATTTATAATTTGAAGTTAATGTAATTGGAAGGACATAAAAAAAGAATGGTATTTGGAAGGATAAACCAAAATTATAAAAAAGCAGTATCATATCTGAAAGACCAGTGCAAGAAACACTAATATTAATATTGTCAGCAACAGCTTTTGCCACTCAGAGACATTACTCACAGTGAGACGAGTGGCCAAAACCATAAACATAAAACAAAAATATGTGTAAAAATTAAAAACTGCTCAGAAAAGTGCAGTTTTAATTGAGTAAATTTAACTGAATACTATGTATTTCTGACTAAGATGGGCAAGTTATGGGCCTCTGCTGCTGAAGTTATAGCATTACAGATCCTTTTATAATATAGTGCAATTTGTGTTCAAAATTAAGCAAGAAAAAAAACAGCAATGCAAGGTTTATTACTACTATTTCTCTTATTAGAATACGTGTACATTACCCTTCTGATTTCAAGGTCATTTTCCCCACTGAGGATAGACTACACATGCCAGAGAGTCATTGATCGCAAGTACATGAAAGACTTTGGGTCCTGCGTTTTGATCAATTGAATCCATTTTTATTCCTGTCTAAAGTACAAAGCAGTGACCTGAAGATTTCCGCTAATGTGCTGTCACCGAAATGTCATGTACCCGTTTTGATCTTATTCTCAGTTTGATAAATGGCACCAAAACCAAAGGCTGGACTTCTGTCTGGACAACACAAAGACACGTTTAGTTCACACGAGACACTGGGATCACTGACATTTAGATTAAAATATTTAGTTTTATATTCTTGAGAAATCACACAAAAACAGCAACAGCCAATTGTTTGTTTTAATATGTTTTGTTTAGTCATTTTTATTCCTCAATCATCTTCTATAGTCATTCTCCCACCAGCCAGCCAAACCTCTGACACCATTACGACGCTTTAATCAAATGAAACACTTGGTATATGAATCATTACACGAACAACTTTAATGTAACTTACAAAAGCACCTTCAAAAATAGAACTGACTTGGAAAGCACTTTAGAAAAAGGAGGTGGGTGGGGTCTGTTTTTAAAAACTGCATTTGACATACAATGTTTTAAACAATTTATTGTTTTTTTTATGCTGCTGATAACCTGGACCTGAGTACAGTGTTTCATTTCTGTGTATTTTTTATACTGAAATGACAAATAAATTCTGGGTCCATTGACTTCCTGGGATCCATTGACTTCCTGTTCAAATCTGCAGAACTCAGAAGCATAATTTCATTACCATGTTTTCATTATTGAAAATTGGTGACATGTTTAAATCCTGTGTGTATATCTCGAGTGTGATTTGTTAATTTGCAAACACTCAAATGTAGGACAAGGCAGGATGACTCAGACAAGCATGAATCAAAATCCAACTTCTAACCTTTGTCTTCTTCTTTATCGCAGGAGTATTTGGATCTGTCGGTCCCATTCGAGCAGTATTCCCCCACCTGTCCCGACTCAAACTCCACCTGCTCTTCAGGGGATGACTCTGTTTTTGCCCATGACCCCCTCCCTGACGAGCCCTGTCTTCCCAAGCAGCTGTCTTCAAACGGGGCTATCCGGACTTAAAGCACGCCCCCCTCTCACCCACCACCCACCCCCTCTCACCCATTATCCACCCCCTCTCACCCACCACCCACTCTACCAATCTCAGCTACAGACTCATGCAATACACGGTCTTAAACTCTGTGAAAAGTCAGAGTTGTAGATTCTTCCTCAACTTCGAGACTCCAGAAAACGTGAAGGATTATTTTGTTTTTGTCTTGAATAAAGTTATATATTTTTGTACATGGGCCAGTCTTTTGTTATACGGACAATCTGTGGGAGAAACCATTCCGTGCCTATTGGGATTAAACCTCCTCAGACTCAAAAAGTAAAGGACGAACATTTAACACAACACAATGAAGGGCATTGGTCAGTCACCAGGAAGGAACTTGCAACAAATGCATTTGATTGGTCGAAATGTTACCAGCAAGAAACCATAAAACTGACTTGGATGGGACTAATCTTCCGAAGACATTTTTCACACATTTTTAAAAGGATTATTATGTGAACATTTGAGTTTATACACGCCACAACCTGAAAAGCTGTTTTTGTGATACATTCAGGGTCGCTCAGTCATAAATACAAATGTTTGGAGGGTTTTTTAATGTATCTAAAAATGATTTATTGTAAATATACAAATGCAAATATGTATGATATATCCTCAGCTGTAAAAGACAAAAAACATTTTTAAATACTGTTTAGGACCGGAGCGTTGCAGTCTAGAAGACACTGTCGATGTGTAAAACATTTAATCATTTAAGAAAAGGTTTATTTGAATAATTAACATGTATATTTGTAAAGATATTTATAGAGTTAACATGTGGTTCCTAAGAAAAGTTTAGTCTAGGTTTTAGTACTGTACGCAGATTTTTATTTTGATTTTTGTAACTTATTTTATGGCAGAACTGCAACGTGATTTTCACACCTGGCAGGCTTCTCTGAGTTTGATCCATCTTAGATGTTTGGTTTGTTTACAAGTTTTTAAAGAGCGAATGTACAACAGACAGAAGACTATTGTGCAAAGCGAGTGTGACTCGAGCCCCAGCAGAGACTTGTGGTTTTGTTGATGTTTGCAGAAATGAAAAGCGACGATGAGCTCTTGCTGGGCAAGAAAAAGCAGCGCTTCACTCTATGTGCCAGAGAGGCCTTTCAGCACGACTGAAGTACTTAGAGACAATAGAGACATGGACCACTCCGCACTATAGGACGACCTTCTGAATAAAAGCATGTTTTCGATCACAAGATGCACTCATTTAAGCTTCAATCTGGTGGTTTCAAATTTTAATATTAATGTGAATATTTTATGCACCTAACTGGTCAATTACCATTGGCTGTGTGTCAGCCCTCATAGAGAAAGTAAACATATGTTTGAGTCATATGTCCTACTCTTTTATTCAGAAGGCCCGTTGTTGTAGCAGGAGGTTATGGTGATGCTAAAGCTAAAGGCGCTGTTGTACAACAGCTGCCCAGATGTTATCGCTGCTGTCTAGTATTAAAACTGAAATGAAGGAATGCTGTGTGGGCCCTTGGCCCTCACAGCTTTTAATAGATATTTCTAAGCAGTATATTTCTATCAGTTTGTCTAAGGAAACTGTAGTAAAAAGTGCCAAATTTAGTCTTATTTTCGCTTGATTCGCTGCAGCGTAGGTGAGTGCAGTGAAGGATCATGGGATTGCCAAACAAACATCTTTTTCTTTTTTCTTCCTGTTTCAGCATCTGTCAGCTGACCCCAAACACAAAGCAGGGGTGAAATGTTTACACAGAGCCACATCGCTAAAGGGAGGGCAATTTCTAGTGTCATTGAAGGTTTAGACGCTCATTCACTCGCTGCTAAACGAATACACTTCACTGTGCAATGGCCTTTTTCAGTATTTTCTAGGGTTTTCTGCCCCTGGATTTGATATAAAGATGGACACAGGGAATATTGACATCAGTCATTTTGTAGCTATTCAGTTATAGGCATATGTCAGTCATACATTAAGCAATAATGTGATGGTTTGGCTTAAATCTCTTAAATCGCCTGTGAATGAAAATGTTAACATTTATTGGCTTACTAAAATAACAATAGATAATCATTGTGGTCTCTGTATCTGGATAATATAAGCCCCATACTTGCATTTATGTGATGCTATCACTAAGGTGGGAGCTGTTATGCAAGGGTGACAGAGAGAGAGTCAACGTCACTCTGAAATTAATTTGAATACTTCTGATGATAATAGGTCTGTATGTCAAATATAACTAGTGCACACTATTGTTGCAGACACGGGTCCATTGTCAAAGCCCAGTAGGCCTAGACAACAATGTAGCCTGCAAAACTGGAGCCAAACTCAAGATGGCGCTACAGTAAAATTACCTCATGTTACACCTGTGTCCATCTTTCTATGTAGTCTGGTCTTACCCTCTGTCTGTCCCAGTACTTGTTATACCCCCAACACTTTTGTGAGTACTTACACGTATTTATTTGCTTGGCTGTAAATGTTTTCTTTTAAAATGCCAGTTTTTATTGTTAACAAAATAAAGGCCTTTGTACAGTAAACTATAACAGGAAATAAAAAAGGTTGGGTTTTTTTCAATATATTTGGCTTTGGTCTACATCTGAAGTGCCTGGAGAGTTACATTTTATTTTGAATGTAAAATTTAAAAAAACAGATAATTTACTGTGGTCCTTTAAAAAGGCACTTCAAATTGTTGATGATAATTTATTCTTCCATGTTGAGTAAAAAGCTTTCCCTATGGTGAGAGTGTTTTATCCAACTGTATTTTACCATACGCTCACTTGTCTGAATGCTGAATTTTCCCATTAGGCCTTGCTGTATTTATCTGACTTTTTCATGCTTTTATTTTGAAATCCTCTAAGGCCTTTTCCTGTTTTCTTTTTATGTTAGATCACTACTTCAAATGGAGGTGTAGCTTTTGGCAGCGATTAAACTCAAGTTGAAATGGACACCAAGCATTTTATATAATAAGACGTTTTTAACATGTTTTGTAACAGAACACAATCTGCTTCGAATAAAACTACAAGGTGTTGAAAACTACAAATCCCATGAGTGACGATTATTGACTTCTTTACCCTTAGAATGTAAACACATGATGGGGCATGAGATGAACTGTGGTTGTGAGAATTATACTGTAGATACTAAATGTTAAAACAACTTTTGCAGGGATTTTGATAAGACATTCAAATGTATGTACTTAATTGGAGGTAGGCTATCTTAACTGACGATCTATGCCAGAATAATAATATAGTAAAACACTGCTAACTTTGCAGGCTCCGGTTGCTAATTTTGTAACCACCATGTCAACAATGCAAGACTTCTTTACATATATGATTCACCGATTGTCTATTGTTTATGACTGAATTCTAACTCTCTTGTGAGAATAACTCATGGGGAATAGACTATATAACAATTCCTTTATCATTCAAAAAGTCACTTTCTACATGCAATGATGAGTCTTGAGATACATTTTGGTTAACAATTTAATTTTGTTTAATATGTTTTGATATTTATCTTTTTCTATTCACCAGCAAAAACACAGACATTTTCTTAGTAATTTATCCTTTTTATTAGACTAAATGATAATAATAATAGCTTTCACTAAACATTAGCATTATTTTTTCATATTTCATTTATATTTCATGACATTATATCTGAATACATTATTGCAAAGTGAGTCACATTCCACCAGCAGGAAAACACTCTTCTGTCTCCTTGTGCCTGACACAGTTGCTGTCAAAAGGTTTTCAAATAAACATCTTACAATAGCAGCCCGTGTTGAGTTTTGTGTCTGTTTAGGGGGATTTCTGTTTGACAAACATGACCAAAATGCCACAGAGTGTGCAGCAGCGGGCCTTGTTTGAATCTTGTTTTTGAATGTTTTGTCTGAGAACTGATGGTTGGTACACAGTCTGCAACATGAGACAGAGACAAGACAAACTGTGGTCCAAGTGACGCAGGAATCCTCTCCTCTGAAAGTGAAGCAAGGAGTAAACTGCCAAAGTTGTGTTTCATACAATCCCATGAAAAATGAGAGGGGTTTTCTGTCAGGGAGGTCATGAGGTTGGTCCCCATGGTGATTGTTAAAGGTGCCCTATGTAACTTTTCTGGTGGACGGTCTACAATCTGT
Source organism: Odontamblyopus rebecca (assembly GCA_030686955.1). Taxonomy (NCBI): domain Eukaryota; kingdom Metazoa; phylum Chordata; class Actinopteri; order Gobiiformes; family Gobiidae; genus Odontamblyopus; species Odontamblyopus rebecca. The sequence goes on along the minus strand of CM060670.1, from coordinate 17,221,792 downwards.
TTGTCTCCTTAGAGGTTGGCAGACAAGGATGCTGGTTTTAGCACATTATGGTATTTCTTGGTCTGTTATAACGTTTCCTCATCACAAACATACCTGGAGTTAGGTTTTGTTTCTGTCAGAAACAGACAGACGAGGACCCAAGTGCTACGTTTAAACAGTTTATTTAGGGTTTGAGGGGAAAGGAGTGCGTGTGTGTCTTGGTGGTGGAGCAGTCTCTCCAGGGCAGCAGTACAGACAAGGGCTAGGCAGAATATCCAGGTCAAGAGCAGAAGGCAGGTCGGGTTACCGGGGCAGAGGAGCAGAAGAGGGTACAGACAGGTCCAGGTTCAATTATCAGGAGTCAGAGGTAGAATGCAGGAAGTTTGGCAGCAGGAAGCGGATCCACACGAGCAGACGATCTGACAAAGGGCAGGCTGAAAAACAGGGCTTTTTATATACAGGTAAATCAGGGGTGTATTAGGTGCAGCTGGTTGGTGAGTGAGGATGCAGAGTGGGGACAGGTGGATCAAATCAGCTAGAGTGGAGGGTGAAACAGTTAGGTGGGGGCTCGTTAACAGGAACTGAGAGGGAGCCCATGACAGAACCTCCTCAAGGGACGGCCCCAGAAGTCCCAAAGAGGAACCACCAAACCGGGCGGGCGGCGGGGGGAGCCGGCGGAGGGTCAGAATTCCTCAGACCGGCTCGTCTCTGCCCCATCCTCAGAGGGAGCCAGAGAGCCACCATCATCAGGGACCAAGACAGGGTCAGGTGCAGGACGAGTCACGCGGGCGAGGCCCTCTCGGACGGCCCCGGCGGATGGAGGGCTGATCGGGATGCTGTCGGTGGGAAGTCAGCTATGATGGTCCGGTCCACTATCCGACTGGCTGGCACCCAAGATCTTTCTTCAGGCCCATAGCCCTCCCAGTCGACAAGGTATTGGAGACCCCTACCCCCACGTCTGGACCTAAGCACACGCCGCACGGTGTAGACCAGACCCCCGTCGACCAAACGGGAGGCGGAGGAGGAGGTGCTGCTGGAACCAGTGGGCTGTCGGGTACAGGCTTGACCTTTCGAAACATGGAACGTGGGGTGTACCTTCATGGACCTTGGCAGCTGGAGCCGGACGGCAGTTGACTGATGACCCTCTCGATGGGGAATGGTCCAAGGAACCGAGGTGCCAGCTTCCTCGACTCCACCCGGAGCGGTAGGTCCTGGGTCGATAGCCACACCTTTTGGGCCAACGCGGTAGGTGGGCGCAGGGGTCCTTCGACGGTTGGCTCCAGTGGTGTAGCTGGCAACAGATCTGAGGAGTGTGGCTCGGGCTCGTGACCAGGCACGGCGGCATCGACGGGCAAAGGAGAGGGCAGACGGACAGGTGACCTCCCTTCCTGGCTGGAGAAGAGGGTGGCTGATAGCCGTAAACACACTGGAAAGGGGACATACCAGTGGCAGAACAGGTGAGCGAGTTGTGGGGCATACTCCACCCACGTTAGCTGCTGTGCCCAGGAGTGGGGTTGCGTGACGCCATGCACCGGAGGGCCTCTCTCAACTCCTGGTTCGTCCGCTCAGACTGGCCATTAGATTGAGGGTGGAATCCAGACGTTAGGCTGGCTGTGGCTCCCAGGAGATTGCAGAACTCCTTCCAGAAGTTGGAGGAAAATTGTGGACCTCGGTCTGAAACCACATCCTTGGGCAGCCCATGGATTCTGGAAGACGTGTTCCAGGACCACCTGAGCTGTCTCCTTGGCTGTCGGGAGCTTAGGCAGGGGCACAAAGTGTGCCATTTTACTAAACGGTCCACTACAGTGAGTATGACCTTCATACCAGCAGAAGAGGCAGACCTGTGACAAAGTCCAGGCAATGTGGGGACCAGGCGCTTTGGGCACAGGCAGAGGCTGGAGAAACTAGCTGGAGGCTGGCTGGAAGCCTTATGTTGGTTGCAGGTGGGACAGGCTCGGACGAACTCCCGTGACATCCCTCCTTAACGGCGTCACCAGAACCGCTGGGCAAGCAGTTGGTGGCGCGAGTAGAGCCAGGGTGGCAGGCCAGACGGGACTCCGTGTCCCCACTGCATAGCTTGGGACCTCAGGGTTTCCGGGACGTAGAGGCGGTTGCTGGGGCATGCGCTGGTCCTGGCTGGATTACGTAGAGCCTCCTGCACGCGCTCTTCGATATCCCAGGTCAGGGCTGCTACAACACAGGGACTGGGCAGAATGCATGCAGGATCCTTGGAGGGAGCGTCCGTCTTCTGGAACTGGCGAGAGAGGGCGTCTGGCTTGATGTTCCGTGATCCAGGGCGGTAAGATAGGGCAAAGTTAAATCTAGTGAAGTACAGAGCCCAGCGGGACTGCCTGGGGTTTAGACGCTGGCAGTGCGGACATATTCCAGATTCTTGTGGTCAGTCCAGACCAGGAATGGAACTGTGGACCCCTCCAGCCAGTGGCGCCACTCCTCAAGGGCAAGCTTGACAGCCAGCAGCTCACGGTTCCCTATGTCGTAGTTGCATTCAGACGGGGATAGCCGGCGCAGAGAAGAATGCACAAGGATGGAGCTTGTTGTCCTCCGTAGGGCTGGAGAGCACAGCACCAACTCCGACATCAGAGGCATCCACCTCCACAATGAATTGTCGGTCCACATCAGGCATCTGAAGGATGGTGGCAGAGGTGAACCGAGCCTTGAGGGCACAGAAGGCTTCATGGCTGCTGGGGTCCAGGCAAAGGGCTGCTTGGTGCTTGTCAGGGTGGTGAGAGGTTTGGCTATGGTGCTATAGTTCCGGATGAATTTTCTGTAAAAGTTTGCAAACCCAAGAAATTGCTGCAGCTTCTTTCGGCTCTCTGGGACCGGCCACGAAGTCACTGCTGAAATCTTTGCAGGGTCCATCTGTATGCTCCCCGCAGCCACGATGTATCCTAGAAGGCCACAGTTTTGGCATGAAACTCGCACTTCTCTGCTTTGACGTAGAGGGAGTTCTCCAGAAGGCGGCGAAGGACTTGCTAAGGGACATGGTGGGTATGTTCGGACAAGGATCTGGAGAAAATCAAGATGTCATCCAGGTAGACAAAGACAAACTTGTTTAACATGTCCCGCAGCACATCGCTTACAAGAGCCTGGAATACAGCTGAGCATTGGTGAGACCGAACGGCATCACTAGGTATTCGTAGTGACCAGTTGGGGTGTTGAACGCTGTTTTCCATTCGTCCCCTCCCGTATTCGCACCAGGTGGTAAGCATTGCGGAGATCCAGCTTAGTGAAGACCGTGGCTCCCCGGAGCAGCTCGAAGGCGCTGGTGAGCAGAGGAAGAGGATATCGGTTCTTCACGGTGATGTCATTAAGGCCCCGATAATCGATGCATGGACGAAGGGATCCATCCCTCTTCCCCACGAAGAAGAACCCAGCACCAGCAGGGGAAGAAGACGGGCGAATTATCCCAGCAGCCAGGGAGTCACTGATGTATTTCCTCCATGGACCTCCTTTCTGGGAGATGATAACGAGTAGAGACGGCCTTTAGGAGGAGCGGCACCAGGGAGGAGGTTGATAGCACAGTCATATGGTCGGTGCGGGGGCAGAGAGGTGGCCTTGGCCTTGTTGAACACCTCCCAGAGCTCAAGGTAGCATTCGGGAACGTTGGACAAGTCTGGAGCTGGACTGGCGGGAACTGAGCGAGGGGGTAGTGTAGCAGCAAGCAGACAGGTCTGGTGGCAGTCCTTGCCCCATGCCCCAACCACCCCGGTCGTCCAGTCAAGGAGAGGGGTTGTGCCGGCGAAGCCAAGGGTAGCCCAGGATGAGGGGTTGGCCTGGGGAGCGGAGCAGGTGGAACTGGATGGTCTCCCTGATGGCTGCCGGAGATCATCATCAAGACAGGGGCAGTGACACGGGTGACTGTGCCGAGAGGGTGTCCATCCAGCGCCCGAGCAGGAACAGGAGGTGACAGACGATGGCTCTCAAGCTTCAACTGGCGGGCGAGCCCAAGTCCATTATGTTGGCTTTCAGCGCCAGAGTCCACAAGGGCGGCCAGAGAGTGTGTAGAGTCAGGAAGGTGGAGCCGAACTTGCAGCAGGGGTTTGCGGTCATTGGAGGGCTGGGTGAACATAGAGCTCAACCGGATTCCTCCTACACCGGGTGAGCCTGGGCTTTTTAAAGGGCAGGTGGCAACTCGTGTCCATCCCCTCCACAGTACAGGCAGAGGTTGGATGTGATGCGGCGCTGACGCTCTGCAGGGGAAAGAGAGGCTCTCGGCCAATCTCCATAGGCTGACTGGTCTGGCTGGGTTGGAGGAGTAGACAAGGGGGCAGACGCAGCTCGACTGCCTCGGTGCTGGTAGCTGGAGAGTACTGGTGCCCCTCTCTGACGGCGGGTCTGGATTCTTCGATCGATTCGGGGCAGTCAGAGCAATGGCCTGCTGGGAAGGGTTGATGGTCGTTCATGGGAGACCAGCTCGTCCCCATAGTCAGCCAGGCTGTGAAGGAATGCGCTCCACCAACGCCCTCCATGTTCCAGGTGCTGCGTGTTGCCAGGGTCCGGAAATCGATGGAGCAGTCAGCGACGGTCCGTCTACCTTGCCGAATGCTCATCAGTGCCCGGGACGCCTCTGCAGAAGAAGAGTCCAAGTCAAAGACCTTGAGCATCTCCTCAGCGAACAGGTCAAAGGATGTGCAGGTTGGAGTCTGACGCTCAAACTCGGCTGTTCCCCAGAGTCCAGCTCGACCCGTCAGGTGAGTGATGGCGCATTCCCACCTTGGCCCCCTCCGTGGCAAAGGTTCTGGGTTGCAGGGAGAACTGGAGACGGCAGCTTGTAAGGAATGCCCGGACCTGGGTTGATCGCCACTGAACCGCTCAGGACTACCAATCCTGGTTCCCGGGCACCGGCGGTGAAGAGAGCAGGCGTCATGGGAACTGGACCACCTGGCATGCTGGGTGGTGCTGGAATGGCCTGTAGACTGGCTGGGACCGGACCGGCGGGTGGGTTGGCTGGCGACGGGTCAGGCTGGTGAGCAGTTCAGTTATCTGGGCAAGTTGCTCCTTGCTGCTGCTGGATCTGTTGTTGTTGCATTCGGCCCAGCTCCAGCAAGGCGGCGATGTCACCCGTCAGGCGATGAACCTCCCTCCGCACGCCTCAAGGCGCTGCATGGCAGATGGTGGCTCTGGGGCAATGAGGTCCATGTCAGGTGAAACGTGCGCTGAGTCCATGATGGTCAGATCGTACTGTCAGGAAACAGACAGACGAGGACCCAAGTGCCACGTTTAAACAGTTTATTTAGGGTTTGAGGGGAAAAAGGGAGTGCGTGTGTGTCTTGGTGGTGGAGCGGCCCTCCAGGGCAGCAGTACAGACAAGGGCTAGGCAGAATATCCAGGTCAAGAGCAGAAGGCAGGTCGGGTTACCGGGGCAGAGGAGCAGAAGAGGGTACAGACCGGTCCAGGTTCAATTATCAGGAGTCAGAGGTAGAATGCAGGGAAGTTTGGCAGCAGGTAGCGGATCCACACGAGCAGACGATCTGACAAAGGGCAGGCTGAAAAACAGGGCTTTTATATACAGGTAAATCAGGGTGTATTAGGTGCAGCTGGTTGGTGAGTGAGGATGCAGAGTGGGGACAGGTGGATCAAATCAGCTAGAGTGGAGGGTGAAACAGTTAGGTGGGGGCTCGTTAACAGGAACTGAGAGGGAGCCCATGACATGTTCACACATGTTTAACACACAAACCCTGTGTACTTTTACTTTTAACAGAAAGCACTCTGTTCCACCTTGTGATGTCATGGGGTAAAACATTCACTTTCACTAGAATCATTTAGATAGTTTCAGCCTGGAATTGCCCATCTCCATTAAACAAAAGGTAAAAGGTAGCAGTCAACTACAACTACATGACATCACAAGGTGGTACAGAGCATTTTGAGCTCAAACATGTGTGAATGAAACAAAACACAAATCCAGGTATGTTTTTGATGAGGTAACAGCATTATAACATGGCTTAAAGCTCACAAGAGTCAATTTTGTATATATAGGAGCTCAATGTTAACTCAAAATCCAGAGAGGTTAGTAAAAAAGATATGGCCTGATAATACAATAATACATTTGTGATATCGGCATGATATTAATGGGTTTCAGCTTGTCTTATATGTAATATTTTGAGGATTTTCCTATTGAAAAGATTGGATATTTTGTTGTAAATAATGCAAATCGCTGTGGCAATGATTCTAATTTCTTATTATGCTGAAACCAATGGTGGATAGAGACATAAACAGATTAGCGCTTAATCGTTATATTATAAAGACTTTGTGGTAAGTATAGCATTCACCCTGAAATAAACAAGCTTCTCTTTAATGAATTGACAAAAAGTAAAAAAAAATACATATTTGGTCAGAGTGGTAAAAAAATAAATAAATAAATAAAATAAAAGCTTGTGATAAAAACAGTCTAGCAAACACTTGGGCGCCATAGACGTCACCACAGAGTGTAATGCTTTGTTTATACAACTCCACATTGTGTTTTTCATCCGTTTACAGTCAGTGGACATACCAAACTGCCCCATCAGCCCCTCTGACCACCGTCACGTACCATCTGTTTACACTGGTGAGTTGGGTGTCTTGCTCAAGGACACAGCATGCTCTGCAACAGTATGCTCTGGTCCACACTTCTCATCCACTGTTTATATCTGGACAAACAGCAGAGAAGCTAAGAAGATAAATATTTATTCTGTCGTAGTATCCGAATATTAGTATAGTATACAAAACCTTGTGATCAAGTGTTGCGTTCACTATAACATGGTGAAATGGTTATTTAATGGTTGCTTTAATCATGGCTGAAATCATAAGTACTGAGAGCTGATTTCCCCCAAAGATGACTTTAAAGTGTTCAAACGAGTGTATAATTTTGTTCAGGATGTGGTGTGAGGAAAAGTAAACCGCCTTCAGTAAACTGTATGTAATCAAAGTGAGATTTTGTGAACTAAAGGGAGAAGTGCAGGAGCTCACATTTGTGGATAAGTCAAACTTTCACCAGCATATCCCCTTAAGACCACCTTTTAATCAGCACTGGCACTGTCATATCTGCAAAGAACTAAGAACTGAGCTTATTGTAATAAAAATAATACCATAATACATTTTTATTATTACTAATTGCAGTGACTGTGAACTGTGAAAGTAGAACTGACAGTAATAATTAGCTTTAATTGCCTGGTAAATAGTAATAAAGTTCACAGATATCCGAAACCATACTTCCTTGTCAATACCCAATCTCAGATGGGAGAGTGCTGGGAATACCAGGCGCTACAGTCATTGGCAGCACTGTCTAATACATACTGTTGGTGTGTTCTTAGGCAAGACACTTCAGCCAGCTTGTCTAGTAGGAATGTGGTGTGTGCGTGAGTGCTGGTGGTCAGAGAGTTGATGGCGCAGATTGGTTTCTTCACTTTCATTAGTCTTTCCCAGGGCTGCTGTCGCTACCACCACTGAGAATGACATAAATGAATAATGCGCAAAATTGCACTGATTTTGAACATCTGGAAAAGTGCTCCAGATGTCTAATGCATGACTATCACCATTAAACACATTACTGCATTATTATTAAAGGTGCATTGTGCAGTATTTCCGGTGGAGGGTCTGCTACCTCCTTGTCTCCATGGAATTTTACACTAGAAATGTTACACAGTGCACCTTCATTGGAATATTTCACAGTCCACTTTAAAAATAATAATAGCAGGGACCAAAGTTGAACAGTTGAAAATAGTTTGCATACTGTTGCAAACAGTGTGTAACCCTGTAAAATAAACAATTTGATCCAATTATAAACCTCTGCGCTGGTTAAATTGTCATCATGACCCAGAGAGAGGGAGCTCTGTGTGCGCCTCCCCCCCCCCATCCCGAGCACGTCAAGGGAGTAACATCCTGCCCATTCCCTGAGACGCTCAAGTACACCATTCACGGCGGTCCTGCTGGTGGAGGGGAGGGGGCTTGTTTTTCAGGCCTAAATAGCTGTTTCTGTTTGGTACATGTTTGCTCAGCCCCCCTTACACACTGGATTTTTGTGGTCCTCACGCTCCTCCTCTGCTCTGTCGTTTATCAAACCCTGGCTCCACGCTCAGGCGACCTCCAGATGCCCCTAAATGTCCTGGGACGACATAAGCACTTTTCAAATGGGCATAAGAAGAGCTTGTTGTATATGTGCTCACTAACAAACGATGGACTGACCAGCACTCTCTGTGATTTAGACCTACTTCATGAAGATTTACTGAGGCATTCAAGAGTACCATTAATTTTTAAATATCTGTATAGGTCATTCATTCATTCCTTTTTTTTCAGTCTGTTCCATTATGGGTGACTAAACACATGTTCAAGTCATAAGCACGCACAGTAAGGGGAGTGGACGCCATGATGGCATAGTATTTATCAGCCAGAAAGACCTAGCCTATACTATAGTAGGTTTCTATCTTCTTTAAAGTAGGCATTTGTATTTGCTCTCTGTGTCTGGTAATAACATAAAATGGCAAACATCAATTTTTCACATTCCCCTTGTCAAAAAAATAGATATAAATGAAGAAATGCAATTAGATAACACCTAAGTGTACAATAGTGAAATAAGGTTTAAAATCTTGAAAATATTCCCATGATGTTTCAAAATTAGACAAATTACAAATGTAACTTTTGTCTCCATGGAAATGTTGTTTCTTTGCCTGGAATATCACACAGTATGGCATTAAACATATCTGTCTGGCATTCATTCAATAACAGGTGTTTTATAGCTCAAAAATACCTTGGAAAACATTCATTCTTACAACATGCATGCTTGCCTCTCCATAGATCTGACCACTGACTTGTCCATTGTGATAACCAAGTTTATTTTCATACTCTGAAATAATCAAGGCAAACCAGTAACATCTCCAAGGAGACAAGCAGATGGCGGACTCCACCAGAAAAGTTTCACAGTGCACCTTTAAAGAAAAAGGTGCTCTATGTAACATTTCCTGATGTGGGTGTTTTTTGCCTAGATTGATTCACACAATGGTATTTTTTTCTTATTTATTTCCAGTGGGACATCACAGGTCAAGTCATAAGTTAGATCTCTGGATACTCATGGGAAGAAATAAGTATGTTTGATAAACACAAACACCTGAAAGTGAAGAAATGTAGGACTGATAAGTTGAACGCAATACAGGCAGGCAGGCAGCAAAGCAAGACAAAACAGAAAGTTAAAGAAGGAAAAGGAAATGAAAAAATACTTCAAACATGCTGAATAATCTCTTGTTTAACCCTACTGAGTCTTCCTATCGACATGTGATAATGTTTGGGTGTACCCTTGTCCCCGTAGAGATAGGACGCCCGGTGGGTGTGTGAAAGCGGACCTTGGTATGTTGTTACTGTAAGTGTGCCAAATCAGCGATTATCCCCAGTGCAGCAGGACAGGCGTGTCGCGGAGAGACGCAGGGGGACAGGTGCATGGTAACAGTATCCGGAGACGATGGGGTCTCCTCTGAGCGAGGAGGTCCCAGCACCGAGCAGGAATAGAGCTGATGATAGTTCACAGGGCAACACGGGCCGGCCCAAAGACAGAGCGTGCCCTAAACACTTAGGAAACAATCACAGGGGAAAGAAGCCAAACACACAGAGGTCAACGTGCCATTCACATATATCCAGTACAAGGTTATTAAAGGTTACAACCCCTGGTGCAAGAGGAAGTACTCAGTTTTATTACTTAAGGAAAAATACAGATACTGGAGCAAAAAATACTCTACTGAAGTATTAAAGTACTCATTTAATAATGTACTTAAAAAGTGCAGAGTTTGAGAGCTAATAAAATTTCCAACGTGGTAATTTTGTTAATGATTTGTGCAGAATTTTAACATAAACAACTGAATTGATTGTTAATGTTTTTTTAGCTGTTTTCATTTGTATATTTTTATTAGCTCAAACCACAAACATGTGAAAAATAAACACCTCTCAAACTATCATAAAAAATCATAAAAAATACTTTTACTTTTCAGTCCTGTTCAAAAATGTAGTGGTGTACTGATATCTGCTCTCAAATGTAGTGAAGTAAAAGCAAGAAGTATCCACTTTTAAATGTACTTAAGCAAAGTACTGATACCTAAAATGTTTACTTAAGTATGGTTGTTTACGACTTTTATAGTTGAAATATTGGCTTTTATACCATTTCTTAACTCATCTTATCTTAAAAGTTCAGTGTTCAGGTTGAACTTATTGCTTACCCATACCCTCCAAGTCTGTGTTCTTTCTTATTTACTTACTTATAGCGCACTTGACGATTTTATACTTTTACAGACAATTCCTGACCCAGTGAAGCACTCACTTCCTTACCTGTCTTCTACAAGTGTACTAGTACATATTTTCTGTTTGTCTTGCAGAAAAAAATCTATTGTCTAAAATAGAGAAGATACATAGTAAATACAATTAAAATAACATGCATTCCTTCATCCACAAAGTCATTTTAAATTCATCATTTTCATTCTTAGTAATGATATTTGGTATAATGTATTAGGAGGAAGCAAACTATAACGCATAATTACAACAATTATACCACAGGAAATCATATTCGAGATCATTAAATTAAGTTTTTAACCCTAACCCTAAAATATCCCTATTGATTATGACTGGAACAGTGTCTGGCCTAAATAATCACTCAGTCTCTGTGCTTTTGTCAGTTTCCTTGTGAGTATGTATACTGTAAGTAAATCAACCAATAGTGAATAAATCCATTGAAACGCATGGCCATACTATACAAACCTATGATTTAGAAGCAAAATAGTTTTTAGTCAGAGTTTCAGAGGGAGACACTTCACACAGAGATACTGAACCAGGAGCCACTGTTCAAACCGAGGACACAGGAGTAACTGTAGGAAATATAATAAGGTATTTACATCATTCAGTGTTGGGCTTTTTGGCTCAAGGAAAGAAGAGGCCACATTTTCAACTGGATCTTCAGAAATATGTTGCAACATTGACTCATCAGCAACACTGGATGGAAACAAGCAGAGTTCAAAGACGCAGACAGAAACAGCCAAACTTTCTTATTACAGTGAAGGCGAGGATGGAATAGTGGGCGTTTAATATGTGTATAACTATTCATTCCCCATTGATCTTTATTATTACGGACAGTTTGTGGATGAGGCAAACTCTGATAACTGTAAGCCTGAGAAAGAAGTTAAAGAGTTGTGTATATTAAATGAAAATGATGCTCTATATCTGTATGCATTTTTCCACAATAATAGATATAGAGTCCGAGTTCATATGTCTTAAAAGGAGAGTCAGAATAATTCTCTCCAGTGTTAAACTGAGGGCAGAAATACAAGGCTGAGAGACTGTAATATTTTTAAAGGGTCCATATTACACTATTTTCTGATCTGTTATAATGTTGTTTTTTCATCAAAAACATACTTGGACTCAAACTTACTCAAACACATGTGCATGAAATAAAACATAACCCTAGGTATGTTTTTCAGGAGGTAACAACATTATAACATGGCATAAAGAGTCAATTTTGTGTAATATAGGACCTTTAAATGTGGATCTTGCGAGTCTGTCCTTATTTAACCTCTCTTTTTAATGCATAAGGCATACAATTTCATTTTACACTGGCCTCTTAACAGTTGAGACTCAGTAACATTTTATACTTTGCGTGCGAGACTTTGACCAAAACTGTGCACATTCAATCCAAAATCTCCAGATCAGGATCAGTAGATATCAGGGTCAGCTGCTGGTCCAACGAGCGATAAGGAGGGACCATTTAACCTGCACTTACCAGAAAGAAAGAGGCTTTACAAATGTACCCAAGGCTGTTTTGTTTTGTTTATTTACCGTGAAATTGCAGTCATTAAGACCGGGAGTAAACTGTTCCACATGAGGCAAAAGTTCGTCACAATCACACCAGTAAAGCACTTTGTATAAATGCACTTTGAAGACAGGTAAAAGAAAGAACAGCAGAAAAAAAACATGAGATGCTAAAGTCCAATGTAACATAAAATAAACTCCTTTTTGAGATTAAATTAAAGACGATATTTGATTTAATTTTACACAGAATACGAAAGAACTGATTTTTTTTTTTTTAATTAGCTTGTTCAAGATTAGTAGATGTCATTTTGTCAGGGGTGGATTATGTCAGATTCCCTTCCTGATATGACTGGAGTGGGTGATGAGGGTTAAATACACCAGAACACAACAACAACAACATGTAATAAGCTAATTTTTACCCTCTGGTTGAAGGGTGTGTGCATACCAACTGTGCCATTGCCAGTTTACATATTGGGTAAAAATGGTGCACCTCAAGGATCAGCATTAGGTCCTTTTATTTGTACTAAATGCAACGCACAATCACACAAACAATTCTTTAAGTTTTTAGGCTAATTTTCTTTTAAGAAAAATGAGTCATATATGTAAAAAAGAATAAAAATTATGTGCAAAAAGAAAGCAGTGATTGAAAGTTTCCTTTTGACTGATGTGAAGTGATCCGACCTCTTAGCTCAATGTCAGAATGATATCCGTTCATCATAACTCTTTTCCAGGACTCCGCCTCACCCTCAGACCCTCCACCCCCCTCTCCCTCTTCTGTCCTGTCAGAACATGAGTGATGGGCTGAGGTAGCTCTGCTCTACCTGTGTGAAATTTTACCCTCAGCTGTTAAACTTCACTACTATAGTCCAGACAAGTGTCATCTTTATTATCAAAGGGAGAAGAGGAGTGGGCCGGAAGGTCTTTGGAGATGAGAAAAGACCAAGGTAACCAAAAGAAAATATTGTAGTGTTTTGGAACCATTACTGAATGCATTTATACAATAGCTTTGAGGTCTCAAACACATATCTTTGAACTTTGGACACTATTTTTTAAGCATTATACAAAAAGAAGTAGGACTTGCACTATTTGAACCAAATATCAAAATTCTTGTGAATGGAAGTTTGAACTGGAATCCAAATAAAGACGGAGAGCCAGGATGGGGATTTGATGCAAAACAAACAACACACTGTAAATAAACATGTCCTGTTACATTTGTGATATTGAGGTGAAGTAAATTAATAATATTTAAGTAAAATCATTAAAGTATTAATGTTCTACTAGTTATGAAAAGGAAAATACATTTGGACTAAATCTAAGCACAAAATATACAGAGGGAAGTATAGTGTAAACCCAAACATTTACCCAAATAAAATCTTTATTTTTTTATTGATGTATTACACATTACAAAACAGTTGAAACAGATTATTGATTATGATTTTTTAATCTAATTTATTGCATATAGACATACAAATCATTATAAACAAATTATTATAAACATACTTAGAAGAAAACAGATACGCAATATACACAAAGACCCCAAGACATTAAGAGGTTAAACGATTTATTTAAATTTCTTTGTAAATTGATAACATGTAATTAGGTTTTCTTAGTTTCTTAGTTAAAATTATATTTTAGATTAAATTTGAATTGAAAGATATTAGGATTGATACTATTCCACTTACAACAATGAAAAAAATATCCAGTCCAAGTATCTTTAGCTGTATAATCAGGGCATGTCCCGCTATGATCTCCATAACAAGGCCTTTAAAACAAGCTGCTACATGAGGGGGAAGAGGAGGGTCAACATGGGCTCCTCTTTTTGGACAATATGACAGTACAAAGATACTTGAATAATTGGTTCAATTATGTGTAGAGAGATGTTTTATGGCTATTTTACTTCAAACCTGATTCAGACTCCAGACTGTGAAATAGATCACACCAATGAGCTGAGAAACCAGACTGAACATACTGATAATCCAGCCACAGAGCCACAAATTAAACGTGTGCTTTCTGTGATGGACCCAAGCCTACAAATGGAGAAGGAATCATTCTCATTTTATTACATTTTACAACATTTTACATAAAGGACTGGACAAAACATGGATAGACAATGGACTGCTCATCTGTTTTTCTTTGCAGCTGCAAATCAATGAAGATTTAACTGAGCTGTATTTTGTAAGTCACTGCATTTATGTATTTATTTTTGTGATCATTTTATTAACAAACCAAACATAGAAAATTGTAACATAGAATATAAATAAAAATAAATAAAATAACACATCCGAAGAGAGCTTAACAAGAATAGTGCTTCTTCAACCCTCCCACTTCACCCTCCCAAATCACTGCATTTATAAAGGTACATTTTAAATAAGCCAACACTTTTCCTCTTTAGGTACATAGTGTGCATCTCTTCCTTTTTTAACCAAACAGGGAAACAGCCGTACAACTGCAGCATTATGATAATTGCTTGTAAAGCCTAAAGGAACAGCTCACATAGGACTAAACCCATTATAAAACAGACCCAGGGCTAATTATGCACCTGCACTTCACGCTTTTAGCTCAGAAGAAAAATCACCCTGTCGACCTGCGGCTAATAAAATACAAGATGTTTAGGAGGAAAAGGAGCACCGGACACAGAGACACACACTGGGTATTCAGTATGAAGAGCTTTGTTGTGAGGGAAATTCTACATTTAAAAATAAAGTTTAATATTGTAATGTTTATGTTGGTTCCTTGAAAGTGTGAAAGTGAAATAGGTAAGGTAAGTTTATTTGTATAGCACAAAGTAATACAGAGTGCTTTACAGAATAAGAAAGGCAATAAAACAAAACAATCAAAACATAAATACAATTAAAAGACAAGAGTGCAGAATAAAAACCTTTCAGTCATTTGCCCAGCGAAACAGAACTGTTTTGAGCCTGATTCAAACATAGTCAAATTAGAGGCTTGTCTCACATCTTGAAGAAGACTGTTCCAGGTTTTAGCTGCTTAAAGCTGAAATACTTGAGCAGACATTTGTTCTCAAAATGTGGTCATTTTAAGACAATTATGATTTATTTACTTTGATACATAATGAGATGATGAGATGAGATAGATTTTTTAATAAATGCGATATCTGTGAAATGTTGAAATGTGATTACTTTTATTTAACATGAAGTGCGAAAAAGCTGTTGCAAAGTGTTGATGGTTTTTGTTAATGTTACTATTGCTACAACTGACAATGCTGACATGATTATGATTTATGGTTTCATTTTTATGTAGCGCTTTTCCACCTTCAAAGCACTTTACATCAAGGAATCACTCACCCATTCACTCATACACCAATGTACGCAGACAGTGGGGCAAGGTGGGTTAACTGTCTTGGCCAAGGACACAACTACAGCATTCACATGTCAAGAGTGGGAGTCGAACAGTCAACCTTCAGCGGACAGACACTACGCTGAGTTACTCTTGCCCCATGATAAATAGCCCCCAAAAGAAATCCTGGAGCCCCCCACCAAAATGCTTGAGTTTCTTGAGTGACGCAGCGTGTGCCCTGCCAGGGTCATTTTACATCTAAAGCAACTGGCTTCTTCTTGGCAATGTTTGAGACAAAACATCATTGATTTGTTTACATTTTGCTTCCTCTGTGCTATCAAAAGTACAAACTAAAGGCTTATGTAATCCTATGCTAGAAGCCTATAAATATATACTGCACAAAGTCATTACTGTCTTACAGTAGAGGAGGTAAAGATAAACTATCAAATGCTGTTTGTTTTACTTTTAATTTTTTTACTTAAATAAAAGTACAGATACCAGAGCAAAAAATACTCAAGCGAAAATAATAGTATCATACGAAAAAATGTATTAAAGTACCTGTTTAAAAATGTACTTCAAGAGTAAAAAGTCAAAGTAAGATTTTGAGCTTTTATAACGCTTCAAATGTATTGATTTTGATAAAGATTTGTGCTGAATTTTGTTCAACAGAAACAATTGAATTATTCCTAGTTGTTTTAATTATTTACATACAATAACTCCTCTCAAAATGTAGTGACGTAAAAGTAAAAACTATCTACTTTAAAATTTAGTTCAGTACAGTACAGATACATCAGATTTATACAAAAGGACTTAACTACTTTTACTTTACATTCCCCCACTGCTTTTTGAATACTTATAGTCAAGAATAATTACAGCAAAATTTCCACCTCAAAAAAATCCAAAAGTTAGTCATAATTCCTGTTGAAATGTGCCTTATAAAAACGACCTCTGTCTGTACTATGCCCTTTTATATCTCTAAACACAGGTCTCCATTGGTTACATTATAATTATATGTATGCAGCCTCCTGTATATTCTCCATGTGTTTTTCTTTTGAGTGAAACACAATACCAAACTATCAAACACACATGAAGAGTTGCATGTTTACATTTCTGAGCTCCCAGATTCAAAAATAAAATGAAAACAACTGCATTCAGCTTTCTAAAATATATGTTACAATTGCAGATGTAAAATTATACAGTAATTATGTGTGTTTTTCATTAAAATGGGAATCCTGGTCTTGGATGACCGTCTTACAGATAATTGTAGATATCAAGTCCAAGAGCTTGTGGTTTGTCTAGTTTAATTGGGGAAGAAAATGCCCAGTTTACCACAGACGTAGTGCAATATTATTTTTCTCCATAATTGGCCTATAAAAGACACAAGACTCTCATTAAAAACTGTTGTTGTGTCCTTGGGCAAGCCATTTTGGCCATAGAAAGCTTTCAAGACTTTGCAGAACAAGTGGAGAAAGAGAAAATTGAGACTGTCTATTTGAGACTGGGCTCAAACCTATGATGCTGTAGCCATATATCGTGCATATTCACTCCACTCTAACACAAAGCAATACAGGAGGGTACTGAAGGTGTACAGGTCCTGTAGTGATGGGAGGCTACAACCAATCACCTTCTCAGCACAGCACACAACATGCTGCAGTCTCTGTTTGTCCCTGATGGAGGCTCCAGCACCACACGGTGATGGAGGGGGTGAGGATGGACTCGATGACGGCCGTGTAGAACTGCACCATTGTCCGTGCTGACAGGTTCAATTTCTTCAGCTGCCTCAAGGAAGTATATGCTGTACCTTTTTTATGACGGAGGCGATGGTGGGCTTCTATTTGAGATCCTGGGTGATGGTGGTCCCCAGGAAGTGGTCCTGGGTGATGATGGTCCCCAGGAAGTGGAATGAGTCCACAGTGGTGATGGGGGTGATGGGGATGTCAGTCAGGATGGTGGAGGAGAGTGGGGCTGTGTGCTTCCTAAAGGTCACAATCATCTTCACTGTCTTCTGGGTGTTAAGCACCAGGTTGTTCTGGCTGCACCGGGACACCAGACAATCAATGCTGCAGGATGAAGTGTAGAGCCATGTTGATGCCATCGTCTACAGACCTGTTGGGTCAACCTGCCGGGGGTCTAGGAGGGGGGCCGTGAGGGTCTTGAAGTGGGGCAGAACCAGGCGCTCCAATGACTTCATGACCACAGATGTCAGAGCCACAGGTCTGTAGTTATTGAGTCCAGTGATCCTTGGCTTCTTGGGGACGGGAAAGATAGTAGAGGTTTTGAAGCAGGAAAGCACATGACAAGCATCCATTGAAGAGTTGAAGATGCTCATAGATACCGGGGCCAACTCATTAGCACAGTGTCTCAGGGTGGCAGGAGAGACAGCGTCTGGGCCAGGAGCTTTCCAGGCATTCATCCTTGTAAACTGCTTCTTCACATCTGCCTCGTGAATGTGAAAGGATGTGGTGGGTACAAGTGAAGTGGAGTTCTCATAGGTGTGAGGAGGGGAGGGGGATGATATGGGTGCAGTCATTGAAGATAGAGATGGCTCTGGGGTGGGGGAAGCGGGGGAGGTGGGGGGTGAGTGTCCAGCCTGTCTCTGTTGTTGGGACGGTTGGAGGTGTGAGAGCTGCTTGATGGCTCATCAAAACAACAATAGAAATTGTTTAGGCTGTTGGCAGATCATCAGTGGAGTGTGGAGTTTTAGGTTTGTATTTTGTAATTTTCCTAAAATTCTTCCACACAGAGGCCGAGTCATCCTCTGAGATCTGCTGCTGCATATTCTCAGAGAACCAGTATCTAAAAGTGCCCACTTCTTTGCTAGACCTGTACTTGGCCTCTTTATAGATGTCCATGACTCCATTTCTGAAAGCCTTGCTTTTTTCTAGCCACAGCTGTTTGAGTTTGGGAGTAAACCAGGGTTTGTCATTGTTATAACTCATCCTGGTGTGTGATGGCACAATGCTGTCCTCGCAGAAGTGAATATATGAGGTGATCGTGTCCTTGTGCTCATCCAAACTGTCAGAGGCAGCTCTCATATCGTTCCAGTCTGTAGTTTCTAAACAAGTGCACAGCTCCTCCATAGCCTCGCTACTCTACCATTTTGTAATTCTCACGACAGGTTTAGAGTGTTTCAGTCTCTGTCTACTCGGGGATAAGGTGAATCATTACATGATCAGAAAGTCCGAGTGCAGTGCGGGGCACTGCGTGATAAGCCCCACTTGCCCATTTGGACGCATGTCATGTCTCCCTGATTCCAGAGGAGTGATTGACAGGTGAATGATCAAATCAGAGAGACGCATACTCAGTGTGGGTCAAAAAACTAAACAAACATGGCTTTTAGAAAACAACTTAAAGGACTGAGAAACAGCATGGTTAGGCACATCAACAACTGAGGCACCAAATTGTTACTTATCTCAGGTGAAAGAAGTTTTATATTTTGTTCTGAATGATATGAGAATTTTGGAGAGATGTCTTCCGCATTCAAGAGACACATGCAACAAATCAGCCACTATGGTTGGATTGCCTCAAGTTTGGACAGAGATTTTTCACGCTCCATGGTCCGACTCCAGTCCCTTCTGGATTCAAACAGAGTGTAGACGGGACTGGCTGGTCATGCAAGTATTTATGCCCTGATATCACACTTTTTTACAGGTCCCCAAAATGGTTTAATTATTATAAATCCTGTATCATTTGTATGTTACATCCTAATCTTCACTCATCCTTGTGTGGGATATTGACACCTGACAGTGACCCTCTCTATCTCCCCCTTCCCCAGACTGGACTTCTATGCCCCTCTCTGTGACAACTGTCCCACAGCCAATCACCACCCAGCAGAGACAGACTGAGCACGCTCAGTAGACTTTGATAGAACATTTCCTGAAGGCTCAGTAGAAATTGAGACAGAAATACCAAAAAAATCTAACAAAAAAGTTAAACAAAGCAAAAGCAAATATTTGAAAATTGTGTTCACTCTTTCTTTACATCATTGCTCACTTCAAGAAGGTCCCAAGATTAATTTTGGCTATATAGAGTTTGCATGTCTTACTCCCATTCATTATTTCAGCACTGTCTCCATCTGTCTCTTTCACCCAGTAGAGAGGAACATGCTAAATCAACCAAAAATCCAGAAACACAATAGAAAACCATTTGAGTGCCGACCACCCGTAGACCTCCTGTTTGGTCTGAGACTGGGCAAATAAACATTTCACCTCTCGTTTGTAGTGTCACAGTTTATTGAGGTACAAGGAGCAAAACCAGCATCATTTTTTTTGTTGCATCATAATTTCACTTTCTTGAAAGTTCCCTTAAATAATTTGTGTGGCTTTCACATTTGCTGTTTATTTTAATTTATTGCAGACTTTTTTATATGTTGAAAAGTATCTGTGGACTTTTTACCCTTGATTTTTTTAGGTTAGGTTCATAGCAGCAAATGATCATAAGTCTCTGCTTTAATCAAACTGCTGCAATCAACAACAAATATCACTGTTAAAGGTGTGCTGTGTAACTTTTCTGGTGATTTCCTCAAAAACGTAGCCAGAGTTGTGTTTTGCTGCATTCACACATGTTTAATAATAAATTAACTCTGCAGATGTCACCTGGTAATCCAGGAAGTGCTCCACTGTGTTTTTAATATCCATGCACCTTTACTAGAATCCTTTGGATAATTTCAGCCCTGGAATGTCCCATCTCTACTGAAGTAATGGCAAAAGCAGCTGTTAACTTGACACCTTCGAATACATGACATAACAAGGATGCATTTTGAGCTTTGGAGATCTTGACAAACTAATAATGCAGTAATAATACTCAAACATGTGTGAATAAGATAAGATGAGATAAAAAAATAATAATAATAAAGGAAATAAGTATATGTACAAAATTTACAAAGAGAATTGAAATATAAATACTATATCAGGTTGAGTTCAGTTTAACACATTCCCGAATAAGATATAGAGACTCAAAATGTGAGCTACCAAATGGTTGAGCAGAATATTAAAGGGATATATATAAAATAAATAAAGAATGAAATAAAACACAACTCTAGGTAAGTTTTTGAGCAGGTAACAACATTCTAACATGACATGCTCACAAGATCTTCAATTTTGTGTAATGTAGGACCTTTAAGTGGAAGAATACATTAAAAAGAAGTCTGCTCTTTTTTGTTCTTTTGTAGGAAATCAGAGCTGCATTACATGACTCCCAACCTGTATAATTAAACAAAAAATATATATATATGTGCAGATCAGTAAAACCATTACTTTCTATTATTGTTAGATTTTGTGGGTTTTCCAGAGGCACACATAGAGCTAAGTCTTTAACTCTGCCAGAATAAGTCACTAGTTTTGTAATCACTGGAGTCTGAAATGAAGAGTGGTGGTAGCAGCACATTTTCAGTCCTCTTCCTTTCTCTCTCCATAACTTCCCCACTGTTTCAAGCCGAATTGCTTTTTGAATAATCCCATGCCTGATTTCTCATGGCTGTTAGTGAGGGCAGAGCAGAGGGAGGCCAATGGAAAAACACAGAGAGACCCAGGGCTAGTTATCGCGGCGGTAAAGCTGTCCGCGCCACAGCAGCTGATGGGCTCACCACTGTAACCCTCCACCCAAATGAGAGCATCCCATTTGGGGCAGTTCAAAACGGCCGTGTCAGCAGAAGAGTGGGTTTTCAGGGCGATCGGGACCAGAGACGGAGGGAGGAGAGAGAGGAAGAGGGAGGTGTTGCCATAGCGACGGGTCTGACAGGTGCAATAGCCATATTCAGTTTATCGAGATATTTGTATTTTTTTCCTCTCTTGTTGGTGATGTCTTCTTTGTCTTTGAACAGCCTTGAGGAATTCCTGCCTTGAGTGTTTTTACAGCATTGGTACAACTTTTACTGTTCTGAATTGGGACATTATTTATAATTTTTAAATCTATTTTAACCAGTGGTGGAGAAGTACTCAGTTTTGTTAGCCTACTTAAGTAAAAGTATAGATACTAGAGCAAAAAATATACTCAAATAAAAGTAAAAGTATAACATGAAATTAGTGATAAGGAAGTAATACTCAAGTGAAAGTATTAAAGTAAAAATGAAAAAATGTACTTGAAGAATAAAAAATAAAACTAGTTCACACATATTTGGAGGTCTGATAAAGCTTCAAATGTAGTGATTTTGATAAAGATTTGGGCTGAATTTTATTTGGCAGAAATAATTGAATCTATTGTTTTTTCATAGCTGTATTATTTGTTTGTTTGTTTGTTTGTTTGTTTGTTTGTTTGTTTTTCATATTTTTGTTTGCTCAAACTGCAAACCCTCAAACCCTCTGCCCTTTCAGCAGGTCTCTAACTATAATAAAAAATACTTTTACTTTTGAGTCCAGTTAAAAAGGATATGGAGTAGAAAGTACAGATACCTGCTCTCAGATGTAGTGAAATAAAAGTAAAAAGTATCCACTTTAAAGTCTACTTAAGTAATGTACAGTATACAGTACTTTACTGCTTTTATTTCATTGGGTTCCACCACTGACTTTAACATTTAGGAAAAACTCACTGAAACCTTTTTTGTCATATCCAGATGGAGCCAATTGTGCCTGTTTTAATGATATGGGATAAATGTTGACCTTTAACAAACCTATGTCACCTCACCTTCTCTTATGTTGATCAAAGCAAAAAATAAAGTCAGTTTTGAATGTGTCAACAAACATATCTTAATGCAAAAGTGACATAAGATTTATTAGGGTCCACATGAAGGGTCGAACTCGTCCATGAATCAAACCAGCACCATGTTGCTGTGAGTTGAGAGCACTAAACACTGCCACTGTGTGAAAAAGATTGTAGTATAATGCAGTATAATATCTCTGTACTAGTCCCTTTTTGGAGTAAGACTTTCCATATTCAGTGCTTGCTAAATGTACCACTATACCACTAGAAAGCAAAGTCCAAGACAGACTTATCACAGCATATTTCAAACATCATATAGACTCCAACAGTGTGATTATGTGATTATGGAAATATTTGATTTGGAATTGTTTTACGCATTAAAACACACGTGATGATGGATAAGTCTTGCCACAATTTCCACAGTTTAAAACATTATAAAATTACATATGTGGGCCAGTTACATAACTGTCAAGTGATTTACTGTGTTGTACTTGAGGTTAAAAGCCGTTTCCTTCGTGAGTCGGGTAAATAGAGTTTAAATGGGGCTGCAGATGCCACCCACAGACTCGGGAGGTTATCAGCTCTGCAGCACCAGCAGGAGGCACCGAGAGAAGCAGAGGAGGGCTCAGGTGAAAGGGTCTGGATTTATAAAGAGAAGAGAGGGAAGAGAGAGAGGAGAGATAGAGGGAATACAGGAGCTAGTGAGAGAGAGAGATTGGGTGAAGGAGAAAGGAGAAAAATAAGGAAATAAACTAAGTAGAGAGGGGCAAGAGGAGAGAGGGAGAGTGGAAAGAAGAGGGAAGATACCAGAGGACAGCAAGAGGAGGAATATAGGAGAGATGGAGAGAGAAAAGAGGAGAGAAAGGAAGTGTGGGGGAGAGAAAATGAAAGAATGTGATTTAAAGAGAGACAGACAGAGGTGGGAAAGAAAAAAGAGAGAAGGGAAGAAAGAGAGGAGGTAAGGAAGAGAATGGAAAGAAAGAAAGAAAGAAAGAGAGGGATGATACATAGAGGAGAAAAATGAGAGAGAAAGAGGGACAGAGGTTGAAAAGAAAGAAGAGAGGCGAGGGGGAAAGAAGAGCGCAAAGAAAGAAACAGGGGAGGAGAGTGGGTTTAGGGGAGAGAAAGGCTTGGTTTTAAAGAGAAGAGGCAGGAGAGGAAGAGAGAAGGGGTTTATGGAAAAGGGCAGAGGAATGACAGGGGGAAGAGGATAAACCTGGAGGTCAAGTGGAGTGCCACGATGCAGGAAGTGTAATTCTTTGATCTATGCTGCTGTCGCCGCAGGAAACAAGCAGAGACCCTCATTATGACACGTGAGATGAGTACGCAAAAAGTACACTTGAACTAGGCACTCAAATATAACTCTAGTAGATTTACAAGGTATTTCATAAAGCTCATATTTGAATTAATACACTAAAACTCAGTGAATTAAACACAATGAAGAAATCACTATATGTACAGTTTGTCTAAGCTTTTCTAAGTACCGTGATGATAGACAAAAAATAAGGGCGGGTGGGTATTTGTAGTAACAGTTTGCCATAATAAATACAGAAATATAATATATATACTATTATTATCCTATGGAAAATAGAAACAAGACTCAATGAGATTTCAGGTACCTGACTTGATTCGTTGTGTAGTCTTTGATCCGTGTGTCTGTCGCCGGGGGAGACAGAGGGAGAGGACAATGCCCGGTGAGGGTCGGAAAATCACGGTTAATCTGTGTGATTGGAGAGGTGTCCGTTTGATCCCCTCATTACCATTCGCCTCACAGTGGTCTACATTCAAAGAGACATTTTCATCTTTTCAATCAGGAACGCCTTTTTAAAGTTAAGAAA
This sequence comes from Odontamblyopus rebecca, assembly GCA_030686955.1. NCBI lineage: Eukaryota > Metazoa > Chordata > Actinopteri > Gobiiformes > Gobiidae > Odontamblyopus > Odontamblyopus rebecca. Next base: position 17,198,267 of record CM060670.1, on the reverse strand, counting down.
TCATAAAAGAAAAGTATTGGACATGCCCTAAAACTATGAAGTTGTGTGGAGATAAAAGCATGTTAGAATATATCAGTGTTTCAGTTCTGACCTGTGTAGACCGAGAACACCCCGTAAGAACTGTCCGTTTCACCATTTCATTTTCCAGTCCTTTTGCTAGTCCTATTTTATGGTATAAAAGCAGGATGCATAGACTGCCAGCAACCACAAGGGGGCCTCAAAAGCAGAACATCTTTCAATTAGCATTACATTGAAACTTAATTGGATTACTTAAATTCTCTTGCATTAAGAGTAGTTTGAATAGGCTCATTTCTGCAGCAGTACTGGGATAGTCATTTTGCTAATACTACTTATCCAGAAAAATATTACAATATATAGTTTATCTCCATTGAAATACATGTCCAAAACAGCTTTCTAAACCTCTTGTGTATACTCTATTGCAGGGGTGTCCAAACTTTTTTCATCAAGAGCCACATATTAAAACACAGACCAGTGTGAGGGCCGATCGAGGGTCATAGACTGGTGCTCAAAACAGTGAGTAATTCAAATATGTGCATTTACGACAGGTTTGGATGACCCACTAGACCTTTGTTCATGCTTAGACCCTCAAAAGGACACACTACATTTGCTTGATTAAGGTAAACATGCAGTAAAAAGTACTACTTGTGGTAGTATGGTCCAATTCACCTGGAAGACTGAGGGGCAAAACCATTGGTCTGAGGGCCACATTTGGCTCCCGGGCCATAGTTTGGACATGCCTGCTCTATTGGATATTACAGTTACTTATATTTCATTTTTACAACACAATTCAGACGTGTATTTTTGCACCTTTATTTGGAGCATGTTTTTGTGAGGCTTAGACTAACTTTAATGATCCACAAGGGAAATTATTTGGACACAGTAGCTCACACATCACAATACAATATAACAACAAAGAGCAAAAATATAAATGGTAATAATAAATTCAAAATAAGCAGCAAAATAACAAGAGACTGGTGTCAAATAAGGCATACAAATATATCTCAGCTTTTATATTAGGCCTCTTATTTAGTGTTTTGTTAGTATTTCATTTGCTTTTTGTTATAAAGTAATTGTAATGTTGAGCTACTTTGTCAAAGGAATTTCCTTTGTGGATCAATATTTTTGCTTAAGTCTAATGTCCTATACATTTGATAGTCACCATTAAACCCATGGCCTTGTTGGTTGAGGAAATTGATGTTTTATGCATGGAAGTGGGTGACGTCAGGGGTAAGAAATCTCTTTATTATGGTTCCAAAAAGCATCTAGCAAAAACACAAGTGAATAAACCCCATGCGTTCTGAAGTCTATAGTGAATGAGTGATCCACAGTTGTAGTGCATAAGTATGGTTTGGACATGAGCCACATCTGGGCAGCTGTTAGGACCACAGGGTCTCAAAGGTCCGGTTTAAATAGGGCTTTCATGCAACACCCACTTCACATGTACTCAGAGACAAGAGGGGCAAAGACAGGACAAAGGACAACGCAATCACTTTGTTTAAAACCGCTGTGGTGAAGAGTCATGTTGGTTTACACTGTTATGAGAGCAGCTTTTCTTGATGTCAACATAATTTAAATGGATTTTGGTGCCGTTTACAACGTGGCATCAAAGTTTATGTGGAAAGATGACAACAAGTTTAGTCTGTTCTGAGACAAAAGCAAAGGAAAAGAAACATTACAGCAGATCTATAGCATAAGTCTTCTGTAGTCCATAGAAATATTGCAACTACAAGCTATGTTATGATATCATGTTGACTTGACTCACAACAAACTTTTTCAGTCAAATAAATTGTCAATGAGTTTTGGTTGTTTCTATGGTTACTGGTTGCTTTGTATCTTAAAAATATTGCATTTTGTTTACAATTTTCTGTCTTCATTGTAGAATTCATTCATAAAATAAATACCCAAATCTGGAGCTACACAATTACAGATATTGCTGCAAAACATATGGTGTACAGGCTCTTGGCTCTGACTATTTACTGAATGTCTCTCCCTACTCTTCACCCCATTTCAAGGTTACATTTGTTGTCCAATAAAGCCTATGTGCTGTTTTTTGTATTACAATTTACTCAAATCTGACACATCTGAACTTGTTTCTCCTACATGATACAAAATGGTCAAAACTTTTTACATCAAGGAACCGCTGACCTATTCGCACACACACTCATACACCAGTCTACGCAGACACTGGGGGCAAGGTGGGTTAAGGGTCTTGCTGGAGGACAAAGTGACAGCATTCATTAGTGGGAGCTGGAATCGCACTGCCAGCCTGTGGGTGAGTGGATCTGACCGCTCAACCCATGATGTTAATGTTGAGAGCGGGATTCGAATTGGCAACCTTTGGCTCAGTGGATGAACACTGTACCAACTGAACTACTGTCGCCTGTACTATTTTTATTATTTTCTATTTTAATCATTTGCATTCTATTCCAATTCCTGTCACTATATTGTAATCTAGACCTATATCAAGTCTACCTGATGATGGTTATTGACTGTTTGATTTGTATAGACTTATATGGAGCTCTTGTCGAACATTGAAAAAATCTTTCGAAAACTCACAAGTCCATACAAAGAACAGCTGTGTTAGCGCAGCTGTGTGCCTCTGTATCCTTCATATGTGGGAGATGACTTCAGACAGTAATGGCAGACTGTGCGAAGACATCCCAACTTCAAGTACATGAACGACAAGAAGGTGTGACATTAGTAAGAGGAAGCAGAGAGGAAGTGGGGATTGGCTTCATTATGTAACTTTAGACCAGTGTATTATATGGCCGTAGATCTTCCAGGAATTTCTCGCTCCAAAATGGCGTCTTGTTTTTCGGTTTCACAGCTGTCATCCAGTTCGTTCGGCCATGGCACAATCAGGGGGGACATTGTTAAGAGGAGCAGAAGTGAAGCAGAATGCAATACCCCAAGAATGTAAACCATGAGCTCGCTCCTGCCCTCTGAGCTTTGGGGCAATTACCACAGTCACATGTGGGGCATATGCATTCAAACAAGGCGTTTGGGACTAACCTAAAATATATGATTACATGTTAACCGGCTCTAAATATTTTTTTGTTTATTATTGTAGAATAGCTCAAAGGTCCACTGACTTCTTTGGTGGAGTACCGGTATACTAGTATGCCACCTGCTGCCTAAAATGCTTCACAGTATAGCATTAAACCTATATCTCTGTGACTCTTCTTCTCACTGTAAGGTTGTGGCGTCTGCAGTGATGCAGTCACTGTATTGGACTGTTGGGGTGAATAAGGAGCTGAGTTGAAAGGCAAAGCTCTTGATTTACCGTTTAGTCTCGGTTCCTCACCTATCATCATGAGCTTTGAGCAATGACTGAAAGGACAAGATCGCTGATACAAGAAATCTGTTTCTTCGCTTGGGTGGCTAGACATACCCTCAGAGATAGGATGAGGAGCAGCTGAAGTGGCTCGGACATCTATTTCCCTCGGGAGGTGTTCATGTCCCCAAGCCCCAGGGGAGAATCAATACACACTGGAGGGACTGTGTTTCTCGACTGGCCTGGGACCACCTCAGGATCCCCCGGGAAAAGGAGTAGATAGTGTGAGAGGAGTGGGAAGTCTGTCCATCCCTTCTTAGATAAAGTGGAAGAAAATGGATGGATAGATAGATGGATTTTTCTTTTTTATAAATGTAATATGAATATGTTTAATGTCCTGCTGTGGATCATACCTGGAAGTAACATTTCCATGAAAATAAGCAGGTAGCAGAAAAAGAAAAAGTTCCTAATGGTTGAAACCTGAAAAGTAGGATATTTTGTATGTGGTTTAATGAACCGCAAAGTCAATTATAATCAATCACTCGTGTAATGCAGTAATATGGAGACCTATATTCCTGTTCATGAATCCCCTATCCACCTATTAAATGAAGCTCGTCCCTGCCAGTGAGTCATCTTTAGACTCCTATTACACTTCACGTGTGCAATATTCTCATCAGTTATTTGCAGAGAGTAAAGTGCTTGCTAAATCATAAAAATCTTGCTGGAAAAGCACAATAGAGACCCTTTTAAGTTTTGCAGCTGCACCTTCATTGACTTTTCCCTCTGATGCTGCAATGGAACAACTTTTCATGGCCTAAATGTGAAAACCATACTCAAGTGTGAACAAACTGCAGCCGTTTGTCTTGTCATTAATTTCTCCATTGACAGTGAGAGCAAAGCTATATTTTAAGCTACAGTCATGCAATAGCCATCAGAGAGCACATTTGACTGAAGTTAAAGCCAGAAGCCACTCAACAGCCTGCGATAATGCCCCTCTGTGCTTTATTTCACCACTGTGTAGGTCTAAAAGCACAATTTATCTAACTGATTTGCTATTTGTTAAAGCCATAGCCACGTGCCAGGATGAAGGATTTTCTTATACTGTGAATAAACACACAGCAGTAATTGATTTCAGACATCCATTAAACTAAAAGCTTGAAAAAGGATTTGTTTTGGTTTAATAAAATATTCTTTCCTCTGATCATTTATGTATTCACACAGATTCTGTTGTTGTTATGAAAAGTCTATTACTTCTTGGTAGTGGATTCCCATTAGCTAAATGGGAGTTTAAACTGACCAACTCTGTCTTGTAAGGATGAGTCTAAAATACCTGTTAATGACCCATTTGTTTCTTGGAGTCACTTGTAGATTCATTCAAGGCAATTTAATAGTAACATTTAGGTTTTTCCATTTTAACACCCCCAAAGTGTCGCATAACCCCACCAATGTGTTTCTGAATAATTAAAAAATACCCCTGTTGCCATTGTCTATTGTAAATACTGTAAAATGCTGTACTGTTATGAATCAATAAGCCATATTGTGTGTGAGTTTATATCAGAATAGAGTAAATATCTGAAGCCTTGTTTGATTCACCGTGACATTATGTAGATCTGCTGTGAGAAAGTGATTGATCGACTCTGCGTTTTCCAAATGGATGTGGCCCTTTTTGAATGTCAAATATTGGCAGATTTCACGGATAACTTTAGACCTCGAGCTGCAACGTCATGGTCCAATTTATCCGTCTAAATGAATATGGATCTGAAAAATTCTTCCACTGTAAAATTACGGGGGGAAAAAACAGAAAAAGCTGAAAAGTGTTCAAATCAGGTTACTGATCAATGGTCAATTCAGTTAATAATGGTTCAGATTAGGATGGCTAGAAATTAGGATGGAGTCTTTTTAATTTGGGAGGTCTTCCTGGACTAGAAGTCACATGTCATTGGTGCATTATTAGGTAACTTTTCTGGTGGAAGCATCGCCACCTTCTTGCCTCCATGTGGATGTTATGGCCTATAATGCTTCACACTATGGCATTAAATGTATATATCTCCATGTGCTATAGCTGAGTGACCACAATAACCATCTTGAGTTTGTTAGAATCATAAAACACTGTCAAAATGCATTGTTTTAGTCTCGACTGGGGCTCTAAACCTTTGAGAGATGGGACCCGTACATGGCATTAACTCCTCATTTGCCTCATTAAAATACACTGGAGTGACAGCCATTTTGGAAACAAATACAAATTCTTTGATTGCATCACTTGGTATGGGTCTATACTGGGACATGTGGGAAAGTGGCCCTCCGACTTCCCTCTTTACTTTTGGGGTTATCTCATATGTGCTGCATAGACCGGACCCCCCAGATGTCTCATTAGCTATATCATTAGCGGGGCAGCTGTAGGGGTGCGGACAGCTGACGGGACAGGGGAGAGGATTAGATCAGGACTGAGAGATATATTCAGACCTGGAGTCCTGGGTTTTGGGGTCTCAGATGGAGGGTCCCACGCGAGGAGAGCACTCAGAGGCCACTTAAAACCTGCCCCTCTGCCATTTCTGCACAGTTTAACAGGGCTCAATGTTACGTACACATATTTGGTTTCAGGGGAATATCTGTTGATGTAAAGACTGGAGAGGATGGAATGACAAACCATAAAGCAGGATTATTGGAGACGTGTTTAAAGCTGGATCTCCGGGAAGACACTGCCAAATTGTATCTCCAGAACAACAAGGGCCATGTGAATTATTTCTGAATTAATTATTATTTCTGAAACTGATACAGATAAAAGTGGTCAACAGGGGGCAGTACTGTATTGCTTTATATATTTTATGATAACCAATAAACCATGTTAGAGGCTTTGTGCTAGTTCCCAGTTTGTGCATTTGGACCTTGCTTAATTATAAAAACAACTTGCAGTGTTTTTGACACAAATTTCTTTTTGTCACTATCCAAAGATATAGATGACCTTAAAGGACCTGTACCTGATTTTGGACCATGAATCAGGAACTTTATTTTTTATTAGCCCCACCCACTTTCTACCACTCTCATATTGCCTAGAAACAACTGTCTAATATAGTTGTTTTCATGTGGTTCTCACCTATCTCTGCCTACTTTGTGCTTTTTTGTCTCTCTTGATAATACATGACAGAGAATCAACTGTCTGGGATAGTGTCAGTCAGTTGATTTCCCATGATCCTTTGTGCACAGTGTCCCTGAATGAAACTGGTGTCCCTGCCAGTAGCTTCTCTTTTAGTTATTACTTTATAAAATACTTTTAACAATCACATAGTTTATTATTTTGAGGCTCATTTTAATTGATCAGAACTAGAAAAAATTAAAGTCCAGTACAGGGCCTCATTGCACCAATATGCATGATTTTTACCTGCATTTTTCTTCTTACAGTATTGTCAAAATATACTTGAGTCCTTCCAATATTCAAGTCCGACGTATGTAGTATAATATTCTCTCACACCCCCCTACCACTGTCCTGGGACCTCCACACATCTCTGCTCTGTTTATCACATTCACACATTGGGAAACCACAGTTTTGTTCTTTTGTTTCCAAACTGTCACTAAACCATTTCTATCTGAATCTTCTTCCTATTTTGTTTATCGTCCGCTCCAAAAAATGCTACTATTCTTGTCCCACATGCTTCCCACCACCATTTTTTCCAAGTGTCGTCTGCTTCAAGATGAGATGGAGGATTCTTCAGCCCTTGAGACTTTAGCGTGCTGTTGTGAAGAAAACAAAATGCAGGCTGCGGTCTGAAATGGTTTGCCACTTATTCTCTGGGCCCAGGGGGAGGCTGCTCAGACTCTGGTAATGGCAGCAGCAGAATCACATGGGCCCTCAGCTGTTTGAGTGTGAGGGATATGAAGACGACCAGCACAAAATCACACAAAAGTGGTGACAGGAAGCTACAATAATGTGCCATGTAGCTAGTTTTAAACAATTTTGTTTAAGTAATTGTTAATTGTTTATTATACACCCACTCCTCTGTACTTACTTCATTCTCCAATTTTATTTTCTTAATTGATGATACGTGCATAATTTGCTAGTGTTGTGCAGTAATTTTGATACAAATGAAATGAAAAATCTGCTACTTGCTAGAGTGATCTGCAACTATCCATCAGAGATGCCAACTGACTGTTGTGATGATATTTATGGAGACGTCAGCTCCCATTGGACAGCACATTTTTCTAATGAGAACATCAACAGACTTGTTTCTTTTATTAATATTATATTAATATATTGCAATATTAATATTGCAATATAAAATGAGCCACTTGTGACATAATGACTGATAATAGCTATGCGGATGAGTGGGGGAACATATTCACTTGATTTAAACTTTCTTTTTCTTTTGCTATGGGCCTGAGCTGGATGACTAAGGGGTAACACAAACTACAGAGCAGAAACTATGTTAGTCTCCCTAGCCATATGAGAAATTAAATTAAAATTTATACATGTCAAGATGTTTGTAGAGCGACAATGGTGCAATGAAAAAATTCTAATTCACATTTCATATTATGCTCTTATCTTTTTGAGCTTCTATCATGCTATAATGTTTACCTTTATAAATATCTGAAATATTTTATTCTTGCGCCCATGCATTACAATGAGGCAAAGGTTTCTGAAAAGACACTACAAAACAACTAACTGTTAGTGCCATGTTGCAAATAGCCATGCTTGAATGACTGATATATTAATCCTCTTCTGAAGTAGGTAGAGGAGGTATTTATTTGATAACAGTCTCTTGTTATTTTTGCTACTTATTTTTTTATTTTATTGCCATTTTATATGTTTTACTCCTTGTTATTATATTATATTGAGGTGTGTGAGCTACTAAATATTTTCCCTTGTGGATCAATAAAGTTAAGTCTAGGTTAAGTCTAAGTATGATTATGCCTACCCTTGAATCTCTCAGCATACGAATGAGTTTGCATAGGTCTGATGTACTTACTGGTTGTACCTTTGGCTCCATAAACTTGTGCTGTCTCAACCCTTTTCACTTCACACTGCTCTGTGTGTGTGTGTGTGTGTGTGTGTGTGTGTGTGTGTGCGTTTTGGTGTGTGGTTAGTTTGGATGCTGATAGATGAGCTACAGGTCACCCACTGCACTGCGGATACAACACCATTTATTTTCATTAGAGGAGCGGGGACAGCTCAGCGGACAGAGAGGAAGAGGGGGGCGCATAGTATGGGCACCTGAATATACGTCATGAGGAGATGGAGCCAAAATACTACACCTGCTGCTACTGGTACAAGAGCTTTTGTGGAAGATCTGTCTGCAGAGGTAATGCATTTTGGACATAAATTTGTCCTTGTCCATCATCATCCATATCATCATCATCATCATCATCACCATCATCATCATCATCAAACTTTTATTAAAGACTCTTGGTCCAGAGTTTAAAAAGATAGAATGAACAAATACACACCCCAAATCACAATATTCACAACAAACTGTGCCTCCACAGTTCGGACTGACTTTGCCATTTGTTATCTCATGATAACGCTGTTCTCACAGTCATTAAGGCGACAGATGAATCTGTGCATTAAACAGTGCATATTTGCATGAAAAGTTCTGATGCCTGCCGACACAAACAAGCACTTGCACTTTCTTATCTCGGCTTTTTCAACAAAATCCTTAGGCAGTCATTATACGCCACATTGAGCTTGTCTATGCTCCCCTTTTTGTAGTTTGACCACAGATGTGCCTTATAAAATGCAGTACAGTACATTTTAAAAAGCTTCTTTACTGTACATGAGCATGTTTGCCTGAGCATACATCATGCAGCATTTTCTGTAGATCTCCTCGTCTGACAGATCATCTGTGATAAAATGACCCAAATATTTATATTTGTTACACACAGTCAGAGCATTACCGCACAATACAAACTGAGGAAACTTTACATACTTATCCTACTTAGTTCTGCCGACCATTATTATACTTTTACTGGCATTATCTTTAATATCAAATGTCGCCCCATACTTGGAACATACATTCAGTAGTTCCTTTAGACCTGCACTGCTCGGGCTGAACACAAGATCATCTGCAGACATCAGATGGTTCACGTGGGTCGACCCAATCATATTACATTAGTTGTGGAGTTGAATTGACTTTGTCCATAAGGGATACAACCTGTAGTGGCCCATTAGTCAGGTCAGATATTGAGGCATACACTAAAACAGGGGCCCCGCAATCACCGGGCCCCAGAGGAAAATGTACTGAATTTTTGTTTTGTTTTTTGAATTGATATGTCCCTGCAGTTTACTGTCCCTTGGTAAAAACGTATAGGATTAGGGTTGTACATAATTTGCACTGTTGATAGACCACCAAGAGACCACTGCACTAAAAGACAATCCTCACATTCATTATATTCATTATGAGTTACCATATTCGGCACTGGTTAATTGTAAAATATTTTCTTACAGTATTTTAAGATTTGAAGACTATTTGTCACTGCCCAAGATCACTGATGAAGTCTAAGCTAACACACTGGACATACATGGTTGATGTAAATAGACTACTATTTTTTGACCATTGTAAAAGAGAGAACCACATTATGGATTAGGGACAGAGCAAACCTCATTGTTACAGAGGACAGCAAACATTGTCACTGCATTAAGGCAGCAGGTGAAAGATGGAAACATGCCCACGGGGCAATAAACCAGGACAAGGGGGCTTTTTTACTTTTGCACACCTGGGATACTGTCCTGAAGAAGTAAGATGCAGATGGCGCTGTTGTCCTGCCTACACTGGTAAGGAGACGTCACCAAAACCTGTTTAAATTAGCTGTAAAAACTGTAAAAAACTGTCTGGTATAAAAACAAATAATTAATTTTTTGTGAGATTTTCTTTGGTTTAGAATATGTGATTATATAACTGACCCAGACTTGACTCCTGGGCCTGACCGTTGACTGAATTTCTTCAACAAAGCACACAAAATCTTTCAATTGAAAAATAACTAACTAAATAAGATAATGTAATCAAACAGTGTTGTTTTCTCTAAAAATACAAAATGTTTGGGTTCACCACTGCTACATGACACCAATTCCTCGTCAGATGTGCTCTCATAAATTACACTGCATTGATACTCCTTTCTGTGTTATAGCCTGAATTCAGCTTCTGCGCTGTATTTTCCGTGAATTACAAAATCCCATATTGTTCATTCATCTCAGAGGCAGAAAACTTTTGGTAATGAAGTCCACTGGCTCCAGGCTCAGTGTTATTACAGTCAGGGTCTGCAGCTCTGGGAGAGGCATGAATTGGTTCATTTGCTGCTTGTATCAGAGCTGCTACCTGCTGGGCCCTTGAAATTACCCATCAGTGGAGCAGCGAGGGCTGGCCATGCAAAAACAAACAAAACATCAAGAAAGAAATCAAAGAACGTCAAATGGGAGACAGCGGAAGTAATAAGAATGTAAGAAAAAGTAAGATGCTGCAGGATATCTCATTTCTGACGGCAGGATCACAGAAATATATTGTATGCTGTTTTCTGTGAGGTGCTCAAAGGGGTACACAAATAACAGAGAAAAAAGATCATACATATTCATACATACAATAAATAAAAGAAAATGTGTTTTGGGTATTAAATTGCAAGATAATATGACAACCTGAGATTACTTTATTATTTCGTTATAGTCTCTTGTGACAATTCCAGTAAAGGGCCTTTGGTGGTGTCCAGCCTGGACAAATTCACAATCTGCTACTGCCATCTAGTGGACACAATGTGAATGGCTCCAAAATACACTGCTTTATGGTTAGGTTTTAGATTTATTTCAGAAGATTTACAAAAACTCACATAAGAATAATTAACTTTATTGCATGTAGTTGTCGTGTTATTACAGAAGGTACAAAATAAAAGATTTAAGGGTCTGAAGCTGACTGCTCTAATTCAAATTGCATGTCAATGAATTTTTATTTTTATTTCATTTTTTTTTTAATGAAAGCATAAATTGGCATACAAGTACATGCGTAGGTCCAAACATGACTAAGTTAAGGCCAACACCAAAAAAGTCAACTGAAAATGACTGAAACTCAATATCTGACCAAATTGTAAATTATTAAGTTTACATAGGTTTCACTGAATTGACTAGGGAAGGTGCAGGTCTATCTATAAGTGCATTAGGCTGTTGAAGTGGCAAATACATGACAAATGCAAATTAAAAGTGTATGGTATTTGAGCATGAAGCACCAAAAATGTTAACTGCTTTGAGTTGAGGAAAAATCTAGTTATAATAAGTAAGATAAAATAATTTTTATGTAGCACCTGTGTAAAGTGAGAAATATTACACGCTGAATGCCCTTGATTTTATTGTGCATTTGTGTTGTTATGAAATCATTTCTGTATGAAGCACCAGTTAAGATGTGGATATAAACATTTGGTGTCTTTAGTTGGAGTTCTGTAAAACAATGTAAACATGTGAGTGTACCATGTATCGTTTACATCAGAAAAGAGAAGTTGCGCTATGTCTCTTGTTGTTGGAAGTTCAGTTGAATATGAATAGTCAAAAACAAGCTTTAAATGTCCAGGGTGGTATATAAATAAAGAAAAGTTAGGTACTGCTAGCAGACAAGACCAAGACTGTCAATTTGAAGACTGTTTTAAGAGCTACTGTACAATGACAAGGTACAACAGATTACAATATTAATGCACATAAGCTCTAGCAGTATGCAAATGTACAATGAGTTGCCTGTTTTTCTCATATAATTTAAAGGTGCTCTTTACTACTTTACAAGAATCCTGGCTGTGAGCGGGGTTGTTTCTCCGTAGATCTGACGTGTAACTTCGTCTGGTTTGGTCTCCATAAAGATAGAAAGGTGTAATACCATACTGAAACATTACAGACAAAGCAATAACATCTTCATGGCAAAAAGCATTTGGACCCCACTCCAGAACAGTTACACAATGCACCTTTAAACCGTAGCTCTTTGTGTTGTTAGATAACAGTATAAAGTCCTAATTTTCACGTGCAGAGCTGGATAAGATGGGGTTCAGATATACAACATTACTTTATAAAATCTATAATTTGTACAATTTCACTGTATTGACTTACATGATTATAATAATAATGATGTAACTTTACAACTTTTCAATGATATCCTTTAAAACTGTGTTCATATGGATGGACTGGCAATGAAGAGGGATTTTGTTGCCTGCTTTCAGGAGCCTGAAAAGACTGAAAGGTGTTGGGGCGTTGGATAGGGGATGACTGTAGACCATAGACTGTATAAAGAAGAGGACTAAGGGCATGATTCTAGCAGTGATAAGAGAAAATTTGGAATAGTGAAAAAAATCGAAATAAAAACACCAGGATCATGTAGAGCGGGTTAATATGAACATTTTAAGACCAAATGATGAGGCTTATTGCAGTTACAGAGAGGGATGACAATTTTTCAACATAAAGTCAATGGAGTTGAAAGCGTCCCTATGAACACTTAGGAACGCAGCAGCTAGCAGGTAAGCTATGTCCAGTTATACAGTCCAAGTCATACAATTCATAATGGCATAAAAAGGTGCAGGAATAGCTATTAATGACTGAAAATATCTGAATTAATTGTTAAGCTTTTAACTAAATAATAATAACATCAGACCCAAATCCTTAAATGTCAGTGAATAAATTACAAGATGTTCTTTAAATGTACATTCCCATTTGCACAAGCTTCCTCATTACTGCATTAAAATGTACTGGTGAAGGAAACAATCAAAAGAAGCAATGACTTAAATAAAAACACAGGGGCAAAAACACAAAAAATTTAGGAGCTCACAATTTATTCAAGATGATTAAATTTTTACATTAACTTGTGAATAAATGAGTACCAAAATGAAAAGCTTAAATCAATATTTTTGATTTAATAAATAAAAAATAAATAGTATCTTTTGTTATAGGACTCATTGTTAGCTAGAGATGAAATTTCAGGAAACTCATCATTTGTTTCGTGATAAACCTAAATTCCAGTTTGACTTATGGTTGCTGCATTGGCATCCATGAATGCTTAAAGGTGCACTGTGCAACTTTTCTGCCACAAACTTGTTTCTATGGAGATATTTTTACTTTGCCTGAAAAGTTTCACAGGATGGCATTAAATTTAAATGTTGCATTTTATTACAGGTGTTTTACTGCTCAAACCCCGTATGAAAACCACGTGTACAGTGAGTGAGCTCACCACAGATCTGACCTGTAACTTGGCCTAGATAGAAGTAGGTAAGTTTACTGCCATCTTCTGGGACATTCTTGACAAAGCAGTAACATCTCCATGGAGACAGGTAGCGGACCTTGCACCAGAAAGTTACACAGTTCACCTATAGCTGGTGATTCTACATATTCTCTCCCACAATTTCAGCTGCCTATTCTCCACCGTGGACTCTGCCGCATGTCACTGAGAGACACATATCCATATTATTTACTCCCTTTAAACCACTTTAACTCAGTACAATATATAGATTAATCAACGTGCTTTATAGAAGGCAATGGGAGCCTGATGTCCATATATGTGCCTAGCTACTTGTGCCACCCTCAGTCATTCAAGCTGCATCCCCAAATTATTGCATAGAATAGTTGTTCATCTTTCTTAATTAAGCTGAATTGGAATATTTCAGGAGGACAGTTTGACTTTTGATTGAAACCGGTAACACTTTGATACCTCAGCTTTGAATTGAACTACCTTATGAGGTAGGAGTAAGTTTGTTTAATAGGTTATGACAATAATTCTTCAGTCATATCAAAGTCTGCTAAATGCATCTCTCCCTTGTAAAAAACAGCTGGCCAATAAAAATGAATTACTTGGTTTTCAATAAATTTTTTTGCCAAGAAAAGAAAGTATTGATTACACATACGCTTTGGTAAATCTGATGCTGCTTTCAATTGTAAAAAATACACTGAAAGCAACAACAGTACTGACTTAACACTATCCAAAAAATGTATTTCCTAGTAAATATTTATATTATACATAAGTTTAATTATGTTTTAATCCTAAATTAATGTAAAAGAAAGATCACATCTATGTATGACCTTTTCTTCACTACTTGTTCTCTGTGCTAATATAACACACACACATTCAAAAGTCGAGATTTTCAGGCTACAACAAAGTAAAAAAAAAGTATAAAGATTAAACCTGAGGAGTACATCTCAGCCACACATTCGTCCATCACTACAGTGCAAAATTAAATACAGCTTTGGGACTAAATCTAACTCAGACCTCATCAAAAATATTTACTGTATAACTGAATAGTGAGAGTCCAGAAAAGGCCACTTTGTATATTCTGTTTTAAATGTGCGCAAAACAATTAGCAAAACGAAATAGAAAACTTATAACAGCTTTGGGATGTGGATTTGAAATGATAGTGAATTTATTTTTGATATTTAATTCTTAACTATTCTTCAGTGCAAATTTGGCATTTCATAGAGGCCATACAGAAAACACTTACCTATTAGAAAGCAAAGTTACACAAAATGCATAGCAGATTTAAGTTAGTTTTAGCGCGCGTCTTGGACAGTGCATCCATACACACCGTCAAGAAGCTTAGGTAGAAAATCTGAATATTTAAATACAAAACTATATTTTGTAAGTTCAATGGTATATTTTAATGGGGCAGTATGTCATGCATTTGTTTGTTTGTGGATTTGTTTTTACGCTTTGTTGTTTTTCAGATAGAATTTTAACAGTGCATTTTTATCATACAACAGCAGTCATAGTTACTGCAGACATTTCACGCCTCTCCTTAACTGTTTATGCTTATCTATGTATGGCCATGGTCATTTACTATTGATTTACTACTATTATTAACAATCTGACACACAAGAATCCTCTGAACACTGATTGTTGGGGACTGAGGGTAACTATTATATTAGTACAGCAAACGCAGAACAATGACTTCTATTTAACAGCCACCATTTCTTCTACTCCTGTCTCTGTAAAAATACTCCACTCTCAACAGAAAACATTTAAAAACCAAACCAAAATGGATGACGTGGAATGGCAGAGGGAAAAAGATGACGATGGTTTGACGGTTTGTGCAAAATCCAGAAATGATTTGCTCATTTCTTTGACAACATAAATGGAGGACGTGTCACTTCAAGCAAATATTTTCTCTGTCAATATATATATTCTATATTTTCTCAAAACATATTCTCAATAACTTCTCTCTCAAGTCTTTGTGTTCCCTGCCTTCATAAATAATCAGTGAAATTATACAAAATATCAACATATGATACAGTTTCAGTTTAAAGTAGCTATCACATACATGGCGTTTTTATTATTTGTTAATTCATTTTTCTGTGCGTTTCAAAGTCAATGAGTGGGTTATATTTGTCGTGAAGGAGGTACCTCACTCCACTTTCTGTTAAAGTGACACTAGAGATGCCCAGTCTTTGCACGCTGAGGTCAGAGTTCATCAGACGTTCCTGTTGACTGCCTGCTCCTTCTCCATCTCTTTCTCCATCTTGTCTTTGGCCTTCTCCTTCTCCATCAGTTTCTCCTCCTTCTGTAGCATCGCCATGATGTCGGTCACCTGGGACGTGGAGATGTCGATGTCCTCTTTGTCAATCAGCTCCACCACCTGGACACAAAACAGGGGAGTAATCACTATTTTATTTAATGTCTATAACCACATATGAAAAGCATGCGAAGCAAGTCCAAATATCACGCACTTCAGAAATAAATAAAACATGGACAACTACGAGAAGGAGGAATCAAACTAACTATGGATGTATTCGCTAATGTCACATACATGAATGCCACCATTTGTAGATATGGAAAGGGAACTCATAAAAAGATAGTTTCAGTAATTTACTTCAACTTAATCTTTTTGAATATGTGTAAAAAATATTATAAAAAGAGTTTTGATTTTGATCATTTATAACACAAAAAGTACAAAAATATAAGACCTTATACAGCTGTGCAATTGGCAAGATTATTATCCCCCCCCCCCTCATTTATGTTCGAACTGGGTGCATTAAACTGCGCCCACAGACTAAATTGCTTGAACATGCCATACCTTGATAACATCATCTATGTCAATCTTGCCGTCCTTGTTGTCGTCCAGTGCGTCGGCGATGCTCTGAAGTTTGTGTTCGGGGATGTTTTGAATCTGCCTCATGACTCCAATCAGCTCGTCGATGCTCACCAGATTCTCCCTGAAGGCGCAGAACAGACTGCATACAGGAGACGTAGACAGCACAGACATGGGGTAAACAGGTGGTGGAGAGTTAGAGGCAATATTAAACAAAACATGACGCTTCCCAGATCACACCAATTCAGCTACAGTAGATGGCTAGACTCAGTAAAGCTTTTTGGTTAAATTATATTGCTATTACTGAAATGCATTTTGGCCAGATAAAGCATTGGCCAAGATTATTTTTTACTGGAATGGCTACAGTTTTGTACAACTATACTCTAATGTATGCTTTTTTGTCTGTTGATGTAATTCTAGCTACAGCCACAAGGGATCAGTAAAGGTACAGGTCAGTTGATTTTGTAAGGATTTAGATTCTCAATGTGTACTTTTTATACATCTGTGTCTTCCTACACTTTGTGCACAGCAATAATGTTTTGATCTTGGGCAATTTAAGCATGCAAAAGGAAATTCAAGGCACAAGGCAATTCTGTAAAACTGTTGGGAGATTTTGCAGATCCAAAAGATTGGCCAAATGTGTAGAAATAGTTACATTAGATTCAAGTCACCCTTGTGAAGATGTTAATTGGTGAAGATTATCTCTACACAGAGGGTCAATCCAACATCTAGTGATCTTTCCAACCATTAACCAGTCCCAATAACACCAAGTGCTTAGTAAACTACAAAACATAAGTCTAAAGATGAATGATGTGAACAGAGGGATGCAGTGTTAGTATTAAACAGGCAAAGAGCGGTAACCACGGTGATCTTACCTGGCAGCATCACTATATTTAGTAACGAACAATCTGGAAAAT
Organism: Odontamblyopus rebecca; assembly: GCA_030686955.1. Classification (NCBI taxonomy): domain Eukaryota; kingdom Metazoa; phylum Chordata; class Actinopteri; order Gobiiformes; family Gobiidae; genus Odontamblyopus; species Odontamblyopus rebecca. Next base: position 17,181,038 of record CM060670.1, on the reverse strand, counting down.
TGTAATAGTTTTTGTCATTTATCTGGGAAACCTTTAGTTTCAGTATCTCCACCACCATTTTACATAGATAAAAGTACTGATGGTAAATGAAGATTGAGTAGTAACTTAATAAAATCAAAATAGATATATAAAAAAATGGTTCACATAAAATTCTAAGTTACATAAATATGTGTTTTGTTTGAGAATGAAAATAAATAAATAAAGGAAAATCATTGTAATAATATAAAATTATGTATATAAAATAATTTATTCTATAAAATACATGTAAACAATGATGCACCAACTAATCAGGAACAACATTCTGACCACTTTTATATCCCAAACCAAACAAATCAGCATCTAGTTTCAATAGTTTTTCACAATCCATGCTCTACAGTTGGTGTTGCAAGAGCTAATCCATAGTGCATCAACTGTCGCCACTTTCTATGACTAATGCAAAAATGAGTTACAACTTTTTGCTTTCAAGATGCTCTGATTTAGTGTTCCAGCAATCACAATTTAAATGTTGTCAACCTCACTCTAAACTCTTTCTCCTGCTTCTCACACGTCAAGTTTAATATTAAGTTTAATAATAATAATAATAAAATTGAAGTATTCTTCACTCTACTCATCAGTGGTCATAACATAAGTCCTGATTAATTTGGTGCTTAATTGTAGATCTCATTATGTGTTTTTTCGATGTGGTGGTCTTACCCGACTGGGGGGGCAGAGCCTGTGTCCATCTGTCCATCCAGAATGACCTTATCTTTCTCAAGTTCTCCGATGATTTTGTCGATTCGTCCGATCATTCGGTTCACTCTCTTTGACAGACGCTGACTGGCCTTAGACTCCTCGACAGCCTTCTCCTGTCCCGACTTGGAGAGCTCCTTCTTTATCTCCTCCAGGTCCTACGAGAAAACATAACTTTAACATGAGGCTTAAGTTTCTAAGGGGAAATGTGTTTGCTGTTACCAAGTTGTTCTTATTTGTATTTGAATGTCAGTCCCACCATTTTATTTTGACTGAAAATGTGAGGTTTTGACCTTTTTAGACATAAGGCAACTGGTTATTTTAATTGATTTGTATGAAATCTAGTAGTTTCATAGAGCAGTTGCAATTCTCTTATTACGGTATTATATCATTGTTTAAAAAACTATAGGGGCCTTCCATAGTCAAATTTTTGTCTAAAAACAAGAGTAAACTTTACGCTTATAGAATTGTCATATATAGACGTAACAGTCCTTTTTTCTCCATGAATTGTATTAAATAAAATTATTCAAATATGGACCTCTTGTGCCACCAGTCTCAGTACAAACCTGTGCGAAACACTGATAACACTATTGTCCTTACATAATACAATATCACTCACCTCGTTGTATTCTTGAACATCATCCTTCAGTTCCTCCAGCTCTTCTTTCTCCAGAGTCAACAGACGCTTCTGCTCCTTCAGTTTTGTACAAGCGTCGCTCAAAAGGTCAATCTCTTCTTTGGTGATTTCCTCATCCTACAATAACAACATTCAGCATTCATATACACAATTTGGTACCAAACCGCAACACAGGCACACTGGAACACATCACAACATTTATGGAGTCTCAAAACCTATAACTTTGAGAGGGAAAGGCTGACTCAAAGGAACCATGAGGTAAGAAAATATCAGTATAATGTGAGTTTGATAGTATGTGCAAATAATCCAGAATTTGTCATTAACATACTCTACTACTTTGGTTAAACAAAGCAGACTTCTTATGTAGGAAGCCAGTACACAGTGTCTCTGTGTAAATCCTACTTTATTGCTCTGGTCTGTTTTTCATCCAATATGAGAACATACAAACACAGACTTAAAGCATTTCATGACCTGCTTGAATCTGGTCAGCATCAACTGTCACATCATTACACTAATAAAACTTTATTTTGTTCCCTTCCATTTAGAGACGTCTTAGGTTTTACTAAGCCCTAGTCTATGATGAAATTTCAGAGTAAACAATAGGCTGGATTAGATGCAGGGGCTGTTAGGGCCACTTGTGGGGGAGTTTTGGGGATAGGCCAGGGAGATTTTGTACACGGGGGAAAAGCAGTGGTTTGGAGGAGGGGGGCAGGTTTATTTCTGACCTGGAAGTGAAGGCGAAAAGAATGCCACTGCTCATACTGTAATGCCATTAGAAGAAAATTCAAATGGTTATGGTCTTTGTGTGCTAAGAAATTTACATGTTAGTTAGATGAAAACAGAAGAGATTGTTAACAATTCGCAAATTCGCTTCACATTATGCCTTAGTATAGAAATCAAAAGTACATCAGCCTAAAAAAATTAATCCAAGATAATAATAGAGCACAAAAGTAAATTTAAGCCTCTAGAATATAAAATTAATTACCTTCAGTCCTTCTACAACAGGAGCAGTGTCTCTCAGGACATCTGAATGAGCAGAAACTTCCACACTGGACATAATTTGATTTTCTTCAAGCACGAGTTGATCCTACCATAAAAACACAAAACCATATCATCAGGATTTTCCAAAATCCAACCATCTTCTGTACATGTATGTGCCATTATTGTCTCCTTTTCCATGAATTCATAAACTGGAGATCTGACAAATATAATAGATGTTAGAAAATAACCTGTCTATCCGGGGGGTCAGTGTGGACGTGGTGGAGGAGTACAAGCACCTGGGGGTGTACTTGGACAATAAACTGGACTGGAGCAGGAACGTGGACGCGGTTTACAAGAAGGGCCAGAGCCGCCTCTATTTCCTGAGGAGGCTGAGGTCCTTTGACATCTGCAGGACAATGCTCAGGATGTTCTACGAGTCTATGGTGGCCAGTGCCATCATGTACGCTGTAGTCTGCTGGGGCAGCAGTCTGCGTGTGAGGGACACTAATAGACTCGAGAAGATCATTAGGAAGGCTGGACATGTTGTGGGGGAGGAGCTGGACTCTCTGGCGGTGGTGTTGGACAGGAGAATGCTGGACAAAATCTGGACTATCCTGGACTCTCCCTCCCACCCCCTCCACAAGGTGCTGGCCAATCAGAGGAGCTCTTTCAGCCATAGACTGCGGCTGCCGCGCTGCTCCACTGAGAGACACAGGAAATCTTTCCTGCCTGTCGCCATCAAACTGTTGAACGCTGCACTTTAACTCACAACTACTCAATCCTTTTCATCCTATTCCCTGCTCACACATGTATATAGTCATAAAGATGTCAATGATGTAAATAATTTCCCAGAGAGAGCTATTTTATCTTTTATCTTATTGTATTTAGCTTATTTTGTAACTTGTTTGATGTACATGCTCTTGGTCGGTTGCATCTGTAACAAAGAAAATTTCCCCTCGGGGATGAATAAAAGTAATTCTGATTCTGATTCTGATTCTGTGAATAGTCAAATCCCATTATTCCTCTGTAATATTCCTGTTACCTTTGCCGCCTTCTCGGCAGCATCAGCGATTCGTTCCATCTCCCGGTCCTTGCTGTCCTGAAGAATGGCGGCCTCCTCTGTCAGGGTGGTCTCCACTTTGGTTTTATTGTCCACTTTAGAAAGCTCCATCTCTGCCGCCATTAGCTGTGCCTCCTTTGTCTGAGAATACAATGATGAAGAAGACTAGTCATTTTCTGTTATGCCTATTCTTAATGACAGGTAGCAGTAAGGTAGTCTTGGATTAATTTAATTGGAATATTCTTTTTTTTTATGTCTATGTTTTGTCCATGTTTAGCCCTGGATGGAGCCATTTTTCACAGTGCTAATGTTTTCATTATTTAGTCTGGGATCAATCCAAAGTATAACTCAACTCTACACAGTGTAGAGGTCTAATAAATTTGAGATTCTGAACAGATTGTGTCATGACTTGCAACCTATAGTAAGGCTTTTCTCTGTAGACACTTTTAGACTCAAGTTAATGCCTCAAATAATAATTTAAAGGCCAGTACATATATAGTTAAACATACCACAGTCTCTGGCAGGGTCTGTAGAGTTGTTTTGAGTTGGTCGGCTGGGGACAGTGTGTCTGGGAGGTACATGGCCCGAGACAACAATAACAGAGATGTAGGAATCTGCTGGTTCAAGTGCAACTCCAACCACTGTGAAAGTTAGGAAACATTACATTCAGACTAACGTAAGTAATACTGAATTGAGGTTAAAGAATTATGATTACAATGTATAAGTAACACATTTTCATGAGATAAAACTGTTAAAGCTAAAATTAAAGTGTCTGTTGTTTTACCTGGCTGAGCTGTTCCCTCAGTCTCTCCTCTGTGACTCCCAAAGACCTCATGCCTCGGACACGGCAGGCTGCTTGGACTTCGTTCACATTTAAAGTTGCCACTCCCTCCTCTGCAATCAGCTGGAAAGAGAAAGTACTTTTAACACACCAAATACTGTATATTCAATAGAAAGGCAGCAAGGAGACAGAAACTGTACCTTATCATCGGCGCGTATGGCTCTGAGTTTCATAATGAGTTGAAATCGGAGGAAGTTGTTGGTGCCAATGGACTGTAGCTCCAGAAGGCGGCAGAGGGCCACAAGCTGAGGCCGTGTCAGGTTGTCCAGGGTAAGCTCATCCTCAAAGAGTTTGGAGAAACGGATGATCTGCTCATTACTGGGACGCTCGCCGGAGTCACGGATCTGTCAGAAAAGAAAATGTTAAAACAGGAACTTGTCAAAATATTTTTTTTTCTTCTTTTTCTACACCCTGAACACACAATTTGGGATTGTACATTTCTTGATGTATGCAAGTTTCCAATATAAAAACAAAACAATGGAATAATGGAAAGTACATTTTCTAATTCAAAAGTTGTTCTTATAAATTGTTAATTGCAATGGCAACTGTCGTAATTTCTCATCACTCTGAAACCAATGAATAGATGACTGTACAATTTAAAGCAATGGAACAATGTAGTTACAAGTCCATCAATCCGGATTTTGTTGGCAAAAGAACTAGTCAAAGAATGACCCCAATTCAACTTTGTTTAAAATCACTAAATGAAACCGCAGTTCATGATCTTCACCACTAGATGTTCCCAGTGCCCAAATATTAGCCGTGACTCTAATGACCTTCTGGAAAAACGTGGAGAACTCCTCAGTTACAGTTCCTTGTGCCACCTTGTTCCTCAGGGCAATTTCCTCGATGGTGTCCTGCAAGAACTTAGCCATCTCTAGTTTCACTCTCAGCTCCTTCTTCAGTCTCTCTTCCTATAAATACAGAAAACATATGGTTAAAAAGGTCCTACTGCAGCTTGGGAAATTGAGTAATTAATTAATCGTAATAAGAAAAAATTTGATCAAAATAGCAAAGCTGTTATGTGAGAATATGGTTTCAAATTGAAATAGTAAAAATAAAATCAGTTGAATGTAATATTAATTAATAAAGGACGTTTTTTTTAAACTGGAGACAACTGTGTCCATTTTCACAAGCGTTTCTCCAAATTGCCTCATCAAAGTATGGCCCATAGTTTCTGCCAATACCTTTGTAATGTAGTTTTGTAGTTTATGCTCAATCAGCAAGGTGTGTCCATTTATGTCAACAAGTGCACCAGCAAACTAGTACAATTAAACCTGACTCAGAGGAGTGATTGGGTGATTTGTGCTCCTGTGCAATACCTTCTTGGACTGAGTCTCAAAGGTGGACGGCAGCATGTTGGGGAAGAGCTTGAGAGCGACAGGAAGCAGGAACTCCATAAAAGGAACGATGATGAAAACCAGGAAGGGGACCAGCCTGAAGACGTCTGCACATGTTCTGAGAAACTGGAGACAGAATCAGAAACACTGTCAGTAAACATGTAAAACCTGATATCCTGGATGCACTGTGGTATTTAAGTTTTCATTTTTCCCCATATGTTTACATTAGTTTTGAGAAGCTGCTGCATAAAACAAAAGCAGTGCTACAAAATATAAATTAAGATAAAAAGAAAGAAAAAATTGTGAGGGCAAAATAGTAAAAGCAACTGCACAATTAATATATTATTATTGTGTGTTCTTGTGGGAAATGTATCTCATACCACCGCTACTGATTATTACAGATTCTCAACTTTGTTTGAATCCTCGTAGAGTGTTACTGATAGCACCTGGCATTTTAATTCTTTCATTCACACCTAGAGGGCCGTAGTGAGTATAAAAACCTGCCTGGACCCCATCTTCCTTTGTCCCTGTACAATCACTGCATACAATTGCTCTAATAACAGTTCCCAGAGTCAGCACTACAGCTCTGCTCCTGGTGCATAGAGCGCAAGCTACAGAAAACTCCTAATTCAACGCCTTTTAGTCACCTCCCATACAAACCCAAAATACTACCGCTCGTACTGACCAATGCAGAGGGTCCAGAAAACATGTCCCAGGACCAGAAGGGCAAAGGATTTAAACCGGTACAAGAGAAAAGCCTATTGTCCTCTGGCCTATTGACATGTATATCATTACCCCTGCCCTACATCAAAGTTTGGGGGAGGTGGAGCTCGAAAGCATTGTAATGTGATGGAGGGAGATTAAGGATCAAACTGTGCAGGTTGAAGTGAATATGGGAGCAGTGGATGGGTTTGGGACAGAGCTCAGAGGGAGTCAGATGATGGAGAAAAGTGCCAGGGTCTAATGCAGGGGGTGAGAGGCTGCAGAAGCATTTTACAGCTGCTTGTAAGTGTGCTATATTTGTTTAAATTCACCAAAGTATTTTATTGATTTGAAATCATCTCAGTCCATTAGTACAATTTCTCTTTGGCTAGAAAGGAGTAGGGCTGCACAATATATCCCAATCAAATAAAAATTTATTTCAGTTGACACAGTTACCAACTGCAAAGACATAGTTTAGATTTAGAAACATATTCTTGTGCCTGCATCTTAGACCTCTACAAATGTTCTGAAAAGCATTGTATTCTTGTACTAGTTTATTTGTTATATCAGAAGTATACTTTTAAAACTCTCAAATCTAATTGCAAATTCCCCTTTTTTGTTTACTTGTGTGAATGTTTGAAGTAAGCTGCATGTGTGCCCAGATTTTTTCCTAACTCCCAGGAGTATATGAGCACAGCAAATAGCAAGTAGCTACACTTTTCAATATGGTCAACTATCCACTTGACACTAGTGCTCTACATTTCCAATAGCATTTTAACTTTCCAAAAAAGTTAAAATGCTGCAAGTAATGAGTGTACTAGACCTGAATGTTCACGCCCAAGTGTTAAGTAAAGTATATTGTTGCTCAAGGCCTGAGACATCCTTATATAATAGGAAACACTGGGGTCATATATGAATTATATCACACCCTCAGAAAGTGTGCAGTCTCATTGTCCCATAAAGAGGCCCCACCTGCTGTGTGAATGCACTGTGTGTGTTCTTTGTATAACACCTGTATGTCAGAGGTGGGAAAAGACTGGTACTGTCATTTTAAAAAATACATTGTAAAAAAATAATCATATTCTCAGACTTACAGATCAAAAAAATTCAAAAGGAAGATTTCAAAACGATATGCTGGCAAGTTCTATTATCTTTATATCCTTTAAAAATTGCAGATGTTGGATATATATCACTCAACACCAAAATGACAACTTGAACATGCCACTGGAAAAAGGAATTTGAGCAGCTATGCATACAATGCTAGTTTTGGTTTACTTTATGGCTCTAAAAGCTATGTCAGAAAAATTCAATCCTTCTTGTTTAGCGGCCTGTCTATCACGCTCCAAGTCTAGCCCACAGAAGAGCAGAGCTGGCCCTGTCCCGTACTACGATCTATGGTTGGATCTTGACCTGGACTAACCCTGGAGCTCTTCTCTTATCATGGCACCTGTTTCTCAGATTACAGAAGCACATACCGGGCTCTTATCCCGGTGGTATCAAGCCGGGCCACACTACAGCACAATGAGCCCCATAGTGAGATATCACTACCCTAACATGCCAAATATCAAATAAGATGGCTACAAAAATATTATCACCCAAGTCCCAATACAGACTTACCAGAATTACTATTTTAAAAAGATACCTTACAGAAGACGCATGGATGGATGGACTAATTCATGTAAAAGTCGGCCAGTGGTTACAATACATAACATTAATTAAAACTTTAAAAAGTCATTAGGCCATTACATCACACAAAAATATTCTGTTATATTGGAATCTTGAAGCCCATTACATGACTTTTGAATGCATCCTTTGAGTCCACCGTGACATTACTTAGTTTCTTAAAAGCTTTCATTTATTTATAATTGATTTATTGACAATTTTACAAAGGAATGTAAATATTTGGCCTTATCTTTTGAAATCACTTCAAAAACCTACTTATCAAGTCAACATAGGTCTGGGGTAAAGAGTAAACAGTCAGTGTGCATCCATCCATCCATCTTCTCCCGCTTAATCCAGCTGGGTCGCGGGGGCAGTTTACTGCCCAATACTCATAGCACCTGACCCCCCCTATGAACCCCCTCTGCAGGTGGTGAGCCCACAGGAGGGTGGACAACATGGTCCTTGATGTTAGTTCATAGGGGTGCGGGCATGTTTTTGGGTTAATGGGGGAAACCGGAGCACCCGGAGGAAACCCATCCAGACACGGGGAGGAACATGCAAACTCAGAAAGGCCCGGGCGACCCGGGGATCGAACCCGCAACCTTCTTGCTGTGAGGCCTGAGTGTTGCCACTCAGCCACCGTGCCGCCCAGTGTGCATCCAGTTTCTCTAATTAATCTCATTAGGTCTGACAGACTGAGGATTAAACACTCAGGAACAAGACATCTGTCCTGTCTGACTGGAGCCCTGTGACTGGAGTCCTAACCCTGTGATCCGAGATGTTGAGGCAGATGGGGAGCAGCATCTGTGGAGTTAGTTGTACTATATGTCGTATACCAGATTAACTACCGGTAATAATATTACTAATATTTAACAAATACATTTCAGATTTGAAGTACTAGGCAACGATTTAAGAACACAACAGTATGACAGAAACCAAACTTTCTCATTTAGACACACACCCATATTGTATATTTGTATGTATGCGTATGTGGGAAATGATGCTAATAAACTTACTTCCTTTTTTAGAGTAACAAATACATAATAAAGGGAATTTTGTTTTGGTTTTGCAAGAGCATTTCACTTTTTCTTCAATGTTGCACAGACAAAATAATTTAGCAATAACATAGCAAAAAAGGAAGAAGTAATAGTAGTTACCACCAGAAAGGAAGACAATGTTGACTTTTCAAAATGCAGCATACAATAAAACTGAAATGAGCTGAATGATGATTCCTTAACCACCATCCTCTCGCTCTCCCACTCACCTGTCTCCTCTCTCTGCGGGACAAGGGGTGTCCATTCAGTACCCTCCACAGCATTCGTCCTGCGATGGTGGTGTCGACCCACAGGAGCCTAAATCCATGATAGTAATGTTTAATCTCATCTATGACCCTCTGCCTTATCGTCCGTCTGACCGGTTCTGCATCCAAAGTGGGGCTGTACACAGGACCCCCTTCCTCTAACTTCTTCTTCTCTTTTAAAGTTCGTAGGGACTTCTCCACTTTGGAATCGTCCCACCTCCTGCTGGATGTGTGGACCCATCGCACTCCGCAGATGTCCCTCGTTCGTGCTATTGTCCATGGGGGAGAAGTGACAGAGGGCTGGGGGTATGAAGGGACCAGAGCACAGAAAACCTGAGAGTCCAGGCTGTGGGGCTGTACAGAGGTGTCGGAGGAGAGGCGAGATGGGCCAAAGGCAGACAGCTGAGACAGGACGCTGAATCTGTGACCATCCAACCTGATCACACATGGAGAAAATTATGTATTGCAAACAGGACATAGTTAAGATAACATTTAAAAAGTGCACATTTCTGATCAAGTATCTGCCATCAACTTGTCTCCATGAAGATATTATCATTTTGCCTCAAATATGGCATTAAATTTCTGTAAGAGTCAAGAAATTGTAGCTACCATCAGGCCAAGTTAAAGGTCAGACTTATTTGCTTGTTAAGACATTTTTGAGCAATAAAAACACCTGTAATTAAATAAACGTAAGTTAGAAAAGTATAATGCCATACAAACTGAATTTCTGAGAAATAATTCTCATCTAAGACTATATTCTAGTTTAGATTATAGTCTATAATCCTGTATTATATTATAGATAATAGCCAAATATTTTATTCATTATTTGGGTTAGTTACAACAAGGGATGTAAGACTTTTGTATTCATATATGAATACTACATGAATTAATACATAAAAAATGCATTCTTACTTTTGGCTGGAGAGTCTGACAGCTGCACAATTCATACAAGTACCATCTTGTAGTTTCTCTGAAAGAAAAATAACACACAGAAAAAAAAACATGAACAATTTTCGTAGAAGACAGAATTAAAAAAAACAAACATCCAAGCTGATTTAGTTTGATTCTTCGAAGACCTGCCCATGTTGAAATTTGCAAATACAGGGTGCGTCCGCTCAAAACATATATTATGTAATGCATTTAATGACCTTTATATTAACAATACTTTCTGAGAATATCACATACGTATTATGATTCATTAAATAAAAAGATTAGGAATAGTCAAGCAATTACTCAATGATTGCGGAGATTCTTGTGGGAAGGCATGTTCTAACCCTAAATTAAGGAGCTAAAGATTACATAAAGGTCATTTCACAAGTTAGCTGGTCATATTATATTGAAATATTATTGCAGGAGTAAGTTCTATCATATTTTTAATCTTCATAACAGTAATATGTTTGTAAGAGGGAGATCTAGGTATTTGTTGGCTTTATGGAGATTGAGTTCCAGTGCCTTCACAGAGAGGCCCATGGAAAGCATACTGGTTATAACACCCGGTTAACGTGGTATGAAATGGGCGGAGTCTAAAATACTTTGACCAATGGTGTTAGAGCTTTGGTCCTGGACCCACCCCCTCTGCAGCCTCACGTGTAAGACTGGAGTGGGCCCAGAGAGGTTCAGCGGAGGTTACTGGAACTGACAGAGCTTTATGGACGAGTGCACAGTGACAGCACATGACCGGCAGAAAACTCCAGGAATACAGTACGTTTAAAACATAAAACATGCTACTGTCACTGTTAAATTACTGTAAGACCCCTAAATAATATTACTTTTAATTTAATGATTCATATTTTCTAGATTCATGATAACATTGACTTAGATTGTCCTGGTGGTATGACACATTCTTTTAATGATATACTTAAATACAGTTTAATTTAAATATGATTTAGTTCCTGATTTATTGTAGGCATAAGCTCAGTTTTATCCTGGAGAGCTACATACAGAATTAAGTGATACTTGACAATGAAAATGTTTATTGCGGACATATAGTTGCTGAAACCAACCAAAGCCGAACCCAAGAATACAGTGAGTCTAGTTTCTTTACTAAAACAACCATCTCATATTTCAGTGTTTCCATGCTGTTACTTTGGCAAGAGCAGATAAAAGAAACTATAATTATAGGCCTAAAAGTTAACATAATTGGGTTTCACATAAAAGTACTAGTGAGTGCAATTAAGCTGGTACAGTTCTAAGGCTGGGACACGACGTACCACAATATCTGGCAATACATTATAGAGTTAATCTGGTTAATCTGGTTATTGGGCAAACCAACTAAATCTAAGAAAGTCAATACAGACTGTAGGGGTAGGAATCATCTATTATTGATCAATACATAAACAAATATTTGTCATTTACTTATATTAACAGAAAATGCTAATTGTTACCCAGATGATTTGACTGTAACCCTCATATAAGGAAAGGGCATAACCACAGTTTCCTGCTCTGCTCCAGTTTTTCAGTTTAGTCTCGTGCTTGTAAAATGCTAAAAACAGAGACATGCTACCTCCTCTGGGGACCTTTTTATTATCAACACGCTGCTCTGTAGTCAGGCCAATGTAAACTCAGGTGTTTTGTTTTGTTTTGTAGGTCACTATCAAATCATGTCATCTTTTTTAAATGAAACTGACAATAAAAACAATACTGGTGCCTTAGCATATATTAAAATTTTAATTGGATTGATTGTAAATATCAAATTGTAAAAGGCAATGTCCTTAAACGTGTCCTCTCACAAACAGAAAAATAATGTCTTTTACTCCTTAAAAAGACATTATTTTGCTGTTTCTGACCGTTTGTGACAGTTAGTTGGGCAGTTTGTTAGTATGTTTCCTCTCAGATATTGATGTTTAATTGGTGCTCAGAAATTGAAAACATAAATTCTCAAACATTGTAATACTTTTCCAAAATCATGTAGCCCAAGTTACCCGTTCCAAAATATTTTTAATTTTTGTAGATTTCGCCAGTCACTGTTTAATAAATTACTAATTATGTTTCAAGTCACGTTCAGAGACCACACAGACAGCTAATCCCTAAACGTGAGATGAAGTGTTATATTTGGCATTCTCACTATGCAGGTCTTGTTTGACTTGACCATGAGACCAGACATAGAGTATGTAGGTCGGCTACTTCTGGGAAAGAAATCAATAAATAAAACTAACTATTGGTAACTCCATATCACATCAGACAATATTTATCTTGTGACAAAGCTTAAAAATAGCAACATACATTTGGGGTTGAAAGAAAGTATAGTAAGAAAGAAAGAACAGTAGTGGACAAGGCTAAGAACACTAAGTTGAAACAAGTCTTAAGACAGCTGAAAAGATTGTTATTGATAAACTGATGCTGAGAGAGCGAGGCAAAATAAATACATTAACTACAATAGAAACATGTGTTTTGTGCAGTGTCAGGTTTGGAAAGTCAGAGGTTATCAAGGTTGTTGGATAATGGCATTTACTCAGAGTGGACCGGAGTTAATGTTTAACTTAAGAATCAGGCAGAGCACAGCTGATCGGTCCAATTTCTAGAGGCAGTGGTCTCCAGACAGTAAACCTAATAGTGTGTGCAAATAAATATACCCCATGAGTTGGCCAGTGCAATTAATAGGATTTTAATTGAGATTGTAATTCAGTTATTTCTAATGGTCAATTATCAGCTTGGGTCTTTTTAAATAAGGTCTACAGCCAATCCTCTATCAGGAAATGTGGTTTGGAAAGCCATCTGAACTGTATATAAGACATATAAGACGACTGAATAAACGTGATTAATACTAGGAATATAATTTCTCATTCATTTTTTTGTCATATTGCCCAGCCCAAATTCAAAGCAATATGAATGATTATTATTATGTTAGCACCGTTGTTCACTGTCAGTGGCAATACATCTTTAATTATAATAACAAACTAACTCTATAATGACAGGAATTACATTGATTTAAATAGTTTGCAAGAGTATTTCTAAGTTTGTAATCCAAGTATGCAAGTGATCCATCTGATGAGTATACAGTTTGATAAGTGTAACCCAATAAACTAGTCTATTCTTGGTATGAATTTGGTGCCCTTGTCTGGGATGAAGTTATAATAGAAACTGACCTTTCCTTGACTACGTCAGTAATTTGTCTGATAATCTGGGCCTAAAGCCAAGAAGCACCAGCCGAATGGTTCAAATCCATAGAATCTATTTTTAAAAAGTAAAGGATTTCTACAGATTCCTAAGTGGACATGAGCACAAGCAAAAAGCCATCCATTACTCTTTACTATTTATAGCTATTTGATAGAAATAGCTAATACTAGTACAGCAGTCTATCACTAAGCAACAGGTGGGACCACAACACAAGATCTGATTTTCATCGTACAAAAGTTGTTTTTGGATTCATAATTTAAAAAAAAGATTTGATTGCACTGAGTAGTTGTAGAATATTAATTTTGTTACTCAGAGATGTAGATGTAAAAATAATGTAAAAGGTAAAACCCTACCATTATTATTGCTGAGTCTGACACATTAAAATATCACTAGACAATGTTCTGAAACAAAACCTACAACAACACCACAAGTTTATCTGCAGACTGCCAACAAGCCAAAGGAGAAAGTGAAACCAAATTTCATAAAGAGATCTGTTATAGTCTATGTTTATCTTAGCAGTACCAAGCTTAGAAATTCCCTTAACTTCCCAACCTGAGTCACTGTTGTACATCTCATGAAACATTAGGTTAGGACTATTTTTGTTTTGGTTAATTTCAACGGTGCGTATTAGCTTCTAACACGCAACAGCATACACCGACTATGATACAACAGCTAGCTACTAATAACAGGTTTGTTTGCTCCTGAATCATCTTTCTTGTAAATAAATCACTCGCTAGCTGTCTCTGTTGTTGAGGAAGGTGGCAGAGGTAAGACTGGGCACAAAGCTATCCTCGAATAACCTCCCTTAAAAATATATAAATAAGTTCTACTGCAAGGCTCCCAGCTGCGTAGTCTCGCGATATTTACTCGCCTCTCAAGTCAACTGATGAAATTACGTTCAAAGTCATGCTCGCTAACCGGTCTATGTCGCTAACACAACAATAATTTAAAGAGTGTACCATCAACTAGTGCCATTAAAATGTTTAGGCTAAATGTTGACTTCCTGGAGATCCCCTTTGGACATAAGCATACGCCAAACTACCTAGCAGCCCCCAACACAAAACCGCATCCTATGGAAAAAACCGAAAACACACTCACATGTAACATTAAGCTACGGGCTATGTAGGTAGGCAGACAAGCAGCAATGATCGCACATACAAAGACTCGTAAATCTCACCTTTTCCTTTTCTAAACTCATTCTTCAGCGATCTGGAGGTCTTCATCAAAGGTGCTCTGGTTCTCGTAAACAAGATTAGCGCCATGATGCAGTTCGTATCAGCTCACGAAAATAATAATAAACTGTCTAGTAACGCGGTCGGTCGATTATTTAGCTTCTCAACAAACTGCGCGATGACTAATGAGGCGAAAAGTCCATTACAAGACAATCAAAGCCAGTTGTGAGGAAGAATAAATCTCAAGTCGGTTTAAGTCCGTGTGCGTTTCCAGCCGGTCTTCAGACATATATGAGCCTCTTCAGTGGAAAATTTTGCTCCATGTCAGGATGCCCTTCCCTCTTTACAGCGAACCGAGCTCACGCTGACGTATAGAGTTAAGATAACGGTAACAGCAGGACCAAAACATCCGGTGAATTTTCAAAGTAAAAGTTATTATACGCCCGTTGTAAGACGGGACGTATTATGGTATGGCGCTGTCCGTCCGTCCGTGGACACTTCAGAGCTTTGAAGTCTTTGAAGCTTTGTCTTCATGAAAGATCTGAACTCTCTTCTCAAATGTTCTGCTGCTGAAAGCGAGAACAACCCACATTCTCTGCTTCTTTGAGCTTTGACACATTGAAGCTTTGTAGTGTCTTTAAGTTCTGTTGCTGCAATCTGATTGGTGGAATTCCGATTCTAGAATTCTATATACAATAATTCAAAGTACGGGCGTATTTTGCCCCGCTGGCGGAGCTCTTGTTTGAAACGTTTAAGATCCATGATGTCCTAACCTAACTAACCAGATTGCTATTTCTATTCCAAAGTACCTTTGAAAATAACCCACTTATCGATAGAATATATCCCACGTTTACATTGTTGCGGTATGAATTATAAAAAAAAAGTGAAATGTTAATTTAAAAGTGAATTGTCTCCCAAATAAATCCGTATTTATTGGGTTTATTGGCTTTAATGGTGGTAATATACCTATTGCTATTCTTTATGTGAGTTTCAGTTGATTAAAAATAATAAAACATTTTTTACTACAATTACTAGTTACTACAATTATTAAGTTCTTTTGCACAATTTGAAATGCTGCAGGGTTCATCACCTGTAACTGAATATATACAAGATGTTTAATGCTACACTGAGAAGCATTCAAGGTAAAGAAATAATATCTCCCTGCAGACAAGCAGATGACAGATCCTATACCAGAAACATTACATGTAGCCTACTTTTAACATCAAATTTTGTTTAACAGTGCATTTGGCTTAAATATACAAGGGAAATCAATTAAAATCAAAGAAACAAACAAAGAAATCACAAATTGAATATCACCATTTAGTAAAATAAGAGTATACTAGTGCATAGGCTACCTAATCATGTAAGTTCTTATTAGATTGCAATTTATTTAGATTGTAATTTATTTTATATATTGTGTATATATTGTCTTAAGATAGCAATTTATATGATACATAGTTTTATAATCCTTATCTTTATAGATCCTTATAGTGTTTGTCTATTTTTAACTTAACTGTACTCTATTGCTGCTACTGTTTCTTGCTGTTCTCTTTACTGTGCGTTGCAACACTGAAATTTCCCCATTGTGGGACAAATAAAGGATATCTTATCTTATCTTATTATAGATCCATGTACCTAATGCATTGCCTGACAGTCCCATCCCTCCAGTCCCTTGTATATTATTACATATAAAGGGAATCGCTATTTAGCGTTAGGGTGTCATTGTCAGGACACCTAATGTCCATACCTAATTAAATTCCAAAACCTTTATTGTGAAGGTTGCCAGGAAAACAACTGTATGTTTCAGTGGATTTCACGCCCCTCAGCGTTTTGTGTGGGTACTGCGGGTTTGTCTTGCACCTACAGCAATGCATTTTATGTAGAGTAGGTCAGAATCAGGACACGTGCCGTGTAAAAACTAGGTCACGCGATGAAATCGAGCCTCAGCGTCCAGTGCTGCATGATTTCACTCACCGGTTGTTATTTTTAGCACTGCGTCAATGTTTATGTCGTGTTTATGAGATCAAAATGCACGAAGAAAAATAAATAATTTATAGAAAGATCCTACTTGCAGTCTCTTAAAACTATTGTCTTAACAGACCAAACATAGGCGTATTTGATCTTGTGTGTGTGTATGTGTGTGTGTGTGTGTGTGTGTGTATATATATATGTGTATATATATATGTGTGTATATATATATATATATATGTGTGTGTGTGTGTATATATATATATATATATATATATATATATATATATATATATATATATATATATATATATATATATATATATATATATATATATATATATATATATATATATATTCATGTAGCCTAATGCATATACCGGTAAGGCCTGGTTTTCTTCAAGTAACGAACAATATTTGTTAACTTTTTTTTTTTTTTTTTACTACATATCCCACCTGGATAACCGAGTATTTAGGCCATGTATGTTTTAACACTAGTTTGTCATCTTCTTGAGCCTTCAAAGTCTTTGATGGAACCAGTCAGCAATTCACACTTGCATGCATTCAATACTCCAAGCACCAGGTCAGGGTTTACAATTTAAAGTTAAATTACTAATGTGGTTTCATATAACAATAATAACATGGTAATAAAACAATGGTAAGCATGATTAACAATGAATGGACGTTCCGTTGACATATGCATGCTAATGCGATCGTTGTTATACTTTGTTGCTTTTGTGTATTGCCTCTTTCTAATATGTATAAGGTTTAATGTGAAAATAATTTAACTGCATCAAAGGAAAAGTAGCTACAGTAATATGTGATATCTGAATAGAGGCTCTAAATAACCAAGTTTAATACATAGTCATTAATGGCTAATGGGTTAAAATAAAAATAAAAAATTCAGTAGGCTAGCGAGTTGATTTGTCACCCAAAACATGTTAATAACCAAAAAAAAAAAAAAAAAACTTTTTAATAAAAATGATAATAGTTTAATGTTAATAATTTGATTCATATTTGTAAAATGTTACAACAGCTGATTGTACACCCACTTAAAAGGTGATATGAAATAAGAGATAATAGAGAAAAATAATACAATGATTTGCAACCATAATCTACACTTGTGTCATAAAACTGTAACTGTGATCAGGACTCTGTGGGACAGAAGATCGTGCACAGTGTTCACGTTAAGCTTTAAACATTAAAATTAGGGAAAACTTGGAGGAAAATTGCATAAAAATAGAAGAAAAACGCAGTGGGTCATCTACTTCCTGCGGTGTTTTTTTGAAAGCACCGGTTGGCTCCTCGCGCTGCTGCGAACCAATCGGAAATGAGTATTTTTCGCGCTGATCCGACGCGCTGTTTGAGTTTCCTCTGAGCTTTTGCACTCTCCCTGAATGAAAACCTTCGCTTTGCGGGATGAATGCTTTAATTTTATTCTTATAACAACTGCGGGGAGACTGAGCAGGTAATGACAACTGTAATATCTTTCACGTAAAGGTAAAAACTGGTTGATGCTGTTGGTGAGATTGCTGTGTCGCACCGATCATCCATTTTAGTCCGGAGAGGAGCTAACAGATGCTAACGCGAAATGTGCAGTTTGGCTTGGTTTCAATGGGACGAAGCTTAGCATTCGGTTAGCACGTTTAGCATTCCAGAAAGAAGATGTCATGGCGCCTACGAATTTATTATAATGAAAACGGTAGCGAAACACCTAAAGGACATTGACTCTTTCGATTTGTCAGCGCATTTCTTTACCTATTTGTTTGGTAGCATTCGTATTTGTTGTTCTCAGCTGTTGGTCGCTGCGTTCTTGATCTGTTTCGTGGTTTGTGCGTAGCTAATGGCTGACTGGTGTATGTCAATGATGCTGTAGTTACTGGAAGGAGACTGCCTGTAGATCCATGACTCAAGTACTGGAGATTCTTTGCATTGGGGAATGTGTTTGTCCCCGTTTAATATGACCCTGTGTGGTCTGATTCTCTGTTTTAAACTAACTGGGGTGATGGCGGTTTCAAATGTAGCTAATATAGACTACTGTAACTTGAGGAGAGACTATTTTAACACATTTTACTGAAATGTACATACTGTCAGTACAATTATTGATAATATAACTGTTGAGAAGTAGCTAGGCCTAAGTGAAACCCTGTTTTGTAGTGGTAATGAACATATACGTATCCTTTACAACTGAAACATTTACCTATTTGTCTTTTTTGTGAATAATTGGTAAATCGAGCATATGACGCTACATCCTTCAAAACAGCGTAAGACGAGTATATTTTTATCACTATGTAGAACCTGATTGTGCAAGATAAAGAGTTACATTTCTGCGGGCATCTCTCGGTGAAGTGCCCGTGCAGCTGCGGCACTGAGGCGGCTGAGCTCGGCCACACTCAGGGCTCTGGCCGCATGCGGTGCTCCTGCCTCCTGCTCTCCCCGGCTCACGCTCTTACAGCGGCTAACAGCTAGCTCCTGTGTCCCGGAGGAACCACAGTGGGACATAGACGCGGTAAGACTTGCGTCTGTGCTCGGTGGATAACACATGCTATGCAGCGTATGTACTACTTTATGGTTTGTTCACAGAAGAGGAGTATAATGCTTCGGGTACAGCTATTCTTTCAGAGTTTGAAGTAATCCTGGATCTCGTCTTTGAAATAACTATGGAGCTAGCACATTCAGTAACAGGTGCAGTTTTCCCTTTCGCCTCCACTCAGTGCTGTATATGCTCTGCAGAGCTGCAGAGGGCCATTTTGTGTTTGGAGAGTATGCTCAAATACTTTTGATACAATTCCGAATGGTTTATGTTCCTTTTATCTAAAGTAATTCAGATATTTTTCATGTATGCATTTTGGATCACCATAAACACAGTTTAAATGTAAAATTTGTCTTTAAAATTCTGCTTTCATTCCTAAAAAAAAAACTGCATGTCTTATCATTCTATTCATGTGGTGAGTGTGTGGTTTGATAAGGATTGAAACTGACGCGAAGATTTCCTCAACCAGAGTTATGACATTTTAAGTAAATGGTGCATCAGAAGATGAATGACAATACTTTCATTTTAGGTAAGCTGCACTTTGGGGTAATGTAAGGTAACCGGCTGGCCAGCAAGATGTAACTTGTGCTTAACAATATTAATCTTGCACAGCGAGGATAAGTCTAAGGTTAAATTAAAATAAATACAGATTTATTGTGTGTGTCATAATATCATGTCCATTTCTGTTGTCAATCTAAAACACAATTTTGCTGACACCATTAAAGTTTGTATTAATGTTTGTGTTGTCCTTAGTTCTGTGTGTGGAGGGACTTCAGTGGGATGGACAGCATAGGGAGCTCCTTGCCTTCGATGCCCAAACCTGCAAACCCAATCAGTATGAAGCAGCTGCCTGAGGCCCTGAGTGTCCACAAGGGCTGTGTGGACATGACGTCTGACCCCGCTCTGCTCATGGACAAAGCTGCCGCACAGTTAGCCGCTACACTTCAAGACAACATGCTCCAGAAGATGTCCAACCAACACCATGAGCACCTCAAAGACCTAACTTCTCTGGTGCTGAACGGAGACCACCAGGACGCACTGCCAAAACTCTGTACCCCTGAAGCCCCCAACTTCAAACCAGCCGACGCCCCAACAACTAACGGCATCCATCAGCACAACTGCCCCCCTCACTCTGAGCCTGAGTTAAAAGTTTCTGTCCCACAAGTGGTGCCCCAGCCACAGGTGGAGCCATGCACCGCCAACGGGACGAATCTGGTTACCTCCACAGAGGACACCATAACAGAAACAGATCAGCGGGAGGAGGGGAAAAAGAGGAGAGGAAGGCTGCTCAAGCCAACACCAGAGCTAAGCCCCAGCCCTTCCACTGTCCCTCCAGAGATAAACGGACATGTGGAGTCTCCAGAGGAAACTGCAGAAGCAAATGAGGTTATAATATAAAGTGTTATTCAAATGAAATTTCCGAGAATAAAAAAATCTGTTTAGGTTACAGAATGAGATAATTAAAGCAATTATTTTGGCAATTGGAACAACAGCTTGTTGACTAAACCGCTGCGTAAACAACTCTTTGACTATATGAGACACTTTTTTCAGTTTACTTAATGTAGATTAATCTGTTGAAGAAGCCATTAACAAATAATACTTTTCGTGTTGTTGATGCAAATGATGTCAGTTTACTGTTAAATTTGAGATGAGGAGAAATTTTATTTTTACATTTACTTTACTGTTCCCTTTCTACAGCTCAATCAGCCATCAGAGCCATCGGCCCATCCTGGAGCCGAAGCTCCTCCCACAGAGCGGTTCTGTCCCGGAGATCTGGTTTGGACCAAGGTTTCAGGGTACCCCTGGTGGCCCTGCATTGTGACCACAGACCCAGAGCACAACAGTCACCTCAGACAAAAAGTAAAAGGTGGGACAGCATTTATAATTTAAAGAACAAATTACAACAAGTTTATTTATAATTACCTGTATTGCTGTTTTGACAGTAAATAACCCCAAGCCAGGCCTCCTGTACCATGTGCAGTACTTTGGGGATGCCCCTGAGCGGGGCTACATCTTTGAGAAGAACCTGGTGCCCTTCATTGAAGAAGAGCAGTACCAGGAGCTCAGCACAGGAAATCGACCGCTAACCTCCCGCCCCACTCACAGAAAAGTAAAACCATTACAAAAGGCATAAAAGACTCACAGTAGACAAGAAATGGAAGACTATATATATTTATTAACTAAATATAATAATCTAAACATTTTACTGTATAATAATTGAAATCATGCATGCAATATTCAACATGTTTATGCAAATGCTGCCATATACATTTTTATTTTAAAATGTAATATATTTTTTAACAGGTTGCATCGGTTCCTCGTAAGTTCCAGGCTCAGTGGAGGGTGGGCATCTCTCAGGCCAAAGAGTCTCTGAGCCTGACCCCAGATCAGCGACTCACAAATTTCTCTTTCGTCTACGATGAAGACGGACCACAGCTCAACCCTCACGTTTTGGAGAAGTTGGATTTGGAGCTTAACAAAGAACTGGACCAAGAAACGCAATCAAGACTTAGTCCAGTTCTGGATCCAGCTTCAGGAGGAAATGCAGGCAAAACATCAGAGGGTACTGCAAAGGTGAAAAAGACTAAAGTCAAAAGGGTCCAGTGGAAGCTCAAAGACAAACTTAACAACGTCAAGAAAAGTAAAAAGAAAATATTGAAAGATGTTTCATTTGAACAAATTCCCGAATCAGATACACAGGTTTGTTATGTTAAGTACTAATTTTAGTGCAGTTATGTCATTGTGTGGGGAGGGGGAAGAGACTAGTTTGGACATATTCAGAGCCATGTTCATGATGCTTGTGTAAAAGATGGTGAATACAGAATTGCATAGGTCTAGTTTAGTCATTTGTAGCATAATTATATAATGTCCATCTTTCACAGGATACCACCCCATCTACAGCAAATCCGTCAACACAAACATCAGAACCAGCCAACAAAAAGAGGTCCAAAACATGTCAACCCAGGATGTTAAAAGGAAAGAAAAAGATGCCCATTGACAATTCTTCTGAGCCCAAGAAAAAAATCAAAACAAAGAAAGTTCCTTCAACAGATCATGTTTCAGACCCAGCTACAGCAACAGTTTCACTTCCAGGTTTGTGCAAAGTAGAAATTTGAGCAGTTCATTAGCGGTTGTCAAGTGTGGATTCAAGCTGTAACATGGCATCTCTATTTTTTTCAAAATATATGATTAATTGTTTTATTAATTCACGAAATACTTTTTTTGTGACAAAAATGGTAACTTTAGTTTGTTCTGTAGGTAAAAAAGTGAAAAAAATTGTCAAAAAGGCTGAAGATCAGAAGACAGATTTTCAAGGTAGGTAAACGTGAGGAATAGTTTAAAGCTTTTGTTAAATTTTTAAGTCTCAAGTAAAATTGGTTATAAAAATTTTCTAACCTTTAGTTAAAAAGGAGAGGAAGAAGTATGTCAAAAGGCCTATATCAGATGTTACAACAGATAAACACCAAAAAACGAAGAAGCGTAAAATAAGTAAAGATGGAGATGATCAGGTGACTACTTTGCTTCAAAAAATTTGGTGTATATTAGAATATTAAAAAAAAACAAAAAACTCATGAAATCACAAATGTGTCTTCTGTTTCCTATATTTCTAGACTTCAGATTTAACAGAAAAGCAGCAAAAACAAAAGAAGAAATTGGTCAAAGGTCAGAAGGTAATCAAGAAGAAATTAAAGAAGTCGATTGATCTTGCAGGTAAACGTTTATTTCTCGGGTTTAACGGGTTATTTCTCATCTACGCAAAGTTTTTGTCATTCCATTTTTTGTAATTTATAAATGTTTAAATTTTTTAACAGATGAAGCAGAGAAACCAAAGTACAAGAGGAAAAGGAAACTGGTTGGAGAGAGTGAAGAGTCCACTCCGACCAAACCCAAAAAACAACAACTGTCCATTTGTCCTGAGACTGAGGTTAGACTTCAAACTAGTGATACCTGTTTTCATTGTACTGCATTATAAACCCCAGTTTGTTGACCTAGTACCACGATGCTGTTTATTGGGTAATGTAAAAAAGCTACGGAATTTCATTCATTAATCATAAAACTGTGTGTTTCTGCTCCAGGGCTCTGGAAGTGAAGGACGTCCTGATTCTCCAAGTGACAGTTTGGACGGGATCAAGAAAGGAGAGCGTAAAAAGGAGTTTGTCTGCCATGTAAGACTTATTTTCATTTGATTTAAAATACTATTGAATTATATGAATGTTACTTTCAAAGGCCCAGTATTTCATTAAATTAGCTCCTTAATCATTACTGTATTTATTTTTATATTCTGATCAAAATGAGAAGCAGTCACTAATGATCAATGACAAGCCAGGTCTGCAGGTGTAGTTGTGATATAAGAAAAAAACCTTGCTTCACTTTGAACGCTTTAATGAGACAAATATTAAATGAATATACTTAATGATATGACATTGCCTATTCATTTATTGTATGATGTCACAGGTTTGTGAGGGGGCGGGGGAGGACCTGGTGCCCTGTGAGGGGCAGTGCTGTGGGATGTTCCACCTCCAGTGTTTGGGACTGTCCCTCAAACCAGAGGACAAGCTGCTGTGTCTCGAGTGCAGCTCAGGTCAGGATCTCTGTTTGGTTTAATGTGATTTAAGGATTTTGGTTTTGCACAAGTCACATTTCTGAGAGCACAGATTAAATTGGCAAGGCAAGTTTATTTGTATAGCACAATTCGTACACAAAGTAATTCAAAGTGCTTTACAGAATAAGAAATACATTAAAATCACAATACAAACAAATCAAAACATAAATAATCATCATAAAATTTGAAAATAGAGATGGGACATTAAATTAGAGAGAAGAGTAGAGAGAATTGATTTAATAAATTTTTATACCTAAGCACGGGCATGTAATTTTACAATTTGAACAAGACGGCAAAAAACATTTCTAAATCTTGGGCTCTGGTAACACTTGTCCTGGTCTGATCGTTGACTTTTGCCCTAGTCCAGTTTAGTTTTAATTATGTCCTTGTTAAGCTCTAACTTTTATGGTGTGTGTAAGTGTGAATGTAGGTTCTGTTTATGACCAGCTCCCTGTCTTTCCTAAACCCCTGTATCTCCTGTAGGGGTCCACTCATGTTTCAGCTGTAAAAGTTCAGAGGGTGAGGTGCGGCGCTGTCACGTCCCTCACTGCGGTAAATTTTACCACGAGGCTTGTGTCCGCCTCAGTCCACTCACTGTGTTTGACAACAAGGGCTTCCGCTGCCCCATGCACACCTGCATCAGCTGCTACTACAGCGGCCAGTCCAAGCACCGCGCCAACAAAGGTAAGGCTGTGCAAACCTATGCACTTTATTTTATGGAAATTATTTTTGTTTTTCCAGACAAATTTACTTTTCCTTACAGGTCGGTTGATGCGCTGTCTTCGCTGTCCTGTGGCTTATCATGTTGGAGACTTCTGTGTAGCCGCAGGAAGTGAGGCCATCACAAACTCTGCCTTGATTTGCACAAACCACTACCACGCTAAGAAGAACCACAGCCATCACAGCCACGTCAACGTCAGCTGGTGCTTCGTCTGCTCTAAAGGTTGGGCCATATACATACATTGGTACATTAGACAGTTTAGCTTCAATTCATGCTCTACACCGAATCCATTTATTTTCAACATTTTCTTTAAAGTTGTGTAATAAATGTAAAGTTGCCTATGTTGACATTGTTTAGTTGAGGTTTTGTTAAGATAATTGTGTTTTCTTATTGAAAGTATACCTTTCTACAGTCCGCCATATTCTATTTTTTTAAACTATCCCTTTTGTGTCTTCAATATGAGGCAACTAATTGCAATTATATTTTTAGACTTATTATTTGGATGCAGTAGCTCACACATCACAGTATATTATACAATAAACACAAAGAGCAAACATATAAATGGTTATAATAAATACAGTGTAGCAAAAATAACAGACTGGTGTCACATAAGGCATAATTATACAGCATAACATTTTACTGTAGGACTACATGCTATGTAATACACAACAGTTAGTAAATCTGTTGAATCCCTATCTATTTTAACTCGCGCTTATGTTGACAGGTGGACAGTTGCTGTGTTGTGAGTCATGTCCCGCTGCTTTTCACCCCGACTGTTTGAACATTGCGATGCCGGAGGGAAGCTGGTTCTGCAACGACTGTCGAGCTGGAAAAAAACCCAAATACAGAGACATTGTGTGGGTCAAACTGGGGACATACAGGTAAGGCATCTTTATTATGCACTACCCTGTTACTGTTTCTACTATATTACTTTTAATCACATTGTCTTTGTAGATGGTGGCCAGCTGAGATCAACCACCCCAGAAACGTCCCGACAAACATCCAGCACCTTCGTCATGAGATGGGAGAGTTTCCTGTTTATTTCTTTGGATCTAAGGATTACTATTGGACACATCAGGGCCGAGTGTTTCCGTATGTAGAGGGAGACCGAGGAAGCAAACACCAGAGGAGCTCCATCGGGAAGGTCTTCAAGAACGGTGACCAACCTAGTTTTTTTTACCTTGTCTTTGAAGCATTTGTACTTTGTCACTCGTTAAAAACTCAGGTAATGTTGCAAAGAAAAATCCACATCAAATTGTGTGTACATAAAAGGTGCACTATGTATTTTTGGAAGGTCCGTCACCTCCTCCAAGGGATATTGCTTTGCCTAAAATATACCTCAGTATGGCATTGCTTGTCTGGTGATCAAAAATCTACAAAAAAAACCCAAACATGTGGATGTTTGGGGTTTTTTGTAGATTTTTCAGGAATAAAGACAGTTGTAATTGAGTAAAAGACAACATAGATCGGTTTAATGTCATATTTATTATACTGTGTGAGCTAATCTGTCTCAAGTAATGTGTCTTGTGTCTTGTGTCTTTATGGATACACATAGGTTGCACACCATAAAAAAGTTACATAATACACATTACATTTTTTATCCATATTGTAACCTATCTGAAAAATTTAACTATTTTCTTTGTATTTAGCTTTGTTGGAAGCCGAAGATCGATTTACAGAAATTAAGATGAAACGTGAGGCAAAGGAAGCACAAGAAAACAGCCGAAAACCGCCACCATATAAATTCATCAAGGTTAGTCACTCATTCACTTTCGTTATTTCTTTATTTCCCATTGTTTATTTCATAAATATTACACAAAGTGCAATGTCTGACATATGCTCCACATATTTGTCCCATCAAAAAATATTTCCATCTTCACATTCTGACAAAATCTTTGACATGGTGCTCTAAATTACTGTGAAATATTTTTATTTATTGTCTGTAAAGTATCTTTGAGTGTCCAAAAAGCGCCATACAAGTCTGATATATTATTATTTTTATCATTATTTTTCTAATAGAATTTCTCTGGTTAACTTCTAAAGTGTACTGTCCAAACTGCCTTCCCCAGGTAAACAGACCTGTGGGGCGGGTGCAGGTGTACACAGCGGATATTTCTGAGATCCCAAAGTGTAACTGTAAACCATCAGACGAGCGTCCGTGCAGTTTTGAGTCGGAGTGTTTGAACCGCATGCTGCTGTACGAGTGCCACCCACAGGTGTGTCCCAGTGGAGACCGCTGCTGTAACCAGGACTTCACCAAACGCTTGTACCCTGACACCAAGATCATCAAGACCCCTGGCAAAGGCTGGGGGCTCATCTCACTGCGGGATATCAAGAAGGTGTGTTTTATGGTTATCTTCTTTTGACTGCACAATTTACACTTAAGATAAATCACATTGTCATTACCAGTCATATAGTTCAGGATAATTTGTTTCATTTCCCACTTTTATACCATTAAAATTGTGTATATGTTTCACATTTTTATGTTTTTCTCCTATAAATTAAATTTTGGGTTCACTTTACCAAGCCAAGAGGATCCATATCCAGCTTTAGACTGCTATGGGATTTTTATTTGACATGCAAATTCTAATTGTCTTGTTCAGAAATCAAATTGTTGAGTATTTCTCTACCTTTAAAGGTCATTCTTAACAAATAATGTTTCCTCTTCAGGGTGAATTTGTGAATGAGTACATTGGAGAGTTGATCGATGAGGAGGAATGTCACTCGAGGATCAAATACGCTCAAGAAAACAACATCACCAACTTCTACATGCTCACCATCGACAAGGTCTGTGGCTGACGGCAAATACCAGGATCAGTCTGATTTTAAACATGCTCTTGGCATTTATTATGCGCTCATATGTGGATTAATAACGTGCTGTTTCTTTGCAGCAGCACTGTTTCCACCGAGTGCTAAATAAAAGTATTGCATTGGGAATGTCGCACATGAGAATCTGTGACATTACAGTTGTCAATACAACAAACATCAACTATACTGAAATATCACAGCTGATCTAAAATTTTGATGTACAAGCTGTTTATGTGTTCATGGCTCTCATCTTACGCTGGACAAGACTACAGTAATTTCTGTTGAATAATGCTGAGTTCTGTCCATTTCCTTCAGGATCGTATCATCGACGCAGGGCCAAAGGGAAACTACTCTCGCTTCATGAACCACAGCTGTCAGCCCAACTGTGAGACGCAGAAGTGGACCGTGAACGGGGACACCAGGGTTGGGCTGTTCGCTGTACGGGACATACCAGCAGGTCTGTGTATCCTGGGCTTTAGGCTTTATTTCAAAATGGCAAAGATTGTCTATGCTTCTTTTTAATAATGTGTTTTTGAAGATAATTTCTGATATTTGTGTTTTTAGGGACTGAACTCACTTTCAACTACAACCTGGACTGCCTCGGGAACGACAAAATGGTGTGTCGCTGTGGAGCCCCCAACTGCAGCGGTTTCCTTGGAGACAGACCCAAGGTAGAGGCTGCAGAGTTGTGTTCATAGTCTGCAATGTTTCCCATAGATTTTATTAAGACTGTGGTGGCACAAGTATTTTTTATGTGAAGAATTTCATCTCATTAGGATAGGATTAGGATTCTGTGAGCTAAAGCGAGTGTAGTCGACTTTCCTGACATGTTCATCACTTCCTGTTTATCTAATCACGTAACATTTTGAATTGATGTTTTGTTTAATCATTTGACAGAACTCCAATGGGCAGCCTGCAGAGCCTAAAGTGAAGCGCGTCAAGAGGAAGTATAAAAAGAGGAAAACTGATGGGAAAAAGTCTGAGGACGAGTGTTTCCGGTGCGGAGACGGAGGACAGCTGGTGCTCTGCAACAAGAAGCACTGCACCAAAGCCTATCACCTGAGCTGCCTCAACCTCACCAAGAGGCCTTTCGGTAAGGCATACACAATCTAATGTTTTGTTTTTCTTAATTCTCAAGCATACCCACACATTATGTAGATTAACTGAAATAATGAAATAATTTTATTTGTCTTTTTATACATTTGCAGCTATTTCAGCATTTGTGTTTTTGAGATTTTCTTTTGAACTCAATTTTTTGTATTGCTATTTTTGTTTTGCTATTTTTGTTATGTATTTATATCATGCTGTTGCAAACATGTGCAGCCCACAATTCCAAAACAAAAGCTGGAAAGCTGTCTTCAGGGCCTAGTTAAATTTTTGATCAGGAAAAGTTTTCTTTTTAGTAGTATCATTTCTGTAAATAGGCATGTTTTTAGTTTTGCTATTAACTGATAGGACAATTTAAGAAAATAGTAAAGTAATCCTTTTCATAGTGTTTAAGCTAAATATATTGTTTCAGTTGTAGCAGGTTGTTGTTTAGATATGTTTGAATCAATCCATAAAGTGAGCCTCATTTTAGCCATTCACTAAAGGAGGCATTCCAGATGAAAATGTTAATGTAATTCACTCTGTAATATGCTTTCTATTGCTAGCTAAAATTACTGTAGCTATTATTGTTGTAGCACTTTGTGTTGCATTTTTGTATAAATAAAGTTTGACTGATTGATTGTATATAAAATCTTCTGTCTCCTCCTCAGGGCGCTGGGACTGTCCGTGGCACCACTGTGATGTTTGTGGTAAAAACTCTGGGTCTTTCTGTCAGCTCTGTCCAAACTCGTTCTGTAAAGTTCATGAGGAGGGCGCCCTGAAACTCTGCTCCCCGACCGGACTGCTCTGCTGCATGGACCACGAGGAGTCCGAGATCCGCCAGAGACTCGAAACCATCGTTGCGACTAAAGAGACCAAGCGCAAAAAAAAAATCTGCAGCAAAAAACCACCTCAAAAAGTCCCACGGAAATATAACAAGAAGAAAAAGGCAGCTGAGGCGTGACACCACCATAGACCACTTCATAGACAAATCATACGGTAGCAGTTTATCATAACTACACTTTAATAAAGCATGAACAAGGACTTCATAATTGATAATGAACAAATTATTTATGAAGAATGATTCAGGTTTAGGATTTTGGAATTAAGTAGTTACCTAACCTCTTGATTAAAGATGCATTGTGTAACTTTGCTGGTGGAGGGTCCATCAAATAGTATAGTAGTCACAGTGTGGCATTAAACCTTTCTGTCTTCATGGAGACCAAACCAGGCTAAGTTACTGGTTAGATCAGTGGAGAGGCAGTCCTGCTCAGTCAGAATGCCTGTTTTTCTAGGTATTTTTGAGCAATAAAACCAACCAACTTAATATATCTAAGATCGATCTGTTTTAATGTCATACTATGGAACATTTTTGGCAGAGCCGTGACATCCATAGTAACCCCCAACCAAAAGGTTACATAGACTACCTACTAAGCATTTAATAAACTATTTGTTCATTAATTAAATCTCAGTTCTTGCTTTATTGAGGCTAATTAAGGTATAGTTATTAATACAGTAGTTCCAATTGTACTATCTACATGGTGCCAATTTTGAAACCAGGTTACCCACGTTTCATGGATAATATATCAGGTTTAGTTTCTGCACTGAGTAACATCTGTGGTAAAGCACCACAAGCCTTACGTGACACTGTATTTTTCCATCTTTTGGACCTTGTTTTGGAAGTAAATTTGAACATTCTAGGGTAGGAACTGACTGTTGGATCAAATTTGGCTCTTACAACTGCGTGCTTCCACTCTTATAGCAGTGACCTAAAACAAAATTTGCATTCATCAGTGCTGTTTGTTAGAGATAGTTGTTTTTTCCAATGCAGGTCCACTGGTGTCCACTAGACGGTGCTATTTCTCTACCACCAAACCAACTGCTTCACCGCTGACTTGAATAATTTTATCTCTTTATTTTTATCAAGAAACAAAGACCAAATGCTGATAATAGACCAGTGGCCATATGCCTTTTATTTTTTATATGTATAGTAAAGTTATATCGGACTGAACGACTATGGAGACAGACACTATGAGGCCAATGTAGACTTTTACTATTTTATTTTAGTTAACATTATTTTAGAGTTATTTTTATGTGTCTTGATGCTGAAAATGGCAACTTGAACTACCTTAAGTATTTGAACTGATAGGTGAGGTCTGCATACACTACTGGGAGATCGAAACAGCTTCCTCCCTTTCAAACAAATGAAGGAGTTTCTATATAGTTTTATTTTTTTATTTTTCAAAAGGTACAGTATGTAACTATTCACACAATGCCTGTTTAAAATCAAACTGTCAGTTTTATTGCTACAGTTTTTGGTGCTTCTATAATGGCTGATTCTGTTAAAATAAGTGATGTTCAAAAGCATCAAACTTGTTACTGTTTTTATATAGAATCACAAAAGGCCCCTGACCATTTTGTGATATTTTCCTTACATATTTGAGACTTTTAGGAAAGTTCTGTACAAGATTGCTAATGTATTCCCTATAGTTGGTAAAGCAGCAATTTAAGCAGCAAAATGAGCCACGACTGACATCATAAGACTGTTAAAATATCCTAACATCTGCTTGTCCAAAAACGGTGTCCTTGTTTTGCAACTAATTGACTAAAACTTTCCCTGGAACTTTCTTTGGAAGTTGGAAACAATTTCTAAATCTCAAATTCCAAAATATTACAATTGAACTTTAAATATTACAACATAAATCCACACATTTCTGTCTTGATTTTGAGACAACTTTTTATTGACATATGGCTCCTTCCTAAACAAAAATCCCCATATTAGTCCTGGATCCTTTTTTAAAACTGGGTGATTTAACATAATTCCCTGTAGTAAATGTTATGTACCACTGATCAAGTTCAAGATGGCAAACAAAGTGTTTTTCAAGTCTTCTCATTATATCTTTGTATTACTTTCTTCGGTGCGAACCATTTTTGAGGCAGTTTTCTCTTTTGCCCTTTTAACTTTATAGAAAAGATTGATATGATACAAACCCGTCTTCATTGCATTAGTCTTATTTACAATCAAAAGTTCCACATTTTATCTGTACATATTTGAACAAAAGTGGTTATTTGCATAGCTTTTGTAACAATCTCTAACCCCTTTGAGTGAATGTAGTGAGTTTTCCTAAGCACTATTTTTGCCTGTAGAAAAGTGTCATGTAACTACTGTCATAGTGAAACCCAGACTAATGTGTACATAATGTAAAAGTGCCAATAGTTGAGCCTTTATTGTAAATATCCAACAGTTCGTGTTTTTGTTTTTTTGGTGCAGTGTTCAAACACTTTGTGCAGGATGTCATTGTCTGATGAATCGTGCAATAAAAAGTGGCCAAACATTTGATTGCTTTTTCATTTTGTAAAGACCTGTTATGAGAGAGACTTTGCTGATCCCAAGGGAAATTCAAGTTATGCTGCAGCAAACTGAGTTGATGTTGTTGCAACATTTAGACTGTGCATCTGTTGCCTTTTGTGTCTCAGTTAAAAGTGCAGTTAAAACAGGAGGAAGGGAGAACTGTCCTGCAGCATCACAGCAGTGTCCAGGGAGAACTAGGGGAACACAAGGGTAAAGTCCTCGATCTTGCTCTGCTCTGGTGTTTTGGTTGGTGATAA
The DNA here is from genome assembly GCA_030686955.1 of Odontamblyopus rebecca. Taxonomy (NCBI): domain Eukaryota; kingdom Metazoa; phylum Chordata; class Actinopteri; order Gobiiformes; family Gobiidae; genus Odontamblyopus; species Odontamblyopus rebecca. The sequence goes on along the minus strand of CM060670.1, from coordinate 17,149,173 downwards.
AATAGTTCATTCCTTCAGTGTTTCCTCTGGAAGTTCTGCCGCATTTTTTGCCACATAAGATATAAAAAGTCTGCAGCATCTCAAATGTCCATAGTTAGCGCCTCAGCTTCTGGCACAGTCTCCATGGATATGGGAAAAATAGTTCATTTTGCACAATCCAACAGTTCCTTATTTGTGTCCTTTGAACTGCAAGTGCTGCACTTCTTAGTTGGTTAAAATCCCATGATATGTTAAACTGCTCAAAAAACAAAAGGCTCCTCAGTGTGTGAGCCAGGAAGCCACAAAGCAGCCAACCACCCCGTTGTGTTTGCATTTAAAATGTATGGTTTTAATTCAGTCATTTGTAACCTTGCTCAGATAGCAAAAACCAGATCCAGATTGCTTTTGGTGTATGAACAGTGATCTCCACTTTAAAGCCCAAAGGTGCTTATCATCTGATTACATTATCCATAACCATATCATCAACTGAAAATGATGTTTTTACACCAGGTACCTGAACAGAGGGTTTCCAAAACTTTTCACCTGGGACACCCCAAAATAGCCATGCACACAACTCGGGACCCCCCACATCAAACTGAAATTAATGCCAGTAATTATTTTAAGTGGTAAAACATTTTAAATCAGGTAATTGTATTTGAGTAGTTCATAAATTTAAATATCTTCATATCTTCTCCTGATTCCCTCTGCCTTAATATTGTACTTGTATTGTACTTAAAGGTTTACATTTCCAATCAAGCGTCTCTGACAATATCAATAGTCAAATTATACTATTATTACCGTTTACTATTATGTAACTGCAACTTTTCCGTGTTTAAAGTTACTCATCCAATACATTAGATGGCGCTGTCAGCCTCTTAGTGTAGACGATTGTAATTCCGGTGTAATTCAACCTTGTGCCAAACATGAATGAGTGAAGCAAGGACTGTATTTAACTCCTTTATCTCATGAACTCATAATGCTGATTATCTTAGAGTATGTCTACATTTATTGTGAGGTTTAGACATGCTTAGAATCCGGACGAGGAAGTGATCCGGAGCTGTCAATTACAAGGTATGACTTCTTATAATTGTACAACCAGAGGAATACATTCAGATTAGGGGTAGATGTACAAGTAAGAAACACATATGTAAGGTAAATTGCAAGTTTTTGAGATATAGATAGATGTATAGACAGTCAGCGATGCATGTTACTAATAGGCATACAGAAACGATTTTGCCATGCTCGCCAGTAAATACTTTTGTTTTCTCCTCCAGTAACATACTCACACTTCTTCAGAAATGTCTCTCGTCCAAATGTCCCGCTTTTCCATAACCCGGCTAGTCCTTTGCTCCCAAAACCACCATCTCCTCCTCTCCTCCTCTGCATCTCCTCTGATCACCTCCAAACGAACTGTCATCCAGGAGCCTTACAGACGCCCCGGACAGCCCAAAGAGAACAAATTTCCCTGGGAGAAAATCACCTTTGACTTATCCAAAGGTTTAAAGGGCATCAAGAAAAACTTTGCACTCTTGAAAAAGGAGTTTTTTGAACGCTGGGTTGGTCCCGAAGGCAAGCCGCTCACTGAACATATGTTGGAGCAAAACAGAGTTGTGTTCGAGTTCAGAGGGGAAGAGAGCCTTGAGGAGTGGACAGTGTCTTCAGATCGAGAGATTGGTGGACAAAGCGATGCATATGTGAAGCTTGGAAAGAATAATAATACATGCTTGCTCTATGGGACTTTGAGTTCAACACCACCGAGAGATGGAGAGACGAGATACAGCGGCTACTGCACAATGAGGTCCAAGCAAAAACTGGTACGATATTAAAAATTTAACACATATGTCTGTTTGGATAGAGAGAGAGAGAGAGAGAGAGAGAGATACATTTATTTACACCAGGAAAGGCCTTACTCTTACTCTGCTCTGGTGTTTCAGTTGGTGATGAAATGAATCATTCCCTCAATGTGTTTCCTATGGAATGTCTTGGAGTATTTCCTGTCCATAGCTCCTCCTCTAGCTCCTGAGCTAGCCTCTTACACAGTCTTCATGGATACAGGAAAAACAAACAGCTCATTTCACAAAATCCACCACTCTCTTACACTTCCTTTTGAATTACACCTGCTGTGCTTCTTAGTTGATTAAATCCCATGTTATGAGGTTAAAAACTGAGCTCAAAAAACAAAACTGCACAGTGTGCAGCCAGGTAGCCACAAAAGCAGCCACCACTCTGTTGCCATGGGAATCAATTTTAAGCATTTGTTGTTGTTTTTTAAAGATTACCGTGCAAATGTGCCAGGCTGATAAATGGATTTTTCCAGTTTGGGAACCACTGCCCTAGAAGAATTATTAACTGTGCCATAATTGTATAGAATTAAATACCACAGTCTAAGCAGTTACTGGTGGAAAAAACATTGATACATACAATTACAATTAATGGATTTTCTCTCTCAGGCTTCGTTTGACAGAAAGAAACACTTTGATTGGACAAGTTTCAACACTCTTCATTTGAGGGTTCGAGGAGACGGTCGTCCATGGATGATCAACATCAGCTGTCAGACTTTCTTCTCTCATCAGAAAGACGACATCTACAACTACTTCCTGTACACACGAGGAGGACCCTACTGGCAAGACGTCAAGGTAAGAAAAACTCTCTTGAGCTTTAAGGTTGCACCAAGCTTGTTACAGACTTTTTGGTTTTAACCTAAATGTTTCCTTTTCACAGGACAATTGTAGCATAGTGAGTTTTATTTATTTCACATAATTCAAAACGACAGCGCTATATGAGGAACTCTATCATTGCAAAACCAAATCCCTGTTTTGTGACAAAGAAATCGATGTTTTATAAGTGGCACTGTCACTGTGTGCTTTCTGTTTGATAGATACCCTTCTCTAAATTCTTCCTCACACATCGAGGGAGGATACAGGACGATCAGCACTGTCTGTGGCTGGATAAGGTGTGTGAATGTACTGACCCCCTCCCTCAAGGTCATACGGCCTTATACAGTAGTATTTACAATTAAGTTGTAATACAGTTGCTTTGTTATAGGTGAACACTATTGGTTTCACTCTGGGAGATAAAGTGGATGGGCCTTTCCAGTTGGAGATCGACTTTATTGGTGTTTGTAAAGACTACGCTCACACTGAGGAATTTGCCTATGAGGCTTACAAGAGAAACCCTGAAGTTTGAAGACAGACTCCTACTTCTACTAACTATGAACTTTTATTAAATTCTGAACAGCCACAATTTTGGGCATATCATTTATGACAATAAAGGTTACAGGAAACCGTTTAAACATTACCAGAGACCTTTAATCATTCTCACAAAAAGTAAAAAAACCACATTGTAAGAGCACATCTTTTACTTGAACATCAGTGACACAATACACAAATGCATCATTCAGACAATGCTAAAAATTGGGTATAAAGAATCCAAGACTAAAACACATATATGATACAGGCAGTAAAAAGTAAAGCAGCTACACATGAAGATATTTACAGGGAAACTGTACTGTGAGTCAGGCTCACATCATGACAAGACCTCGCCGAGCTCCCAGGAGATTATTCTTCTTCTGTGTTCGGTCTTTGTTGTGTTTCACTCTCCTGTCATCCCTGTACAAAAAACCAAGTCATGTTTTAGAGCTGTGTGTTTCTAGGGCAATTTAAAGGAAAAATTAAATCTGTAAATTTATTCTATAAAATAACATGGGAGACATGCCACCTCCCGACAGTTACATACTTGGATCTTTATCACGTGAAACAGCTACAGAACTCAACCAGTAAAAAAAGTCTTTCAGTGGATAGCCTAGATTTACTTTGTCATATGGGAGGGTGGGCAAACCTCTAGTCATTTTCAACGTACTTATACATTAAGACATTGCTTAATTGGACCACATCACCAATGACAACAAAATGTATGCAAGTGAACTTACCTCGTCTGAACTTTGTGCTGTTTGTAATTTTTCTGATGGGAGTTCATAGTGATTGACTGGTTGACCAACGGGTTTTCTTTAGTTTCTCCAAACGGCTTCAGTTTTCCTTCAAAAGGTGCAAACAGTAGAATTACTGTTAAAACACATATGTCATTGCTTTTATCTAAATATGCTCTGTGCTTGCCATGTACCTGAGTGTGGCTTATAGCTGAGGGGACGAGCCAGACTCGCTTTCAGATCAAATGCACTTTTCTTCTGTGTCCCGGGAGTGGTGATGGTGCTTGTGTTTCCAGTGAAAACAAATGGTCCTGAAAATTCCAAAAAGAAAGAAAACATTTGTACATCCTTTGTACTTTTAGTGAAACAAATTACATTACTCTTTGGTCTTGCTCCAGATTTAAACTGTTCAGTAGTTGGTGTAAATGTACCTGGTGTTTTGGTGGCAGACAGAGTTGTAGTTTTGACGGCAGATAGAGTTGTAGTTTTGACAACATTCGCCTTCAGTCCGGGTTTTTCTTGAGGAGTGCTGGAAACCAAACAGGGAGACATCCGTGCTGGGGTCTTTATCAGGGATTTCTTGTGTTCATTGTCTTTAGTAGCCTCTGAAAACCTGCACAAAAAACATACCATCTTAACAAAGAGATACAAAATAGTATTTTATTTAGTTAACTGCTACATTAAAACAAGTGAGATTGATTATGCAGAAAATGGTCCACATAAAACGCCAACAGACTAAAAGATTAAGATTAAAATACGGTAATTACAATTACATACCGTACATTGATTCTTCGTGTTGACAGGACAGTGGGTTTGAAGGGGACATCCTCTTTTCCAACAGATTTTTTGGGTACAGTTTTAGTCTTTGAAGCTGAGAGTAACGTGTGTCTGCGCCTCGCCTCTACCTTTGCTTTACTGACAGGAGCTGGACTGAAGAGAGAGGTGCGCGTCTGCTTTGGTTTCTGGGGGGGTTGATACAACCACTTGTGAAGATTAATTCAACATATGTTGTCCACTTCTGCTTTTGTCCAATTTTATAAACTTACCTCTTCAGATGTACCTTTAATCTGCTGCTTAGTTTGATCTGAAAGCATCTACAAAAAGAAAAAAGTTACATTATTGTTCCCCTAAATCCAATATATGGCTTAAAATTGCTCTGAAGTGGTTTTGTACTTTCAACTCCTTCACTGCATTTTTATAAGTCTCCATTTGTTTGGTTTTCCTTTGGACATAAGAATCAATGGACTCCATTTTGTTGAACTGCGCCTCATGGAGTTTCTTAAAGTCTGCAAAAATCATAAAGCATACATTTACCGAGAAGAGAAAACACTACGCACTACTAGTAACAGCTGTACAATGTAGAGTAAAGTTGTAAAATAAAGTGACTGTAAACCTACTGGGAGTGACAGGTTTCATGGGCACCTTCTTCTGCAGACGAGGGATTTTACCACCTTTAGGAGCTGCTATAAAATAAAAAAATATATATATATATATTGAGAGCAACTCCACAATGGAGAGAGGTTGCATCATGTTTTTGTGATTTTTACCTTTGATTACAGCTTCTGATTCCTCATTTGTGGTGGGAGCCTCAGTTTTCTCCGTCTTGGCCGACACTCGTCTCCTTTTAGCTGATCCAGATGCAGCTGGTACAACTGACTCCTAATAAATGAATGGAGGTTTTGTTTAGTTTCCTTTAGGCAAAACCAGTGTTGGATAATTGAATGGCATTTGGTGAATTATCAAAATCCAAATACTTATAATTTGTCAAACATCAACTATATCTTTGTGCATACTATAAATTACTATGTATGTTTTACCTCTGGAGCACTGGCGGCCTCTTCGGCGCCAGACTCGGACCCTGCAGAATCAGGCATCTTTCTCTTGGCCCCCGGTCCCTTCCCTCGGCGTGTGTTGACAAATGTAGCTGCGGGGGAACTCATTGCCTCTTCCTTTGCTGGGTTTGGGGGATCGGGAGGAGCGTCGTTAACCGCATTCTGTACGAAAATGAGAATGGGTCAGAAAAATGCATAAGGAGAAAAAGAAATGACACTGGACAGGACTTGCCATAAAAAGTTCTTACATTGTTGTCCTGATTTTGTTCTTTCTTTTGCTCGTACTGCTGCTTGACGGCTTTAAGCAGTTTGTCGGCCTGTAGATGAATGAAATATAGGTTAAATTCGGTGTGTTGCAAACTAGATCTTGAAAACCTTAGCAGAAACGCAGCAGTTAGCTTGAGTGTGCAATAGTGCTGCGAACTAACGTAAAATAATTTAACTTTCAGCGTGCATTACCTTCATATTAGCTTTAAGTCCCAGCTCCTTTGCAAGCTTTTGTAAGTCCGCATATTTCATAGAGTCGAAATCCATGTTTTGATCAGTCATTTAATTTAAAAAAAAAAATCCCTTTTACAAAGCAGCGCACACGTTGTGTTGTTTCTTTGCTCAGTATGAGGAGGCGTCTGACAGTTAAAGCGCTCTGATTCAAACAGACCAAAACACGGCTTCTGATTGGCTAAGAAGCTTCGGCGGAAGTCAGATTCAACCAACCAGAGTGGCGATTTATTTTAAGTTTGTTCTTCGCTAAATGCTTTTTTATCATAAATTTTGTATTGTGGTGATACGATTTTATCTATTATTATAGTTTGTTTTTAATAATATTCATGTTTCTACTTTTTTTAATGTTTTTTTTTTATCTTTGAGGGAGAAGAAAGACGCGTTTACTGCTTCCACACAGCAAGTGGCGCAATTTCCCATACGCTCGTCAAAAGCAAAAGAAGATCATATAAAGAAGACACTGCAGCCAAATTCAAACTCTGGATATATAATAAGAGCACAGACCGTATATGAATTCAAACAAACTCTGCGCTAGTGCAAGATCTATCCAACAATACATTACATAATGGAGTTTCTCGATACTTCGATGGTGCACCGCTCGGATCATGTGAAGTTGCTTCCTGAAATAGACAGACGGCAGATGACTTTTCACTGTGAAAAGTGCAACACGGTTTTAGGAGATGGACTGAGCGTTTGCGGAGAAGTCAAGCCCATGGGCTGCATCCTGTTTTTGAGTGAGACTGCTTCAATTATCTGCACAAAAATGCACAAGATTTGAGAAAAATCAATTAGAAAAAAAATTACAAAGAAGGCCAACATAACACGAGGCCTTTATACTAGCAACAGTACAGTGTATTTTTATATTTAGCTACCTAGAATTGTTGTCAAATCCTTCTTAAAATTGCTTTTTTTTAAGCAACAGCAATTAGTTATTTTACAAAGTTATTAGCCAGTTTAAGTTTTTGTGCGAAAAAAAGGTCCCAAAATTTACTCAACGATATTTAAGCACTAGTATTAGTCCTGATCACCTTGCAGTCTCTTTGTTATACAACCAAAATACAAAATTAACCAAAGTTACACAGATTGAGTGCACTGTGTGCATGTTTTATTTCCTGTAGTAACTAAAATAATGTAACAAAACTTGTGGAAGTGTTTAAAAAAGTTTGTCATGTGTTTTGTATTCTTCCTCACAGAAGTAACCAAAGATGTTGTCATTAGTGATCAGAAGGAGACAGGACACAAAGGAGACTTGGCTCATTGGTAAGTTCAGTAAAGGACTCTATGAAGTATTCTTTGAGTATAATGTGTACAGCATTTTTTACATACATGGGATTTGTAATTAGACATGTTCTCAATTCCCCACATCTGTTTGAGCATAATTATGATTGAGGTGTGCTTTATTTTGTTCTCTCTTCACAGTATCTACAGTTTTCTTTCTTGCCGTTGTTGTCGTTCTTTCGTTGGGAGAATCATTCACTCGTCTCCGACTCAACTCTCAAACTACCGCTCCATGTTCTTGCTCCATAAACCAAACATCAGCTGGTGAGATCTGTTTACATCCATGTCTGAAATTTGGCACTAAATTAGTTCTAGTAATTTAATTGTTGGCATATGTAAGACAATCGTGAATATTGGTGTGCACATTTTGACACATATGTAAATAAATCCACAAAATTATATGAGCACTATTAATGTATGGTGTGTCTGATTTATACATATTCAGAGCTGTTTTATCACTTGAATATGTGTCTGTTTGCAGTTACTTTCTCAACAGCAGCTCCATGTTGAAAGCAACTTCAGTATCTTTTGAAGTGAAACCCCTCAGAGAAAGCATGGAAGAGGTGAGGATAAGTTTAAGTATTTTATGTTTTTAAACAGAAATATAAGTGTTGGAGGATATGATATAATTTCTTTCAACAATTCATGTACTGCGTCTTAAATAACTGTTAATATATTGCAATGTATGCTGAAGTTACAGAATTTGAAACCAATATCACACTCATACTTTAGCCGATCATCACTGTTTCTTTTTCAGATGAAGCACAAGTTTGAAGTGATGTACAAACAAATGTCCCACTTCAAAGAGAAACTTAGTGAATAAAAGCAGTTTCTAATTTCTGAGACAAAAACTCCACAAGCCACTGATGAGATCAGTGTATTTTTGTATTATAAACTCAAGTAAATGTTTTCTATTGTGTTTGGGTGTCTATTTTCTGAAACTGTAGTCCAACTCTCATGCATAACAAAGATCTGAATTAATTTGGTCTGTGTATTTCAAGAGAGCTGAGAATTTTTAAAAATCGTTCTGTGATTGTAATAGTCTTCTAGTAGTCACTTTTTTTCTGTTTATAAATAAATATATAGATGTCATTTAAAAATCCCAACATGAGAAGCTATAGTAAGTCATGACACAAGCTCATATTGGCACCATGCTGCATTTTATTGCTGTTTTTTTTTCCTTAGTTAATACAAATCCAGACGAAGAGGCTCACAGATAGAAGCATGCCCACATCCTCACTCTGGAGTGCATAGTTTCTACACAGTCCACCGCAAACAGTGGAAACGTGATCACCAAAGTCAATAATCACTTTGTAACATTTACCATTATTAATCCTTAGGAACAAAGGTTGACAGAACAGGTGTGATAGAACAAATGTAAAGAAATCTGCCCCTTTATGGTCTTATTGATGATTATACACTTTCTAAGATTAAAACCAGCCAAAAATAAGCCATGCTGCTATTTGTTCACACTTCACCCTTGACTAACAAGCCAGAATAAAGATGGGTATTGCACATCAAAGTTCATTTAGATGTTTTATTAATGCCAATCGCAAGCTGGTATGTAAGAGAGAATTTCATAAGCATATTTAGATGAACTTTTCTTGTTTTCATTATGCATACACCAAGTTTAATACTAAGCTGTAACATTTACAGGGTGATATTCAAGACTTAAGATGTCCTTTCCTTCAGTACAAAAACTACTCCTTGCTGTGCCAAACTTTGTCCCCAGATCATCACTTATCACAACAAACATCTGATATGAACAGCCTATGGTTACACCCATTCACATTACAAAGTTGGATTATTGCATGCAATACAAATCATTCATTGTTCACCTAAATCATGCATATTTTTAAAACCCATACATCAATATCATTGTTGCCTATGTACGTTTTCGATTATAAATTCCCACTTTACAGTGTTTGTAGAGAAAACAGAGAATTTTAAGACACAATGATGAGAAATGTCTTAAATGAGGCAAAATATTACAAAGTGCTTTTCCAAACAAGTGTCAAGTATGATTGGATGTCAGTTTTGCAGCCACACAGTTACTTAAAGTCTATATTTTTTAAGAGAACATATGTTGTCATTGAATGGGTTTCTGTACAATAGAGAATATATTTGCAAAATATGTTTGCAAAGTATTTTGGTGCAATATTGGGAAAATAGTCTTTGAAAAATATAAACATATGGGTAAGTGTGTTTCCACTATGCTACACAGTTGTTCTTACTAAATATAACTCCCTATTCCTAAAAGGTTAGAAAAGAAAATTTAGATTTGAGGAGGGCTACACTATCATTTATGCTACCCTTAACCACTAACACCCTGGTTTTAAATCATGCATTTGTAGGTTATTGCTTCTAAATATCTAACCCAATACAATTGTATGGATAAAATGTAATGATTTTATGTTATGCAAGATCTCAACCCAAAACGCTACATCAAGTTTCTATTTGTTCGTTTTTGCTTTTTGACTGGGATGTCTGTCAAAAAAAAATCCATTGATTTGGGTGCTTCACAAGATTAATCTACAACTGGTTTGCATTTTTGAAGTATTTAAGCACTACATGCAAGACTAATAATTGTTTATCCTTAAACTTTTATGCTGTTGCTTTGGGAGTATAGGTTAAATAGATACTGGGCTAATGCTACGTTCAAGGCGTCCTCAGAAACATTCAACTCAAAACAGGTCTAGTCCTTTACATATCAACATGCATCAAAAATATGGGTAGAAAAAAAAAGCTTTTGTTAATAAGTAACCATGATAATGTTATAGAATATACGGTAGATACCATTACCATTGTTGCTTTACCAAATTCCTTTCAAGGCAGGAAACACATTAGAAAAATCTGAGGACCACATGAACATAGTATTTAACTAATCTGCTAATCTTTTTACATAGTAACTTTAAATTGCCCAACATCTGGATTGATTAAACGCTACACATCTGAGCTCCATTTTAGGATTAAAGTGGGGTTCTTTTACTATTTATTTGTCATAAAGCAAGCGTTACTACTGGTCATGCATGGCTACAATAATGTTGGCTAAGCTAAATGCTAATGCACATGAGTCTATACATATCTTAATGGAAGACATTGGTGATTTTGTTGCTTTTCAAACAACTTGTCACTTGTTTACTTTTTACAATATACAGTTTGGTCAACAACATGACAGTTTTTAGATAAAATATTGCACAAATCCCGGTTTAACATGATAAAATATGAGCAAGACAATAGAAAAGAAAATGGAAGATATTTTAGAAGAGTGGAACCAGGGTTTTTCTAATGGGTGAACTCAATCCATAAAATAATGAAAGATATATGAAGGCTTGAATATAGAATTGAATTGAATAGTTAGTGCTCGAAACACTTAAATACTACTTAAAATGGTCAGCTACACACTCAGCTGCTTCTGAGACTACATAGTATGAACATTAGTTCAAAACGAGAAACAAAAAACTGGGAACTAAAACATCATATAGTTAATTATTGGATTCTATTCACTTTAACTAAACTTAACAAGTTTCCAATTCTAAAACACACCTAGGGGTAATTTTCAAAGTAAAATCTATATTTTGGCAAGTTCCACAGACACTGATGCATAGAAGACAATTTCTTTGAAGTTTAAACTATATTTTGGGCTTTTTTACCACCGTCTGAACTCTCACTACTGTCATAAACCAAAGGCATTTTACTCAAGTATAAAACTGCTACTAATTTTACTATTTTTTGGCAATGAGGTAGTGCAAAACAAAACTATATATAATATGAGGCTATCTGAATCACAGGCCTTGATCTTTGCTACAGTAGATGTGTCTTCATAGAAAAAATAGGAAAGGTTAGTCATTTGTTCTTAAACTATTCTTACATTTTAAGATTTCAAATGGGCTTTTCTGACTGACAGACTGTTCACACACAAAAAACAATTGTTTAGAAAGTACCAGGGAAGAAGGTAAATTTGGATGGCCAAAAGAAAGATGTACCCTAATGTATTTAGCCAGTATGCGCCTAATGGTGAGACAATGATTCTTCTCACAGATTCATTTGCAGAAGTGGGACAGGACCGGAGGGAGGACTGGAGGAGAGAAAGAGAGTGAGAAAGGGAGAGATCGGAGAAAACTTCCAGAGGATGGGCAGCGATGTCCTGAAGCCCAAATGAGGTCATCTTCATAATGGACTCTCATTTTCAGCACAAACGGTTGAATGGGTGCAGAAGGTGGCTCCAATGTGGGCTACTGCTGGTTCATCTTCTGTGTTCATGTTGCCTTAAAATATACAAGTTTAAGTAGAGTTATTATAACCAAGATACATATACTTATACAAGATACATATACATTTATGGATATTACTAGCCATACGTACAAAACTAATTATTCTCCTCCTACACAGATAAACACTAAGAACAACAATTTTACGTGCAACCATAGTACGTTTTAAAACGCTTGTCCTAACATTGTCTCTCCATTGAATGTAATTTGACAGCATCCTCTTTTTTGTTGTTTAAGATTTTTGTTAAATTAGATGGAGAACTTTTTATTTCAAGGAGGTGGCGTTCAATACAGATAGTGATTTTCATAGGCTATAGGTCTCTCTTACGTACTTATGTAACTCTTAAGACTCTTGTGAGTAACTGTGACAAATTGCGTTATTGCGTAAAATTGAGCTTCAAGTTGAATGTATGTTAAATAACCAGATATAAAGGATGTTATTCAGACTGAGGAGCACTGACCTTAGCTGTGGCTTTAGCTGCAGCGGCACACAATGGTAAACAAAAGCCAAAGGATTTCCTTGTCCGCGGTAATGCGTCTCTCAAACAAATTGTACGGTTGCTCTTTTTCCGTTTCTTAAACACGGCCAAGTTGTGTCCTGTTTAATATTAATCTCCGCACATTCCTCCGTGGAAACTCCAGTCGTCCCCCCCCCCCTCCTTCGAAAGGACGGAGAAGGTCCCCTCGTCCCCTTCTTCACCAGCCTCAGTCCGACGCCATTTTTCCTCTCCCACCTCGAGCCAAAAGAAAAGTGCGCTGATTGGACACAAGAGCTGTCAATCAAGCTCTAACTCTCCGCCCCGGAAGTAGTCGAACCCGAACTGTCAACTGCAGCAGAAAGAAGTTTGATTTATGATTCAGAGTCAGCTCAGTTTATTGTGTAATAGATTAATGATTCACTTTTGCCTGGAATGTTATACAATAAGGTGTTAAACACATTCACTAAACTTTTTTAAATAAAATTTTTATAGCAACAACTAACTTTTAAATTATTTTACATGCATTCTTACTGTGAGCGTGATTGCCTTTTCACAGATCTGATATATGGCCTGGTAACGACACCAGTTTGTCTCCATGGAAATACAGGAGTTTTAATGCTATGCTGTGGGGCATACCGTAACAAAATACATAAAAATGTAGGCTTATGCCACTAAAACTACTTCACTGTCCTAGTAATGAAATTGATAATGATTTGTGAGGTATTGTGTCCAAGTAATTTCCCTTGTAGATCAATAGTAAGTCGATTTAAAGCTGCGGCAATAATTCAAATGTGCAAATATATTACATTATAAATAAACACCAAAAATATGTATGGCACTTATTTTATTCAAATCAAATCCAAGAATCACTGATGACAGCTGGACCAAAATCACATTACATCTGACTGAGGATCACGAAATGCCCATGCTGTTTGCAGTAGTTTCTGGATGGTTCATTTATAATTATTTAACAAACACATAATTAAGATTAAAGCATAAGACATAGTGTTTATAAAGACTACCTGTACATACAATATATTAATAGAAAGAATAATCCATATTTTCCCTTGGGGTTAGGCAAACTAACCAGACAGGAAGAGAACAATGTTGACACTAAACAAGGCATAGATGTTGGTTTCCTGTTTTATGTCAACAATTTAATGCAAATGGACAACAGATTGCAGGAACATACAACATTTAGTGACATGACCTTGGTGAAACTTGCTTGAAAGAGTTGAGTGTTTTGGTTATATTCCTTCACCCAAAAATAGATACTTCAGTATTGTATGAATATAATGCTATGATAGTGGCTCTCTGTGATATAGATAAAACTAGACTCTATACTAGTCTACTGGTAGAACTGGAGTCTTGATTTAATTTCAAATGTTAATACTATGGTTGGATTTAAACTCCACTGATTTAGTCCTAAATTTCCTACCTGTCTCAAATAAAGTTTTTGTTTAATCCAGGTTAATCCTGGTTTTATTTTTGGTTTAGTGAACTCAAAACAGTACTTGTCAAGTCAAATACTATGCCTCCCCAGTCCCAGAGATAGGGAGATAATGAGGAATAAAAAAAACTATTTAGCACTGATTAAGGTTTAGCATTGGACAACATATGAAATAGGTCCTTCATCCTATACAAACTATTGGCAGTATATTGTATGATACAATGCAAAAACTAAGCTTTATCTTATCTTTAGCTCATTAGTGCTAATATAGTGTCCAACAGAGGAGAACCTAAACCATGGCACTTGTGGATTAGAAAATATTTATTTAGCCACTTTTGTGTTCAACCATAATATGACAGAATTGAGTTTGGTTATACCAAATAACACAAAATGTGAAACAACCACCCTTTTTATGGCAAGATGTATAAATAGGAATCACTTTTGCATATACTACAGAAGCAAAGTTAATCGTACCATGGTAAAAAAAAAAAAAAAAATCATCATCTAATAAATAAAGGGGTGACTGATCACTTTGCATAAAACTACCCAAGGCACGCAGCTTCCATTTTCCTGGTTTGAAGAGCTCTGAGGAGTGACTACCACACACTTCATCTTGTTGAGGGCTGCAGCAGCTGGAGGAAAGGTTGAAATGATTTGTGTCCAAAAACCTTTAAAATGTAACTTAGTGGAGAAAGCGAATGCTCATTTTCTGCTCTACGTCCACCTTCTCCAGCACCTACCACAGACAAAAACAGGGAAATATAGTTATATATTCACATGGCTAGTTGATGGTTGCACAGGATCAGGCCTTTTTGTATAGACACTAGCTTCCTTACACAAACCCATGCATTACTCTGAAAATGGTCTGTTAAAAGAAAAGTTTGGCTTTAGGGTTTATCTGGTGATAATCTCCACATAGATGTTACACTTTGTTTATATAACCACAATGAACATCTAAACATAAAGGAGTTGAGTCAGTTATTTCCAGTATAACATGATTAAAAGTGTATAAATATTGCTTGGGCAATTTTGATAGATTAGATGCAAAATAAAGAGGGATCCGTGTTTGACAATCAACAAAGGTAACTTACTAAATCCAAAATATCAAGGAAATTACAAATTACACATCCATTAAAGAAGACCGATTGTGCTTGTGTCTGCTATAAAGCTGCAATGAGACTGGTGGCTCATTATATTATAATCTGCACATTTTAAATAAATCTAAAACAACTTAAGAAAAGAAACAATTTTGCTGACTTCTGCATTACAAAATTGCAGTGCCCAAAGGGAGCTGACATAGTAAAGGTCATTATAACAAAGAGTTGGCAACTTCAGTGGATGGCTGCAGAGCAGGTTACATGTCAAAATTCAGGTGTGGCATTATGTGGCCAAATTCCCTCAACTGGTAATCTACCTCCTCCTGTCCTAATGTGGTGATTATGTTCTGTCTGTACCTTCATAAACTCGCTGAAGGAGATTGAGTTGTCTCCATTGGTGTCTGCTTCCTGGATGGTTCTGTCTGCGATGCTGCCGAGCTGTTCGTCTGAAATATTCACTCCAACCATCATTCTCAAAACCTGAGAACAACAAACATCAACACCATTAATGTGTTACACTCAGTAATTAAAGCAGTGGTTCCCCAACCCGAAGGTCAGAGGATCAGTTCCTGCTCGGAGCAAGTTCTGGTGTCCTTACACAAGACATTTCACCCACATTGTCTAGTATGTGCATGAATGATTGGTGGTGGTCAGAGGGTCTGATGGCACAGACAGCCAGCCTCTCTTCAGTCAGTCTGTCCCAGGACAGCCGTGGCTACAGTAGTAGGTTACCACCACAGAGTTTGGAGTGAATGCATAATGACTCCAGTGTAGCACTTTGAGGGGCTTTGATAAGCCTGTAAAGGGCATTACAAGTGTAAGGCATTATTATTATTTACCACTGGCACCACATAACTGACGTGTCTTGTGGTTAACACATAGATATTAGTGTGACAACAAGCTCCAAATGTGACTATGATTTAATTTGTAGCTCTTGAGGGACAGCAAATAGGTTACAACAGTGCACCAAGCACATTCAGCAAACTACAGTGAGCCTATTTCAATCTACAGAAAGACTAGATTTGGACCAGAAAAAAAACAGAAGTGGGAGGACAAGTATTAATAATACTTTACTTAACTTCTGGTAAAGACTACGCCCCCTGCTTCCTCAATGAAGATGTTATTGTTTGCTTAGAATGTTCCACAGTAAGGCATTACCCTGCCATGGAGACAAGCAGGAGGCACAGCTGGTCAAGTTTAAAATCAGATTAGTGGAAGGCCAATATCTTAGATTGGATTTTACTTAAACTTCTACTTGACTATATTTTATATATTTTAATATTTTCAAGAGTTTTGATTTGGAAAAATGTTGGAAAATACCTGCAACAAATTTGTTTTTACTTTGATGATCACTCCACAACAATAAGTGTTATTTAGTTTACTGACAGATAAGTGATAAACATGACTTGAAATGACATGACATCTCAGTATTTTGAACTAAACAGAAGATTAGCTTGAGTCATGAACTTGAAGCAATTACAGGTCACCAAAACAGTGTCACCTAAACAGTGTGACCGAATTAACCTGGAGTTTAAGCAGATATTGTATCATTATCAGGACCAGAGCAAAGTTTCGTCATCTTGAAAGAGTACTTTGAAATTCAGGTTACATAACAGAGATGTCTCAAGTTGTAAGTACTTCAGTACTTCAGGGAAAGTGAAGCAGAAAGCTTAAGGCATAATAATGGACTACATGTTATTGGGGTTCATCTATTGCATTTAAAAGCAAATCTCTGTTCACAACAAAGAGCAAATAAAGCAGTATGGTACAGAACTTTCTCTTGGACCATTTTTCTATTTCATGTATTCAACAGGTTCTGAATTACAATGGAGATAGAATTATAACAGAAAGTGGAATTACTCGCTCTTTAGATCGGGGTGCCCAAAGTTTTGTACAGTGGGTCAAAATAAATAAACATTAGCAGTCTGAGGGGAAGAAATCTACATAAAAAACATACATATACATATATACATATTTACATATACATATACAAACTAAAGAACTACAGTAGTTTCTTTTAGCTATAGAACAAATGGAAGATTATCGGATTTGGGTATTTGGAGTACTTCACATCTGCTTTGTTTGTATGTGGACTACAGTATTTCAAATGCCTAGCTTGAAGAGTATAGTTTAATAAGTTAATAAAATACGTCTTATTCTCTGGCTTTTAACACCATGTTGGTTGTGCGGTCCTCTGTGTCTTTTATTTTCATGTTTTTACCTTTTTATTATTTAATGGTATTCTTGCTCTTATTTGATTGTACTAGTTTTAGTGTGTTAATGAGGCCTAGTGGAGTAAAACTGAGCTTTATTTTAGATTTCTATTGATATGTTTTATCTGTATTGTGCAGCACTTTAAAACTATTTTGTTTATGAAATGTGCTATATAAAGTGGATTGGATTTAAAGGTGCACTGTGTAACTTGTCTGCTGGAGGGTCTGTCACCTGCTTGCATCCATGCAGATCTGCCTAGAATGTTCCACAGTATGGCCATAAAGTGCGTAAAATCCCCCAGTTGTCCAGGCAAAGGAGAAATTCAGTTTGTAAATTGGACAAGAGTTTATTTTTTTTGAATACGTTACGCAGCTCATCCAAGCTGCTTCTTCAGTTCTGGTCAGAGTGCTGAAGGACACTGCCTTATATCTGCCTGCAGAGAGGAGCTAACCACACTGAAACTACTCTGAAACTAACACACCTACTTGTTTACATTTCCTGTTAGCTAGGCCATTGAACTGCACTGAGTGTGGGGTCATATTAGCAGAATTATTCAGTGGAGTAGACCATGGAGTAGACATTGCTTTGCTTGTGGCTCTGTGTTTTGTCCTTTGGGTGGACCAGTTTCTGTCTTATAGTGTTAGTGGGCTTGAAATAGACTGGGATTTTATGGTGTCTGAAAATCCTCTGTAGTTTTTCTGAAACACCAGCCAGGTAAGGAGTAGTTACAGTTCTCCTGGGCTTTTGAGCACTTAAACACTTGCAGTTAAATAAATGCAAGACAGATTAGTTCAGGTTGTGGACACCCTCCAGAAAAGTTACACAATAGTTTAAATAGTGTTGCGGTAGCAGCATTAACAAACAAACAAGTCAGTACTTGAAATCATAAAACAAATACAAAAGCATGTGCTATAAAACATAACCTCTGGTTCAATAAAGGTTAGTAGCCATAATAAACTGATCAGGGGTGATTTGACTGACTGTTGGTGGGACGGGTGTGGCTGTGGAAAAGACGTAACAGCACCAACTCCAGAGGAGCTTATTTTAGCCTTTTGTTGTAGAATAATGAGTCGAAATTTGAGTTACGTGACTCAGGTCCTCCCACTCTCACCTGTAGCAGCTCGTCCCTCGAAATCTTGTCATCCCTATCCAGGTCATACAGCCGGAATGCAACTGCAGAATAAAATGAATGAATGAATGCAATAAGTAGACTTTGAATTAGTTAACTACATAAGAGAGAATACCAAACATCTTTCAACTTATAACTTAGAAAAACTATCCAAGTTTTACCACTATCTTAAATGACCTTGATCATAACACATCATGACATCAGGACAAAAACCAAAAGGAAGAACAAATTAAAAAGAAAAACTAACCCAAGATGTGCGCTGAAAAGGAATGCAAATTAACCAGGACTAAACTACATACATAAGAGATGAATTATCTAATAATTTACACATTGCATTTTGGAAAAGCTTGAATGAATGACCTTAAAATGGCAAAACCCAAAGGAAGAAGGACTAAAAAACTAAACTAGTAGTAACCCAGGCCCCTGCATTAAAAGGGACAACAACGGAACCAGGACTTAACTAGGTCTAAACCAGAACTAAATCTTTGCTTCTATAACCACTGCTTTACTGAATGTACCCAAAACTGGTCATGAATTGGACCTCATTAAAAAGCAGCACTTACAGAGGAGTTTGTTTGTTCTGCTGTTTAGAGGCTCTGACGTTGCAGCGTTTTTGTTTTTCTCGTTGTCTTCAATCGGTCGAAAATGTGCCAATGTCCGCATGAAGCCTCGGAAATTTACCTGGTCCTCCCTGAAACCACAATTTACAGATTTAGACAGTCCTATTTTGTTTTTTGTGCTTTACATACATGAGGGCAGTGGGAACCCAACACCACCTAAATATCCCCCGTCTTTAAATCAAAACAGGAAGAACAAGAACAAGAATCTAAGTGAAACTAAAAAGGTCCAGCTAAACCCAATAAACACAATATATAACAAGTATAAAATGTGTGAAAATAGGATTCTTTAGTCTTTGATGTTGATAGCTATGGAACACTATAAAGCAAACCATTGCATTATACCAAAAGTCGCAAAGTCCACAATGAGTAGGAAAAAAACAACAATCCTCCACGACCTGCTTGTCACTATGGGGATGTTTGGAATGTTTCACAGCAAGGCATTAAATTAATCCATCTAGTCAAGTTACAGGTCATGTCTATGGAGAGGCGAGCCCACTAGCAGTAAAATGTTTGTTATTTAGGGCATTTTTAAGCCATAACATCTCCGTTGTGGCAGAGCAAGTAGCAGACTTAACTCACACTGCAAAATTGAAATAAATGAACCTATAACCACATTTCCATCACCACTGCATTGCACAAATACCAGATATAACTCACCCCTCGGAGAAGAAGGCATTGATGATTCTGTCGCCCAAAGGATTAATGGCCAACTCAGGAATCCTCTGGAAATCTTCTCGACTGAAAACATAATATCAAACAGTGTTACTAAAACTAATTTGAGAAAGCTATAGAGATTACAAAATATATTTACTACCAAGTTGATTAACTTGAAGAAATTGTCAAATAATATCAGAATCAGGAATGTAAGCAATTTGTCACATTTTGGAAATGAACTTTATCCTGTTTATATGTATTTTTAAAAACTATTCATAATACCAATAAAATCTGAGGAAAGTGTTCAGAAATGTAGCAAATCAGAACAATTCTGTGGGAGTAAATAAAGAGTGTGAGCCTTATTGAATCACTTCAACGGAGGACTGTACAATACTGGGAAATGGTAACAATTTGTCAAAGGGCAAAACCTCTTTCAAGTTAGTTATTACTTCTAACAGGGGAGCATAACTCGTATGACAAAAGAACATTATTTAAGCTGTGAATGAACTTAATCAGAGGTTGTATCAATAGGGTTCTGTGCAATATCAAATTATGTACAAAAGACATGCAAAGTAACATTTTGGTAACAAAGCGATATAATACAAAGTCACCTTGATCCTACACGGAGTGTTGTGACAGTAAAGTAACAAGACACAAACTGCCAGGACAAGAAAGACTTGCAGTTTGTTATGTGTAAACAATGACATTCAACTAACTTTTTATTTGTTGACCCTTTAAATATATTGAAGAAAAGAGTTAAGAATGTTTAATGATTACCCAAGTGTTCATCTATTAGTTATTTTGAGGACAGAGGACAAAGTCACACATGGTAAATAGCAAACTACAAAAAATCTGTACAATTGCAAATGTCCCCAAGATTAGGCTCTTTCACCAGGTAAACCGAAACTGTTTGAAATTAACACTGATTTAGGAGTGATTATATTTGAGATCAAGTTAACAGGTTTGTGAATGTAGTTGTTTAGCATTTTAATGTAGTTATTTTATTGCTTTGTACAACATGTACAGCAACTGGGTCATACAAAAGGAAAATTCAATCACCAAAGGGAGGAAAAGCCAAGCACACAAGAACTAAAATTAATTATGAAGGTATTCTTCCTCGTGCCTCTTTGTTACAGTTACAAGGGCTTCGTTGTCATTGGAGACTGACAGTAGTTAAGTAAAAGACACTAAAATGAAATGGGCAAATGATCTGATTTAGGAAACACTGATCAAATCTTGCTCAGAATGTCAACTTCCAAGTTTGCTTCCAATAAATCACTCAAGATCCTGCAAGAGTAATGTGATTCATACATTACAATTACAGTTTCAGACAATAATGACAACAAAAGGTACAACACTATCCTCTATAATGAAACTACTAGATATCAACAAAACATTACAGTATGTACAATAAAGTGTCCTCTTTTTGGTCTTAATAAAGTTTACACAGAAAATCCCAAATCCCAAAAAGTGTATCTTTGAGTTTTAAAAATTATAGACATCTGGCATTTTGTGAAGTAATTGCAAGCACCATTGGACAAATAGATTTCAGTCTTTGTTTTTGATGTGATGGTTTATTATACGTGATTTCTTTTAACAGATGGTAGTCCTACTAATCCATATCACTGTAGTATGTGTCATCAGATCAGCTTACCTCAGAGTACCATTTTCACCTTTGTCCAAGCTGGTGAAGCGGCTGTACAGGCGAGTGATTTGACTGTGTGAAACTGGAAATTACACAGATAAAATATTGATTAGGCTACAGCAAGTATGAATAAGATACGCACACATATATAGATAGCCATTATAAGCTTTATCATTATTGAATTCCGTAATGCCATATTACAAAGCTATAACAATATGAACTTACAACCAGTTTCCTTCTTGATTTCTTCTATTTCCTCTTCTCTCAATAACGTCGATGCGCGGGACCCCATCGTGAGAAGAGTGATATGTTTACAATTAGCTTAGGAGATTTTATAACACTTGTCTGTCCTTATAATCAGTTATTAGCACAAATTGTTCTCGGGTGTTAGCAAGCAAGCTAAGAGCTAAAGGCTATTAGGATGCTAAAAGAACAAAATTGGTGAACGTTTGCTGTTATTTCAATAGTTTATCTCCGATGGTATAAAGAGCGTAGTGTATGTGTCCAGATTTCATGGGTTTTCTTCCAGAGATCTTCTTGGTTTATGAAGGAGGAGGTGAAAAAGCGCAGAGGGCAGGTTCAAAATACGCAAAATTACTCACACTCCCTCTGCGCTTCGTTTACAGCTGAAACACAGAGCAAACAACTCTCTACTGCCACCTGCCACCAAATATATATAGTCACGTTCGGGTAATGCATCTTCTGAAACCACAGACGCTCCTGAAGTTTTAAGACTAGGGTGACCAGATGTCCCTATTTACCCGGGACAGTCCGCGTTTTGAACCCTGTGTCCCCTGTCCCAGCAGATTTATACAAAACCAACAGATAATAAAAGATGTAACAGATAATACTCCCTGCAACTGCGCAACAACTCACCCTTACGTAACGCATAACCCTACGTCCTGCCAATAATCCTATCATGTTGCATTGTTGTCTTCTTATGACCTCTTGTATATAGCTGAGATTTTATATTTTATTACTTATTTTCCTATTTTATTTTGACTTGTATATATACATTTATATAATTATGTCTTATTTCACACTTGTCTCTTGCTATTTTATTTACGTATTTATTTGCTACTTATTTAGAATTTTTTATTACCAATTTTATTTTTTCTTCTTTATTATATTATGTTGTGGTGTGTGAGCTACTGTGTCCAATTAATTTTTCTTGTGGATCAATAAAGTTTGTCTAAGTCTAACCAGTGATTTGTCTCAGTTTTTTACAAAACATGTTCTAGGTGTTCCTATTTTGACCAGTTTGATATCAGCCAACAGTAAAGAGGGGAATACACTGCCAAATGTTTTTGTCTAACTAGAAAAACCTGTACTTGAAAATTGCAAGAAGACTCATCAGTCGCACACTGATTCACAAGTGAGTGGAGAATGAGCCAAATAATGTTCTTAATTATGCGCACACAATTTTATTATTACCAACCACCCCAAACCAGGTGTATCCTGGTTTTTCATTTTGAAAATCTGGTCACCTTATTTAAGACTCCCAAAATAACCATGCAACCAACTCATGGCAGTAATTTCAACAGGATTAAGATTAATATAGGATCAATCTTGTTTATTTTAATAGTTAGTGTCTTGATTAATTTTGAATTGAAAAACTAAAGATCTGAAACAACAATTTATCAATATCCCCCAAATAACAATGACATATTATTTTTATTGTTTTGGAAAGTAATGTAGCTTTTGGTGTTGTATTTAGCAGTGCATGTGAACTTTAATTGGACAGAGTACTGGGTGAAAATAAGTGACATTGCTGTTATAATAGCTGTAATAATAGTGTAGCTGGAGTGACTACAGTGGTAGTTGTCATAAAATGTAACTTTAGCTGTAATTATCGTGGTGGTGTATTACAAGCATCTTTATAAATACAAACTAAGTCATCAACTTGTAACCAACAACTCAATACCCAAATTATACTACCAGTATATAAATAGAAATCAGGCAGAAAATTCGCTTGTAAAATTTTATGCATTCAGATAACATTCAGTTTGTATCAAATCACAATTTCAACATTCACACCAGGCCATAAAGCACTGAGCAACAAATGACACGTCAGTAATCTAAAACACAATTAGAAAATATAAAAAATTACCCATACGGTTCACAGTAAAAGTGCAGCTCATCATAAAACTAGTTTTAAAAAATCAAAGTAAAATCAGTTCGCACATCAACAAATAAAAGAGTGCACTCATAATAACATAGGCTTGTTGTGATTGGTGCTTCAGCAGTGCAAAATGCAGTCCTCTCTTTCCCCAGTAAAGGAGAGGGGTAGATCCTTTTAGAAGCGAGGGAGGCACACGAAGTCCATAGCCTCCTGAATGCTGAAGAGAGACAAAAGGAACAGAAACAAGATTTACTCTTGTATTTATCAGATATATTTGATATCTACTTGACTTAATATTAGCAAATAAAAATGGCTTTCAACATTATTTATTTAACGCATTACCCACATAACCCATTTAAAAACAAAAATAGTCAAATCTTTTACTGACTGAGGATTGGCTCTAGACCTTTTAATTAAATCAGAATCAGAATAAGTTTTATTGCCATCGTCAATGAACAAAACCAGGAACCTCCTGAAAATCTATTGGTGACATAAGAGCAAACAGACAAAACTAGTTTAGAAAACTCAAGAAAAAATACAAAATGGATTTAAACAACACATCAATATGAGCATTTAAGGGCCTGTTTAGGTGTTTGATTTCCACCAATAAAAACTGTGGTTAATGCTAGCGAGCTTCAGACAGTAATTTTATGCATGAGAGACTTGCTTAACAGCATTTCACAAACAGCAATAACCACAGTTCCAACCAAGTCAGCCTTTTCTGGTCATGTTGTGTTAAAATAAAGCTCAGATTATTGGGTAACAGAGCGTCAGACAAAGTAGTGACGTCAGTTGCAAAGTATATAGTCAATATGGAACGATTTTACTGGCATTTTAAAGGGATAAATAGGAAGTGTAATTGTACCTCTGAGCAGCGTACCCCCTCTCACACATGTTCACCAGAGCGTACAGGTGCCTCAGTGCGTATTCGTACTGAAATCAGACAAAACAGATCACAACACTCAGTTACAATACAAGAGATGGAGACCGAAAAGACCCAGTCAAACTTCCCCTTGAGTATACACATGTGCATGGACTTCCTTTGCTAAGGAAATGTTTGTGCAAATGTGCAGTGCAAAATAGAAATTAGAAGAGTCTGTGTTTATTTTTTAATGTAATTCTGTGCTCATATTAAGACAGATTTATGATATCAAAAATTTACTAAACGCAAAACTGTACTAGAACAGGACCAAACGAAGTCTAAATCAGGACTAAAATTGGCTCAGATTAAGACCAGATAAGAAAATGTGAACATGCCTTTTCAAAATTCTACAATATGGGCGCTTTTTAAATACTCTAATTATACAGCTTGATATATTTTGAACAATGAAGTGGGTTTGGCAAAGATCATGTGCAGAAAATGGAAGTGAAACCAATTGTTTTTTTTTACATTTTTTATAGAAACTATAACCCATCAGGTCTCATATCTGCTTTTGAAATAAGACAAAACGTTCAAGGGAAGCTGTGACATTTAATGAAACCTTGAATGAATCATGTATAATTTAGAAAACTACATGCACAAAGGCTGTAGTATTGTGTTTTGTGTCGTAGGCAAATTTTTTGTTAAGTTTATCATGGTCAAAATAATTGCCATGATACATTAATATCACAAAATCTTTGTTTTATAAAATGTTTAATAATTTAAAGAAGGATATGTGTGACAATTTAAGAGTTATTTGGCAAAGGGACCTGGGTTGTGATATAGATAAGGAAATATGGGGGAAAATACTTTCACATTCTGGCAAAGGTATAAGGGAAGCTAGAGGGAAATTTACACAGTATAAACTTATACATCGATGGTATTACACCCCCTCTAAACTCAAAAGAATGGGGCTCATGATGAATGATAATTGCTGGAAATGTCACTTGGCTCCGGGAACTCTTTGGGAATGCGGGGAAATCTATCCCTTTTGGGAGAGAGTACTAAAATGTATAGAAAGGTGGATTGACAGGACAATACCCAGGTCGCCAAGATTATGTTTACTTGGGGATGAATCAGTAATGCTGGGGGTATCAAAGTGTGAGTATGTGATTTTAAAGGTGGGGGTAATAACTGCAGCGCGGGTGATTCTTAGTGTATGGAAGGATCCTGCTACTCCAGATTTTAACAGATGGATGGATAGTTTGATGAAAGTGGTTTCATATGAGAAATTATTGGCTCGGTTGAATGATAGCATGGACATTTTTGTGAAATCTTGGGCACCTGTTTTTGATTGAAATACATGTGAAACGCATGTCAGACGGTTTGGCCCAGAGTAATATGCTGCTGTCTATTATATGTTAAAAAATGTAAAAATAAAATAAATACTTGAATTAAAAAAAAAAAAAAAAAAAATGTATATCACAATAATCATTATATCTGGAGAGGGTTTAAAAATGTCACAGATATGAATAATTAGGAAAAATATAAGTTTCATGTTTAAACAACTATTGCGGAATTGTAGTTTTTATTAGTAAAAACAACTACAATCAGAGCTGTTGTTTTCTCTGTACAGTCTGGTGGTATAAAGGCTTACCTTACTATCACGATTATACAAAAGGTACCAAGATGTGATATTATATACTGATATTAAACTAAATTATTGTTTATTGTCCTATCCATACTTTTTTTTTTATTTTTTTTATTTTGCACCTTTTAAAAATGCATCAAGAATGAACTAATGTGCCAATGAACTATAAAGACCACTATAGTGCAGACATATCACTTTATACCCTTGTTTGGGAGATTACACTAGATACTCATTTATTTAGGTCTTTTTAGGTGTGATTTTTCATTGTTTCATTTATAGACAACATAGTCAATATTCTAATATAGCTAATCTTCAGAACAACAATTGCAATATTATCTGTTTTTCAGTATATAACAGAGTGCCCGCCGCTATTCTCTAGTAGTTGTACCTGAGTCTTGTGCCAGTCGAAGCAGTGCTCCCTGTAGTGGTACAGCGCAGTCTTGTAGCACTGGTGTTGGGTCAGAGGGCTCCTGCTGTTGACGATGTCTTGAGCTTTGATTTTGTTTTTGGTCACAGTGTGAGCGATCTGGAACATGTTCTCTGCCAAAATTTGCCTGATCTGAAAAGATATATAACAAACCAGTATTATGGATATAGAGAAGCCTGAATGAAATTATACATGTACAGAAGAAAATGTATCGACTTGATTTTTAGACAAATTAGAGATTTACATGAACAGTCAACCATAGTTACTAATAAAATCAAAATAAACAAGCTAGAAGTAAACTCTCCAATCACAAACCCATGCATCAAATCCCACAGAATCTAATTCTCCTTCTGAACAAACAATATATTAATGTACAATTTTAATGGCTGCAAGATTTCATTGGAAAGTCAACCACGAATGAAATGGACACAAGGGGTTTAAAGAAAGTACTTTAGACCTAATGGCAAACTGTATGCCTCCTCATATCACTCGGGATGTAATGATATCCAAATTTCTCAGTACAATATTTTCACGATATACATATAATTGTACAATATTTATTGGAATATTTGTGGAGTCTAACAGAACTGTGAATATGCTACTTTTCCTTTTGACAAGTGAGTAAGATTTTATGCTTTTCACAGACATGTCACAAAGACGCTTTACAGAGCATTATTCATTCACTCCATATCTGGTTTGGTTTTGTCATAATCCAAAGAACTAAGGTTTAAAAGTGCTTAATAACAGTTTTTCATGCCTAAAAACGGCTCTATTAGCTGACAAAGCACCTATTAGCAACTTTTGGTCTTAGGCTGGGTATCCTCTTGTGACCAGTTGATACTGAGGGGACACACAGACACACAGACACTTTTAAAGACTTTAAAACTTTAGTGATGATAATTTACCTTGAAGTGTATGTTCATCTCCATGAGCAGACCCTTTGTCTCCATGATGCTGTTTGAAGCCATCATCTTCCTCTTGAGAATGGCCAGTGGGACGTCAGGGCTGGGGGTGAGGTCGGGGTTGGAGATGGGGGGCAGAGGGACGGGGGCGGGCTGAGACACGCCTTTGGGACCACCCTGAAACTGGATCACCTTCATGTGGGACAGAGTCTGAACAGACAGGAACAAAAGCAGGTTAATGGTTTTGTAACATAATAATAAGTTTAAGTGAGTAAGTATGTATTACCTTGTTGCCGAACTGCTGGACATGGCTGGTGTTTGTGTGGCTCTTCACAATTTTGAACTGCTTCTGCAATGTCTCTTTGGTCAAGTCTTCCTAAAAAAATAAAAGATAAACAAACATATAGATGAGCAAATTTCATTACCCCTTAACATGTTTTATTTATTATGTAAAAACCCAATGTACAATGTAAAGCTACAATGTAAAGCATAAAACTATAAATGTAACAGAATAATGTAATTACTTTGGGAGTTGGAACAGACTGTTTCTTACTTACGAATATAAGCTTCATTTGAACTCAAATGTAAAATCTAAGGTTATATTTAAGTAGGGGGGTTGTTTTCAGGTTGTTGTTTTTTTGGTATATCAGAAAATATATTGTATGCTTCTGTTTACATAAATTGTACCCTAAAAAAATATGATAACATTTTCTAAAGCAAGCAAAGGTTACATACATAGTAAAGCTAATAAAAAACTTCAAATGTTTCTACTACATGCCTATCATAAGCACATCTGAGGCATGTTCAGGTTTCCCCCATTCAAAGAGGAGACTAGATGTGAAGTTGACACACCATGTCAGAGTCCTCCATCCAATTGACGCTGTACCAGTCGCCCAGATACGTGTCCCGTTTCTCGTCATAGTAACAGGCGTAAGACGACTCGTGGTCATTGGCTGCAGTGGTCGCATACACTGTACAGAGAATGAAAAGACAAATAAATTTACACTTTTAGCAGTTAGAAGTGCAGATTTCATGGGCAAATTGTACAAATCAGAAACATTCATTTAAACAGTTTCATAACCTTTTTTCTACCTGTATTGTTCAAATGCCACTTTTATCAACACGTTAAACCTCTCTCCATCTATACATAATGAACCCATTTTCAGTGTGGTTGTAACATCACATGAGGAGCAGCACATGACAGTGCTCTGTCACAGGACACAAGACTCAAACACAAATGTGAAACTATGAGTTAAAGTCCACACTCATCTGCTGCATCAGTAGATATAAAAAAAGGTTAAAATAGCTGTTTATGCAGAAATCACATGAGACAGAGAACTGATGAAGAAAAAGTCAATAAGTGATAGTCAGGTCTAGTCGAGGAACAAAGCTTTGACAGCACTTAAACTTAGCCTTTTGTATTATTTTTTTTATTAAGTTTTTTTGGTATGCCACCTGCTAGTATCAATGGAAATGTTTTTTTTAAATTCGATTACATGTGTAGCTCAAAAAATGCTTATTGTGAGTGAGGTCATCTCTCCACAGATCTGAAATGTAACTTGGCCTGGGAATGGAGAAGTTCAATGCGTTTGTTACTTTGGAAGATTTGAGGCAAAGCAATAAGATCTGAATGGCGACAAGCAGTTGGCGTACCCTCCACCCGAAAAGTGACATATTGCACAATTAAAACCTAAATATTTGCAGAAGTTCTTTGTGGTTAATCTCACTGCGCTGTTTAGAATCTACAAGACAAAAATATTAGCCATAGTGCGTATTTACAGTAATTGAAGAAGTGTCAACATTTCCTGACTGGAAACAATGTCTGAATGGGGTAAAAGTTACTGTCAGTTTAATGATTCACTGTGACGCAGAAAGACATGATTTGTTTTAGTGAATATGACTTTGTAACTGCTACGTACCGTCAATATTCTCGGGCAGGTTTGTCATCATTGATCCAGACTCACAGGCTTCAATGTACAAGACCATCTACCAAAACATCATTCCGGGTTAATTTTATCACTGAGACTTGTTAAGACTTGTGTAGTAATCACAGGACTTTACCTTTTTGTACATCTTCTTGTCATGCATGTACTTGATAGTTGCTTGGAGGTCATCCACTGTAAGCTGAAAAATGTAACATAATTTGAAAATACAGATACAATGATGATGATTTTTAATAGTATTTTGGATATTTTATTAGACCCACAACTCAGACATGGTGGAGTTCATTTTTATGTTCAAGGTTTACTGGTGCCAGTAGCAAACAGATTTGAAGGAGGGCACACTTCAAGGACTGTAGTCAAAAAAGATAACCACTCACTAAAACAGCTTTGTTCATTATAGTAAAGCTAGAATCACCAATTTAACTAATATAAAAATGTTTTTGGATGTGGAAAAGGAAGAGAGAGCAACTTTACTTATCCTGAAGGAGCTCACATACTATAGATTGAAAACCGCTGTTCTATAACCAGTGTGACTAGAGTTTTACATTACAAGCACAGCCAGATATTCAGGTGACTTAAATGCCTGTACTTTCCCCTTTAGACTCCCACTCACACGACTAAACTAGTTCAGCAACAGCCATACTTTTTGACATTTATGAACATGCTCATGAGTTTGTGGTAACTGGGGGTGGTGCATCGTGGGTAAATTAACTGCTTACATCGTCACTGGGAAAGGCCAGGATGCCAGGAGCGCCATGATCAGTGAAGTAAATGAACACATGGTCTTTGGGGCCACTGTAAAAAGAGTGTAATGTCAGGGCAAGAATGAAACCAGTTTAACAGAAATGAGTGTCTCCCAAGAGGCTACGTGACAATAGTGATTTGAGGGTTGAAGAAAAGAGGAAATGTCATTCATACAAAGATTTCCTTGTAAAAATTCAACCAGTACTTTTCTCTTTTTCGGTTGGAAAGGGGCAATAATTACATAATCAAATCAAAATAAAAAAGACAATTCAGCTGAAACCTAACAGATTCTTTTCAGTAGACAAGGAGTAGGGTTTTTGCTAAAGGACACAAATGTTATGTGCAGCTCAAATGATTGATTATAATTACATACACACTATTGCTACTGCATTTTATTATGATTAGGGTGAACAATAAAGTCCTACTGTATTCAAAAAGGACAGTTCACAAATTTAAATATCAAATTGGAGGGTCTTATCCTAATTTTTATTTTATCCAAATTATCGTTGTTATTGAGTGAGTGACTTGCCTCTTCAGCACTTTTCCAGATCCTCCTTTGACACTTGCAGAGTCACCCTTTAACACAGCCAGGAAGTTCTGAGGGGTCACAGCCTGTAGACATATAAATCTATGTTAACTCAGAACAGAAATCCGTACCATTAATTCTGGTTACTAACTACTTTTACCTCTCCAGTGTAGTCATGGGGTACTCCCTTGTAGACATCTGTGCCGTTAGGCCTGTTGATGATTACCCCTGGGGTAGGGTTACTGCACAAAAACATCAGAGTCAGAGTCAGAGGAGGAAGTGTGAAAAGCTGAGACAACAAAATACAAGATTTCATTTGAAAAAGAAAGAAAAAGTGGCATGTTTTTAACCAAATCAGATGAACAATGGTGGCAAAATTTAACCAACTTATCAAATAACAGAAGTGAGTCATTGTGGCTTACTAACTCATTTTGAATCTAGCCACAATAAATAATTTTATTGTTAGAGGTATCAGGGTGTAGCATTTGGCACTCATGAGTGTTATGATTCCATTTGAACCAAAAACTAGAAAGTATTACTGCAATATGGGAGACAAATAGTTTATAAAGCAGTCGAATATGTTTGTGTGTAATACTAATGGCGAAACCCAGCAGTAGATTCACTGGGGAGACTGTATAGAGAGAAATACATTATCAGATAAAGCGCATGAATTGGGTTAGTCATGGTTTCACTCTTTAACTACAGGTTAATTATTGACCAAAGAAAACAGCTATAGCGTCTTTAAATAAGAAGAATACATTTATTTGATTTATGTATGATGATGCCTGATATGATTGATTATGAACTTGAACTCACTTTAGAAAAAGTGTACATCTTTGATATCCTTTTTGAATGTAATTAGCAATGAAAAAATATGCAGTCTCGCAATCAAATATCCCTAATCTCTTACTGTATGCAGTATGCCGTATTTTAAACCTTTGTCAATGATCACGTAATAACCTGCTTAAGTTCATATGCCTAATGTAAACTAATACTAACTCTTTCACAATAAAAGATACAAAACAAGCCATGGTAAAATGAGAAGTCACCCACGAACAGCCTCTTACTATTGTGCAGGCAACAGTCTTATTCAAATTACCCTCTTTTTTTTTTTCTAATGACCTGTTTTAGGATGTACTTTCCCTTTTGCTTCTGTATGCACTAGCCTGTCTGTAATATTTCTGCTGATGCAAAGTGGAGCAGTTAAATGAGTTTCTTGTGACTCTTGAACCTAAATTCAGCCATGGCTGCTCTTCACACAGGGAGACATACCACAGCAACATGAGATATAAGCTTTGGCTGTGCCGGCATGCTACAGGCGTAAAAGTGAAGCGCTGAGGTTTCAGAGTTACTGGTTTACAACAACTATTGCTTTGTTTGTTGATGTTAATGATCATTAACAAAATAAACAAAACCAGCCCTACGTTTGTTAAGATATAAGTAAATACTACAGAATTTGATCCTATATTTACTATAAATAACAACATATTTTAATGTTGAGGACTAGGAGGAATTTTAATTGTTAGCCAAGTATAGCAATTCTAAAATTTTGCAATCAAGCCCTAAAGTAGTTCTGATACCAAAGATCCTGCTTTATAACCATGTAATGTATGTTGTAAAAGACAGAATGAGATGAAAATAACCAGTGAAACTCACGCTTCATTTTGTGCCAAGTCATCGTACATCATAACTATAATGTTTTCGTCTGGGATACCGTTCTTGTGGGCAATTTGGTAGGCATGGCACGCATCGGCCTAGAAGAAGAAAATACAGATATAATAAGAACTATTAAGCAAGTACACCTGTGCAGTTAAAGTAATTTTAATGATAATCTAATTCAGTCACTTCTAATAGTTAATGATACACATGGGTCTTTCTAATCAAGACACAACCAATCCTTTGTGTGCCATCTTTTCTGTTACATTTAAATTATATTTTAATCATTTAAACTTTAAATTCCTATTTAGATGGACACATGTTTATTCATATCTATAACATAATATACTCATTCATTCATTTTTTTTATAACAATAGTATAGGGTGACCAGATTTTCAAAATAAATAAACTGAAGCATCCCTGGTGTGGGTTGGATGGTAATAACAAAACTCTGAAACAAGTGCGTAAATAAGAAAAACTGTTATGTACTTAGAACTAATGTGGGTCAGTATAGTCACATTTTCTTTTTGTTTTGGTCATTTTTAAGGATGCTTTTACCTAAACAAATGGTAATTTATGCCTCTCTTTAATGTTGGGATGTATCAGATTGGTCAAAAATAGGAACACCAAGGACTTTTCTTGAATAAAACTGGGACAAATCACTGGTTTTGGATAAATCTGCAGGGACAGGGGACACAGGGCTCAAAACTGGGACTGTCCTGGATAAATAGGGACATCTGGCCACCCTACAACAACAGTATGAGATGAGATGACTGATACTAAAATCAAGAACAACCTTATTAACCTATAGCTGATTTGTCAGAAGCAAAAGATACTTCCCACATTTTACTGATGTATTTACCTGATGTCTGTAGTTGTACCAGCCATTGGAGCCTGCCACGATCACCACCCAGTGTTTCCCATCGTCTACCTCCTCTTCCTCCGGGGCAGGGAAGGCACAGACCAGCCCCAGACCGAGCAGGGCGAAGAAGACCGACTTAAACATCTCCTCTCCCTTCTGGATGTCCTTATGGATAAAACAACGGATTAGTTTTGCCCAAGCGCCCTGGCCAATACAGATTAACCTATATTTAGTGAAACTGAGTAATAAAGGGACAAAAAGACAGCGGCGGCTCCCAACTAAACGCTCCAAACAAGTCACCTGACTGCTGTTTAGTCACATGGCGATGATATCTTGGAAGCTAACGTTAGCACAACACCTCTTAAAGGAATAAATCGCAAAATATTGAAGCCTAACTTTTCCATGAAGGACTGCCTGTTTGAAGGGTAGGTTATAAAGCGCCATTTACTAATTTTTACCTGTTTATGAAGAGTTGGCGAGGTAGATTTTGGGAGAAATGTACGAGAACTTCCTCACATGGAAATTTATATCCGACAGGACAACGTTCGCTGGAATATCCCGGTATCAGCCAATCAGAGAGCGCGGGGGGGCGGGACCGTGAACAATGTATTTACAGCACAATTCATAAACCTGTGTCAGTACTAAAATGTTCACGAGACAAGTTGCCAGTCTGCATTTTCTGCTCTACTTTACTTTATCAGTCTCTTCAAGTTGTAAAAAGATCACCTGCAAATCACAGGTCCGTTTAAATATTGTCTTTTGTGTAGGAGTAAATGTGTGCAATGCAGACTAGACCCAGCACATAAAAATCAGGTGACAAAAATACGCATTTGGGTGATTCTCTTTTTGCATCAACATTTTATGTCCGCATGTTTTGCTTGGCCTGATTTTTGCCTGAACTGTGCCAAATATTAAAAGTAAGGTAAATCAATGGTGTATCAACTGTTTTTCATACATTAGATTCAATTCAAATGCATTTGAAATATTATTTCATAATTAATACACCTTTTTGGTAACACACGCACTTAATTTTATTGTGTCCCACAGTGCAAGTAATCAACTTCATCTAGAGGAATGAGTTAGAAAATTATATATATTAAAAAATCCCTTTCACTGTTAAATAGGCTACACTAAATTTCATTTAATCATGTAATTTAATATGATAAAAAAAAAAAAAAATTATTTATCGTTTCATTCCTACTTTACATGTCCCAGTAGTGATTTTCCCCCCTGTTAGAATGTTTGTTATTGAGGTGCAATAAAAAAACTACAATTCCAGACAAGCCATTTACAGGAAGTGACATAATTTTGGAAGGCATTTCAAACTGTGGAAACTGAGGTAAGCTTCTACTGAGACTCCCTCCTTACTATTTTTGATCTTAAACATGTCACTCCCTTCTGGGTCATGCTTAAAGTTCCACCCTGTTAGGGTAACTTATGAGGAATGTTCAGTTTATTTAAAAAAAAAAAAAAACATTTGATTTAGTTATTGAAGTAGTGTTAATCTACTTAGGTCAGAGAGCTAAAAGGTCATTTGGTAAAGAGCTAGCATGAGATTAGCGAAAAAAATTCCACCCTGTCGGGTTCCCCCCTGTTAGACCTATGAGCCTAACAGGAGGGAATGGGATCCTTCCAGGGTGGAAATTATTATTATTATTATTATTATTATTATTATTATTATTATTATTATTATTATTATTATTATTATTATTATAACAAGAGCTCCTCCAGCGGGGCAAAATACGCCCGTACTTTGAATTATTGTATATAGAATTAAGTTAGAATTTGTCAAACCTAGTTAAAGATGAATTGTTGGTGCAGTTTGAAAGATTCCAATACTGACAAGGTTTTCGCAAAGGGTCGGGCCGTGACCTTGACCTTTGACCCTGTGACCTTGAAATCAATAGGGAACATCCTTGACCCATGTGGTGTCCAGCCATGAAGTTTGACATTCCTAGGTGAGACGGTTGTCGAGCTAGAGCGCGGACAAGGTAATGTGTAGTTGTCTCGTATACTCTCTCTCCCGTTGCCTAGCAACCGCTGCAGCTGGAACTGTGTGTCACCTTTGAACTTTAAACTTCAAAGCTTTGAAGTCTTTGAAGCTTTGTCTTCATGAAGAGGCAAAACATGTGGGGCATGCGCCGATATATATATAAGGTGACCTTGACCTTTGACCCTGTGACCTTGAAATCAATAGGGAACATCCTTGACCCATGGGGTGTCCAGCCATGAAGTTTGACATTCCTAGGTGAGACGGTTGTCCACAGACGGACAGACGGACGGACGGACAGACGGACGGACGGACAGACGGACGGACGGACAGCGCCATACCATAATACGTCCCGTATTACAACGGGCGTATAATAATATTATTATATTGCTATATTATTTGTATTGTTGTTATTAACTTCGTTAACTGGCGAGGGGTATTGTTCTTCATCGGTTTCTTACGCTATATTATTATACGCCCGTTCTAAGACGGGACGTATTATGGTATGGCGCTGTCCATCCGTCCGTCCGTCCGTCTGTGGACACTTCAAAGCTCGACCCTTTGCGAAAACCTGCCCGTCGCTCTTGCTAACTGTGATCGTTTCCATCTCTGTCTTTTTATCTTCCATCTCTGTCCTTTTATGTTACGTGCCGTAGATCTGAACTCTCTTCTCAAATGTTCTGCTGCTGAAAGCGAGAACAACCCACATTCTCTGCTTCTTTGAGCTTTGACACATTAAAGCTTTGTAGTGTCTTTAAGTTCTGTTGCTGCAATCTGATTGGTGGAATTCCGATTCTAGAATGTGATGATGTCATACTCATACTCCTACTGCAAGAGCCAGATTTCCCTATTGATTATCCGTCCGTCTGTCTGTCCGTCTGTCCGTCTGTCCGTCTGTCTGTGGACAATTTCTTGTCCGCGCTCTAACTCCACAACCGTCTCACCTAGGAATGTCAAACCTCCAAACTGCACCAACAATTCATCTTTAACTAGGTTTGAGAAATTCTAACTTAATTCTATATACAATAATTCAAAGTACGGGCGTATTTTGCCCCGCTGGCGGAGCTCTTGTTATTATTATTATTCAAATACATCTGAGTACACATGGACATGCATCATTAAAGGTGTGTGTGGACTACGTACCCTGAAACGCTGTGTGTTGAACTCCTGGCTGTAGAGGAGTTTGTCGTCTTCAGACGTGTGATCTTTGTTTCTGCGAGTTGCGTAGTTGTGTATCAGTCGAAGGTCTGAGTTGAAGTGAGTTTCTCAGGACCTGTGTCACCTGTATATACTTATAGAACCCTTTATAAGAGACTCTTGATGATGTCACAAAGAAATAGAATGTCTGACGGAACGTGTTGCCAGGTGACGCCAGGTGAATCTTTCCTTATATGGACATGAGTGCGTTGCCATAGTTACACAATGCTGAATGTCAATAATTACATTGGAAGTGTCTGAATGTCCATCCTAGGCCCTAAACCCCAAACACTACACTGACCTGCACTCTTTAGTGAACTCTATAGAACCTCATTCACTGAGGTCCAGACGCAGTTCACGACTTTGAGGTCACATGTGTATTAGACCTCAATTAGTCTTGATTTAGACCTTATTTAAAACTGGTGTAGACCTGGTTTAGACCTAGTTTAGTCCTGGTTTACTTTTGGTTTAGATCTGGGTCAGACTTTTAGTAATTAGACATGGTTTAGCCCTATATTAGTCCTGGTTTAGACCTGGATTAGTCCTGGTTTAGTCCTGGCTTAGACCTGATTTTGTCACTGTATTTCTCCAGGTTTAGTCCTGTACAGTATATTAGACCTGATTTAGTTTTGGTATAGACCT
Organism: Odontamblyopus rebecca; assembly: GCA_030686955.1. Taxonomy (NCBI): domain Eukaryota; kingdom Metazoa; phylum Chordata; class Actinopteri; order Gobiiformes; family Gobiidae; genus Odontamblyopus; species Odontamblyopus rebecca. The sequence goes on along the minus strand of CM060670.1, from coordinate 17,112,577 downwards.
AGTTCAGATCTGGTTTAGCCCTATATTAGTCCTGGTTTATACCTGGTTTAAATCTGGTTTAGACCTGGTTTAGCCCTGTATTAGTCCTGTATTAGAACCCCTCGGAGGAATAAGATGGACTCGCAGCCCCGACTTTGAACTACACTAAATGTGAACTGTGCCTGAGTGAACTGTGGTAGTAGTTATTACCCCACAGAAGTAAAATTCCCCCCTCTTTAAGCAGGGCTCTACAGTGCGCACATTTCACTCGCATTTGCGAGTAAATATTTCATCGTGCGAACGTGGTAAACAAAACAGGCGCACATGTGGGGTTCATGGGGGGGTCAGGTGCTATGAGTATTGGGCAGCACGCTGCCCCCGCGACCCAGCCGGATTAAGCGGGAGAAGATGGATGGATGGATGGATGGAAGAGGAAGAGGAAGAGGAAGAAGAAGAAGAAGAAGAAGAAGAAGAAGAAGAAGAAGAAGAAGAAGAAGAAGAAGAAGAAGAAGAAGAAGACATCAAAATGGACAAATTCTCTCTAGGAAAATGTTGTTATTCAACAATATTAACATGTTTAACTATGTGCAATTTAAATGTAAATGTCCCTAACAGGGTGGAACACTTTCAGCAACAACATTTAATAAAACTACCTGTAATTATTACTATATTCATCCTTGAGCTTGACCATTATGCATTTCTTATAGTTAAACATGTCAGTATTAAAAAACAACATGAAAAATATATTCCATTACCATTTTTTACCTCCAACTTTACAAACCCAAAATGTTGCCGCAAAAAGAGAATCACCCCTATGGCTTACATTAAAAACAAAATATGGCACAAAAAGTTGTAAAGCAATAAATCAAACTTTTATTCCTTATAGAAAAGAATTAAGTTAAATAGTCAAACAGTCCTTCAAAAAGTTGTTTTCAACCTATGGTCCGTAATACATTAACCTTTGTCATAAAATGAAAAAAGATGTAACAAAGTGTAAATACTATTTTCACAGTAATAAATATCCAAAACAAATCTTTTATACATTGACATTATATATATATATATTTGAATATATATATATATATATATATAGATATAGATATAGACATACAGTAAAAAGTTATTTTCAAGTTTATCAAACATAACAAAACTGAAAACAGACAGATGATTGCATTTTTCATTCCCAAGGCATTGTTAACCATGGCCATTCAGAGTCTATGAAATAAATAAACGTGATATTATTAAAGATTGTAGTGCATCACTGTAAATAAAAGGGAAAAAAAAATACATAGTGCAAGTTCTTTTTGCGCAAAATAAATGTTAATTAATCCAAAGGGAATGACAACATAAAACACAAGGTTGGCCACAGTTCAGTAAAGCCTCGGACCCCAATGGGACCTCTTCACGTCTCTGTCTTGGCAAAACAAAAATAAGCTTAAACATAAAAAATATTGCCAAATACAAAAAAACAGGCTTTTTGGCAAAATACTTTTAAGGACAAACAAACAAGAAAATCAACACACATTCTTAGTCATTTTTTGACAAATAGGTTGTGTTTACAATTGTAGGTTTTTCTTTTTTAATAATTGGAGGAGGGCAGAGGCTGATACACAAATATTTAAAACGGAAGAGCATCACAGTATTTAACTTGATTATATATTATTTATATATCACCTCAGTTAATTTGTGCTCAGATAGAAAACTTTGTGCCTGTTTTATTTCTGTTGATAAAGCCCTGTAATTGTTGAAATATTAGCCATGAACATTGTCAAAAAGACTGACTCATTTGCAGTAGATTCAACCACATAATTTTTGCCTGTTCGCGTCTTATTTTATTTAAGTCAAAAACTGAAAAATAGAAAAACAACATCGAAATTTCTGTGAAAAACAAATGTTCTAAAAAAAAAAAAAAAAATTCAATCTTGTAGGGACATCTCAAGAACACAACCCATTTGCCATTTAAAAATAATCAATGAATAGAAATGCATAGAACTAAACCAGTAGCATCAATAAAATTAGAGCTGTTGACTGTCATGCAGCATTTGGATGCAAAGCAAGGCAGATAGTGTGACGGACGCACTGAAGGATGCTGGGTAAATGAATGGTACTGCCTCTGTTTTTGCACGGTTCCCTGGCTCCTGTCCCCCTCAGCGATCAGGACCTGGGAGAGGGGGGTAGTCCCAGTCCGAAAACCTGCAGAAATGTGCCTCAAACCTCGGCCCCCAGTTCAATGACCCCAGTCTCAATAATGGGCACTAGCTTATCATCCACCTGAACCAGCAGGATGGTCTTGTCAATATGGGAGCGGTTAGCTGGGTCACGGCTACAAGGCACCCACCGGTGAATCACCTGAAAGAGACAGAGAAGCTTTGTCAAAAACAGGTGAACTTAAAAATAAATGGAAATTTTGAACAGCTGTAAACTATTTATTCTATTTATAATAAAAGTTAACAGATATAAGACTTGAATCAAATAAACAACTCCAGATAGAAGTGGGAAATAAGTAATAATATGACTCTGTAGTGTAAGAAGATTTCCCTATGAATTTGCCATTTGTACAACGTTAAACGTGACCATTTGGATTAAGCAAACTAAAGACTAAAGAATGGTCACTGTTATCTGCCTCAACAAACCTGCCTGAGGAATGTCCTGACCTCGGCCTGACCTTTGTCGCAGCCCACTTCATGAGGGGGCATCCTCTTTTTAAACTCAAAGAAATATCCAAAACAAGGAACAAAGACTTCTAAATGAAGAAGAAACCACATTGACTAAAGTAATTCAAATAACATATATTAAATAAATAACAGAGAAATAAAAAGACATTTTTGTTTGTCTATCAAACTTCTCTACATTTCAAGTCAATGGACTTGAACTATACAGATCTCTGAATCACTGATTGTGTTCTAATATCAATTTGTAAATGCGAATGTAAATGTGTTTAAACTGTTAGTTTAAGCATGTGTAACATGAGAAGCCCATCTCACTCCTTCCCCGCTCAGCTTTTGGCACTAAGAATCAACGGAGGAAGGGAAAAGAAAGAACTCTTATCAGACTGCCGCTTCTCCAGCAGTTTCTCCAGTTCTTCTCCAGCTGCCAAGGAGCGACAATGCTAAAGTTCTCTCTCCTCCTTTCAGACCACCAGCTGCCGAAGGAGGGACAATGCCTAGTTCTCTCTCCTCTAAATTCTTCCCGTCTTTTGACGCGTTTATACAGCTGTAGCTTAATCTGACCATTTTTCCAAAATCCGAACAATTGCATTTTATAGTCAACGCATTTTTGACTAATTGCCTCATTTCTGTTAACGCTACCCAGATCTCACAGACACTAAGTGTCCCTGCTCCTCTTCCGAGGATAAAGCATTTTCAGACTGTCTCGTTCCGTGGCCTCCATCTCAACAAGTTTGATTCTTCAGATCCGACACCCTGAGGACTTCGAACTACAGAGAAACCACCCGAAGGACCACAACGGACATCTCCTCTCTACTGGTCGTATGCGCATGTCACAGAAAAGGCTTATCAGTGCAAACTCAACACATAGCTTTAAATAACTCTTAAGACTTTTGTACAGTTCCTTTGTCCAAATCAGCCTCATTTTTACTCATTCTTAACTCATTTGCATAATTTAATCTTTAAATGCTGTTTAACTTGGTCAATAAATATTCATAAACCACAGTTTTACTCGATCATTGTGATGTTGTACTTCAGATTCTGGTCCCTGTCATGTCAAAGAACTTAACGAACCTTCAGATCAAAATGCTCAAATTATTAATTAATTAAAATAGGTAATTGATTATATTGTATTGGTAATATTTACTCAACATTAGTTAAGTGGTGCTTAGCTCAGAATAATCAAATTCCAATCAATCCAATTCAATTACCACATTCTTTAAGTATAGGAACCATCCAATCCAAAGAGTAACCCACGTGAAACACTACATATTTTAGTGTGACCCGTGTGACACAATATATATTTTTGTTACAGTAGTTTGTAGATTGTGATCACGGAAAGTGTGAACTCTCAAAAGAAGCAGGTAGTAAATGAGCGCTAATTAATTAGCAATTGTGACCTAAAAAATTTAAGTTATTAATCTGTGGCCAAATTTCCCAGCCCAAACAGTATGTTTTAGACAAGGACTACTTGATGACATCATGATCATCATTTTTGTATCATATAACTCCATTAGTGCAATTAATGCTTTGGTGAGATTAGTATTTTAGTGTTTTTTTGTTTGTTTTGTTTTTACATACATGTCCCTCCATGCCCTCGTGGGGGCTCCAGTCCCTCCAGCAGGTCCGTCCTGCTCTCAGTCTCATGGTTTCGTCCGGCCACTGCAGCTCCTTTCTCTTTGACAGATGAATGTTCTCCAGCACCTGACTCACATCCACAATCTGAGGGCAACAAAACACACTGAAATATTTTTCAGATAATTTACAAATAACATAATTTTAGTCTTTAATTTAGATTTTAGCATTGTGAATAGTCTTTAATGGTTTATGGCTGCATTTATATGGCTGATGCTTTCTTTAAATATCATATTTCATCACTGTCTGTTAATACAGTCCCAGGTATATATTGTGCATAGTGCAACTTATTTCAGAATACAAACAAATATTTTGCAAATCCAATTGTTATGTTAACCTATAACAGGTTGTCACACAGCCTTGTACTTAATGGTGTTGAAATATTAAGCATAAAACAGACTAAAGGGACCAAATCATGTTTTACAGGCGGTCTATGGTGCCCACCTGCACTCTGTATGAGATGTCATCCCTGCGCACAGTGGCCACAGTTGGGTTGTGTTGCTGTGGGTGATGATGATGATGGTGGTGATGATGGCTCAAAGGGTCTGTAACTGCGCTGCACAGACTGTCATTGCCCAAGAGCCCCACCAGCGTGGTCCTTTTACAGGGGGGGATGCTGTGGCTGGAGAGGGAGGCAGAGGGGCCAGAGGGATCGGAGGTGGATCCCAGGCGGAGGTGCAGGGTGGTGGGCAGAGCGCGCAGGGACAGCTGGCTGGTGGAGGAGCGTCGGCAGGGCTCCAGGCCGGTAGTGGAGGTGCGCAGAGAGGAGTGTCTGCTGCTGCTATAGCGATAAGACGAAGACTGAGAGGCCATGGAGGCTCTGGCCGGAGAGTGACGCACCAGACTGGACTGTACAGACTGGGCGCTCTGACTAGTGCCTGGAAACAGCGGGAAATATTACAAATGCAACTAATCAGATCATTGTCACTGATCAGTTACTAGGATACCAGTCGATTACTATTATTTATACTGTAAATAAACTAATACATTAAGTGAAAAGTAAGTAGAAAGAGATAGGATCATTATTTAATAATAATTTTGAAGAAAGATGCCATCAGACGTTATCCTCGTTGATCTGGTAAAATTTTTAAAATGCATTAAAATGTACACAGCAGTTTGATCTTATAGTGTCATGCAAAATTCACTGGCACTTATTACAAGCACTGAAAAAGATCTTAATCTTAAAGGACAGAGTAAGCAGAATACAGAATACTCAGCTTTCAATGATCGATACAGACACTCATTCTCCTTACCATGTACTAATAATAAACCATATTGTGTTTCCTCCCTCCCTCAGTCAGCATTATTTTCTTATCTTTTCAAGAAATCTCAAACTGCATTTTCTTCCTCTGGGGTTTGCTACATTGGGCATTAAGGAGCCTTGTATCTTACCCAGAGGATGTGGAGGGTAGCTGAGCGGCAGTGAGGGTCCAGACATCCCACTGTGAGACACTGAGCTCTGCTGAGAGTCCCCCGCCGTCCCATTCCCACTGGACAAGCCCCCCGCATCTGAGTCCTCTATGTTCCCCCCACTGTTACAGCCAGCACCACAGCCCTTACGTAACCTGATGAGGGGAGAAAGGCGTGAGAGGTTAAAAATGTGCTCATGTACTTAATGCAGAAAGTGTGTAATTTGTTTTTTTATTGGAACTGTGAAGGAAACTTATATTGTGAATAAAAGATTTCTGCCAGTCTGTCTTTGTGTAAATGAATGTTATTTATTTCTGCAACCCAGACCAGTGATTAACATGTGTTCTGCAGATACAATTGTCTTCACCCTCAGGAAGCCCTTTGTTGTTGTTGTTCATTAACTCATGAATGGTTTTAAAAGCAACATTTTTAGTTTTTAACATACATCTATTCTTACAACTAACCTATGCCAAGTGCTGACCACAAAGTTCCGTATGTTGGCGATACTGATGGGCCCCCCCAGGATGTGTCCGAGTTGGGGATGGGAGTTGCAGTAGGACGTGGTCAGGGGGGAGACGTAGATGGGGTATCCAATCGGTTGGTCACAGGAGGAGTTAATCATGTTCCTCAGAGCCTGTTTGGCGTTTTGGATACTTCCTCGTTCAGGGTTTCTATTTCGGAGGAAGACAAGCTCCTGTTGTTGTCCCGCCCAGAGACCACGCACACACTCCTTATTCACCTGTAGCAATCAGAGAGAAGGTTATATGTATTTACAAAACACAATTACAACAAAGACATGATTCTCTATAGAGGCAGTTATTTAACGCTAAATTTATTTAACAGGTTTTTGGAAATGACTAAATTTATTGAAGCGGATAATTAAACTTCTTGAAGACTTTAAATTCTCATCTGGTTTGAATATTTAGAATTTATATATTAGGCTAAACAAAGATTGTGTTGTAATTTTAGAATTTAAGACCAAATACATTAAATTCACGTCAACAGTGGTATCTGAATGGCAGCAGAAATGTCTTGATTTAAAAAATATTGTCCATATGATCACCTCTGAAACTTTGACTTTTGGTTTTGTAACCCTGCAAGCATAACCTTTCTAATACATCTTCATGAGGTGTAACCATAGAACTATAATAATTTGGAAGGTGAACCCAAGATGGCATCATATTGTTTTCTATAGCGAGTGCTCATTGAGGAATTGTGCCAAAAAAGACTTTTACTTCTGAGTTACTTCCTGAATACTGGTCTTATGCAGCAAAACATGTGATGTCACAAACGTGCAGTTCTGACCAATCAGAGCTCTACCTGCTTAAGTGGAGCTACTGCAGGCTCAGAGCGGGGCTAGGTTAACTCTTACAAAGATAACTTTTAAGCACTTTAATTAAAAAAAAAAAAAGTTTATATTGTGAAAATACAAAAGAATCCCTACAAAATCTGACCTTTATGAAAGCTGTATGCCCTGTCAGCCAAACATGGGCAGTTTGATAAAAAAAAAAAATGCATTGTGCACTACAGTCCCTGATAAAAGTCTTGTCGCTTATCCATTTTGTAGAAACAAAAGCTTATAACCTGACTTTAAATGAATCGACTGGTTTTAGAAATGTCTCATATGAAAGCTAAAACTCTCCCAAATTATGCTCAATATACTAAAATAAATTTGCTTCACTGAAGAAAGATCGATCATTTAATGAACACAGAAAGGTCAGATTTTGGCAAGACAAAAGTCTTGTCGCTTTGTCATATGATGCACCCAATCCTAGATTACAGCCTCACCTGTGATCAGTTACTGATCAATCAATTAGTGGGTGTGTATAAAAAAAACCCCAGCACACCAGACCTTCACATCAACTGCAACTTGACCTCTGACAACATGCCTAAGATCCACCCTGAGACCAAAGTGTTAATTATCAAGAGGCTGAAGACCAGATCCACTGCTGAGGTGGCTGACACCTTCAATGTGTCTCAGCGTCAAGTACAAAGAATAAGAAAAAGATCTGAAAAGACTGGAGATGTTTTGACAAGCCCAGGTCCGGCAGACCCCGCAAGACAACTGCTCGGGAGGACCGTTTGTTGATTCAAAAATCCAAGGCCCCTTTTCCACTGCAGCAGAGCTCCACCAGGCCTGGTCACCTCAAGTCCCTGTGTCAACCAGAACAGTTTTGTAGAATTCTGTCTCAAAATGGCCTCCATGGTCAAATCAGTGCACAGAAACCAGCACTAAACAAAAGGCAATTAAAAAACCATGTGGCATTTGCCAAGGCCCACAGCCTGCTAAAAGGATGGACACTGGAAAAGTGGCAGAAGGTGGATTTCTCAGATGAATCCTTGGTTGAATTACATCACAGCTGCCGCAAATACTGCAGGAGACTTACTGGAGCCCGCATGGATCCAAGATTCACCCAGAAAACAGTTAAGTTTGGTGGCGGAAATATCATGGTTTGGGGTTACATCCAGTATGGGGGTGTGCGAGACATTTGCAGGGTGGAAGGCAATATCAATAGCCTAAAATATCAAGAAGTATTAGCTACCTCTTACATTCCCAACCATAAAAGGGGTCAAATTTTGCAGCAGGATGGTGCTCCATCGCATACTTCTATCTCTACATCAAAGTTCCTCAAGGCGAAGAAGATCAAGGTGCTCCAGGACTGGCCAGCCCAGTCACCAGACATGAACATCATTGAGCATGTCTGGGGTAGAATGAAAGAGGAAGCATGGAAGGCAAAACCAAAGAATCTTGATGAACTCTGGAGGTATGTAAGACGCTTTCTTTGCTCTTCCTGATGATTTCATCAACAAACTGTATGAATCATTGTCGAACCGCATGGATGCAGTCCTTCAAGCTCATGGAAGTCATACAAGATATTAAATATGGATCTCACAGCACCACTACTTAATTCATTGACGTTATGCAACATATTTTTGTATTTGAAGTAAATTATTTGTTCAGTTTTCTGTAGGTGACAAAACTTTTGTCTTGCCAAAATCTGACCTTTCTGTGTTCATTAAATGATCAATCTTTCTTCAGTGAAGCAAATTTCCATCCATCCATCCATCTTCTTCCGCTTATCCGGGGCCGGGTCGCGGGGGCAGCAGTCTAAGCAGGGGCTCCCAAGCTTCCTTCTCCCCAGCCACTTCCTCCAGCTCCTCCGGACGGACCCCGAGGCGTTCCCAGGCCAGCCGAGAGACATAGTCCCTCCAGCGTGTCCTGGGTCTTCCCCGGGGCCTCCTACCGGTGGGACATGCCCAGAGCACCTCCCGAGGGAGGCGTCCAGGAGGCATCCGGACCAGATGCCCGAACCACCTCAGCTGGCTCCTCTCGACGTGGAGGAGCAGCGACTCTCATCCTAGCTCCTCCCGTGTGACCGAGCTCCTCACCCTATCTCTAAGGGAGCGCCCCGGCCACTCTGCAGAGGAAACTCATTTCGGCCGCTTGTATCCGCGATCTCGTTCGGTCATTACCCAGAGCTCATGACCATAGGTGAGGGTAGGAACGTAGATTGACCGGTAAATCGAGAGCTTCGCCTTTCGGCTCAGCTCCCTCTTCACCACAACGGTCCGATACAGCGACTGCATCACTGCCGACGCCGCACCGATCCGCCTGTCAATCTCGCGCTCCATCCTCCCCTCACTCGTGAACAAGACCCCGAGATACTTGAACTCCTCCACTTGAGGCAGAGACTCCCCACCCACCCGGAGGGGCAATCCCACCTTTTTCCGGTCGAGAACCATGGCCTCGGATTTGGAACAGCTGATTCTCATCCCGGCCGCTTCACACTCGGCTGCAAACCGCCCCAGTGCACGCTGCAGGTCCTGGTTCGATGGAGCCAACAGGACAACATCATCCGCAAAGCAGCGATGAAATCCTGTGGTCCCCCGAACTGGACCCCCTCCGGCCCCTGGCTCGCCTAGAAATTCTGTCCATAAATACAATGAACAGAACCGGTGACAAAGGGCAGCCCTGGCGGAGTCCAACATGCACCGGGAACAAGTCTGACTTACTGCCGGCAATGCGAACACAGCTCCTGCTCCAGTCATACAGGGACCGGACAGCCTCAGCAAAGCGGGGCCCCGGACCCCATACTCGGAGCACCCCCACAGGGCACCACGAGGGACACGGTCGAATGCCTTCTCCAAGTCCACAAAACACATGTGGACTGGTTGGGCAAACTCCCATGAACCCTCGAGCACCCGATGGAGGGTGTAGAGCTGGTCCAGTGTTCCACGACCAGGCCGAAACCACACTGCTCCTCTTGAATCCGAGGTTCGACTATCGGCCGGACTCTCCTCTCCAGCACCCTGGCATAGACTTTACCGGGGAGGCTGAGGAGTGTGATTCCCCTGTAGTTGGAACACACCCTCCGGTCCCCCTTTTTATACAGAGGGACCACCACCCCGGTCTGCCAGTCCAGAGGTACTGTTCCCAACCGCCACGCGATGTTGTAGAGACGTGTCAACCAAGACAGCCCCACAACACCCAGAGACTTAAGGTACTCAGGACGGATCTCATCCACCCCCGGAGCCTTGCCACCGAGGAGCTTTCTGACCACCTCAGTGACTTCGGCCAGGGTGATGGATGAGTCCGCCTCTGGGTCCCCTCCTCTTCGGAGGCGGTGGGATTGAGGAGATCCCCAAAGTATTCCTTCCACCGCCCGACAACATCCCCAGTCGAGGTCAGCAGCTCTCCCCCCGCACTGTAAACAGTGTTGGTGAAGGACCGCTTCCCCCTCATGAGGCGCCGGATGGTTTGCCAGAATTTCCTTGGGGCCGTCCCATAGTCCTCCTCCATGGCCGCCCCGAACTTCTTCCAGGCCCGAGTTTTTGCCTCTGCAACCGCCCGGGCTGCAGCAAGCTTGGCCCGACGGTACCCGTCAGCTGCCTCAGGAGGTCCACCGGCCAGTAAGGCCCGGTAGGACTCCTTCTTCAGCTTGACGGCATCCCTTACTTCCGGTGTCCACCACCGGGTTCGGGATTGCCGCCGCGACAGGCACCGCAGACCTTACGGCCACAGCTCGAACGGCCGCATCGACAATGGAGGCCGAGAAACGAAGCCCACTCGGGCTCCATGTCCCCAGCCTCCCTCGGGATCTGGGAGAAGCTCTCCCGGAGGTGTGAGTTGGGAAGGCCACACTGACAGAAGGTTCCGCCAGACGTTCCCAGCAGACCCTCACGATACGCTTGGGCCTGCCAGGTCTTTCCGGCTTCCTCCTCCGCCAGCGGACCCAACTCACCACCAGGTGGTGATCAGTTGACAGCTCTGCCCCTCTCTTCACCCGAGTGTCCAAGACACACGGCCGGAGGAGTCAGATGACACGACAACAAAGTCGATCATCGACCTCCGGCCTAGGAGTCCTGGTGCCACGTGCACCGATGGACCCCCTTGTGCTCGAACATGGTGTTCGTTATGGACAAACTGTGACTAGCACAGAAGTCCAATAACAGAACACCGCTCGGAGTTCAGATCAGGAGGCCGTTCCTCCCAATCACCCCTCTCCAAGTGTCACTGTCGTTGCCCACATGGGCGTGAAGTCCCCCAGTAGAACAACGGAGTCCCCGGTCGGTGCACTGTCCAGTACCCCTCCCAGAGACTCCAAGAAGGCCGGGTACTCTGCACTGCTGTTCGGCCCATAGGCCGACACCACAGTGAGAGACCTGTCCCCGACCCGAAGGCGCAGGGACGCGACCCTCTCGTTCACCGGGGTAAACTCCAACACGCAGCGGCTGAGCTGTGGGGCTATAAGCAAGCCCACACCAGCTTGCCGCTGCTCCCTGCGGCCAACGCCAGAGAAATGGAGAGTCCAGCCCCTCTCAAGGAGTTGGGTTCCAGAGCCCAAGCTGTGCGTGGAGGTGAGGCCGACTATATCTAGCCGGTAACGCTCGACCTCCCGCACAAGCTCAGGCTCCTTCCCCCCCAGCGAGGTGACATTCCATGTCCCCAGAGCTAGTCTCCATGTCCGGAGATCTGGTCGCCGAGGCCCCTGCCTTCGACTGCCGCCCAGATCTCTTTGCACCCGGCCCCTATGGCTCCTCCCGCGGATGGTGGGTCCAGGGAGGGCGGTCCCACGTCGCTCCTTCGGGCTGTGCCCGGCCGGGCCCCGTGGGGAAAGGCCCGGCCACCAGGCGCTCGCCCACGTGCACCCACCCCAGGCCTGGCTCCAGGGTGGGGCCCCGGTACCGCCTTTCCGGGCGACGTCACTGACCTCGATTTTTGCGTCATCATAGGGGTCTTTTGAACCGCTCTTCTGCCTGACCCGTCCCCCCGGACCTGTTTGCCTTGGGTGACCCTACCAGGGGCATAAAGCCCCCGACAACATAGCTCCTGGGATCATTCGGGTACTCAAACCCCTCCACCACGTTAAGGTGGCGGTTCGAGGAGGGGAGCAAATTTATTTTAGTATATTGAGCATAATTTGGGAGGGTTTTAGCTTTCATATAAGACATTTCTCAAACCAATCGATTAATTTAAAGTCAGGTTATAAGCTTTTGTTTCTACAAAATGGATAAGCGACAAGACTTTTGTCAGGGACTGTATAGGACAATTCTTTCTGGGCCAGAGCTCCCGGAAGTTATGGAGTGGCCACTAATCGATCTCGCTTGCGGACGTAGGAGGAGTGTTTTATCCAGTTCTCATTATAGATCCATGGCTCTAACTCTGTCCATACCTTGATGACCCTGAAGCTGAGGTAGCGCCTGTTTAACATGATGATCTTGTACTCATTGGTTCCTTCATCAAGGACGTGGCGCAGGGCGAGCAGAGACTGGGCGTTGGACAGCACGGCGCTCCTCCAGGCGGGGTCTCCCTCATGAGCAATCACCAGGTTTTGCTGATGAGATGAGATGGCCTCATACAGGACCGCCGGCTCCTCGTACTCATCTGGAGAGGTGAAATGGTCCTGGGTAGAAGACAGAGGTTAATGTTAAAGACAGAAAAGAAAATGTTTCCAACTTCACACTTGCACTTCACACCACATCATAAAACAGAAGACACTGGGCTTTAACCCAGAAGAAAACTTGGACTAGGGAGTAGAAAAGGCCTAAACCAGGTCAGTGTGATGGACCACATCAGGACCTAGTGCGAATGCATCCCTATATTTTCCAAGTCTCCAGCACATTTCAGTTCACTTCACAGATTTCCAGCTGTATGTTCAGTGAGATTCTTTTCCATCAAATCTCATTGCTTAGTCATACAAAGCACATTTGACCATCACACAGACCTGGTGCAGTTTGAGGGACATTCTGATTCCAGGCACCACCACTTTTCGGAGCAGCTCCATGTCAGCGAAGATCCACTCATCTCTGATCGAAGAGATCCGGAAATCTCCCTTAAATAAAGCATGAAGTCCAAACAGGAAGGACTCCAGGTTACTGCAATGGGGAAGAAAAAAGTTACTCTAATGGCTTCTAAAATATTTATTAAATAGATAAAAGTCTAAGGAATTCTGTACAGGCATAATACATATGATAGGCTGTAAACAGATATGACACAGAGAGATTATCCAAAAGCTATCACAAGTTGGATTTTCAGCCATTTAAAAAGGTGCACATAAGACTTTTTGCTTTTTAGCAATTTATCAAATCAATTATTATCAATCAATCTATTATCAATTTGGGGTTAAATTAGTATTATTAAAAGTCAAAAACCTGGACATGTGATGAGCGGCTGTTCCTAGAGCTCTCCGTCCCAGGACACACAGACCGAAGCACAGCAGGACCAGAGCAGAGTCCTTCTCACACTCCAGAGGCTGAGGCAAAAACAGAAAATATAACAGCGTAAATATTAAAATTAATGAAATAATCCTGGATCAGTAATCTCAATTTAGACATGATTGAGTAAGTCATGTACAACCTATTATTATTTAATTTTGATTTAATCTGCTATGAGTCTAGTTTAGTTATTAATGCATTAATTTTATGTATCACTTCAACAGCTGCTCAAAGAAGCTTTGTTATTTCGTGCACTAATCATTCATTGACCATACTGCATGATGGAAGGTTACTTTATTGCCACAGTTTGTCGTGATTATATTATTACTCTGCCCCAACAGCCTCTCCAACTACACCAATCTCACACAAACCACATTCATATACAGAGTAAAGTGTCTTGCCCAAGAGCAATGAGAGTATGCACTGGTTGGAGTTGATATTGATGCACCACCTATGGATTTATGGATTTATTCTAATTACTAGTGTACGTGTATGCATGTAGTATTTTTTGCACCTTGGTCCGTCGCGAGTTGCAGTACTGGATCCAGCCCAGGTAGACCCCACAAAAGCTGTCCCGGGAGATCCCAGCCAGTCTGTGGTCGTAGTCCTCGTCAATGTTGGGGTTAAAGGTTGGGTCCAGATCCACGTAGTTCCTCTCAGTGCAGCCCCTCAGACCGTCCCTCATGGTCTCATTGGCCAACCACTCCTCCAGTTTGGGGGACTCCACAACATAGTAGATAATACCCTGAGTGGGAAGAAAAATGTCATATTCAGGAAGTAATATTTTGCTTTGTTTTACCAAATGCAGTTAGCTTAGGTTTGCACAGAATTTACTAGCTCATCATCGCTGTAATAATAACTAGTAGATACTTGTCTTTTGAATACAAGAATACAAAGTCTGTAGAAAATGTGTTTCAAACTGAATCTCAAAATGTGTTAAATCTGAATCTTACCCTTTTGTCAGTAATAATAATTTCAATTTTATTTCAAATTTGTCTAACCCCAATGAGAAATAGTGCACAAGATTGTAGTGTAACTCATATCTGACATATGTGAAGGCATTCTCATAGACTTTACTCGTCAAGTCATTTTCATTTTGCCACAGTGAATGTACTCATAGAGCCCTATATGTCACTGACCTTGACATAGTAGGTGGTGAGAATCCTCCTCAGATCAAACACCTGCAGCATTGAAGCAGCACTGTTGTCTGTGATGCTGTAGCCTTCCAAGACATACTTCGTGACCAGGACCTCCCACGCCAACCAGCGCTGCCCAAACGCTGCGTTAAAGGAGAGGAAATGAGGCAGGTGTCCCGGCTCACAGCAGCAGCAGCCCTCGTCCTCCTCTACGCCCTCCGTGATGGCCTCCACCTCCCTCTGCTGACAGTATGTGCCTGAGGAGGAGATACAGAGGATTTTAATCTTTAATGTTTCATAATATATAAGTAAATCATTTGGACAGATAAACATAAACAATCATAAATTTAGACCAAAAATTACAATAGAAAAGTAGTTAAATTAAAGTATTCCAAGTATTATTTTACTAATGAGGATTATAAATTTGAGATATAAAAAGTAAAGTACCGGTATGTGTATATATGCTTTTACACCGTATAATCTTAGTTTTCTCTGTGTACCAGAGAAAACTAGTGTGCCTTGACAGATCACCAAACCGTTTGAGTTTACTGTATTACACAGTCATTGAATGTAATAACTGGAAAATTTGAAGTGCATTTACTTGTTTACCTATTCAGGGATTTCAGAATGATGAAAATCTAGGGCCTTTGCCATAGTTAGAACAATTTGAAAACAAAATATTATATCGCCCATGAATAGTCTCTATAAGCCTGTAACTGAGACTTTACAGATACTTTTGATTTCAATTTAAAAATCTGTTAAATCAAAAGCTTCAAACTCCAGACTCATTTCACTTAGCTCATGTGTGCCTCACCTCTGAACTCCAGGCCTCTGAGTTGGAAGGTCACTAGTCCATTGCCAATCTCGATGAGGTGCACCAAGGCGTTGAGATAGTCCGAAGCCAGAATGAAGCAGTCTCCGGTGCTGAAGTTTCCCCAGCGACCGAGCAGCAGGTCCCCACACAGGCTGTGCTGCAGCGACCGCGTCAGGTGCTCGTAGAAGATAGAGTTCAAGTTGTTGTCATCAGAACCTGGAAAGGAGAAAAAAAGAGGAGAAAATGTAATTTGTGTTTGTGATGAACCAGGGTCTACACTATAGTGATCCAGGTGCCAGTCACTTGGTCCCAGTAGCTTGATGGGATTAAAACAAATATTACTTTGTATTATTATTTTTATTTGTATTGTATTAAGTTTGAAACACAGTGTTTTATTGTATATGAAAAAGTAAATAAATAACATAAAATTTTAAAAGACCGATCGGTGCTTACCTGGATTTCTGTCCAGCTGGTGAGCAAGTCTAGTGTTTGAGTGATCCACTCTCTTAGTACTGTAAACAAAAAAATAGTATACAGTTATAAAAATACAATCCTTTCTTATTTTTTTGTCATGAAAGCTATTAGATACAACACACAGACCTGTTTTATTGCTGCAAAACAAACCTTCATATGGGTGCCAATAGTCAAAATAGTCAGCAGAATTGAACTTACTTGTAGTCCCTCTCCCAGAACTTAACTGGGCGAACATAGGAGGTGATGAAGATGGCACTGCCCAGAAAAGGGTTCAGTGGGGTGGAGAATATGGCAGACACAACAGCTTGAACAAACAGCATGGCAGAGTCTGGGACAACACTGGTCAAGGAATTTCAAATCATCATTTCAACTATACACATATGTACAAAAACATGCATGAGTTTAATTGTACATATTAAGTTCATAATGCTTCTTAGTGAATGTAAAATAAAATAAAAACTGAAGTTCTAAAGAAATAAAATAAGAATACAAAGTTTTATTTCCACAAGTGTGACACATGACGTCATTTGCAGGTAAATTAGCACGTCTCTAAAAGTAGAAGTTCATTATCACATTTGAGCTGTCAAGCGCATGTGCATCTTTATAAAGTCTATAACAGTGTATTTGCTACTTTTAGGCAATAGTTCCTATTGAAATGTTGGTTTTAAAAGGGTAAAACACAGTATTTTACAAGGTTATCATCAATGTAAAAAATCTCAGTATGGCAAACATTGACTTGTATTGCTATAATATATAGTCATAAGATAGCAATAACTCACACTTGTTAGCATCAATGAATTGCTGCTCCATTGATTATTAACAAAACATTGTCACACTACTAAATACTAAATATGTTTATTGTGTTTGGGGATTTCAGGGTTTAAATCCATTTTAATCCATCACACACAAAAATCAGTGGTACCTAAATTAAAATAACTACATTATTGTACTGAAAGGATACGAGGCACAGCAAAAGGCTGAGCAAAGGCATGAAAGGCAGAGCCCCATGTGATCTGCCACGGTGCAATGTATGTGTAGACAAAGTGCAATTTATAAAACAGCTCCCACATCTGCAACAAAAAACAGTAATTTAAAGTTAATTTACAGGAGAACTTTTCTCTTGCTTAAATATATAACTTTCCTGTTCCTTATTCAAATTAAACATGTTTTCAGAGCAAAGAACAGGTTAATGTCATATTGTATTATGGGGTGGCAGAGAACTATTGCAAACTACTGCAAAACAAAATAAAACTATAAAACTTAAGACTGTATTAAGTATTCCCAAAACTAAGAAGTGACACTCAGAGTTCTTACCTTACTGAAAACAATGGACATAAGGAAGAGGTCAAGCAGCAGAGTTTCAGAAAGGTGTTTGTAGTCGAAGGTGAAGAAGAGGACGGTGAAGAGGATTGTGATGTACTGATACGTGGGGCTGCTGTAGCATGAACGCAGCAGCTTCAGACCTGCCACAGTGATCATCAGAGCACCCACCCTGCAAAACAACGTTTGTTTGTATTTACTATGACTGTGGAGGTCTGTTTAGATTTAGAACTATAGTACTGAAGGGATTTTAGTGGTACTGCTGAACAAAATAGGAGAAATATCTAATGGCAATAGATGTTGGCTTATGTATTTTTCTCTGTTATTAAGTTTCCCACATTTTTAGACATTACCAGCGACATTAACAATTGACAGTGCAACAGAACTTGCAGCCTTTGCAATTTCCTAAGATAACCTTTATATCTTCTGCAATGGGGAAATTTTAGTGGTGCAACAGAAAGTACAGCAGCTATAGAATACATCTAATAGCAATTATACATGTGCAGCTCTAATAAGAGGAATATGGGCTACATCTATAGTATACAAGTGCAGTTTAAATTATAAAAGCAGGAATAGAGCATGCATTTATTACAATGAAACTTGTTACATAGTTTGGTATGGTACTGTTTCAGTCCTTAATGCATTACAATATATTTTGGGGTTAATCTTTATTTTACTTTTCATTTAAAACCTGGGTTGTAACCAGGCCTAAACCATTATAACTGAGTGCACATCTTACTCGGTGTCCAGTCTCTTTGGGCTGGCAAGCTCCCTGGCACTGCCGCTCAGCTCGTTCAGAATGACCAAAGGATAAAGTACATTCTTCTCCACAAACAGCAGCCACACGTGAAGCTTCTCAAACCACATGACATGGGCCGCATCTGAGCACAGGAAAAAATACCCAGGTGTTAATATTTAATAGTGTTCAGTGGTAACTATGAATAGTCTAGTGCCTGCAGCAGAAACTTGTCAGTGCGTTGTCAGCTTGAATATAGGAGTAGCAACATAAGCTTTCACCTAATTGAAAATATAAAATCCGTCCCTATTTTGAGTAAAACTGTAAAAACTTAACTTACATATAAACTTTGCATAAACTGAACTTACCTATGTTTCTGTTTGTATGACTGGAAATTATATGAAGTGAGATTCTAAAATTGTGGCATGGATAGCATTACTTGTATGTATCTGAGTTGGTTTTACAGAACTCACGTCCTAATTAGAATATCTTCAAAATGTGTAATATGTTAACATTTATGTTAAATAAAAACTGTATACAAATGAATTAGCAAGCTATTAAGAAATTACATATTCAGTTATAGGCATCTTCATAATCAAAACCATTATTGCAGCCCAAAAATTTGAAAGTTCTTTAAAGTTTGAGAAAATGTTTCTAAATTGATTTATGTGCTTAAACAGTGATGTACGGCACTCACCCCTGACTTCAAACTGGTAATACTCCTTGGTCTTGAGTAAAGGGTGAGAGAAGCAGTACCAGGGCAGCTGCTTACGGACTTGAGGCAGAAGATAATGAGTGAGGAGCCCTACTGTCCCCAACAGGCCGTACAAGACGTAACTCAGGAACGGCTGAAGTGGGAGACAGAAAAATACTGTTAATATTTTTGAAGGTATAAGGTTTCTGAGTCTTTACTTCCCTTAAGCAATTACAAAACAGAGTTAAATACCTGTAGTGCAATGAAGACAGTGCTGACATGAATGGCGAAGTAAAGAACAGCAATAACCACACACACAATCAGGTCTGACTGGAGACGCTCATTCTGTAATGGAGAAAAAGGTTAATTATAAAAAAATGAATATTGTCTTGTATTGTAATAAGAATACTGGCAAATTATTTATTATATGCAAGAATATTATGAATAAAAATAATGGAGAGGTTACAGGTATTTGCAGACCTCTAAAACTTTAAATAAATGCAAACAAATTGGCTTAGTGATGCAGTTGTAAATCTAATCTAGGACGTACATGAACTGACTAACAAAATAGTGAAAAGAACTAGTATTTTTTTAATGTAGAAGTGTTGGAAAAAGGTCTGAACAAACTTACCACTGATGCCCTGAGTTTGTCTGGTAAAGGGTCATGTACTTCTGACAGAGGGTCTTCGGGATTCTTGTCTTTTAAATTGGGAAAAATTTTGGATTGTATCAATGATCTGCAAAGCAAAGTAGAACATAAAACTTTAAATAGGTGTAGGATCAAAAAGAAGCAGCAATCAGAGATAACTTTGATGGTCCTACATGATATAGTTCAGTATTCAACCTCAAGTGTAAAGGTAAATGCATGGAGCTAATAATAACTCCAAAGGTCAGCTCTGACACAGGACACATATTAATTATCATGGACTCACATGAGGACAGAAGGGTCACTGCTCTGTCGACTCAAATGGTACGACACTGCCACCAAGAGGCCACAGAAAACAGAGAATAACACAGGGATGTGGTGAGGCTCCCAGGTCTCCTACACAATCAATAAGAAAGTATGTTAGCGAGTAAAAGAAGTTAATATTAAGTAGGATTTTAGACAGATGTGTTTATTAAAAGCAACCAGTTCTTTTAAAATGAAATGGGATTAAGTGATACGAAACACACAAACATCATTGATCACATTTTTATATAGTGCCTTTCCACCTTCAAGGCACTTAAAGCGCTTTACACCAAGGAACCATTCACCCATTCACACACACATTCATACACCAGTGTACGCAGACACTGGGGGCAAGGTGGGTTAAGTGACTTGCCCAAAGACGCAACACAGCATTCATCCGTGGGAGCTGGAACAACACTAACCAACCTGTAGGTCTGCATGGGATCTGACTGCTCTATCAATTATGTTTACGTCAAGAGTGGGATTCACATACATACATAGAATTAACTGCTTTAGATCAATTTATTAGCTAGGCCATCATTTCAAATAGCTGTCATTTAAAGGTGTACTATGGAACATTTTTGGTGCACTGTTAGTCACATACATGTCTCCAAGCAGTATTTGGTATACTGCACCTGAACTCATCTCATTCATTGGTCTCCCATGGCGTTAATTAATTTGGATTTATCTACTATCTGGCACAGCTTTCCATAAGTATCCCAGTCTTTCCTTGCTCTCACCTTGAGCGCTCCGTAGCAGAAGCCGTAAAGCAGAGCCACAGTGACGACGCTGCGCAGGATGCTGTAGAGAGCAGACAGGAGGCTGGTGGAGGCTGCAGAGACACAAACACAAAGTCAGCACTCAGACACTGGACACGCCATGGGCTAATAGAATGCTAATCAGCACTATATGGGTGTGTATGGGGACTAGGTATGGGCAGAGGGGACAATACATAAATATGTATGTAGTCAGATCAATGCTGTTCATGTGGTTTAGTCCTGAATTAGTCTTTTTTTATATTACACCAACTCGACTTTTGTGAGCTTCAAACGATGTTATAAAGTTGTTACCTCATAACAAACATACTTGAAGTTGTGTTTTGATTCATTTACACATATCTGAGTAACCCTTTATTATTGGTCTGTCTACATCTCAAAATGTTCTGTTTCACCTTGCGATGTCATGAAGTGGAAGCTATCTTTTACCTTTTTTCTTCTTTAGAGATGGGATTATTATCCACATTATTCTAGTGAAGGTGTATGGCGTTTAAAAACATAGTGGAGCACTTCCTGTACTGCCACATGACATCACAAGTTGTTTTCTGTTTGAGAGAGGAACACAGCCAAAATATGCAGTTTTTGCGTGCTAAATATGTGTAAATGAAACAAAACACAACCTCAAGTATGTCTGTGATGAGGAAAAATGTTCATTAGTTCAGAAAATGGAATATGGGCCTTTTAAGTCATAATTTAGTCCTTCTTCAGTCTTGGTTTAGCAACTATGTCCAAACCAGTGTTTGCCAGTTATTGTAGGTTTAGTCCAAGTTTAGTCCTGGTTTAGTTGAATAGTCCTGGACTGGTTCTGTTTTAGTCTCAGTCCTTTTTAAATCTGTATTTATCCCTGGTTAAGCAAAGTTTGTCCATGTCAGAGTGGTTAATGGGGTTAGGGTTGGTTTGGTTTAGTCCTGGATTGGTTCTTGTTTGGCTCCATTTAAATCGTCATCTAGTCATTAGTCTAGTCCTGGTTTACTCTAGGTTTAACTCTGGTCCTTAGTTTAATCTTGGTCTAGTTCTGTTTTGATCATAGTTAAGTCAAGTCTAATTTATTCTTTATCCAGATCTAACCTAGACATTAGTTTAGACCTGGTTTAGTCCCAGTTGAGCCCTTGGGTTCAGTCCTACCCATGCCACTGTGCAGTTCAGTGTTGCGTGACTCACCGTTGCCCCCGAACACGTGGATGTCCAGCTGCTCAAACAAATACATGACAAACGTGTTGACCTGTGGCAGCAGCCCCACAAAGAAGATGATAGGAAAACACAGAGTGAAAACTGTGGACACAAAAAAGGGAGGGATTTTTAGAGCCAAAAGCCTTATTTATGCACACTTATTTTTTCATTTCAACATCAATGGGGGAATTTCTACTCAGGATCTGTATTTTGTTGGTAATGTTGAAGTTTTAGACATCTATATTTTTCCATAATTAATCATCAATCAATTTGTATATAGTTGTAGTAGCAGTAGCAGCAGTAGTAGTAGTAGTCAATTTGACCAGAAACTTAGTCTTAGTATCCATGAAGACAGAAAGGTTTACTTTTATATAATTAATCATATTGTACTATAGGGTAGAAAATTATAAAAAAAAAAAAATCCAACATGAAGAGTAATGGTTGACTTCAAATCACAGCTGCACCATTTAATTTGTTCCACAGCTTAAAGTTTAATTGCCAAAAATAGTGATGTGTTTTGGCTCAGTAAACGCGTGAAAAGTCCCCAATCGGACAGGTCAATCCAAGTTTTCAGGTCTGAAGGGAAGAAAGTAATAATTCACCTATGAATATTAAATTTGTAGGTGAATTTTCAAGACCAGTGAGAAACAAGCTGTCCTCTCAATGACTTTAGGTGATACTGCTGCAGTTTATTTTTGGAACAGGGCTAAGACTGGAATTCTAGGACACAAGTTTATTATAGGAATGTGCCCGGTTGCCCATAAAGTTGTGGTAGTAGCGGTAATAGTAGTTGCAGTTACAGTAACAGTAGCTGTAGTAGTAATAGTAGTAGTACCAGTAAGAATAGTAGGAGGAGGAGGAGTAATAGTAGGAACAATAGTAGTAGTAGCAGTAGTAGCAGTACTAGTACTGTAGTAGTAGTAGTAGTAGTAGCAGCAGTAGCAGTAGCAGTAGCAGTAGCAGTAGCAGTAGCAGTAGCAGCAGCAGTGGTAGTAGTAGTAATAGTAGTAATAGTAGTAGTAGTAGCAGTAGCAGTGGCATTAGTTGCAGTAGTAGCAGTAGTAGTAGCAGTAGTTGCAGTAATAGCAGTAGTAATAGCGGTAATAGCAGTAGTTGCAGTAGTAGCAGTAGTAGTAGCAGTAGTTGCAGTAATAGCAGTAGTAATAGCGCTAATAGAAGTAGTTGCAGTAGTAGCAGTAGTAATAGCGGTAATAGTAGTAGTAGAGTAGTAGTCGTGTTTTTTACTTGTGCCAAATGCATGAGCTAATTCAAATCATTTATATTGGAATAAATTATCATTGTTTTTGCTCTGACCCAGTAATTGTTAGTAATTGCTAGTCTCAATGCAGACAGCTCAGACTAAGTTTACAAGCCTTGGGGGGTGGATCTACGCACCAATGACGAGGTCCCGGGCCGATCCCAGGATGAGGGAGCTGGTGAGGGCCACGCCGTACAGAGTGAAGCGCGAAGAGGTCGTTCTGGTACTGCCATAATCCAGCAGCCAAATGAGGCCACAGCACAGGCAGAAGTAGACCGGCCGACTGTACGCGATGATACGGTTATGGCCCTGAGCGGAGAAGAGACTGGTTAGAGCATATATAGGCCAAAGCAAAGCACAGAGCATATATTGCATTTTTACTAATATATAAATGAAAAGTTGAGAGTTAATGGAGCAACTTTAAAGGGACTATATTACAAATGTTTGTATTTATGTTCTAAAGTTCCTCATTAAAAACATAACTGGAGCTGTGTTTTGTTTTATTCACACATGTTCAGTTCACCAACTCTGCATATTTAAGCTGTGTACTTCAAACTGAAAGCACCTTGTGGTGTAATTTATTTTTCGAACTCCTTCACTAGAATCATTTGGATGATTTCAGAATTGCCAATCTCTACTGAATTATAGGTATTTTGAGCTTTGGTGATGTAGACAGACAGATAATAAAGGATTACACAATCATGTGTAAATGAAACAGAGCACAACTATGTTTTTGATAAGGTAATAAAATTCTAACATGGCTTAAAGCTCACAAGAGACAATTTTGTGTAATATAGGAACTTTAAGAATATGTTTTTCAAGGTATGCAAGGTATTTGAGATAAGGTATGCTCTATAGCCATATCCTTCACATGAAGTCAAATGAAGACAGTAGGAAAGGAGACAAACATTTGGGCTCCTATAATATATAACAGTTTCATTGTTTTTAATATATTTTACAAAATACTTTTTATTTACTCATATTCTCTCATAAGTTACATTTGATTCGCCAGCAACAAATAAAGTAGGCAAGATGGACCAAAACCCATTGAGACCCATTTTGGATGTATACTATTTGTATACGGTATTTTATTTATGTTTTTTAATTAGTTTTTCTTTATATACTGTAATTAAATAGAGTGCTTAACATAAAATATATATATACAGCTCATCTGCAGAGAAAAGGTCTTTGTGCTGCTTTATCCCCATAGGGAGTTCACACACCATTAGACTAAACAGGCATGATTTACTGTTGGTGTCACTGATGTAATGACAAAGATCGTGTTTTCTTGGAGGTAAAATGAGGTGAAAAACATAAATACAGGACAAGATAAGGAGAGAAAGAGAGAGAGAGAGAGAGAAAGAGAGAGAGAGAAAGAGAGAGAAAGAGAGTAAGAGAGAGAGAGAGAGAGAGAGAGAGAGAGAGAGAGAGAGAGAGAGAGAGAGAGAGAGAGAGAGAGAGAGAGAGAGAGAGAGAGAGAGAGAGAGAGAGAGAGAGAGAGAGAGAGAGAGAGAGAGAGAGAGAGAGAGAGATGAGGATACAGTGACAAAGAGCAAAGCTGTGGTCTTGACTCTGGCCCAGGTTATTTAAAGCTTGTGCCTGCAGCAGAGTGGAACAGCATTAATAAAAGACGCAGTTTCAGAGGAGGCCACTGACGCAAGGGAAGCAGGACAACACAACACAGCAAAGATGAGAGGAGGAAACATTTTATCGTCTGAAAGGGCCACAAGACTGGCTAAAGAGAGATGTAAGAGGAGGTTTTGTCTAGCTGTGTGAATGTTTAGTGAATATAAATACAGCTATAAAGCATCAACAAAAGATGCTACGACTTACATGACGAGGTGAAGAGGAGTCTGGTTGAACACTCTGTGGAAAACATACATAAATTGGTTCCAGTGCGATCTCAAAATGACCAGTAATTATTATTTGTAGAAGTATGTTTTAGATTGCTGGTTTTAAAATTATTGGAGGACCTTAATTTAAACCTTAATCTAAATAAAAAGAATAAATAAATAAATACACACAAGAAACAACAACTACAAAGCCCAGTTAATGGTGCATTGCGTAACTTTTCTGGTGGAAGGTCTGCCACCTGCTTATCTCCATGGAGCCTGGAATGTTCCATGGTGTGATATTAAACATATACATCCAGCATTTATTTATTACATGCGTTTCTATTGCTCAAAAATATAATAATTCTTTCTGTGAATAAGGGTGACTCTGAATTGTAATGGAGCGTAATGCTGTAGCCTGCTCATCTCCAGAGAACGCAATAACATTTCCATGACGATAAGTAGGTAGCGGACCCTCCATTAAAAATGTCACGCAACACACCTTTAATTTGCAGCACAATTCATTTTATGTGATTCAAACATGCTGGTTCAAATAAGGTTAAAGAATTAGCACATTTCCATCCCTTGCAGTATTTCTATGCCATTTTGAGGTACAGGCAGTTTTAAGCAGGTTAAATCGGGATTCTACGTTCCCCATCCCTATACATTATTCATCTTACCTTCAACAGTGAGTATTGGCAGCTTGCGATGACAAGGCAGAACTGAAATACCCAGATGTCAGTGAAGAAGCCGTTGACGAGCAGCACTGAGCCCAGAAAGGCCACGAGGACGGCCAGAACCACAGCCAAAATGTTTTCTAACACCTCCCTATTCCTGTAACACAACAATGGGCCAATGTTAACAGGGAGTCTAATACAAAGGAAGGGATGTAGTATGTTTAGTTAAGTAATTTAGGTTTTGTGTTTTAGTTACCTTTAGCTACATTTCAAGCCACTATTTTTAGGTTTCTTTTTATTTTTTATTTTTATTTTTTTAACTTTTTTTAAGAAGCTAAAGACATCAGGTAAAATCCTACAGTGTATAGTGTATAGTGTTATAGTAGTGATATGATGCATTTAATTTTTATATAAGACGCAAGAGATTCACCATTGTCAACTGTCAACAGTGAATTAGTTGCATATGCAATTTAAGTTCTAATTCTAGCAAAGCTAAGCAGGCAAACTCGGTAAAGGCATTGAAAATAACAAATTAAAGATTTTATATGAAGATATGCAGAGCTAATCCTTGCTGTGTTATTTTTAGCTGCTATATATTGAATGTTGACAGCCAGTTAAGACCAAAAGGAAATGGTAGCGTCAAATAAGCTTAGTGGTATATGTTTGGTATATGTTGAAAATAAAATATAGATTTTAGAGCAGTAAATAAATAAGTTAAATAAATAAATGAAAATGACAAGACAGGCACTGAAAGTAATTTGTTCCACGCACCATTAGTCTGAACAATGCATCGTTATGAATGATGAATTACTGCTTTATTCTTATTATGTTTCATTGTTGTAGAAGTGAATTTCCTTCGGGGGTCAATAAAATATTTACCTATCCATCGATCCATCCAGCCATCTAAACAAGTGAATGCAGTACCTGTCAAACAGAGCGAGGAGAGTGAGGCGATCAAAGTGGAGGCCAACCCACAGGTAGGGCAGCAGCCACAGTCTGTAGTACTGCCTGGCCTTCGCCGCCGCCGAGGAGGAGGCGTCGCCCTGTCCCAGAGGAGCGTCCTTTAGCTCCGG
Source organism: Odontamblyopus rebecca (assembly GCA_030686955.1). Taxonomy (NCBI): domain Eukaryota; kingdom Metazoa; phylum Chordata; class Actinopteri; order Gobiiformes; family Gobiidae; genus Odontamblyopus; species Odontamblyopus rebecca. The sequence goes on along the minus strand of CM060670.1, from coordinate 17,086,262 downwards.
GCTCATGTCTCCGTCCTGCTGCTCCAACAGCTCCGGGTCCATGGTCAACAGCCGGTTCAGACGGATCTGTCACAGGGACGGGGTAAAAGGGAGATATGTGGTAAAAAATATAATGAGGGAGAGATGTGAATGACTGGTGGAATGTGCAGCATGTTATGGATCATGTGTGTATTGATACTTTACAGCTAATGTCATCAAAATTACCTGGGGGTGTGATCCTACCTGTAGGCTCTGTTCTATCTGAGACTTTATTAGACTTTTATCTGTGGTTTATTTTAACATAATCTGACCAGAAAGAACTGACTTAGCCGGAAATACAACAGAGTGACTGCAACGTATCAACTTTATACACTGTGTCCGCCTTCCCCTCCTCCCTTTTCCTAATGACATTTGAAATTTGCTTCCTAAACTAGAATCAGGTACAAGTATCTCTGCCCTCTGGTACATTGTCCTGTTAAATAAATGAAAATAAAACACATTATTTGAATCTTTTTGTTAATACATAATGTGGCAAGATAGCAAAAAAGTAAGAGAAAAGAGCCATTTAAGATAGTAGCAAATAGCAATACAGAATATCTGATGTATTTTTTGGATTGTTTTATGATGAAATGTGTTTTAAATCAGAACTGCCTAAGGTTTGATTTGAGCCAAGACAGTAAAGAAGAGTTAATTGCAAAAATGTGTAAGAATCTAATATCAGCATTTTAACTGGATAAGGACTGCTCCTCCCACTCTCTACCATCTGGAAGCTCAGTGCAAAACCGTTATCAAGGTTGAAGTTAATAATAAAATCACACATTTGAGATTTTCTAGACTCCAGATTGCAAACATTAGAAGAATTCAGAGGGCAGGAAGTCAAGTGGCCAAACAGACGACGTAGCAAAAAGAAATTCTTTTCAAACTAATTACACATTATTACATAACTACTTATTCTCTATCTACTATCCAAACTGTGAACTTAAATGCACAATAGCACAGATCCCAGTTAAGGCAAATAAGTATGTGTGTATTTTGGTACTCACCAGATCATGAGGATAAAAGCGAACTGAGGTAGAACTGGAAAGGTGGGAGTCTGTGTCCCTGCAAGACATAAAACAGAACAGTCATTTTTTTTGATTTCTTTCATTTGAAATTATTGAATCATATGATTAATTTCCTCTAACTGAAAAATAAACAGGGAAAAACTAGTTCCTCATGTCCATAGTGTTGGTGTGAGTAGATGTTTCTTATGTGATGATATAAGAACTTTTATCTAGAGGCTACCACTACAACTATAACTTATTACTATTATATTACAGCAGTTAAATTAGCCTGTTTTTTAAGCTATAAAAACATGGTCAGTCTTCCTGTACTCAAATGTAAATATTTGTTCTCTTACCAATACTAGGAAATCCATTAAATGCACTAAATCAAAATTACTTTCAAAGACATATACATTAAGTGCTTTACTCACCATACATTATTTGATGCTCTTCTAGTTGCAGGTTCAAAGTTGACCAAAGACATGTCACAGCCACCAGCTTCATATAAAGATGGAGTGATCTTTCCTACAAAATAAAAGCACGCAAATGTAAATAAAATGTACCAAAGAAAACAGCATTAGCAGGGTCATTAGCTTATTCTGACAGTGACCAATGTCCATTTTACACATTAATATTTTCAACCATTTGAGCATTTAAAAGTTGTCTGGGTTGGCCACCTGCTTGTCTCCATAGAAATGTTTTTGCTTTGGTTTAGAATGTTCCACAGTATGGATTAAACCTCTCTCTAGCTCAAGGAAGACAAGCAGCTCACAGCACTACGCTACATTACAATTCAGATCTCGACACTATACATAGAAATATTTTTGTATTTTTGAACAATAGAAACATGCGTAGTTCAACACTAGATGGATATGTTTAATTATCAAACCATGGACCATTCCAGGAAAACCAATAACATGTCCATGGAGACAAGCAGTTAGCGGACCCTCCACCAGAAAAGTTGCACAGCACACCTTTAAGAAGTTGATCACATTTGGTAAATATTCAATATGGCTGTAGTAAATCTTAAAGCCACTCATTCCTTAACTTACAATAATATAAATTTGTTTCAGCAACTTAGCAACTGCTAGAGATGAATCTGCAAGGTCAAGTAGGTTTGCCATTATTGCCTTTTAGGATATTGATTAACTTCATTATCCAAATCAACAATAACAAACACACAGTGTAACATCATAAGCTCCAGAAAACTGCAGGCAGATCTTATTGTGAGGGTGGAGCAGTCAATAAGACTAGACAGAAAAAACAAGCTCCAAAAACTTCAAGAGCCAAATTTGTCTTAACTCGACAGACTGTGGCTTTCAAATAAAACTGCCCAGTATTTCCTCTTGTGGCTGAAAATGTCATTTGCCAAACACCTGGATCACAGCGACTGATGAGAGGAACAGGAAAAGTAATAAACGTATCCACGGCAACGCCATTCCCATTTAAAACTAATGAAGCCCTGATTGCTCTCTAGACGTTTAGGGCTTATTGTTTTTAATACTAAAAGGCCATTACGTGTGCTGAGAAAAATGACAGGAAAGTTGTGCAGAACTGGGTTGCTGGCACTGGATAAATAAGCAAGAGCAAACAAAACAACATGGCAAACCAAAAGCCAATGGGAACATTCTTCATTCAGTATTGTTTTAAGAGAAAGAAACTATTTGAGGGTGTTAAAGGCATATGGAAGCAGTTTGAGTAGTTTACATGAAATACTACTATTCCAAATACAAGACAATACTACAACAATAATCTACTGCTATCACTTCTCATATTAAGCTACATTCTGATCTATGTTAAAATCGTGTTTCCAAACATACCTGGAGTTGTGTTTTCATTAACACACAAACCCTGTATATTTAGGCTGCGTTCTTCTATCAAACTTAAAACACTTTTTTCCACCTTGTGATGTCATATGGTAATACAGGAAGTGCTTCACGGTGTTTTTAACCTCCATACACCTTCACTAGAATCATATGGATAATTTCAACTTGGAATTGCCCATCTCTATTGAACTAAAAGTCAACGTTAGCTATTAACTTGAAAACTACCACAACAGAACATCACAAGGTGGAACAGATCATTTTGCTGAAACATGTGCGAATTTATTTTTTTATGTTTTTGTTCAGGGAATACTGATGATTATTTTTTTCAAATAAATCAATAGATTATTTCAGTTAATCAATTAGTTGTTCAGATTATGAAGGGGAATATTTTGGAGTTAGTATAGTCCAACAATTATTCAATTACGACTAAATTAGAGGACAATAATTTAAATTTAAATTGCCCTTTAATTAACCCTAATGCAGTTTCATTTAGAGACTTGAAAGTTGATCGTTATTATTACAAAGAAAAGAGTATTTTCTTCGTGTAATGTATTGTATATTAATGTAATGTGTAGTCAGGTAAAATATTACAACAAAACTTTGTTGTAATATTTTAAGCCTTCAAAAAGGAATCATGGAAGCAAAATTGACATGTCTTACAATGGGCCATTCTTCTAGTTTGAAGGAAAGGAAAATCTTCCCAGAATTTGGAGCATCACAATCCATCATATGACACAAAAGTACACAGGCATTCAGCAGGGTCTCAGTAGGATTTATGCCTTCTCCAAAACACTAATTTATTTACACAAATTTTCACGAGAGACGAGGAAAAAACAGCAAGCCAATCATTGATAATCTCTTGTACATAATGTTGTATGAGAAGCCCCCGCAGCTGAGGCTCTGGCCCTGTCAGTCAGGACAAGCACTGGCCACAGACACAATATCGCAGACACAGAGAGAAGTGGAGCATGAAAAAGTGACTGAACAGAAATCACCAACCATGAATAAGACCACAGCACTGCGCAATACTCAAGCCACCGTCTCCAGCTACAAGTCTGTACTGGGACGAAGACGGCAGTGGAGCAACCTAAAATACGGTGATTAAATTTGTGCTCCTCACTTGGCAGAGAACTGCAATAGATGTTTAAAAGTGTAATAGAAAGGATAAAACTGAACCATACAACCAGTGACAAAACGCAATACCTCTACATGATATACAAGATAAATTGACAAACATTTTTATTATAAAGGAATTGCTGGATTAGGGCCGCACAACATACTGCAATTGAATCAAAATCACTATTTGAGTTGCTAAAGTCCAATGGCTGCAAAACTTAGAATCTACAAAGAACAAAGATATTAACACTTCTGGAGTTGTGTACAATGTGCACTCCTACTTTTGATAGCAAATATAATCACAAGAGAAACATTTTAGAAATATCTAATACGATTTCTCTCCAAATATGTGTAGTCCTACTAAGGCCGCATCATAAATTATAGCCAAACAAAATAGATATGGCTGCCCAGTGCACAGTCAGAGATATAAGCAGAATCAGAGTGCAGCCAAATAAGCTTAAATCAGTGGGAATATGGAAGCCCAAAGTACCAAATTCATCCTGCAGGCTGGTGGCACCCACGGTGGAGGCCTTGTCCTGGAACCCCTCCAGTTGGGTGCTCCCGTTCCTGGCCAGCAGGGAGGTGCTTGCGCTCAGCACAGTCACCTGGGAGGAGGTCCTGGAGGGCTGGCTTTTGGCTTGGGAGGAGCAGAGGGGCTGGGCCTGAAGGCTCAGAGCCTCCTGGAGACTAAGAGACGGAGAGGAAGGAGGTGAGAGGGAAGTGAACCCATCAGAGGCCATAAGGAGAGATGGAGTATGCAGGGAGTACATGTGAAAAGGATCATGGGAAAGATAATATGATGATATGAGACAATGGCATATGACTGAAGACATGGAACTGCTCTAATGTAAAGTGTGGTTATGTTTGATAGTCCTTTTAACACTGTTTAATTTATGCATTTTCACACTTCGTTGGTTTAGATTTTGTGATTGCTGCAGTTAAAGAATATGAATTTGTCTAATGAGTCATCCAATGATTTTACAGGTGTTTTTACATCTAACAGAGAACTTTGGTTTCATGTCACTGCCAAGTGCCAGTTAATTTCACTATCAAGCATAAATAAATCTGCGCATGTTCTAATTCTGATAACAGTGCAGATGTATGCATTCTGTTACTTTCATCTACATGGGGTCATTTAAAATTAAATTACAAAGAAAATCGTAGGAAATTATTCAAATAGACACATAGACATTAAGAATATTAACAAAAACATGCATTCATAATAAACGCAATACATGGTATGTAATATGTGTATAAATGAATACGACTGATACAGATAAAGTCCAACACTATCTGAAAAGAGGCAGTGAGAGAAGAGAGAATGATAAGGGATCAAGGGGATACTGAGCGCTGGCAGGCCTCTCACTTGTTTTTCTTGGGCTCAGAATTTGTTGGTTAAGACCTTGATCAGAAACTTCAGTGAGTCTTGGCCAGAGACGACCATCAGACCTCAGAGAGTGCAATGTAGGTTTAGTATTTTAAACTTTGAAACGTTATGTATTTTTATAGAGAGGGGAGTGCTAGTAGAATTTTTGTATTTGGACTCCAATCAACATTGATGCCTGACCATATTCAGCTTTAGAAATGTTTTTTTGCCTTTTTGATTGTGGAAAACATTGTGGTTTATATTATGCTGCTAAAATGAAAAGGACAATCTGGAATCTACATTTCATTTACATATTTAGTGCAAATTTTACTAAAAAAAAAACATGTCAGTTATGATATTCAGCAAACCATGCAAGAGGCAACAAAATTAGTCAACCATTGTTTAAAAGAAAATCTTAAGATGAAAAAAGGGTGAACATTGAGAAAATGAATGAAATAAGATTTGACCAGAAATCAAAATAAGCTCCACAAAGCCCCAGCACGCATGAGCAAAGTCTCAAACCGGACCACAGCGATGGAAGGGATGAAGATAAGAGAAAATAAAGGTGGTAGTTGTCCATCTGACAGCATGCTCACATCAGGCATCCCAGGCTCCATGCAGGGTTTACCTGAGAGGGGATCCGATCAGAGATGAGGGGGGCGTGGGGTTACTGCCCGCATTGTGACGCCTTCGGACAGCCTGTCGACGAAATGTGCTACGCTCACGACGAAATACCACTGTCTCCTCGCTGCCCTGGGCTGGTGCAGTGACAGACACACGAACAAAGTCAGTGTGTGGCTACTAAGGTCTTTAAATGTTTCATAACTGTGTATAATGTCAGAAGGAGGTATGTTCAAATGTTTTGTTTAGTTTTACCAAGTTTTAAAAGAAAGCGTTTAATAGATACACTATGCAACATTTCAGGTAGAGGATCCACCAACTGAATGGCTCCATAGAAATGTTACTGCTTTGCCTGGAAAGCTCTGCAGTATGCCATAAAAAGTACACTATCTTACATTTAGTAAATTACAAGTATTTTTATTGTTAAAAATGCTGTAAAAGCATGCATTTTCATTGTCAGTATAGTCACCTCTCCACAAATCTGACCTCTAACTTGACCTGGGATCACTTGTTTCTTTAGAAATGTATACGTTTAACGCAGTGCTGTAGAAAATCTAGACAAATCTAAGACAACTCCATGGAAACAAACAGCTGGCGAACCCTCCACCAGAAAAGTTACACAGTGCACCTTTAAGATGACAAATATGATTTAACATTTGCACACAACTGCCACTCAAACCAGCTTTGCAAAATATAATACTTCCTGAAATGAATCCCGGATTAGTAATATTCTAAAAAAACTTCATCTTGATTTTGCAGATACAATTATTTTTCATAAATAAAACCTCAAACATATATTATCGATGTCTAGCTGTTGTCATCATAATATTCAAATCAGGTTTCTAAAGAACATGAGATATGATGCTCCCAATAAATCAAATTATTATGGCATTTCTAATTATATAAAATATCCTTAGGTTACAGAGTTTATTGCTTTCACCAAGCAGCCCATGAGTTAATGTCCCTTGCAGTTAATTGTCAGCAATATTAGCCGTTGGTTAGACAGGAACACATACAAGCTACCAGAAAAAGAAAAAGAAAAGAAAAAGAAAAAAACAAACAAAAACTTAACAGAAACAAAACAAAGCAAGTAAAGTTCAGAAATTAAATTTTAGAACCTGCTTGCAAAAATTGTGAAATACTGGGTTATTAAAAAAAGAAAATTTGTCTCTGAATTCTGTAAATAATCTCCACATTAAAATGTTGCACCTTCCTCATTTGGCGTTACCAAGAAGCAAGATTCAAAAAAAACATTTAAAATTGGCGCAATACATAATTCAAGGTGCATATTCGAAACCAAATATTTTTGATTTATTAAAAAGCTAACATGTAGTATTAAAATCCAGAGAGGTAAGTACCATCATGCACAGGTATTACCATGAAGATGCACAAATAACTAGGTCAATGTGATGAATCCAGAGGAAATCCTGGCTCTAGACTTAAAGAATGTGTGCTATGGATGCACTACAGCTCTAATAAGAAAGCAGCTGTTTGTCTAACCTCAGCACTAAGCACACAGTGTCCATGATGCTAACAGTCACACATGCAGCACACTGGGTCAGGCCAGTCACTCCATGGTAACGCTCCATAGTTACACCATGGTTACTCCAAATACAACAGTCTATTATCAGCCATCAGCTAAACCGCCATGACCAAGAGAGACCACAATCCAGTCTGCCAAGCTCACTAATAAACCACGTAAACTGCTAAGCATATTATAACCACTGTGACTGCCGTGCATCACCTGAATCACATCACAACAGAGCAGCAGAGCAGCATGGCTGTAGGAGTGTGTGGTACTTACCCCTCAGAGAAGCAGTTGCAGCGTCCTGGGGCTCCATGAGGCTCTGATTTGGCAGACTGTTTCTGGAGCGTGTTACAGACTCCAGCTGAGAGGCGCGTCCCAACAAAGAGACCGCGTCCAGTACCTCTCCTTCTTTGGCTTCCAGGTCAGACTTTGAGGTGGTGAGGAGGCGGGGCCCAGCTGGAGCCAGGCGTGTGGGGTCGTTAAGGCAGGCGGCTGTCCCACTGTCCAAACTCAGCACTCGAGCATGAGTTTTGGCACTGCCCGTGCTGAGGGTGCGCCGAGAGGTGCGCCTCTTTGCACTCACCTCTGATCCCGCAGCAGCCTTCCCTTTGGATGGGCCCCGAGCCGCGCTGTGCTTGGCTTTGAGGGCTCGATAGCGCCCCTCGGGGGAGTGGCATGAGTGGGACGTGTTGCTGGAGGAACTGTCTGTGCTCAAATGGTGCGAGCGGCGACTAGAGGCACAGCTCAGCTCGCTGTGGTCACTGGAGTCTTCCTCTCCAGCTCCAGTGAACACAGCGCTGCAGGGTTTGCCAACGCCCCGCATCGACATGTAGTCTCTGTGGCGACTAGCGTCAAAACTGCTCGCCCTCTTTTTACCTGTCCGTCTACGCCCACTCCTACCCGCCGACAGAGAGGAAGTCCTCTGAACACTGCTTGCCTTTGGTTGAGTTTTGTCTTTGCTGTGTTCCTGTTCAGCCCCAGCAGTAGAGCCGTCCGCGCTGGTCCTGACCCCAGGTTCATCCTGAGATGGGATAGAGTCAGCACGCTCCTGGGCCTCTGGTAGCTCATTAGCGTGTGGGTTTTTATTGGCCTCTCTGCTGAGGCCTCGTGAGCTAATATTACTCAGACTAGAAGTCCTTCCTCCTGGGATGGAGGCGTCGGCTCTGTCCCGTGCGCGTTCGTCCCCAGACAGAGAGAGCAGGCTCTCCACGTGAGTGGAGCTGGTCTGCTCTGAGTGGAAGCTGCTGACGGTGCTATTGGTGTCTCTATCTGTGCCACTGCAGTAACTCTCGGTGGAGCCGCTGCTCCGAGTGCTCAGGCTCCTCAGACTGTCCGCACTGCGCTCTCCTCGATGGGACTTTCCTCCACTCAAATGTTTGCCCCCCATATCACCCTGATACAACCCCGAGCTACCCTCGCCTGCCTCTCGGGAGGCCGAGCGGGCCACTCTGCGTGGCTCTTTGTGCCTGTAACAGTCTACTCCTGATGTGGAGGCCACGGCGGGCTCCTGCTGGTACAGTCTGTCTGTGTCACACAGACCAGTCCTGTGCGGCCTTGCAGCCTCCAGCTCACACACAGGGTCCAAGCCCCTCCGCGGGGCCAGGTAAAGACTGAGGTCCGGCAGAGAGGGGTCAGGAAACGCTGAGCCCGCTGAACTGGAGGTCCGAGGCAAACCTCGAGATCGGAGCTCTTTCCTGAAAGTTTGTGAGAGTTGAAGAGCCTCTGTGTCGCATGATGAGTGGGACAGGCTGAAGTGAAAAGCAGCAGAGGAGCAGGGGTCTGCGGGGTCCCGGGACACTTCTGAGGGGCACAGGGACGTGGAGGGCTGCAGTGAGGCAAAGGAGTCATTTGGAACAAGGCAGTACATCTTTGTGTCTGACAGCAGATCTGAGGGACAGAGGAGGAAACTGTAAAGTGCTGTTTGAGACAGAGAAATAATGTTTATGTGAAATAAACATTGTTTATTTACCGTGATCGTGGCTACAGCTCTCCACCAGCGTCAGACTGATGTCGTCCGTCTTTCCCACATCTCCTGTGAAGATTGAAACAACCAATAAAGGCATGACAGAGCTGATCAATTATTTAGGCCTTTACCACCAGTGCCTCTGTGAGCAAGTGCCTGCTCTCTATAAACTCACAGCTGCACCAGCATGAAATGGAAGGCTGGTGTGGAAGTTTGTTTGTTATGTTTGTTTGTTGCTGTTATAAATTTGTGCTTAACAATATGGGGAGCAGTAATGTATGGTGTAAGAAATATTTTTAAGATGACCATGGGACATTTTGAACAGGTTCATTGCCTGACTGTTCTTTTTGAAGATGTTGTGTTTACATAAAGCTGTTGGTGTTGGAGAAGTATTAAAAGTGTAATCCACAGTAAAGCTCTTTCCCACTACATTCTCACTGTTTCCTGTCAGAGCAGACAGCTAATTGGAAGAAGTCTGCATTCAGTCTCTAAATTATTCACATAACACAGCCACCTCTCTTCAACATAAAGTTCAATTGTCCCTGGTCTAAAATATGACATGTTGTCCAACAGAGCGGCAATTCTCAGCTCTGAAGTGTCTGTCAAAAAGATGATCCCAGAAACTCAGGTCAGGGCTGAGTCAGAACACAAAGCCTATGACAAACATTGAGTTTAAAAATAGACATTTTTTTCCATATATGGGGGTCTTCTAGGATTTGGTGCACTATGTACCTTTTCTGGTGGGTCACATTATTCATGTCTCCAGATGTTATTTTTGCCTGGAATATTCCACTGTACAGCTTTAATGTATCTATCTTACATATATTCAATTACAGATGCTTTAATGCTCAAAACTACAGTGACAAACTTTTTTTTTTTTTTACTGTAGGTGGCTTATCTCTCTTCGTAACATTGTCTGGTGCCATATACGGTGAAACTGTGTAACATTGGAGACAAGAGGGTGACAGACTTTCCACCTATATAAAGTACCTTGAACCTTGTAACTTAAACTGACACACCTTTATAATGTTGGCTTTGTATTATGGTGACTGTAACTCAAACTACAACATCTAACTGCAGAGAAAAACTAAAAAGAGAATATAGTGAATATAGTGTACAAAAAAGTGTTTTGATTTCTTGACGTGTCTTCATAAAATGTTGCAAATGAATTACCTTTGCTGATTGTTGCTCTTCCATGAGTGGATATAATCTGAAAGTTAGACAGAGACACTTGTTAAAGCACTTATCTTTGAGTGTTTCATCAAATCAAACAGGCCACTTCCCTCACAGGACTAAATGTCGAGATGACTGAACACAACAAAATCAGTTCAAGTGCAGTCACCATCATAGAAATCTCTGAAAAGTTTGTGCCTTCTTTTTACTTTTTCATCAGAGAGGAGCAAAGCAGAAGTCAGTGGCACAAGGACACGCTGTACAAAGGCCCTCGTGGGGTTTTGGCGGTTAAATTTATCCAGTCGAATCGCACCGCTAAATAACTCTGAATATTAAAGAAGCAATCTGCTGACAGCCGGTAGTGTGAGCATCATGCTAATGAAGACACTCTCTCCCAAACACATTTTACACTTGACATAAGAAATTCGAACCGGCAGTCAAGGTAAGTATGCAAGAGACAAAGGAAAATAAACTATCAAAACTTAAATCTAGTGACAGACAACTGTAAAGCTTAAAATGAAATGTACATATCTTTATACGTGTACCTTATTTGCCACAATTATTATCTTGCTATATTACTACATCTTATTAAAATGTACGGTATGTTTTGCACTTTGTTAATATATTGTAATGTGTGAGCTACTGTATCCAACTACTTTCCATTAAAAGGGACAGGTCGGAAATTTGGACATAAGGCCTCATTTCCTAGTGAGCCAGAGTGTTGGAGACGTGTGGAGACACTTTTTAAAATAATCTTACCCACTCCACAATACACCTGAAGAAAATCAATTATAATGCCAGACAGTCGATTTGAATGTCTGTGTTAATAGAATAATATTTGAACTAGAACTAACCTTGGATCGTATGAATCGTCACATGTTGAGGGACTTGCAGCAGCGGTGATATCAGTCCACCGCTGCCAAGCTTTCAGAGCTGCTGCTCAGACATAAATCCTTCAAATGCAAGGTTGGTTTTATTTCTAAAATTATTCTATTGACACAGGCATTCACATCGACAGTCTGATGATACAATTTTGTTTTTTTTGCCTTCGGTGCACTGTGGAGTGGTTACGACTGTTTTTAGTAGCGGGACAACTGTGACCATTGACATGCATTGGCCTAGCACCAGCAACCTCTCCAAATACAAGGACTGGAAGCATTTTTTTAAAAAGTGTCTCCACACATCCTCAATACTCTGGCTCACTAGGGCCTATGTCCAAAATTTCGAACTGTCTCTTTAATGCATAGACAAAGTTTTATGGTTTGTAGGAATGTAGCCTCAAAAGAAAACAAAAGAGTTAGGTACATGGTTGTTTATATAGAAATGTAATGATGTAGCCAGCTAGAAAATCCACATATGATGTTCATTATTCACTTACTAAAGCTAAAATAAAATTCAGTCAAATTGTTCTCTACTGGTCAATTATTAACAATTTACTAAGTTAAGAAAGAAGCCAATGTCATGAAACTTTGTAAATAAATAAGACTTCCCTATATACGTTCACATAGATGGTTTGCTTCATTTTGTTCATGCAAAATGTATAGAGTCCCAAAGGCAAAAGATTTACCCTAGAAGAGTTATGCAAAGTAACATAAAGACTGCAGTTTCTCCACTCTTAAAATAACCCACTTTAAGTGCACTGGGGTTTCCAAGATGCTGACCAATCGTCTGTAAACAAGAAAAACATTCAGATCTGCATTGTGCCAATCACAACACTGCAGACAGCAACCTCCCACTGAGCATGTTGAACTTGGAAAAGACTATGAAACCATTATAGTAACAATGAAATGTAAAGGAAACCCAAGCATTAAGGCATTTGAAAGTGGGTCTCGAATGGACTATTAAAGCCCTATTTTAGTACATTCACATTAAACTGTTACAGAAAGAAATTGTTCTTTCTGTTTGGCAACCTATGGACCCATGTTATTCCAGGATATTGGTTAGGGTACGAAGCTGCAGCCGATTGTTCATTATAAAAACAAGAACCCCCAACTCAAGCTCCACAAACAGCCTGAGAATTGAACATCAGATCTTTGTGCTTTATGGCAAGACACTGCTGTATACTTCAATAACATTCCCTTACCTGCTGGTTTGAGTCCATTCCAATATAGGAGTTTCTAGAGCTGCAGTCCACAGGTGGTGTTTCCTGTCTTATAAAATCTGCCATCTCGATCCCCCCACCAGGATCCCTGCAAAAACCCATTTAAATACTATTATTACACCAAAATGATGACCTCCTATGTAAGTAAGAAATAACAATGAATGTACAAGTTTAACCGTTTAACTGTTAACTTAGTTAAAACAGAGCAAGTCTTATGTCATACTGTTTGTCTGTTTTTTTCACTGCAATAAACACAAGCAAACCGAAACAAACTGGTTTCATTTTAATAAATTTTTTGGCAAAAAAGTTAGATAATCCAACATAACGGTGAAAATGTAAATACTTACAATATAAATTAACAATAAAACATTACAAGAAAAATAAATATCTGTCACCCAGAAATAAAACACTATTACTCTACAGTATTAATCAGTACAGGAGCCTGGAGCCTGGAGACTACCCCAGGAAATGTTAATTAATGGTATGAGATTAATGGTATTATTGTGTGGTGTTTATAATATTAGGTCTGTATATCTTACTCATTGACAAAACTTTATGAAACATGTCCACATTTATGTCAATCTAGCTTTGAAATGGCAAAAACAGACAGTGCCTCAGTCCTGGGAGATTCACCCAGAGTCTATATTTAGCCTCAGCCTGTTTAACCAGTCACTATGTTGGAACAAACAAGTTTCCAGGGATTTTCTATAAATCATTCCCATATGCCACACATTTTTCATAACGGTTCAAGCCACAAAACAAACAAAGCCGGCATTGAGCTGCACAGAAACGCAGACGAATGGAAAAGGGGCAAAGAGTGGGTGGATGGAAGCACCTTAATCAATTTCAGCTTGACTTTTCCGCTTCACTGTACACTATAGCAACCTACACTGGTTCTCAAGATGCTGTGTGGTGGGCTCGCTGCTTATAAGACGTATTCTTTTTATTACAACCATCTATTGTAAAATCTATTAAAAACATCAGAGCATTGAGCAAACATTTGAGGTGTCCAAAATATTGAAATATTGATATATCATAATACTAAATTTGGTAATAAGGTATTGTTATGGGCTGCTGTATCGATATATCCGCACGAGTACTTTTTGGTACCTTTTTTTGTGATGGCACTACAATTTTGTTTCTTATTTTAGTGTAAGGAAAGTTGTTTATGCGATACACTGATATTCACTGTTTGGATTATTAAAATAGATATTTTTATACTTTATACTTTTGCACAAGCAGTGGTTTTAACAAAGAAATATTGTTGCTAAAATGTATTGCAATATATCACCGAGTAGCATGTGCAATATATAGCTTTATGTATTGCCATATCATATCGTATCAAATTGTGAGGGACCCTGCCATTCCCAGCGTGAGTAAACATGGTTTACAACCGCGCCGTGCCTCTGTCAGTCTGCCCCAGGGCAACTGTGGCTACAACAGTAGCTTACCACCACCGGGTATGGACTGAATGAAGAATGCTCTGTAAAATGCTGTGTAAAGCACTTTGGGGACATGTGTCTGTGTAAAGCGCTATATAAATAAATTTTACCTTACCTTACCTTACCTTACAAGATCTAAAATTAAGAGATTTGAGGTATGGAGGACTGTGGATAGATAACAATAATTCACATTATATTTGGGACTTGTCTTGTTGTAGTTTTTATTAGCGTCAAGTTGAGTCATGGTTTAATCTTGTTTTGAGGTACATTTAGTCCCGTTCCAGTCAGACCTGGTTTAGTCAATATTAGATCTTTGTGTACCTCTGGTGGTACTTGGAAAGCCTAATGTTTTTGAGGTGCTCTTGAATAGTTTTAGAACCACAAGTCTACAGTGTACTTCTAGGTAAATATACTGGTACTTGTGCTCACACTTGCACACACACACCATATGTAAACCTGGACCAAACCTGGACTAGATCACAACTAAACCAGAGCTAGAACAAGACCAAACCAAGTCTATACCAGGAATTAAAGAATCCATATCATGCTGCAATGTTGCAATGTTGCTTCCTCATCGAAGCATACCTGAAGTTGTTTTTTGATTCATTTACGCATCTTTAACAGACAAACCCTGCATATTTAGGCTGTGTTCTTCTGTCAAACTGAAAATACTCATACTTGTGATGGCATGTGGTAATACAGGAGGTGCTCCACTGTGTTTTTAAATTCCATACACCTTTATTAGACTCATTTGGGTCATTTCAGCCCAGAAATTGAAAATCTCTACTGAACCAAATGTACAAGGTATCTGTTGACTTAAAAACTACTACTTTTAGACATCACAAGGTGGAAAGGAGAATTTGGAGCTTTGGAGATGTAGACAGACTAATAAGAAAGGGGTCACTCAAGCATGTGTGAATGAAACAAACTCAACTTCATGTATGTTTTTGATGAACAACATTTGAATATAGCTAGAATCAATTTTGTGTAATATAGGACCATTAACTGGGCTTAAACCAAGAAAGTGTGAACGCACCCTTGGACATTTCGATGTACAGTAAATGTTACATGTTTTCCAGAGCAGTGCTGTGTTGTGCAGAGCTACTGGCCTCATTCTTCGGCTCTCAGGGTCCTGCTAAACGCTCTCACTGGAATGTCAGTATGAGTCACTTATTTAACTCACGGGCAATAAAAACCTGGAAACTCAGTGGCATTTCTTCAGGCTGGATAAGACCTCAGCACTTTCTAAAAACAGGACATAGACCCGCCACATACAAGCATACAAGGTAATGGACCATTGTTTTATATCACCACATATGCGTCATTAACAATAACATAACATGAATGCTGGCTCTTACAGAGAGAATTAATTATGCTTTGACTTGACCTTTCAGAAGGCATCCAGTGAAGCTTAATGAAAACAACATGATCATGCATTTATTCCATACAGTACATAGATATGGACTAAATATGGACAATACAAGACTAGGATGGACCAATAGGATACAGATATACGATTCTGATATCGATTCAGTCGATATCCTATTTTGGTCTATACCTTTGTGTAATAAGACGATAATTGGACAATTTGTTCTGTTGTTCTGAAGGCATTTATAATGATAAATAACAGTTAAACTCATTTGGAGCTTAAAGGAAACTTTTTTTTTTTACTTTATTTAGTCTCTGCCCTACTATCGGCGTCAAATTAAAGTCAAATTATCAGCATCATCATCATGCCTATACAAGACGATTTAAGTGCAAATGCAAAGTTAAAAGGTGCACTTTGTAACTTTTCAGGTGGAGGATCTAACACCTGCTTGTCTCCATGGAGATGTTATTACTTTGCTTAGAAAGTTACACAATAATATGGCTGGTTCATTTAGAGACAAGCAGATGGCACTACCATGCTAGGTTACAGGTGAAATCTGGGGAGAGGTGTTTTGTATATGTTTTGTATGTAACAAAAACACCTTTAATTGAATACATTTATGCAAAATAGATAAACCAAACTGTGGAACATTCCAGGCAAAGCAGTAACACATGGAGAAAAGCAGATGCCAGACCCTTCACCAGAAAAGTTACATGTACTTCTTTAAATAGAATCACTCTCTTAGACTCTTGCAATGGGAAGAATTGGTTTTAAATTTTCTGGCAATACTTTATCTACAAGGTCTTCACCTGCTCACAGTGGGTGGAGAGGTTGTTCATTTGAAAGCTTTCTAAAATAAGACAGAGAATGACTCAAAAATCTGCACACATGTCCTTGTCTTCTTTCTAACATTTGAGGAAATAATTATCTAGACAAAAATTTAACCAGCAGATTCAAATTTAACCAGCAGATTCAGCAACCAGTAAACAAACCAAACAGGAATATCAGACAAAGAAATGTTTCCAAAATTGTTATGTTTTGATGAGGTAACATCATGTCCTAATGCTCACAAGAGTACATTTTGTGATTAACCAACAGATTAACCAACCGATAAAACCAAACAGGAATATCATGAGAAATGTTTACAAAATTGTTCAGCCCTTTACCCATTGTACCAGTTAAATCCTTAAAATTGGAAATTATGACATATTTCTTCTGATATTCTGACTTCAAGAGAACAGACATACCACAAAATACCCACATCATTGCTCCATAACCACTGTTCTTCCCACTCAATCCTACTCCCTCTTTCCTAGGTCACCGCTGCTGCCTACAAGTCACGCAGCATTTACTTCATTTGTCACTTCCATCACTGGTCTCTCTCTCCGTCTCTCTCTTGCTCTGTCTCTCCTGCTCTCTTTTTCTCTGCCTCTCCCTCTCTCTCTGTCTCACTGTGTCTCACACACTCTGTTTCACTCTGTCTCTCTCTCTTCCTCTGTCTGTCAATCTGTCTCTCTGTCTCATCCACAGTCTCTCCCTGTCTCTCTTTCTCTCTGTCTCTCCCTCTGTGTCTCTCTCTGTCTCTCCCTGTCTCTCTGTCTTTCACACCCTCTGTCTCTCTGTCTCTCACGCCCTCTGTCTCTGTCTCTCACGCCCTCTGTCTCTGTCTCACTCTCTCCCTCTTTCTCTCCATCTCTGTCTCTCTATATATCTCTCTCTGTCTCTCCCTCTGCCTATCTCTCTCTCTCTCTCTGTCTCTCCCCCTCTGTCTCTCTATATCTCGCTCTACCGCTCTCTCTCTGTCTCACTCTCTCCCTCTGTCTCATTCTCTCCATCTCTGTCTCTCTGTCTCTCCCTCTGTCTCTCTATATCTCTCTCTCCCGCTGTCTCTCCCTCTATCTCCCTCTCTCCCTCTCTGTCTCACTCTTTTCCTCTGTCTCTCCATCTTTCTCTTTCTCTCTGTCTCACTCTCTCTCTCTCTCTGTCTCCCTCTCTACTTCTCACTCCCTCTGTCTCTCTGTCTCACTCTCTCCCTCTCTCTGTCTCACTCCCTCTGTCTCTCTGTCTCACTCTCTCCGTCTCACTCTCTCCCTCTCTCTCTCTTTGTTCAGCTTGACTCACCCGGGCCCGCTGCCGTCCTGCCTGCGGGGGGCGCCGTCACTGGGTCCGGCCGTGGCTCCTCTACTGTTGGACTGGCTCTCCTTGGCCTTGCGTTCCACTACCTCCCCCTCGTCCAGTGCGTGGTGGAGGCGGTAGTTCACGGTCTTCAGCAGCAGAAACATGCCAGCGATCACTCCGCAGTAGATGCCCACTATCACCATGGTGGGTGGCAGGGCCTGGGTTACACACAGAGAAACATGCGCTTAAAAATCTACTTTATGTCTGGAATAGCAATACTAGGCTATTAGTCGATTTCTGTGACTCTCAAACATTTTATATCACGTATCACATCATATAAAATATTACAAAATGTATTTAAACTCATGGTGGTAAAATTCACTTGTTGATAAATGCATTATTGAGAAATTTGTTAACTTAAATTTTAGGTCCCAATCAACGGACTAAATCAAAAGAAATTAGATCTTCTTAAACGGACATATTACCTTATTTTCTGATTTATGTGATAAAGTTGTTTCCTCATCACAAACATACGTTGAATTTTGTTTTGATTCTGCATATTTGGACAAACTCTGTTCCATCTTGTGAAGCAGCAAAGAACGATAAAATGTCATCCAGAAAACATACAAAATCAGACAATGAATCGAGTCAATTAATTATAGTAAATAAGTTAATAAAATAAATAAGGAATAAAATCTAGCTAAAATGAGGTAAAGGATTGCCAACCGATAAAATTAGTTTTAAGAAGTGATTTAAAAGATGATCCTGATGGTGCAGGCCTTATTTCCTCTGGCAGGGCATTCCAAAGGCGAGGCGCCGGGGCTGAAAAGGCATGTGATAACACAGGAAGTGCTGCACTATGTTTTTAAACAAACTCCATACACTTTCACTAGAATCATTTTGATCATTTCAGCCCTGGAATTGCCCATGTCTACTGAATTAAAGGTAAAAGGTAGTTGTTAACTTGAAAACAACTTCAATATAACCCTAACCCTAATGCATCATAAGGTGGTACAAAGCATTTTGAGCTTTGGAGATGTAGACAAACTGAAATTACAGGGCTACTCAAACCTGTGTGAATGAAACAAGACACAACTCATATGTTTAGAGACTGTAACAACAGTATAACATGGGGTAAATCTCATAAGAGTCAATTTTGCCTAATCTAGGACCTTTAATAAGTAAAATCAGATCTTGAACTACTCAGTACCGCTACCTCTGTACCACAGTCAGTGAGTGACATGTATTAAACGTGCAAACAAAACAAGACTGGCCTTTTATTGTTACAGAATCAAGCACATTGTATCAGTCAAGTCTGCACTCTCAAAAACATGAGTGCATTATTACATTTACAGTATAAACAAATTACCAAACAATTTCCTTTCTTACATCAGCGTAATTTAATATTATACACTAGTGAATTAAAAATATTTGGTAACTGGGCTGTAGTCTTGTCAATGTCTTAGATTTTTTTTTATTTTTTATTAGTCAGCCAAAAATTGTATTGAGATTATAAGGATTATGCGCACTGAGGATAATGCATGGAGTCTGTTAACTAGAGTTTTGGGAGTACTGGACAGTTTAATCTGTATTTCACAGATGCTGTTTACTAAAACCTCTCTATTGTTTTTGGCAAGATTTTGGGAACATTTGCCACCGCCATGCCAACTTTTAATCTATTACTGAATGCACATGGCATGCCTTTAAAATCTACCCTGAACTTCTTCAGTCATTTGCAACCTGTGTTTAATGTCCGTCCACACTAGCTGACTCTCAGGTAGTGTTCGAATTGTAATAAATACAAAATAGTGACTTAAAGGTGCATTGTGTAACTTTTCTGGTAGATGGTCTGTCAAATGCTTTTCTCCATGGAGATGCTATTGCTTTGTCTGGAATGTTCCACAGTATGGCATTAAACTTTTCTTCACTGAGATAGACCAAGTTACAGGTCAGATCTTTGGAGAGAGAACCCCGCTCACAGTCAGAATGTATATTTTTCTAGGTATTTTTCAGGTATAAAACCACATGTAAATGAACAAATGTGAGGTCGAACTGTTTAAATATTGTGGAACATTGCAGGCCGAGTAATGACATCTCCATAGAAACATGCAGGTGATAGGCCCCCAACCTAAAAGCCCCTTTAGTTATTCACAGTTTGTAGTAAAAAAAAAAGTAAAAAAAAAACCAAAACATAAAACTAACACTGTTGTATAAAAGTGGGTAATAATAAAATGAAGATGGGTGGAAATTCTACCAAAATCTCTGTTATAAGACTTGATGAAATAAATAGGTCAAGTGTGGTCCAGACTGGGCTTTGGTATTTTTAGAGCAGCAGGACAGCAGCTTTCCGCCTTCTCTCCAACAACACAAAGTTTTGTTCAGCCTCAAACCTGGACCAGTGTGACCGGTGTCACCTGTCGGCAGGAGAATGAGCGGTCTGTCTCAGTGCACATCACAGTGACAATGTCTTATTAGAGACAAGCTAATGTTTCAATGTGAGATTTATTCGATTTCACATGGACTGAGAAATATGCTGATCATTACAAGACATGAAATTAGATAATGCTGTTGAGTCATCAAGTGTCGTGTGGGTGTCCTTTTGCATGGCCCCCATTTTAATCTCTGTATATTTACCAGGAAAGTGGGTGTGGCAGGCCAAGCAAGGTATCGAAAACTGACGACTTCAATGTGTGCGTAACTTAAGACCATCAGATCCTGGAATATTTTTTATTCAAATATACCTTTCAATACATACATTTGATGTAAACCCTGAATATATAATGACAAATTACACAAAAATTATCTTAAATAGCTTCCAAATTATTAGGGATACACCAATCTATCTTTTTCAGTAAAAATAAAATAAAGAAAAACTGATCCAAATGTGTTATGTAGCTGTTATTTGTGTTGCAAGTAACTAATAACTCTGTATAAACTCTGTATAATTACAACCACTAAATGGTCTCATTACATAAATTTCTTGGCCCACCCAGGATATTGGTGGAACCAATAATTGGAGGCCAATATCCGATCCTGCATTTTTTCAGTAATGATGCCAATATCCGATACCAGTATCAGATCAGTGCATCCCTAGAAAAGATAGAAAAAATACTTATAAGCATTTGATAATGATGATGTTAAATGGAATAGAAAAGTAGAGCTGTTCACAATTTTTTTCTGTATTATTAAAAATAACAAAATTAGCAATGTTAATAATACAGATCAACAATACAATCAATAAACTGTTGGTTAATAATGACATAATCACTGTAACATGCTTTATGTGTGCATTTGGTTCATGAACTGCTCTGTTTTTATAACCAATGTTTCAAAAACAAAATAATATGGATTAAGGTTTCTCAAAAATATTTTGATCTTGCAACTCACCCTTTATCACACTGCTTGTGAACACTGTATTGTAAATTTAAAAGCCGAAATCAATTATTCTGAATGCTTCCTCTTATGTACAAGGCTCTACCTGGACTTGCAGCCTGAATCAATCACTTCAGGAAGTCTATACTACATGTAATACTGTACTGTCTCTATAGCTGTGTTCATATTTGTTCTGGTCTAGTCCTGGTTTGATCCTGCTCAGGTTCTGGTTTGGTCATGGTCTTGTCCAGGTATAGCCCTAGTTTAATCCTGATGTAAACTCGTCTTAATCCTGGTTTAGTCGTGGTTTAATCATATCATCATCATTTAATCATATTACACTGTGTTCTGATCTATGTTATAATGTTGTTTCCTTATCAGAAATACACCTGGAGTTGTTTCATTTCATTCACACATGTTTAGCACACACATTGTGCATGTTTAGGCATTTGGAGTTCTTCTCTCAAAAGAAAAAAACTGTTCCACCTTTTGATTACATGTGGTAGTACAGCTACACTGTGTTTTTAAATGCCATGTACTTTCACTAGAAACATTTGGATAATTTTAGCCCTGTCAACTTGAAAACTAGTACTACATGACATGAGAAGGTAGAACAGGGCATTTTTAGCTTTGGAGTTGTAGACAGCCTAATAATGCAGGGTTACTCAAACATGTGTGAATGAAACAAAACACAACTCAACAGTATGTTTTTGATGAAGTAAATGGACACAAGAGTCAATGTGGCATAATACAGTTTTTTAATAATAATATTTAATTTATTTGTATATAATCATATTTAATTTAATTGCAGTGTTTGCGAGTTGCTGTTTCCAAACATTCAAATAATGATTTCATTTCAACTGCAATGAATATTGCTGCCCAGTGTGAACACAGCCTATGTAATGTCCTGTCCTTGAGGTGAGCGGCGCTGCATCTGTTTATCACACACAAACCTCTATATAAACCACAGAGCTGACCAATGTATTTCCACTCCCGGAATAGCAGGGAAGACCACAGACCAATACGAAACATCTCGCTCTCGATATAGAAGTTAGCAAGCTTAGCAAACACACATGACTTCCCCTGTGCATTTATAGAGACAGGCACTGTAATTCACCCCCATATCACTTCTTCTGCAATACATGTAATAGCAGGTTCCTATAAAAGTGTGCCATAAATAACACAGAAGGTGACTTTTGGCTTGCACAAACTGGGCAAAGACCCCAAAGTCAAAAATGTAATATCTGAGAGAAAATGGAAGCATCCAACTTATTTTTTTACCAACATGACACTAAGAGCTTACACCAATGAGATAATGAAGAACAAGTGATATACAAAAGAAAGTTGATTCCTAATTTGGCTACACGTACATCTACTTCCTATACCTACCACATTTGTATTATAGTTCAACCACATTCAAAACAGTGTTAACAAGGCAAATACCAGCATGCAAAACATTAAGATCAGTTACAGACAAGTCTCTGTTTGAATCATCACCACTAATTTGTCACGTATTGTGCAGTAATCACTGAATTACATCAGCATGTACCACACATTTGGGCATTATGCCTGCAATTAATATAATTATATGGCAACATAGTTATCATACCAGTATTATGTAATTTCCAGAAAACTTGTCTGTTCTTTTTTTTCTTTTCTTTTTTAATTGAGGAAATGATCTAGGGGTGGGATAGAAAGGATACTGAAATAAAATATAAGCCTAATAGTCTGTTTGAAACCATAAAAAAAGCAAAAATCTGATAAGGCTATAAGAGTGGAGTGGGTGCTTTTAATAGGGTTATCTTTCAGTTCCAAAAACAACCAAGCAAATAAAGTGAACTGTGATCACGAACTATTTAGTATCTGATAACACGGTTCCACATGATAAACACATTTGAAAGAAAGACCTTATCTTTCACGTTATCGTCTCCTCCTGCCACATCCTGGTGAGCTGTGGTTTTCACAATAACAGCTGGTAGCGCCTGAGAGCTGGTGATATGGCAAATCAGTGTACAGGTCTATATACCCACAGGGGCAGAAGAACGGGGCAGATATGGGGGAAGGGTATTATTATATTCTCTGATTATAGCGTGTACAGCTGATTTATGCCGAAACGTAAAGGGGGACTGAACTGAAGTTGAGGCTAAACAAAAGAGCATTCTGGTTTTACAGCTAAAACCTGGATAAGACACAAATAAAGAAGAACGATGGTGCATAATATAGATCATTTTAAGGAGTTAATGTTACAAAAGATCAAAAAAGGTTTTTTGTTATTTGGCAAAATATTTAAGCATAATATATAAGAGAAACACTTATGGTGGGACGCTACATTGTCCCCGTTCCGGAGAATAGCCCGAGTCCGTACAGGCGCTCAGGCTAACCAGCTGCCTGCGCTCCCGGTAACAGTCCTCGGTAAAAACGGGAATAAAACGGGAATAAAACCCGGATCCACGGAGAGACAGCACTCACCATGTACAGCGTGAAAGGGAAGCATAGCAGGAACAGCCAGATGTACAGATGTAACGCGTTTACGAAGGTGTTCTGGTCGGGGTCGTAGTACCATCCGCCTGTGACTGAAGCCCAGACCCCCTGCCTCAGGATCTGTAAAGTCTGGGACCCCATGTTGTTTTGGTTTTATCCCCGTCCGAGTCACCATCAACCGGGGGGACACGCTGGCTAGTCGACGGCGAACATGACAAACGGAGCTCTGTGTTCAGACACTGGCCTGAAAATCCCCTCTGCAGCCATCTTCATGTGCAGCTAGCAGCAGCCAGCTGGGGCACTGTTTCCATGTAGTCCTCCACAGAGCTGCTCCTATCCCACCACGCCCTGCGAACAACTTCTTCTCGGGTTAGCTGTGGTAGCCTCATAGCAGCCAATATATTCTGTTTTTAAATGCCGTAATTTCGTATCGGCCAGCCTTTTTACATGTCATTCTGTGTATTTATTTTCAGAGACGCTCCAAAGTGTGTGACCTGAACGTGACCTCCCACAGCTCTGACTCTGAGTTTCGTTAAAACAATTAGACAAAGTGCCAAATTTAATCAGACAGCGACCCCTTGTGACCATTTTACTGCCTTGACCAAACAGAGGACGTTCACCGTAAATAACCCCTTATAGTACATTTTAACAATACATGCAATTGTCTTCAGCAGGTTGAACTAGATTGGAACATAATATTTAGACTCATTTAACAGCACAACACATTCAGAAATTACTGTGTAAATTGTATTTTGGGGTGCATGTATAAACTGCATAGGGGTATTACAATTCTAGGATTTCTAGGATCATCATAACCCCTTCAGAAATCCACATATATTTTGAATATATCTACAATAATAGTAATATTTACTATTTAAACACCTTGCTGACTATTGACAATACACTTAACAGTTAAAAATTGGTAAAACATCAGAAAACAGTTTGCATAACATCTGAAAATGTTCTCTTTTTTCCAGTTCAGTTTCAAGTTTTAATGCACTGTTAAGAACTGAAGCAAGACATGTTATAAAGCATCAACATTTATGAGTTGATATATTTTACTACAAAACATAAACAGACAAAAAAATAGAGGGTATACATGTATAAAGAAGAAAAACTTAATGTTTTAACATCTTTTGTCATTATCCTGAAGGAGGCTAATAACAAAGAAGTACTTGTATAAGAATGCTGAGGTCAACCGTAAACTGATAGTGTCGCTGTGTCAGCCTAAGCAGCCTCATCCTTTGCATACAGGGCAAAATGGCTGCTGCAAAGAACAATGTTTTAACCCATGTTCATTAGAATATATTCTCACCTGTGGTGTTACTAATAGCCAACATCCTTAAGAAAAATGAATCCATGTGATGATGCATTCAGGAATCTAAAATTCTCTGGTTAATTTGGGCCACTATTTACAGTCATTTGAGTAGCCCCTTGGTTCTGGGTGAAAAATTCATCCTAGGGCATTTCCTTACATTTTTATTCCTGTGGTCAATTTTAAACACAGTGGCACAAGTGTAGATCACTGGAGTCTGGCTCGTTTCTCTGGTGGTGGTTTACTTGGGGGAGCTGATGGAGCAGAAGATTTTGTAGCTGGTTCCCTTTCCTCCTGTTTGATAGTTTCAGCTGGAGGTTCAGGCTCTTTCTTTACCTCAACTGTAAAAGAAAACAACAGATTGAAGAAAGATCAAAGCCAGTTACACCAGTATCCTAATCATATAAGCTAACAGACTTTTCAGAATGTTTTATCTAAAATAGGACACCTCCTTTTTGATTAACTACAGTAAAATCTGTCTGGTAATTGTTATTTTAAGTGTCCTTTAAGCCCATATGGACCAGGCACTTCTCATATGGTGCATGGCACTAAATAAGTTAAATAAACTTAACTTAAACTAACCAACTAAACCAATGAATGAATTTAATAGCTTACAATATTCTGGTAACAAATGAAGGAGATGTGAAATAAGCAACATGCACAGAAATGTGTAAGAAAATTATACCTGGAATTGGCTTTTCACCAGGTTTGGGCTGCAAAACAAAACAATGTTGCATCACTACTGTTTTAATGAGAAAAAAGTTTAATAAAAAAATATGTGTAAAATCCAGCTAAAAACTTGCCTGGTAAAAAGTTGGTGGAAATTTTGACCTCAGATCTAACAGGAGTGTGTCAACCCGATGCCTCTGGAACAATGAGCTTGGTTCTTCTTTTTTCTTTGATTTTGGTTTGGTCTTTTCTGTTTGGCGACAATCAGCACTGGTCATTCATTATATTCTATACAATAAGTCAAATCAAAGCCATAACAGACCACATACCTCTCTCCTCCTGGTCTTTGAAATGCCACCAATAACCTTTTGAAGGGTGATAGCGACAGTAAGACATGGCCTCATCAAATGCAGACTGAATACCATGAACTGCAGATAGCTGGAAAATACAGTTTGCATACAGAAAACAAAAGGCCAGCGGTTATGAAAAGTAAGAATTTTATTCTAATGTTTAATATATTCTAATTCTTACCACTCTAGAGCTGATGACTGTCCCCAAGTCTGGGGCCTGGTACACGACTCCGGCTATGATGTAGTAGTCAGCCAAAGGAATAACTGAAATATCAGTACAAAGTTGAATATAGATGGCACCAATTTCCGAATCCACAATACATGATCATTAGCATCATGAGAGGGTATTGGACAAACAATACAATTTTTGGCAACATTATAAAAATGCTACAATAGAGTACTGCACAATACTGAGGTTTGCAGTTGATACTTAATGATATTAGCTGAATAACCAACTTGAAGTACACATGGTACTGCAAACTGAGGCCATACCCTCAATAACATTTCATGAATCCTGTGCGCTTCCCCGGAAAACCCCCAAGTAAAGGTCATCATTTAGTTTCACAGCAATTACCATATTTCAGAGGTTTAAATCTGTGTATTGTTAGATAATCAGATTATTTAGTGTATGTGTCTTACCTTGTGTGGGAGATTGTCTCTGTTGTTTTCTAATGATATAAAGAATAGGTTCCTGTGCATGTAAAAGAATGTACTCCACTCCCACCATTTGGCTGCAAAGACAAAATATATATTTTTCAACTTCAATAACCCTTTATTAATCTCCAAAGGGCCAACAGAGCACACATACATAAAAAATATACATAAAAAACATTTAAAGTAAAACACAGTGGCATTAGATACTGCCATAATATGAACATTGCTGATCACAAAAAGGCTGACAAATCATTATTATTAAAAAACAAACACACAATGATACCCCTTTAAATGATTAACTAAAATCAAAGGTAACTCACTTGAGATGTTCCAGGGTTAGCCGTTGCATCTTCACTACCTCATTGTTACAGGTTCTGTCATAGAAAGGGTTACTCCTTTCAGAGAAATAGTCCAGTACATTTCCAGGGTTAAGGATAGGCACCCAACCACTGTCCACCCAGGAAATACCAAGAAGGTTTTCTGCAGAAGACATATTTAGTGCAGCAGTGGATCTGTGTAACAATAATTCAGTCTTTTTAAGCGAGCAAAGACGTAACCGGCGCTCCCGAGATGCTACAGTTAGCTCCAATGGCTAATGTCAAAGGAAAAAAAGGTGTATTATTTAGTTAACCTAAAAATGCTCATAGTTTATGCTACTACGTGATAGAAAGCACTTTGCTATTAACAAGCACGATCGATGGCCAAAATTAGTAGCGATGAGTTACTACCTCGGAAATCTACCGACGCCATGATGTAAACAATAAGGCTCACAATGATGACGTAGAGAATGCAGTTCTTGTCGTCGATTGATTGCGTATTATTAGTTAAATAATTTTTGTTCGTTTGTTTATACGTTTTTGTAGTTTTAAAAATATATATATTATTATTACTATTAATTATGATTAACAAAACATGTTGTTTGTAGATACAGAATTTGAATTTAAAGTAAACAATAAAACCGCTTGCATTATAAAGATTAATTGCTTAGACTACTGATAAATACGTTATTGCATATGATGTTATTTGAGTTACAGTGTCTTATTTTTATTTCTGGACAAAAGCATTTGTTCTACAGAGGAGACATTCCAGAGACACACCCAGACAGACAGCTGAGTCCACTGCCCCATGACTATGACTGGACAGATGGGCAAAAACAACAGCACATCCACAAAACATCACACATGATGATGGTACAGTACCTAAAATGTGGAAGTAAATAATACAGAAAAATAAGAAGTAATGACTAATCCAGTCCATAGGCACTGCTGAGTGTTCAGTATTCCTATCATCATTTTGTCCCATCATTGTATATTTAATCTGAGACTAGTGGCACCTCCAGGCCGTAGTAAAAATGCCTGTCATGCTATTTCTTATATATATTTATTGTTCACTTTTAATGGGAAATATTGTTATTACTGAAGTCATGTTTAGTGGTTAAAGTTATCACTATACTTTCCATCTTTGCAGCTCAATGTTGCAATATTTAGCCTATGTCAATACATTACAATAACTGGATTAAATTTGATTGCGTAATATAATGGTGGGGAAAAAGCAGGTTCCAGCATCATAACAAAAAATTACATAAGGTAATGCAGAGAACAGAACACAAGACATAAAAACATATGGAGCATTATGTAGACAATGAGGCTAAACAGAAGTCTATGAGACAAGACAGTGCAGGCAGCATGGTGTTTATCGGACAGATCTGGCTGGAGGTGAATGCATTCCTCTAATTTCAGATCAGAGCAGCAGATTGAAAGCAACTCCCCACAGACTTGAGGAGATTATGTCATTTGAAGTGCCTGTCTCTGGTCATTACTGTACATGAGCACTGCACTACTTCAAATATAAATAACATAGGCAGTGGATTTGATTTACTCTGTTTTAAGAAATGGAGGCTTACTGTTATAAATCTTTATGCAATTCAGAATATTGTACTGTGACCTTATCATTTCTGTACTGAAAGCACTCATCTGTCCAGTCATGCTGTCTTAAATAACACTATTTACAATAAGTATCTAAATTAGGACTGTGCAGTGAAGGTTGCACATTTTTTAAATTGTATCGTGATGATCTAACATTCTTTCACAGAATTCTTCAGCTGAAGCAGATGGCAGACACAGAGGCCAAACATGGGTCAGTCTCTCTGTAACAGTGAAGGGAACCACCATCTGTGCTTTGGGAATGTGCGTCCCACTTAAAAAAGAATGATGACTCTAAAATCAAATTTGTAATTAATTTGATATATGGTGTATGTTTTTTTTTTTTTTATTTTAGTTGTATGTATTTATTTATTTAAGCTTATCTATTTAAATCAGGTCCTATGGCCTTAGGCTAGAGGGCAGTGGTGGACATGGATGAACAAAGGCTATTTATTCTGAGTTGCCATGTTTTGTGTATTTCTATTGGATTTGAACTGAATAAGATGGTACAGGCCCTAGTTGCTATAATTATCTTAATGGCTAATAAGCTGTATAACCTATTGCCTTGTAAGTCGATTTTTTTTTAAACAAAACAAAATAGCCTTCAGTTAATTGTCTGAAAATATAAATTTGTCACGATTTAGGCTAATAAAATATTAGTCCATCCATCTTTTTTATTGAAATTATTGCATTACTCAGAAGTGATTGCGTCTTTGCCAGAGTACCCCAAGGGACAACTGGCCCTGCATTTTTAGACCAATCAGCTCTGGAGAAGGCGATCATACTAGAATAGGCAGCGATAGAGCGTGCATTACCAGAGGACGTAGCTGCGACACTGACGAGGCGAAAGCGCAAAGATGAACCAAAGGATGCTGTGAATAAGCTCTATTATCTTCCATTTCAACAGCAATCGGACAACAGGGCAGCTAACGTGCGGTAATAATGTCGAAGATGAGCGTGATTCAACCGGGGAAAGACGCGGACAAGAACGGGATGAACGAGAATAGCGTTGGTTCCCCGAGGCTCCAGACTCCGAGCGCGCAGCCTCCACTCAGCACCAGCCGGACCAAAGATGCCCGCTTCCAGCTTCAACAGCAGCAGCAGCAGCAGCAGAGGCACCACGGAGGGTCCATGGTCAAGCAGCCGTCCTGCAACGAGCCCGCGGATGTCGTGAGGCGGGCGTTGGACTTCAAAAGCCAGGGTACACAGTGTTACAAGGATAAGAAATACCGAGAGGCGATAGGCAAGTACCACCGCGCTCTGCTGGAGATCAAAGGGCTGTGCAGGGTGCTTGGGGACCCGGATAGTGGCCCCAAGTCCCCGTCCTCGCTGCTCACCGCCTTCACCAAGTCCAATAACACGCTCACGGATGAACAGAAAGGCGCCATGGAGAATGCTGAGCTGGAGTGTTACAACAGTCTGGCAGGTATGGACTGGTGCTTTAGAGGCATGCATGTTTAGGTGTTGATACAAATGGCACTAACATGGGTATTAAAGAGCCTACAAGCCTTATAGCCTTTTTATGAAGTAGAATAAAGACATGTATCTAAATTATAACTCAATACCGAAAAAACAAGTGAAAATTCTTTAAATAGCCAAACTATGGACCTGATGTTAGGTGTAGTGACAATATTAGACAAGAGTTAATCATAATAGCCTGCTAAAATTACAATGTACCCTAATACAATTCAAGACAAAATCGCACTTTATCATGATAACACAGTTTGAGTGGTCCTAAGTAGGAGACAATCAAATAATGATGTTGACCATGTAGTTACAGAAGACTGAATGTTTTGCTTTCTGTAAATGATTTCTACTGTCAGTTCATAATCTGCTCTTCGTTGAATTTCTTAACATCCAAGTGCTATTGCTCCTGTTGTGTCTCTAACCTGTGCAGACAACTGGTGCCTTCTGTGCTGGAGGTCAAGGGTCAAAACTCCAATGTTGAGCCAAAACAACATGTGTCAGTGTGAAATCCGAGTCCACTGCTGAAACTGGCATAAAAACACGAAATATATTCTTGACAACAAGTTCTAGCAATAATGAAAGACACTGATGGGGCCACTTGAAAAGCATAATTTCAACTCTTACTCATAAAATAAATCAAATTTTTAAATCATTTTAAAATGAGTATTTCCATTATTATTTATTTACCATAAAGTAGAATTAAATAAACTGTAGGCCTGTCATGAACACATTTTGAAGCACGGTATATTGCTGAAGAAATTATACATGATAAATGATAATGCTGAAACTAATTTATGCCTCACTGACACAATAACCCAAGAATAACCCAAAGTCAAAGAAGTTATTAATACAGTAAATATTGATCCTAAAAAATATTGTTCCATCTGTCCTGTACTGAATGATAACTCAATATAGTTGTTATCATGATAGGCCTAATTATCTATTTGTATAAAATGTAGGAATTAGTTAACGAGTTAATGATAAAGGCGGCTGCAGTTCAAAGATAATGCAGATTTTCTTCTTTTTTTCTTTGGTATTGAGCTTTTTCGTTCTATTGAAATAGAGTTTGAAATGTATAGTAAAGTATATAGTTATAATATGTATAATTCTGTATATTTTGTGAGCATGTTTTGAGCCAGATCATACCAGTTTTGTATCAGTCCCTTGCCTTGTCTTACGTCAGCCCTGTTCAGAAGACGTCACTCACCTTTTCTCGTGAAGTCTCTTCAGTGAGATGGGGAAATACTCATGAATCATTTATATCAGTATGACTCATTCTCTGTACAGATACCACTCACTGCTGTGGCCTCTTTATAATCACTTATACTTCGCTTCACCCCTCCTTTGCCTCAAGGTCTCTCATTATAGCTCCTATATTCATCAGAGAGAATTAACCAGAGTAGGCTCTTATCTCACGCTATTGGGAGCAGCTAATTTCGTCCAATTTATCTAATAATGCAACTGTGTCATTCTTTATAATTAGAATAATATTTCTTCACCAACATGAGAGCCCCCCTCCGCTGGTATTTTTAGTATGGCCAGTGTTATTACAAGATTGTGTCAGATCTTACAGGTTATCTTCATATTAGACAAGTTGCAGTGTATAGACTTTATATAGCCATGCAGTGTTTCTTTATGGATTTCAGCTGCACTATAACTCAAAGTAATTTTGTCATTGACATTACTCAACAAGATCAGTTATGACAAATTTTCAAGGGGCACAGTTGGATTCTCTGTAAAAAATAAAAT
The DNA here is from genome assembly GCA_030686955.1 of Odontamblyopus rebecca. Lineage (NCBI taxonomy): Eukaryota > Metazoa > Chordata > Actinopteri > Gobiiformes > Gobiidae > Odontamblyopus > Odontamblyopus rebecca. The sequence goes on along the minus strand of CM060670.1, from coordinate 17,054,638 downwards.
TAATATAAAAATAATAGGATGCACTTTCCTGTCAAATTCCACTTGTCAAATTCCACTTGTCATGTAAATCATAAACATTTCATCATGTAAAATGTTTTTTATCATATTTTACATGAAATATTCAATGATGTAAACCACTAAGTCACTAGCCTCACTTCAGTAGCTGCTTTGAAGTTGAATCCCACAGATATTCTGACATGTTGTTGGACATTGGAACTGAATGCAATGCAAAAAAAATGTAATGCATTATTATTAATATTAATCTGTAATCTGTATTACTCAAGTATTAGTTTGGGCTGTCGGTTGATGGTGCCGTAGTCGACCAAAAATTGTAATAAGCAACTTCCCATTTTATTTAATGACATGCACATATTAACATCACAAAGTAAATTATTTGCATGTGTCCTACATAAAAGAAAAGAAAAATCATAATGCTTTTTTATGCTTTATTTGAAATGCATGAATAAACATATTTATTAAATAATTCATTGGGCACAGAAGAATTTGCCCACAGCTGCCCACAGCCGAGAGAACCCCTTCTTCTTTGGAGCAAACAAAAAGTTATTGAGACAATTGTTCAGATGTTTCGTTATGGCCTCCTGGAAGGCCTCGTTGTCTACACTCAGTTGCGTCCCTGCAGTTTATAGTCCTTCAGGAGGTCTTTGGCTGCAGCTTTGCCCACAGCCCTCATGTTTTTGAGAGACCTCGGGACATCCTGGTTGAGAAGCTTCTCACTGGTCTTATCCAGTAGCACCCTGACGACCTCTCCCTGGTCTTCTGGTTTAAAGATGGTCTTTTGGACCAGTTTTTGGACCAGAGCTCTGATAAGGAAGCAGGCCACAGGAGGTCCATCCAGGACCTGAGGAGGACTGGTGGGGTCTTTTTTACTGTAAGGCATAAAAAAACACTTTATTAATACTGCAATGCCATTTAGAGTATATTGAAATAGCACTAGTAATTAAAGTCACATACAGATCAGAATGAAAATAAAGATTATGTTTGTTTTTTTTACCTGGAGAGATCAGCTTCACTCAGCTCAGTGATTTGAAGGGTCTCTGTGTCTTGATCAGTCTCTAGGTCTGAACACAGACCCTGCTCCACTGATCCAGGTGGGATCTCGAGGAGGATTTCTAACTGATTGTTCAGGTCTGAAACAGGATCCACCTCACATTGGACTGAGAGCTCTGGTCCAGTGGAGTCTTCAGTGATGTTGGTTTGGTCAGTGGAGGATGCAGTTTTACACTCCTCTGTAACAGTCTCTGGAGTCTTGCAGATGTCCCGATCCTGTTTAGAGGAGTGATCCTGGTCTGATTCTTGGCTTATCATGTCCTCACTCAAATGTAACGCCTCAGTCTTTTTGAGGACCTCAGGTGGACTATCAGGGACACAGACCTCAGCAGGGGTCTCTTCAGAAACAATCTCTTCTTTAGTTTCTGGCTCAGGTGAAGTGTCTTTGAGAATGGTGTCAGTTGTTGGTCTAGTGCCTGTCTCTGGATAAGCCTCTTGGTCTTGGGTCTCACACAGACCCTGGTTCTCTGTTCCAGTTTGGATCTCAGGAGGATCTCAGATAGACTTATGGAGTCCACAACAGGATTTGTCTCACACGGGACAGAGGCCTCATCAAGGTACTCTACTATTTCCTCTGTAATGACATCTGGAGATTGGCATATATCCTCACGATCCTGATCCAGACACATTTCAGGATCACATTACAGCCCTGTTCTCTGTCAGGTCCTTTTCCTCCACTTGCTCCGTATTAATCTGGTTATCCTTTTTGTGAATCAGGGGGTTGTACTTTGGGCACTCAAACCCCAGCATTTCCAACATAACATTTTAGCCGTTGCGTCCTGTTTGGCACCTTTCTTGGTGGGCCCTGTCCTGACCGCCTCTGTCCCCCGCACTGAGACACTGTAAAGAGCCAACCCCTGGGGAGACACCTGGAGTCCAGCAGCGTGTACTTTGGATACCCCCACCCATTGGCCTGCACCAATTCAAACAGGTATCCATTGGGTTGGGTTCTCTTATTTCCTGGATTGGCCTGGTTGTTTTCAAGAACCAGGTACAATTCCTTCAGAGGTCCCAGGATGTTGGCCGCTGCTGTGGCTCTGGTCTTTTTCTTGTTGCAAGCATGACCCACAGCAGAGAGAGTTCCCACTTTGATGGTTACAGAGTAGATCCTTTCACGGATGGGCCCATGCTCCTGACAATCAAAGAACCCAATGGGCAAGTGATGCTTTGAGGCCAGATCATTCACCTGTAACACAAATAATGGATCAGTTAAAGAAATCTACATGCACTTTATCATCATTCCCACACTCAAAATCACACTTGCCCATCATTGATACAAAACATAATACAGAATAGCGTTAAGATTTTGTTTGGTTAATGTATTTTTAGGAGCAGGTGGAGCCAATAGTAAACTGCAGTTGAATGTGTGTAAGTCCTGGATACTTGTATATGTTTTATTGATAATAATTGACTTATCCAAGTTTTCTTACTGTTGGTTAAATCAAAATTTCCAATCAACCAGTATGCCGATGTGACTGGTAAAATTTGAACGACTTGCTGTTTTGGAAAAGCAGAATGTAACTATAGTATATTGAAGCTATGTATATTGAAAACTGAAATTCTGGCACTGCTGTTTATGTATTTTGAAAATCCCTAAAACTTTGAACAGTATGATTTAAAATTATGTGTGATCCAGAAATACAATTTTCAGAATTGTCTGTCCTTGTTTAGTTACCACTAACTAATTGTACTGAATATGCTTGTTTCCAGTATGCCAGCTGAGGCGATTACACAAAAATGTTTGTTTTTGTAAAGTACATTTGCTTTATTGTTGATTATTTAAGTTGTAAAACCATGAAATTGTTTCAAAAGAGTTTCATCACTGTTTGCACAGGTCATCTTACATAAATCTTCAAACCTGAGTCAGGGCGTTGATGCCGCTGGCTGTAGACATGTGGTAGTTTTGGGAAGCAGCCATCTTGAGTTCAGGTAAAGTGGAGTATTTCGCTGTCTATCTGCTCTGAGTGTGCAGTGTTTTTACAGCGTCAGTCTGTGGAGGTTTTCCATAAAGTTGATCTGAGCTCTTTAATACGTCTTTCCTGTTTGAGTGTCAGGTCAGAAATAAGAAAAGTGGCGTCCATAGAACTGGAACAGACTCTGGACATTCTATCACTGTTCTGACTGTATCTTTTTAAATGGGAAAATATATATATTTAACAGTTCTTTAAGAATAAAAAGATGATGGTATGTATTTAATCGCATGCATTTATTCCAGAATTCCTATTGTAATGGGCAATACCAGTGATTTTTCAATTCGATACCAAGTCCAATATTACTATGGCAAGTTATGCAATATTGATCTGATACTGATATCAAGGTGTTTTCCCTTAAAATGCATGGAAAATCTACTATAAAAAATTACCTTGGCTATCATTATCTTTGCTCCACTCATAGCGTTAACTACATACATTGAACATTCAACATTACATTGAATTTAAATACATGTGCAGAAAACTAAAATATACTTTTTTTTAAAGATTACAAATTTGCTAATAAAATAATAAAATAAAAAATATATTTATAAAACCACACATAAATGATAAAAACTCTTCTTCAAAGTAATCATGGATTTATCAACATTATTGTAGTAAAAGCAGATATCATGTAATGTATCCAACATTGAAAGGTACTCAGCTGTAACATAAACCAGCTCACTGTATTAACTCTCTTCTTGCATGTTGCCTCCACAGCGTGCCTGTTGCAGATGGAGCTGGTGAACTATGAGCGTGTGAAAGAGTACTGTCTCAAGGTGCTGCACAAAGAAGGAAAGAATTTCAAAGCACTGTACCGGTCCGGAGTGGCCTACTACCACCTCGGAGACTACCAGAAGGCCCTGCACTACCTGAAGGAGTCACACAAGCAGGAACCATCAGGTAACGCCAAGGACACAGGAACTTTACACAATATGAATGGGATCAGTAAACTCATAATTGTTTTCACATACTTTCAATATCCACAATGCAAGTTACTTAAAGGGCCCATATTATGCTATATACTGAACTATATTATAATGTTTCCTCATCACAAACATACCTTGAGTTGTGTTTTATTTCATTCAAACATGTTTAACACACAAAACCTGCATGTTTAGGCTGAGTTCTTCTGTCAAACTGAAAAAGCTCTGTTCCACCTCGTGATGTCATGATACAGGAGGCGCTCCACTGTGACTTTTAAACTCCAAAAATCTTAACTAGAATCATTTGGATAATTTCAGCGCTGGTATTACCTCTGTCTACTGAACAAAGGGTAAACGGTAGCTGTTAAAGACTACCAATGCATGACGTCACAAATTGGAACAGAGCATTTGGAGATGTAGATAGACTAATAAACTAGGATTAGGACACAAAAAGGTGTGAATGAAACAAAACACAATTCCAGGTATGATTTTGATTGGGGTAACAGCTCTGCAACATCTCTTTAAGCTCACAAAAGTCAATTCTGTGTGATATAGGATTTCATTTGTGTAATGTGGGATTTTCATCTTAGATACATTACATAAAGCCTTGTTTGCACCTGTTTAAGGTAAATGTTAGTTGTTTGCTGTTAAACCCAGCCTAGGATTGAAGTTATTGTATTGGCCAGTGAAACGTCTATTAAAATCGATCATTTTAAGTGTACTAATCAGACATGAAGACCTGTGCTACAACTGCAGTGTAATTATTTGGTTTGAAAATTCTGCTCTCCTAAATTCATTTAACGCATTCGTAATTTGATAGACCGACTGTATATGTATTAAAGTTGTTGTTGTATAACCTTAAAAAAACATGGTGAGAACAGAGTGACATAAGAAACACTGGTTATGGGGTAAATTGGTGAGCCAGGCGAGGTAATAACAGAAAAAGCATATTGGCTTTGGACTTGGCTCCAATAGAGAAACTGTGTGAAGCTTTAATACTGAGCATGCTGTGGGACTGATAAAAGGATTGTAGAGATGGCTGCTCCTGTCGGCAAAATAAGTAAAAATGGTATTATACTATATTTGAATGAAATGTGGTAGATAACAAGAGGAAAAATATGTACATGTATAACTAAAAACAGTTAGCATAGGTTAGGTTAGTGTATTTGACATTTGAAGTTTAAAACCAACCATCCATCCATCCATCCATCTTTTCCTGCTTAATCCGGCTGGGTCACGGGGGCAGCTTGCTGCCCAATACTCATAGCACCTGACAAGTTTAAAACCACAATGGAAAAACATGTACAAAAAGCTGCATCATGGGTACAGTGGGTACAGCCTTGCAGACGTATCAATATTTTGTGGCAAAGTATGAAAGCTACTGGAGAAACCTGTCTGTATGAATTATGATAATGAGATGTAGAAACAATTAGACTTTACCTTATGTTTAAATAAGTTTTGAATTTGTGTGCACATTAATCTTGGAATTTGTTGCTTTTTCCCCAAATCAAAAAATATGGGAAATTTTGCAACTCATTTCCACCATTTATTGTTGCATGAATGAGAACTTTGCACGTTTTTTGAAATGGTGCATTGGAGGAGAGGCAGCAGGCCCAAAACATTTACAGAAAAAAGGAAAAATAGTGAATTTTATTAGGACATCAATAAAATTTCCTCATAAAATTCACCATTTATTGTTAAAATGGTTTGCTTTCCTGAAATGTAACATGGTACATTGATCTATAAATAGTTAGCATCCATGATTTGCTAACTTTTTACCACAAGGAAGGACTAAACCAGAATTAAACCAAGATTAAACCAACCAAGACTATGCATAATTTAAGCAGCACTAACATTTAACCCCACTCACCTCAATTTGAGAAACACTGCATTAATTCACAATAACAACATTTACATCTAGAAAATAAAATCATCTTCCTGTTTTGTTTGATTACAGACACCAACGTGATCCGGTACATCCAGCTGACCGAGATGAAAATCCGCCGTAACGCTCAGAGGGAGAAGGAGGCCACATAAACACTGCCTTTTCACCACTTGTTTCTCTCATATCCGAAATCAGCCCTGTTTTAACAGTTCAGACTTTTCACAAACAGTGGGTCCAAAATCTCACTGCCAATGTCTTTAGGTTGAACTTTTGCCTTGCACAACAACATATGGTTTTGTGGTCTTACACCATTGTGAGCTTCAGGCTTCTTTAACTGTGCTACTTTGATAATATACCTTTATGAGTATGAGTATGGGTTCAGTGGGGATGCAAAAGATTGAATTATATGTCCCTAGATGAATTAAATCACATTTTTGTAACATATTAACATACAGAGAATTAGCTGAGTATTTATTTAAGTTTGGTGCAGCCATAACATTTTGAAGATCAACCAGTGAAGTGAATTAGTGGGACTGAGGAGCGAGTTTACATTTATTTACATGTATTATTAATTTCATTTGTTAAAACAAGAAACAGTTTTTAACTAAATTATTATAGTTAGATGATTGTATGCTGCAGATAGGTGCATTAACCTTTAAAAATCAACAGATGACACAGTATAATAGAAATGGCTGAACAAGTTAAAGGTCGTTCAGATCAAATACATACAGTATAGTGCGTCATATTTGTTGCATAAGTGCAGACTGAAGCTTTATCATATTATGGCTGATTGCTCTGTTTAAAAAGATATTTAAATCACTTATTTTCTCCATAAATTATTATTACCACAACGTGCTGTTAATTTCAGCAATATGCCTCAAGTCAAGAATACACAGCTTAATTTTACTCTGTTTTCTGGTCTCTGTTACAATGTTGTTTCCTCATCACAAACATACCTGGAGTTGTGTTTTGTTCATTCACATAAGACTGCATGTTTACACTGAGTTCTTCTCTCAAACAGAAATTACAGGAATACAGGAAGTGCTCCATTGAGTTTTTAAACTCCATACACTTTCATTAGAATCATTTGGATGATTTCAGCCCTGGAATTGTCCATCTCTACTGAACAAAAGGTAAAAGGAGCTGCTGAAAACTACCTTTTCACATCACAAGGTTGAACAGAGCATTTTGAGCTTTGCAAACACTACAAATTTCTCTGATCTGGCCAAGATTTTAAAACTTATATCAGGTTATTCGTCTTGTTTTCAGAATTATTATTGACTTACTAGTTCTGAGACTGCTTAATTCTAGTTTAGAGGTAGTTTATTTTAAGGTAACTTGTCAAGTAAAATGATCTGTCCATGCAGCAAGATAATTTCACTACTTTTAAGTCATTTTCTGATAGACTTGAGTGTGTCTGTGTGAGTGAAACAAAGCACAACTCCAACTATGTTTTTGAGAATCAGCATATCTTAAAGCTCAAAAGAGTCAATTTTATGTAATATAGGCTCTTTAATCATAATTTCCAGTTGCATTTTCTACAATATCCCCGTGAACCAAGGCTGTATGACTACAGCACAATGATGACTTAACCCAAGAAATGAATGCACTGCCAGTCAAAACGTTGCACAAGAACAGGCCAACACTTGTGATAGAGTCAGGACCAACAACCAGGCTTGAGTTTAGTAGCTGTAGATAGCACCTGCCTTCGCACAAGATGTCATCACCACAATGCATGACTTACAATGTAGTCAGCAAGCACACTTCTCTACTACTGTGCACAAGTTTTCAGACAAATACTTTCTTCATTGCATTTTTTTTTTTTTGCATATTATATTTATTGTTTTAAAGGTGCACTGTGTAACTTTCTGATGGAGGGTCTGTCACCTGCTTGTTTCTATGGATATATCATTGCTCTGCTCTGGAATGTTCTACAGTATGGCATTAAACTGCTCCACCTTACATTTATTCAATTACAGGTGATTTTAAAGCTCAAAAATGCCTAGAAAACCAGGCATTCTGACTGGAGCAGGGTTGCCTTTCCAGAGATCTGACCTGTAACTTGCGCTGGAAAAGTGACACAATGCACCTTTAAGGTTATAAAGGGACCAAGGATATCTTTGTCCTTCTCTTTCTTTCTTTCTTAAAATGTCTAAAACTTTTGCATGGTGCTTTAACTTTTAAAACCAAACATTAGGTGCTTGGGGGGCGTATTTTGAGCACACAGTTGCTAAGTGCAGTTACCAGACATATCACAAACTGTAAATAGTTTATAGAAATGACTAGGATTTAAAATGGAAAGAAAAGGCAAGCTATATGTGTCACAACACTTCACTTCGCTGCTTCTGTATTGACAAATACTGTGTTTCAAGTTTACTGTACGGGTGTAATAAATGTCTATTGAAATAATTTTGCTTTTGTGAATATTTGTTATTATATTAACGGAATAGCAAATCTATATAGATAAAACTTAGTGGTAAATACTATATTACATATTTTATAGGTCAAGAACATTTCAAATAGGAAGTGAGCATGGGGGCGCTTCCGGCTCCATCGACTCTGGCTCCAATAGACTTTACTTAGAAAAAATGTTGCTTCTCTATCTGTAACTGCTGCGGTGAGCTTCATCATTTTGGTCTTAAAATGTCTGCATTAGCCTGCTGTACATGATCCTGGTGTTTTTATTTAGCTATTTTGTCCATCAATACATTTTTATTCCTAATATGGAACTTGGCTAAAAATTCGCTCCTATAACTTGTAGCCTTATGAGCTTCATTTGACTGGAGACGTTATGGGTGATATCATACTCCCTTAGTCTACTTTTTTACACAGTCTGTGATCAACAATGATAATTTTAACTTCATTCATACAAAAAAAAAAAACAACAACAACATCACAGCAACACACTTGACTTTTACATTGTTTTACTCAAATCAGTGTTTCCAGTGCAAAAACAAGCCATTCACATACACTTTACCTCCCATCACAACATGAACCATCATCAGCTTATTACTGGTAACACTGAGCATTTTCACCCTGTGTTTTCATTTATCAGACTCCTCAGAAATGCATTCACATTATACATTTACACAAAAGTATTTCATAAGGAAATCGAGAAGGGTTGGGGGTTCAAATCTAAGTGACCACTGCAGCCACAGGGTTATGCAGAGAGCTGTTGAATGGATAAAAAGTCAGAAAGAAATAATCAATCAAATAGTAACAATTAAAAGATGTGAGAGGTAAATCTATAGATAATGACAGATAGACAATAACAAATACAAAATAAAACAAAAGAAATGCAGAATACACAGTCCTATATCATAACATAGTATAAGACTCAAAGCAGCGTAAATAAATCACATATTAGCATTGAGGTGCCTTTCAAAATAAAGGCCAAGGCATTTGGTTTAAAATGCATGTTAAAAATGAATACAATAAAAATTTATTAAATAAATGAATGCAAATAAATAAACAATAAACCAAACAAATAATACATTTCTTAAAGCATATAGAGCAGTTACTACATGCAGACTGGGCACAGCCTCAGTCTTTTGGCTTCAGTCTCATGCATCCCTTCTTTGATCAATAATCTAATACAAAGTCATGAGGCAGACGAACTTGCGTGTACACAAGGTTCTCTTTTAGTTAGCACGTTTTTTGCCATGGTTCATATTGGGACAAACTAACATTTCTGAGGTCAAATACAATCCAACTAGATCTAAGCCTGTCACGATAATTACTATGTCGATTTATTGTTCAATATATGATAAAAAGAACAATATTTTCTCAAGCTCAATTTACTTTTTAATTACTTTCTTGCAGGATTAAGCCACTATGATAGCATTTGAGCTGTAGTTGGTTGAATAATTAAGATATATGACACAGTAGATACCAGAATTAACCACAAAATGTTAAATTTAAGGTAAGGTTCTCTTAGAAAAATATCACTGCTTTGTGTCAGTGGTAGTTTCAGTATTATCATTTATCGGGGTATTTTTCTGTAGCAATATATTGTGATTCAAAAGTAGTTATCCTGACAGGTGTAACTAGATCAGACATTTACACAGACAATGACAGATCACATTGCACTGTGGGTAAATTACGTGAAGATGCTCTCCTTTACACTATGTCCACATTCATAGTATTTAGAGTGAGAAGTGATTGGATCAATACAAAGTGAAATATTAAGAAAACAACAAATATATAAAATACAGCAGTGTGTCTTAAAAGTGAAAACCTGAAGATTTACATTCACGGTGTTTTCTACAAGTGCACTTCATCAATGCACAATCCTCAAATTCAACTAAACAGTGTAGCTTTGTGAGAACGGATATGTTTAAATGGGGGAAGTGGTGAATATTTTTACTCTTTTCAGTAAAATCCAATGGCCAGATGAAAAAAGAAGTCATATGCACAGATAATTCATTCAAAATGTACAATAACAAATAATGTGTTCAATTTATACTGGATAAACTCATTATCTAAAGATTCATGGTTTTGGTTGCAATGTTTAGTTCACATTTTACATAATCTTGGTGGAAACAAAAAAATCTAATTCAAACAGGTTAAGTCTTAAATTCACATTTTAATTTCTACATTGCCATGGTAACAATTACACTGACACATCCCGTTTCCATACATCTTAGGCCACTTATTATTTTACTTTCACATAAATTAGGCAAAAAGCAGCTCCTTCAGTTTGCTCATAAACATTTATAGTGATCCAAGTCATTTTTACACATGGGTTACGACCAAAACCCAGGCTTGTATTTGTAAGGTGAGTCTTTGGGAATGTCTGTTTTGCATAGTGGCACTGTTCCGTCTCTGCACTGCTCCTCGTCCAGTTGATCCAGGAGGTTTTTTTGGGTCTTTCTTGGTGAAAATGGCTTTGGGGTCTCTACAGGGGTGGGTGGAACTGCACTGTCCCGTCCGAACTCTGCCGTGGGAGGCGTCTCAGTGCTTGAGGTATGAGCTGGGGACTCTCCATTACCCTTGGGTTTGGATTCACACCAGAAAGCGGGGTCAAACCGGGCCCGTGGAGAGGGTCTGGGTCGAGCCACAAAGTCCAGGGTCTTGGGGCGTTCGGGGGGGCATCGGCGACGAGGAGTGGGGGGAAAGACCAGGTTTGGGTCAGGCAGCCGTGGGACAAAAGAGCAGTCATCTCTGACAGGTCTGAAGATACCTGAGAGGAGAAGAGAGTTTTACATTAGCAGAAAGCAGCTGCAATACAACTTAATACAATACTTCAACTTGTATTTACAATAACTTGTTGATGTAGATGTTTAGTTATTTTTCAGGAACCATCTCTCTTTAATATTATAATTTGTATCATTTAGCTACTGCTATATCACATTTTTCAGACAGGTGAACACAACCTTAAAGGGACATGAATCTGTACAGCATCCCCGTCAGCAGTGTCGTGCATCAACACTGACTTATCTCCCAACAGCATGAGCCGAGTTTTTCCCCGGTTTCAGTGCTGACGAAAGTAGTCTGGCAAGTTGGCTGGGGTCACAAAAATAAAGTGTTTTTCTTCTCAAAACAATATGTGTTCAAAAGAGTGACACATTTGCATCACAAAACATGAACCACGAAAAAGTCAGACTTCATAATTGCATGGTACTATTTTCTCTCTGGTCGTATCACTGCACGCTGCCGCCAGGTGAAGCTGCGCATGTTTCACTGTGTTTACTGCTTGGAAAGTTCACGACAACATGTGTAACTATGACACAGAAGATGAAGACATTGCCTTTAGCACAGACCCAAGGGGAGATCTTTATGAACCCAAATATACTGATGCCCAAATTCACCAGATGGATTTAGAACAGGCAGAGAGAGAGGAAGGACAAAGAAGTGGTACAAGTTGAATTTCTACATTGCCAACTTGCCGGACGCTTTCATCAGCACCGAAACTGGGCAAGAACTTAACTCACCGGACGCTGTCTGAGGTAAGTCAGTGTTGATGCACGACACTGCTGACGAGGATGCCATACAGATTCATGTCAAAAATCCCGAACAATCCCTTTAAAAATAGCCTACAGAAATATTAGGCCATTAAGATATATATAAGTAAAATGTCTGATCCAAAAACTAAAAAGTCTTATTTCCAAAATCACCAAAATAAATGAAACCCGTACTGATTGAAGCTTTTGTACGTTTGGTCTTCTTCGGTTACCACAGTTAATATCTTGATTTCATTATGCTGACAATATCATTAGTGATGCCGAGGTAAATATACCTCGCTAATGAAATGTCTGCTTAAACGGATTCAAGATATTAACGATTGAAACTTGGGACCAACCCCTACCAAGTTCTCACATCAAACATTAAAGATGCGATGTGTAACTTTGCAGTTGGGGGGCAAGGCTTGTCCCCATGGAGATATCATTACTTTGCCTAGAATATTCCACAGTACATTAAACTTGAGCAAACTGGCTGAGAAGAGCCAGACCAAGTTACAAGTCAGATCTATGGAAGGGAAAGCCCAGCCACAGTAGGTTTTTTCAAGGTATTTTTCAGTAGTATAAATCCTAACCCAAAACGCAAAAGCTATAGATTTTTTAGGCTATACTGTGGAACAACATAATATCTGTGAACCCTCCATCAGAAAAGTTACACAGTGTAACATTAACTGTAAAATGGTTGGTTGTACAATTATATATTAGTTCCACATTAGAAACCCATATTATGGACTCACCAGGGTTTTCCAAAGCTTCTTTTTCTGGTAGCGGCTCCAGACTGTTTACAGGACAGTGTTTTTTAATGGCTCCATCTGAGGGTATGCGACGCAAACTCCGAGACGCAGGGGGCGCTGAAGGGACATGCGTGGGGGTGAGCGACTGACGAGGGTTACGCTTAAAACTCTCCACCTGTGTATTCACCAGTGGATTCAATGGGACATGGCTGGGGGGCTTAGATGAGAGCTGTTGTGATGGTGAACTTGGACGATACACCAAGAGCTCCTCACTGTCTGATCTTAGCAGTGAACGTGTGGATTTACAGTCAGTTAATAACGTATAGGAAGATGGTAGGAGTTTTTCAGGAGGTTTAAGTGGGCTATCCCGTTTGAAAAGCTTACGCGTCTGTGCTCCTGTCCTGTGAAACAAACTGTCCCATTTGGATTTGACGCTTTCTTCAGGATGGGCGAAATTTAACATGTTTAAGCCAAGTCCAACCGCAGCCAGTATAGCTCCACACCCGACCAGGACGACGTCAGAGGAGCGCACCCCAGCAGGACTCCTCCGACATGGGGGCGAGGTGGGCACACTGACCATGGGACAGTACTCGTCTCCATCAAAGTCAGCAGCAGCGGAGGAGGAGGGCTGGGGGTCTTTGTGGAAGGGGATACAGAGGTAGGACTGTCCCGGAGAAGAGGTGGGGTCAGTGGAAAAGCAGCAGTCTTCATTTTCTGAAAACACAAACAGTTGTAGGTGCATAAGGGGTTAGTGCTACTTTTACATTATTTACCTTTATTATTGAGTCAGAAATCCATTTGACTAATTTGGCAGGTTTTTACACCCAAATGTATTTCTCATACAAGCAGTGGGAGCAGTCAAGTGTCTGGCTCAAAGACACATAAACAGTAAGTGCTCAGCCAAGGTTTGAACCACCCACGCTCCTGATTAACATAGACAAATGTTACTGATCCACAAGGGAAATTATTTGTACACAGTAGCTCACAATAAATATAATATAAATATAATAACAAAGAGCAAAAATGGTAATGGTAACAATAAACTCAAAATATAGTAGGAATTTATTTAGTAGTAAATATAGTAGGAAAAAAATAACAAATGCCTGGTGTCAAATAATTAGAAATATAAATGTATATGCACAAGAAAAGAAAAAAAAGTAAATATATCAGCTATATACAAGAGTTTGTAAAGAGAAACAGCGCAAAAATTAAAAAGTGACAGAAGGTTATCTATTTACATAAGGGTACAGTTGTATGAATTATGGTATAAATGTAGTCCTGTATCCTTCACTGTTTGAGCGGAGCTATAGGAGCCTGTTTGAGGATCCTCCTTAATGCGCCTTTTTTATTTTTGTTGTATAAAACAATAATGAATTTGGAAAAAAAGGATCAAGTTGGTTTAAAAAAGTTAAAACACACCCATCTCCACCAGACTGGGGACCCCGGGCACGGCTGGACTGTGCCTGGGAGATCTGCGCAGGTTTGGGGCACTGCAGGAGCGCTGCCTGGTCCCCTCGTGGGCCGGCTTCGCTCTGTACAAAAGTATAAACAAAACTGTAATAAAAAATATAGAGAGAAATAGCATAATATAACACTGCATGTTTTTACCTGAACTTTTGAGAGGTTTTCTTAGTATAGACAATATATTCTAATTATGCACATCTGCTGAACAACTAACAACTATCACTATAAACTGTCAATATTACTGTATCATGTAAACCAGTGGTTCCCAACATCCCCAGTACCCTCTAAACTACAGCCTCATTACATCACAAGGTGGAACAGAGCATTTTGAGCTTTGCAGATGTAGACAGACTAATAATGCAGGATTACTCAAATCTGTGAATGAAACAAAACACAACTCTGGGTAAGTTTATAACATTATAACATGGCCTAAATCTTACAAGATTTGATTTTGCATAATATGGGACCTTTAAGTTTAAATCAGTTGGCATGTAGTATGCCTTTATTAGCACTAATGTAGATGATTAAACACCTCTAATAATAATGCATCTTACACATTATCAGCACTGTGTTCTCTCTGGGCTCCATTAGCTCTGCACCGGCCCTTCTTCCTGGATCCTCTCTTCGCTCCCTCCTCTTCCTCATGACTCAAACTTGTGGAGCGGTAAAAGGCCATACACCCATCTCTTGGGGTCACTATTAAAAAACATGGTTTAAAATAAGAAAGAAAGAAAAGAAAAATAGTGAAAGTAAATGTGTATGGAGTTTACACTGTATGGCTCTGAGGCGCGGCAGGACGGGGGGGCTGGTGGGAGGGCTGGAGCTGCTGCTGAGTAAACTCCTGCGGCGGTCGTGGGATGGTGAAGCCTGAACCGTGATTTTGTGCTGGAAATCTATCAAAAGAAACAACACAAACTCAACATTAAATCTTAGCTTTTAGCCATGTTACAATGTTGTAACCTCATCAAAAACATTAGTTTTAGTTTTTAGTTTCATTCACACATGTTTGAGTAACCCTTTATTATTTATCTGCCTACATCTTTAAAGTGCAATATGCTCTGTTCCACCTTGTTATGTCATGTAGTGGTAGTTTTCAAGTTAACAGCTACGTTTTAGCTTCTGTTCAGCAGAGATCGGCAATGCCAGGGCTGAAATAATTCAAATGGTTCTAGCGAAATGTGTGAATGAAACAAAACAAAACTCTAGGTATGTTTTTGATGAGGAAACAACAATAACAAAACAGCAGAAAATTGTGTAATACGGGCCCTAATTATTTGTAACCAGCCATGTTTGCTTTTACACAAATGGACTATGCATTATTCTGATTGGTTTATCCACTAATCATGCTCATTGCAATTAGTTGAGACATAATAAGAGTTTGAAAAGTAAAACCATGTAGGAAATCACCATATTACCTGATGGTAGGCTGATCCTGTTGCCATCCTTGAGTTTGAGGCGGTTGCGGCGGAACTTGCCCTGCCTCCGCTCCACGTGGGGCTTGTCCTGGTACAGCTGGTGTATTATGATGTTCAGCTCTCGCTCCAGGATGTGGATCTCACGCTCGGCCAACTCCTGCTCTCGCCTCCGCAGCTCCTCCTCCTGGCACTTCTGCTGCAGTGCGGCCCTGGTCAGCTCCTCCTCCCATGACCGCAACTCCTTCACAAATAAAATAAACCGATCAAATGCAGACACAGCAAAAAAACATATGACATTTATGTAGTTTTACTAAGGTTGCTTCACACTTCACACATAATTACAACATCAAAACTGGGACAAAACTGAGACTAAACCTGGACTAAAATTGGACCAAACCAAATCTTCATTGCTCCTCAATCTGGCTCCAAACCAGGACAACTGTGAACTCACCACTGTTTTCATAATTTATTTAAAAAGCAATATTAGGACATTTTAAATCTGAAGAAATAGAACCAAATCAAATCAAATGCACAAACTTCAGAAGAGTTCAGATGCTAGATTTGTTGTTGGGGATTCAGTCAAATTTAAAGGTACATTGTGTAACAATTGTGTTTCTGGTGGAGGGTGCATCATTTCTCTATAGAGATGTTACTGCTTCGTCTGTAATGTTTTACAGTATGGTATAAAACCTTCATATCTTCATGGAGACCAAACCAGACCAACTTACAGATCAAATCTGTGGAGAGGCGACCTCACTCACAGTCAGAATTCATGTTTTTAAGGGATTAAGGGTAAAAAGGGCTTGTGTGACAAATGAAACATACACAAACACATGATGCCTATTTCATGAATTCTTCTGTCACTTCCTGTACCTTCTCCTTGATCCTGAGTTGGTCGAACATCTCTTGTATCTCCAGTTTCCAGTCGTCCTGCAGAGAGTGGAAGGACTCGGCGGGCATCTCGAAAAATCCCGACTCTTCGATGGCGGTGAGTTGGTGCAGGATCGAGCTGAACGGGGGACGACAGTGAGGGTTTGGGCTCCAGCAGGCTACGAGGAAATACAAAATAATAAATACGTCACAAACCATTTAAGGAGCATTCAAATGTATTTATTTCATGTAGCCTCAGCCTCCAGATTAATTCAAATTTCTTAAGATAAAATGTTGCAAATCAGAATCAGAATTACTTTATTTCATCCCCAAAGCAGGAGGAATTATTTTTGTTAGAGACATGCAGCCAACCAGTAGGAGAAATAGTTAAATAGTAAAAATCAAGTTAAAACTGTGCACTGTGTAACTTTCTGATGAAGGATCCACCACCAGGCTTCAGGGAAATGTGTCTACGTCTACATATCTGTCTACATATCTGTTTCCATGGAGACAAGCTCGCAATGCCTAAAGACCAAGTTACAGGTCAGATCTGTAGAGAGGTGAGCTCACTCACTGTAGGAATGCATGTTTTTTACAAAATATTTTTGAGCAGTAAAACACCCGTAATTGAAAAAAATCCGACATAGATGAGTTTAATGCCAGACTGTCAAACAAAGCAAAGCAATAATATATCCATGGAAACAAGTTTGTGGCGGACCCCCTACCAGAAAAATTACAAAGTGCGCCTTTAAATATCAGCATCACAGTAAAAAAATGAATAGAATAAATGAAATTAAGATGTTTAATTTGTTTCTAAAAACTAAAGAAAAACTAAAGGAAAACAAAAACACTAAAGGAAAATCAGTTTGAATGGACATTGTTGGCTGGTATAAATATGTGTGTATGCATTTTGGATGGAAGAAAGAGACGGTCTGACAATAAACAAAACTGTAATATTGAATCCATTTATTATAATGTCATAATAAACACAGTGGATGCATCAGTGAGTGTCTTACCCTCCATAAGTCGTGCAAACGGCTCAGGACAGGTGGAGGGGATGGGCAGTGCCAGTTTGTTCATAGCGACTCCATACGCCACGGCAAGTCCATCTATGCCTCTGAACGGCACCTCTCCGGTCAGCAGTTCCCATAGCAACACGCCATAACTTTAACAGAGGCAAACAAATAAAAGGAGTTATAGCCCAATATAAAGGAGCTTGTGATGTGAGTTCCAGTCGCTGCTAATACATCATTTAAAAAAATCAGTGGGTAAAATGTGTCTATGAATACATGAATATTAAGTAGGGAGAGTGTTAGTGGTTAATTTGAATAAATGTTATAAAGGAAAGCACTGTAGTTTGCATATTCCATTAAAAAGCAGTATACCTTGAAAGCAAATATGAGTTCTACATTTTAAGATTAATCATAATAGTAGCTACTTTTTCCATTCAGTTGTGACATATCTGGTCTAATAAAATGTAAGTCCTCTATCTGTAATGGTTACAGAGAATACAACAGAAACTCAGATAAAGATTATTAATGGTTGGTACATTTTGTAGGCAGTAGAACATCGATATTATAGCGCTAATGTCACTTCATATGTCTGCGTTTTAAAAATTTTGCAATGATCATTTTAAGCCTTTAGTCTGACTTCTCTGCCAAATTAATACACTGTAGCCTATATTTATACTTGAATGCTCCATTTGACCTGCCCCAATTTTGTGTGCATCTATAAAACAGTAATTTGTTCTTTTTTCTTTCTTTCTTTTTTGGTTAAGCTCTCTGTGTTTCCATGGCAACTGCAGCAAAAGCTCAACTTCGTCAAGAGTGAAATCAAAACGCATTTTCTGTTTTTGGCACAGTCGCTGTCTGACTGGTCAGGCAGAAGTGAAGCACATGTAACAGCCATTTTTGGGTTATAAACGATTCTCGGTAAACAAACACTGAACTGTCAGAAGATTTATCCAACTGAATGTGACAATATGTATGATATGTTTTCACCACATTTAGACAATTTGTATTTGTATCCTATATTACACAAAATTGACTCTTGTGGTTCGTCACCTGCTTGTTTCTATGGATATTTTATTGCTCTGCCTGGAATCTTCCAAAGTATGACATGGAACACTTCTATCTTACATTTATTCAATTACAAGTGGTTTTATAGCTCAAAAATATCTAGAAAAACAGGTCTTCTGACTGTGAGTGGGGTTGCCTCTCCACAGACCTGACCTGTAACTTGGCCTGGTTTCCATGAAGATAGAAAGGTTTAATACCATACTGTGAGGCATTCCAGACAAAGGAATAACATTTCCATGGAGAAAAGCCTTTGAGGACCCTCCACCAGAAACTGCACCTTTAACACTAATGAAATCCATGTATTTCCGACACTACCCCTATCCACACTGGATCCCTGAGCAATCCCAAAACATGAGCACACCTCCACACATCGCTCCCCTTGGAAAATGTGGACGATCTTATGACTTCGGGGGCCATCCAGGCGTACGTCCCGGCTGCGCTCATTTTGGTGGTCCTGTGCCACTCTCGGGCCAGCCCAAAGTCAGTGATCTTCAGCGTCTTGTTGTTCAAATCCTCCATTTCAATTCTCTCCAGGATTAGGACTACATGTAGGGGAGGTGAGGTGGGGTTGATGGAGTTTTGGTTGAAGTTACAAAATAGGGCAAATAAAAGGGTGAAAGGAGGTAAAAATCATCCCGGGTGGTATGTTGGGGGAGTTCACATGCAAGATAATTATGTGTAAATTTGTATTGTAGAGATAAAGCAAAATGGGGCAAGACGAAAGGATTGAAAAGGAAGGAAAGAGAGAAGAAAACACGGAAAGCAGAAAGACGTGAGACACAAGCATTTTCAAAACACAATATTTAAGTGTAGAAAGAGAAAAGCAGATTTAAGAATAAGTCTTGTTGGAAGTTGGGTGTTGGAAATGGGTAAAGTGTTCACCATCAAATTTGTGTTAGTCTTTTCTAGATACTACCACTATCAAGGTGACAGAAAAATGATAATATAATGCCTCAGTCCATGTGTATGCATTAGGTTCAATAAATTAAATGATATATTATAAAAAATTATATTGAAAAACAACACAATATAACAAAATTTAACTTAAAGACATATATTAAAACATTTAAATTTAAATTATTAGTAAACACTGAAGCAAAAGTCAGCTAAATTTCCCAGACCACATCCTCCAAAGACTGCCAAACCATCTGCTGAAGTTGCCCAGAGACGGGGCGTGTCCTGGGGCTGTGGCAAACATCAAACCCCACTCATCATGTGGCTCCACTGCTCCACATGACACAACACACTTTAGGCTTGTCCAGTCTCATGTTAAAGTGCGTGTAAAGCTCTGAGGACTAATCACAGTCTACGAGTATGTAATGTATGCACTCAAGTTAATGCAGAGCCAGAAAACCTTGGTTAGGAGAAACAGCGGAAAAAAGACATATATTAGTTTGAAATTAAATCTATTTATATAATTAGAACCTTTTTCCATAATCAATAATCATTAATCAATAATTACTCATTGCAGACAAAACTAATATTTTAGGGTCTCATGAATAAGTTACCTATGCCCTACAGAGGCATATTTTAGTTTCAATTGTTCTTAAAACTATCCTAAAATGGACAAACTGAACACAACTTGAAAATGAACAGTAAGTACATGTAAAAAATTTGTTTAGAATATATGCAGTTAATATTATTAACTTCAGGAGCAGGACCACGCCTCAACCGCCCTCGCCTTCTCTCCAGCCAGTCACAGCTCACTTCTGCCACACCTCCATTTCCCAGAAGCCTATTTGTAGCAGCCTATCCCGGCAACCCAGTTTGTCCCGAATAACTCGACCCCGCCCTCCCAACCCATATCCGTTTGTATTCCAGACATAAGACGCCTACGAGGGGAGTCCCCTCCGGCTGGGCCATGGGAAGATTGAGACTGAACCCCCACCCTGAGTCTCAACCCAGCTGACCCGCCTCGTCTCCATATCATACACTCTTTTTGCTTTGCACATGTGTTCGTGTGGTCCTTGCTAGTGAATAATATGTTAAGCTGAGTTTGTTTGAACCATTAGCTCCCTACTAGTCTACAATGGTTAAAATGGCTTAACAAGGGGGATTTCTTGGACATTTACAATAGAAAAAACATATTTTTGCTATGCTAATCGTGTTTATCTTTTTAAGTGAGTGATCACTGTTCACTCACATGATTTCACTTGGGCCTGTAACACATTTGTGGCCTGAGGAAAAGCTAAATCCAGTGGAGCGCTCTCATCCACATCACCACAGTCTGCGTCAGTGCAGTCTGACGGGACCACTTCAGAACAGCCTCTGACCAAACCAGGGCTATGACGAATACTATGAAACATACTTTTATGTGAGTACACTGCAGTAATTTGGGTAATGATAAAAAAATGTAAGTAAGTTACCTTAAAGAGTAAAAAAAGATCTGCTATCATGTTAGTAATGTTTGTGGTTCATATTAGGTTCACTATATGTAGTTCATATAATATTGCATGTTTTTTATTTTTTTGGGGGATATATATATATATATATATATATATATATATATATATATATATATATATATATATATATATATATATATAGTGCTCATATAATTCACAACACTGTTTTTAATACCACAATGTCTTCGTAATTGATTGGAGCAATAATTAAATATATATCATAATGTATACTTGATTAATTGGGCAGGCCTACTTAAAGTATCTGTGTCTCTGTGTACAAGGGTTTTCCTCAGAGCTCATTATAGCAGTAGCTGGAATGACTTGACAGTAACAGCAGCAGCCTATAGGAGCCTCATTCAACTGCACTGCTCACCACACACTGGACCAATGGGAGAGGAGCACAGACATTAGTGCAAGAGGAACCAATGAAGAGGCAAAGGGGAGCAAGCTGTGTAAATCCGCAGTAATAGGCTTGGGATTTAGGAGATCCAGTAAAATGCAAGATTACAACTGCTCCACAAACACACAAGCTCATGACTTTTCCTCTTTCAGCTGATTTTGATAAATCGAAAAACACATAAATTGATCAAGTCACTGAATATGATGGCAAATTACACTGGTGTCATAGATTATGATTTTGTAGAAAAACTCCAAACAATCTGTGCCATAGATAACCACACCAAAAGGGTAACTTTCACATAAATATCCACACTGCAATGACAGCTATTTATATGTTGGAATGGTGAAAATTGGTCATGTAAAGGCTTAGAGAGTATAAGAAAGATCTAATTTCAATTTGTAATTTGTGCAGATTATAATGCCAGCAATTTTACTCCATTAGCTGCATGTATGGGTGAATCATAGACTGTATATATACAGTAAATGGACATAACCCACTAGCCGCTGTGTTCCAAACCAGAAATGTTTGTTGAAAAATGGTCACTCCTCTCTCTTTACTGCTGCTGTGTGCACCATTAATTTGGTATTCAAATGTTCATATTAACCCGCTCTACATGATCCTGGGGTTTTTATTTTGCTATTCTGTCCGTAAATAAATTCATATTCCTCAGCTCCAAATTCGCCCCTATAACTGCTAGCCTCGTGAGCTTCATTTGACTGGAGCTGAACACAATGGGTGTCGTCACACTCCTTTTGTCCACTTATTTATAATAATAATACATTTTATTTATTAGGCGCCTTTCTGGACACTCAAGATTGCCTTAAACAAATTAAATACAATTAAAACATACGGTTAAAAGCAAAAATAGTAAAAGAAATAGTGATATTTATACAAGTATATTGCTGTATGTGTTTTTGCAGCCTAAATAGCAGGGTTAAATGGATCAAAAATGTAATGAAAAACACATCTTACTGTTGCTCGACTTGAGGTCCCGGTGGATGATGGGTACAATGGCCTGGCTGTGGAGGTAGAGCATGGCCCTGGCCACCTGCACGGCCCAGTCCACCAGCGTACAGGGGGGGACACGTCTCCGGACCAGGGCGCGGTTCAGTGGACCTCCCCGAGCGTACTCCATCACCAGGCACAGGTGGGGCTCCTGCAGGCACACCCCCAGCAGCGCCATGATGTTGGGATGGTTGAGCATGGCGAACAGTTTGGCCTCCTGACGGACGCTCTCCAGGATCTGCCCCGCCTCCTCGTCTGGGTCCCTTCTTGCCGCCTTCACCGCCACCTCCGTCCCCCTCCACACTGCGCGGTAAACTTTCCCAAAGCCGCCCACACCAATGATCTCCTCCAGAGTCAGCTCCGAGAAGTCGATCTCCAGGACTGAAAGAATAAATAAAAGGTTGATATTATACTGGTTTAAATTAGTGTCAGTGTTATAAATTACAGTATTTTAAAGGAAGAAGGAAGAAATTTATGATTGTTGTAAATATGTTTTTGTCAACATAGATGTGTATCAACAAAGTGAGATTTGGAGAAAAGGTGAAATATGTGGAGTAAGAAGAATGTATGTTTTTGAGGGGGACTATTTAGCAATTAAAACAAAATAGATGAGCCATAAATAAAGCCATATTGTGAAATATTCCAGTCAAAGCAATAACATATCCATGGAGACAAGCAGGTGGCATACCCTCTATGAGAACAGTGGACCTTTAACTTCAATTATATTAAGTTTATTTTGATTCATTTCACATCTGGTTGAGCTCTATATCATTATTTATGACTGGGTCAGTTGTCCCAAATATGCAAAGATCCACAGTTCCACAGTTTTGCTCTATAAAATGTTCAACAGAAACAGCAAAATCTCAAAATGCTTTCACTGATGCTTTAATGCTTTATACTAAGCCTCACTACTGTGCTGTCCCAAACACCAGGATCCTTCCCTTACTGTTACACAAGAGGAGACATATGCCCTCAAATCAGAGACATATGCCCTCAAATCAGCTCCAGTTTGCAGGTTAAAGCAAAGTGGGTTGCATGATGGGTAAAATATTATAGAACTGTGAATAACAGGTAACAGGGAGGGACAGCCTGTGCCTGTGGGTCCAGATTAGGGATGTAGCGATATCCAGATCTCTCTTGATGAGACTTTGGTTCTGGCATTATCCAAAGAATTCAGATTTAAAAGTGCTCAATACCAGTTATTTCTTCATGTAGTCTGCACTGAAACAGCAAAGGATCATGGTCTATGTAGTTCTCTCTATTTTTTAGCTATTTCTGCATCATAACAACCCACAATATTATTGTGAGATTTTTGATGATACAATATCAGGATATTTCAGTTATGGTTTCATCCCTAGTCCAGATATGATTATAGTGTTTTATGCAGTGTTGTTCTTTGCAGACTGATTTGAATGAATATTTCAGGTGTTTCTGGAAATAGGCCAGGGGCAAGATGGTCAGAAGAACGACTGAGTATCACCCGTCACGATAGGACACTTGGGGCAATACTGATGGTTAACAGTTGTAGCTTTATTTAAGAATGTGTAATGTATGTGCAATGAATGTATTGAATTTGGGGCTTTCTCCTCTTTTCGTTCATACATCAGTACAGAAAAGAGTTGATGAAATCTTCTGTTCAGTAATTACAAAACTGTACCACCCTTCACGTGTTCATGTTTCTAGATTTTCAGGTACAGTGTAGACAGGCACACAGAGTATTTGGTTATTGAGCAGGAGGAGAACTAGAGACATCCCATAATCATTATTTAGTCAAAGCACAAGTTAGACCTATTGAAAAAATTGTCTGGTTTCAAATTGATTATATAGTTATTAAAACTATGGTCTTTTCTTGTCCAGAACTACAAGGTTCTTCAGTCATTTACATCAGTTTTCTATGTAGATGGCATTTCTTTTCATAACTTAAAAATGAGAGAAAATAATGAAAGATGTGAAGGATGTGGAACTATTGCAGTAGTCTTTGTTTTTGCCGCTGCAGCACTGAAAAGGCCTGAACCACCTCAGCAAGAAATATTGTATCCGACCGTGAATCTGAAGGCTGTGCTGGATAAGACCGATCGATAAGGTGATTCTGTGAGTTTCTGAGAAATGCTCTTCAACATTTGAAGCTAACACAGCTTCACACTGCATAAAGAGGCGCATTAACCATCATCACCTTTATAACAAGGTTAAGGGGGTCGGACGTGTATGGGCTTTTAATTCAGTCTCCAATTCTCCACAAGCGCTAACAACTTCAGGCTATTGCCAACATCTGGTGCATGAATTAACTGTTCTCCAACTACACACTACAAGGCTGATATAGAGATAAAGGGATGCACCAATCTGATACTGGTATCGGATATCGGCTTCCAAATATCAATTCAGCCGTTATTCTGGTTGGACATATAAATTCATTCATATTTATACAAACCTGTTCTTTAGTTACTTTAGGGATAAATAACTACATAACATATTTCAATCAGTTTTGTCTTATATTCATTTTTGTTTTAAAGACATAAATGCTGTTTTTAGTCTCTGCTCTGGTATTGGTTGGTATCAGGTACCGGCAGATACTTAAAGCCATAGTATCGAAATCGTTATTGAAATTGAAAAAGATGAGACTGGCACATCCCTAGATATAATCTGTTTTAAGCAACACAGTAAGGTTCTCTGTATGAACCTAAAATGAAATAGGACTACTGTTGTTGTGTCCTTGGGCAAGACACTTCCATACATGTCTACTCCAGTAAATGAGATGCTTGGCATGAAGGGGCAGGAATCCTTGAAAAACAAGGTTGCACTGAAAGTAGTAAAAAATACCCAAAGTTGTGTTTTGTTTCATTCATGTTTGAGTAATCCTTATTTATTAGTCTGTCTCCATTGCCAAAGCTCAAAATGCTTCCAACTTGTGAAGCAGTACTTGTCAAATTAACAGCTGCCCTTTACCTTTTGTTCAGTAGAGATGGGCAATTCCAGGGCTGAAATTACCCAAATGATTCTAGCAAAGGTGAATGGAATTTAAAAACACAGCAGACCTCTTTCTGTATTGCCACAAGGCATCACAAGGAGGAACAGGGTAATTTCATTTTGAGAGAAGAACTCCTAGAACATATATACGCAGGATTTGTGTATTAAACATGTGTAAATGAACCAAAACACAACCACAGATATGTTTTTGATGAGGAAACAACATTATAACATAGATCAGAAAATAGCGTAATATGGGCCCTTTAAACAGAAACTAAACCAGGACTAAAATACATTACAACCTTTTACCACTGTCCAAACCATATTGTGTCGTTTATAGGTTGTTTTTGCAAAGACAATGTGTAACCTGACACTGGAGCATCCCTGACTTTAGCTCAGACAGACAGAGGGATGAAGAATAGAAAGAGAGAGCGAAAGAAAGAGAAAGAAAGAATTATGTGAACAGGCTTCAGGGTAGAACCGTGACACAGCACTCTCAACCTGCTGTCGCTGCCAATTCACCAGAGGCCGAGAACTGAGGCTTTAGGTCAACACAGAGGAGCAGAGTGCAAAGAGGAGTTTAAATGGTCTTTCTACTACCTGCTATTTAGACAAACCATTTGTACTGTCATTTCAGCCAGTGGCGTTCTTGTATTGTTTCTCAAGTGTAATTTTAGATACAGCACTCACTATGTGTAATAAATGTTGCAAAGAGGATTTTAATTGGGTGCATTTGAAGTGATCTGAAGTTTTACTGTAATGAAAGAACGCTCAATTACACTTAGTCCCACTCTTTTTGTCTTGTCTTAAGGCACCGCTCATTCAGACATTATTAGCCTAGTTAATTTCTAGTTTTAGAAAAGTGTTTCATTTTATTCTCAAAATCAAATCTCAGGGTGAATCATTTTAACAAAAGAAGTACCATTTTCAGCTTTGTGCACATAGAATAGACTATAGCCTATATCCTACAACATTTTCTGACTTTTCATGTTGTTTAGATACAGATTCAACTTTAAGTACAGTGCAACGAAATACAGTTTTAGGATCTAACCTGTGTGCCATCAAGCAAGATACTAGAAACTGAAATGTACATATAAATCCATCAACATAAATTATGTTGTTGCATGATTAATGCCTATAAGTTGTATCATTCATATTAGGTCCTCTTACATTCTGATACTTGTTTTGGGCCCCTGAGTCACTACCACGGCCCCGGTTACGCCCCTGCTTTCATTGGCTGCAGTGTCTACAATGGGAAAGACTCACGGTGCAGACAAGGCACAGATATCTGCTCGGACTTCTCCCGTGCGTCCTCTTCGTGCATGCATTTCCCTTCGCTCACGTAGTTGGAGGGGAAAATGCCCACACGGTCCGCGATCATCCCGGTCCACCAGCCCTCGTCCCCGGACACCAGCGAGTCCTTGGACAGCACCTCCACCACGTCTCCCCTCCGCAGGCTGAGCTCGTCCTCCGCAGTGGCTTCATAGTCAAACACCGCGGTCCACAATGCGTTTCCCGCCGCCTCGAGTCCCGGATCCGGCTCGAATACATCCCCCTCGCCCTCTCCAGGATTGGGACTCAAAATACTGTTATTGTCCGTGGTAGCGGGTTTGCAGGCATCCATGGAGGCGATCCATCAGAGGCGAGCTGGCGCATTACAGACACCTGACACGGGCGGGCTCCTGCAGACTGAAATGCGGCTAACTAGGAGCTAATCGACCGGGCCCAAACGCACCCACGTCCTTCCGCATCACCGGGATACTCATACCCAGCACACCCCTGGTTTAAATATCGCTTTCCATTGCATAAATCGGGTCAAATGTGCAGCTATCTTCGCTCAAACCTTTAGCATATGCTCAGTATTAAATCTAAGCCAATTGTAGCTACGTGCGTGTCAGACCCCTGCTCCGATTGGTGCAACGCGCTGCCAATCAAAGCGTAAGTCCCGCCCATTGGAAACGTCAGGCGCAGATCAGCCTTTTTCCGCTTGGACCGGGCACGACCAATTACCGCGAATTAAACCCACACCTAAAACGCGTGCCAGGGACTAACCTTGGCCTGGTTTACTTCAATACTATATTATTTTGATGCCCGTAATTATGCAAATGCTAAAATAAGCCTAAATAGAAGCATGACTTTGTGTTACTAGGCTTTGGAAGCATTCATTCATTGATATATTAGTCACTGATTAATCTAGGCTATTGCTTTGCCTGGAATAGGCCATTCTACATTATTGCTAAAAAAATATCTTGGTGAATGGTGGATCTGAACCATAACTTGGCCTTGTGGCATCACCTGCTTGTAGAGATAGTTAGTGCCATAGTTCCAGTGATGGGAAGAATACTTTGTAAAAGTATTTAGTTACAGTATACTGAATACCCGAGTAAAATGTGTTTTATACTTTTGCACTTCTGAGTTGCTTTGAAATTATGGTGTCATATAATTACAAACAGCTTTATTTTTTGTTTTGTTTGTTACACATCAATTTATTTCCAATTAGAGAGAAAAACTGCATGTGTACTCACCACATGAGCTGTTTGTTTTTGTCTTCTGTGCAGTTCAAGCCATTTGATGAAGGACCATCCTGCATTCCTTTTAATTTATGAAAGAAACTGTACTCTGAAATGAAAGAGTAACTATACCTGAAAACAGTTACTCAAATTTAGTATTCAGAATATGCATTTTCTATACTCAGATACTTTCCTGCTTCCACAAGTAGATAAAGTAAATTTGTAGCTCATTGTCTCTTCTATTTCTCGTAGACCACCATCAGGAAAAATACCAAAACACTGCCAAATCCCACACTAAAGTAAATTGAACTCAGATTATGTTAAGAACAAGGAAGCTGCTTTTATTTAACAGTAAAAGAACAAAACAGTTTGATCTCAAAACATCGTCAGCTTTGGAAATTTTGCGTTTTTATTTTTGACATCTCATCGCAGGCCAAGAAAAAACATCCCTTTAAAATGTGCCCCTTTTTCTGTTACACAAAAACAAACAAAATGAATAAACCACCTCCCCTAAACGTCTCACAATAGTATAAATTCACACTTCCATCTTTCAAGGCTGAGCAAGAAGACTTAAAGAAGTGGTGTGGATGACAATTAAATCATTTTTTAAGACATAATTTAAGACAAAAAAAAAACAAATTTGAGTGATTTCTTCTCATGCACCACACACAAACACACTGAATTAGACAAAACTCAATCAAAAGTACATCCAAATGAACAGTACATTAATTGAAATCATGTCACTGGCACTTCCTTACCGTACAATGCATTTGAACAATAATAATAGTGGTGAGCATTAAACACAAGAATAAATTAAATATAATAGTGTCATTGGCTCAGATGATTGCAGAGATTGTAGGTGAGTACGTAGAGGCATGCTGCTTCCCCCGAATACACCTTATTTTACCATTTCTTTGTACATTGAAAAGTATGTACAAAAAGTGAAATTGAAATGCAAGCTGTTTGTTTTGTGCAACCAATTTCTGCTAAAATATATTAGAATTATATAAAGGAAGATTGGGGAGAGCAGGTGTGATCCAAAGGCAAAAGAGAGACACTTACAGCACTGCTCACTACAGAGGAAGAACTAAGGTAGAAACAAGTTTTGATGTCCTCTGGTGGAGACACACCACCATTGCTACCTGAAATGTGTTCCGTGTATTTCTTTTCTATATTTGTCTACATGTCTTTGGTTAAATCATTGTGGTTTCAAATCTGCCAGGTCAAGGTTAAACAACAGTGTTCATATTTAATTTAACTTCAGATAAAAGTCTGTCAAAGCACCAGTTGATAATATGAGGACAGTTTCTTGGTAGTGAGAGCTGAAAAGAATCTGGTTGAAAATTAGCTTTAAAACATTGCATTAAGTGAAGAACAGAAAAAAAAACATAGGTGTTTGTGTGTATGCATATAAATATGAATCATTATTATGCTCCAGTTTGAAAGCTGCACCAATTGATAATTAGGCACTTGAAGGGGTCAATTTGGGGTCAGTGTTGAGATTACAACAACTTGGAAAATGAAAAGTTCAAATATATGTCAAAATTGTTTCTCTATGATCAAAAATATTATCTGGAGGTTTATATTTAGCTTCATGTAATAATTAAATTATCAACACAGTTGAAATTTTGAGTTTAACCTAGAAATGTATATTGAAAATTTTCCAGATATAAGGTTGTTGTAACACTTTTACCACAAAAAATAAATATTTGATTATTTTTCAACACATCATGTGTTGGGTCTTGCTCTGCTGCGCCCTAGTGGCCAAACACAGATTGATGCAGCTTTCTTAGTATTTGAATGAATCCGTCTAAACCCACTTCCTCTAAACCCTCTGCAGGCACTGTCCCGTGTTCAGATACGCCTCCTGAATTGGCCTTTTGCACATGAACAAGTCTCATAAATAGAACTATACAGCAAAGTGCAGGAAGGAACAGTAGAAAAATACCTCTGGATTTATCTGCAGCAATTACCATTTTTATCTTTTTCTGATTGAAAAGGTGAAAAGTCAAGTGAGACCAAGATATCTGTAAATAAAAACAACATTTTAGCTATAGATACTAGAAAGGTGAAGACATCATTCAGTAGAGTATAGATTGACTGTAGAACCCGCCCCTCCTATGTCCCCTTACCACAGCAAACCTCTTGAGCAGAAGAAGGTGACCACATCTAAACAAATATTCAAAATATACAGAAAATATGGAAATATATTATATATAGATAGGTATAGAGTACTGAAGTAATGTCCAGGGCAGTTTGACTATGTCCACCTTTTTGTTCAATGCTCTGCCAGTCCATATAAGCTTCACATGAAACAAATAAAAATAAATAATTATGACTCCAATGCATTGTCACTCACATTTTTTCCAGAAAATAGTTCTCCTCTTTTTCCTTAGTTTTTTGTTTTATCTATTTTTTGCATTTTTATCCCCAAAATACTTCTTAGAAAAAGTCATTCTCGTCTTGTGTGTGAGAAAAATAGACCTCTTGTTGACTCCTTTTGTCCCATAGGAAATGCAGGACCACCTCTTCTGTGGAGGTGGACCCCATCCCATCCCGGCTGTAAGGACAACACATGGCCCCCGGGCACTTTTCGGGACGCTCTTGACTGTGGCCGGTCCTTGCAGGTGGGTTTGAGGGAGGTTTGTGAGTCATTGTTTTGATTGACCTATGCTTTCATTCACGCCTCTCAGTGGAGTTTTTAAAAGCCCTCTATATGACAGTAGGCCTCCAGACTGGAAAACAGGATGTAAAGGAACCACAGGCTGAAGAAGAACAAGGAAGTGATCAGTCTGTGTCCCCAGGGCCCCCCCAGCTCTCCTCCGATGTGTGGTCTGCGTCTGTACAGCAGCATCGAAATGGCCAGGAAGGCAAAGATCGTAAACAGGGTGACTGAGAAAGCCAGAGAGCCCGCCTCCACCACGAAGGGCTTTCCTTTGGACTTCCAGTAGATGGCAGCGACAGACCAGGCCATGCCGATGCCCAGAAACACATTGACTGCATTGCTCCCAGTGACATTGCCGATGGAGGCATCAGCGTAAGTGTCCTGGACCGCTGCGACTTTACTGGCAAACGTGTCTGAAGAGAGAAGAGGTAGAGTTTTAGTGTCTATGGAAAGATAAACTTGTTTATTTAATAAAAAAAATTCCATTTACCTTGACTTCCATATATTTCTATACATTTTCCATAGCCTCCTCATGGGATAACCAAACCAACCTTCCTGTTTTATCTGCATTATAATGCAACACCAATGCAGTCCCCAATCTTTATGTTTTCCTTATGCATGCACTTATGATTTATTAATGGCGCACATACGACCTTTAATAAGCAGAAACGCTGACACAGACAAAGTTTAGAGACAGATTGTTACTTCAGGTCAAAATAACAAAAGTATTGGATGACAAAGCAAATATGCTGAAGGAATCCACAGAATATGGAGGGGGCATATAATAAATCAAGTGTCAGTAAAAGAAAGAGGATATTAGATGAATTATTCAGCATTGACACCACTGTAGGGAAGGGCCACACTGTCAGTCTGTGTGTCATAAATATAAGGAATAGGTATAGACAGGGATATGGGTACTTTGCAGAGAAACAATATATAGTTCAGCATTTTATGGCCTTGAATACAACAGATATATAGAAGGTTTGCCTATGATATAAAGGTACTTGTCAAAAAAAAAAACAGCTCAGAAAATATCAGGGTATCTTTAGTGAATCATAAAATGCCAAATTATTATATTTTGGCTGGGTCTTGGGATTAGAGAATACCTAAAATACAAGTAAAAGTTACCATACTAATTAAATCAAGCATGCCATTGTTAGCCAAAGATTCGATCGAGGCAGGGAAGGGATTCAGATGTAGATGCAGTCTGTCCAGGGGTGGATAGACTAGCCAAAACAAGTATGCAACTTTAAAATAGTATTAGTTTTGCATTACTATTATTACAAAGTAGTGCTCCAGGAAATTACTCAATTAAGAGTAAAATAATTTTTGTAGGAGACTACCTCTACACAATTGATTTTTAATTTGAAGTTAATGTAATCTAAAGAATAAACCATTAAAGGTGGATTGCGCCACTTTTCTGGTGGCGTGTCCGTCAAATGCTTTTCTCCATGGAGATGTTACTTCTTTGTCAGGCATATTTCACAGTTTGGCATTAAACTTTTCTATCTTCATGGAGAACAAACCAGACCAAGTACAGGTCAGATCTGTGGAGACACAACCTGGCCTGTTTTTCTATGTATTATTGAGCTGTAAAACCACCATGGCCATTCTCCAATGTGCACCCACCTGGTACAGAGGTGCCCAGAGCCACAAACACCACAGCAGTGACGGAGTCCTTCAGGCCGATGGTGCAGCCGAAGTGAGAGGCCAGGTCCCCGATGATGGCAGTGAGGACCCCAATGATGATGATGGACACGATGAAGCAAGCCCAGCCGTGCCAGTACTCCGTGGGCGGGACGCATGCGAAAAGAACCTTCCAGAACACCGTCAGGAAATGCATGACGTAATCAAAGCAAGATGGCAGCCGCTCTTCACCCGTGTCCTCCTCATCCTCATCTGTGGAGTGAGAAACAATTAAGGTATAACTCCAAAATCTTGCACATTTCATTCTTCTGAAAGACCTAGAAACGCAGCCATTGACCTGTCACTATTTGTGTATCTAAAATTTTTTATTCTGTTTTCTATCTGTTTGTTTATATGACATGTTTTGTCTGTGGATTCTGTTGTTGAGGCTCCTTGGCAAGAACTGAACCATGTGTCTCAATGGGAGTTTACTATTTAAACAAAGGTTAAAACAATTGTGTCTGTCCGTCTTCTTCTGCTTTATCCGGCTGGGTCACGGGGGCAGCTGTTCGCCGCCCATTTGTTAAAACAATTGTGTGTAAATCTAAATTAAGTGGCCTTCAGAACATTGGCTTAAAGTCCCAATTTTATAAACTGCACACATTAAAGTCAATATATACCACTATGGTGGAGGGTTTGCAGGTCTACAGGTGGTTTTTACTGCTTAAAAATACCTCGAGAAAACATATATTGTGACTCTGAGCGAGCTTACCTCATCTAACCTGTAACTTTCGGGTATTGTCACCTGGTTCTCTTCATGGAATGGACAAGTTCATTGCCACACTGTAGAACACTGTACACATTCTGTGGCCAGACCCGCTTCTCAAAGTCTGATCTCATTAGATTTTAGAAACTAAGCAGGGCAGGGACTTAGTACTCAAGACTGGAGACCGGTGGGAAAATCAGGTGCCACAGTGGAGCGCCAGTGGCAAAAACGCTGTTGTGTCCTTAGGCAACACACTTCACCCACATTGCCAAGTATGAATGTGGTGTTTGCATGAGTGATTAGTGGAGGTCAGAGGAACTGAGGGCACAGACTGGAATCCTTGCATCCATCAGTCTGCCCCGGGCAGCTGTGGCTACAGTAGCAGCTCTCCACCAAATTTGGAGTGAATGAATAATTCTCTGTAAAGAGCTTTTGCTGTCTTGAAAGTCACCATATAAATCCAATGATTAATTAATTAATTAAATTCTAGGTAAAGCAATCATATCTCCATGAGGACAAGAAGGTAGCAGACTCTCCACTGGAAAGTTAGAGAGTGCACCTTTAAAACAATGTATTCAAAAGGACATCTTGATTCACTTTTACAAAGACGGCTTTCTGGAAACTGTGGAGAATGGAACACGCTGAAATAGACACTAACAGATGAAAGCAATAAACAAGTTGAAGTGAATGCATTTGGCTCGAAAATACTGCCACCATTACTACAATTAAGTGTCCCAAAGCGAAAATTACATTCTATTACAACTTGAAACCATTTTGCAAAACGGATAGTAGACTGCAGTGACCTCAGCTGTTTCCTTGAATCACAAAGCATCACTATCTCATCTGACACGAGGACGATTTGTACTGTACTAAACTCTACCTGTCCCCCGTCCCCCGTCCCATCAGCAGACAAAGGACACATAGGGACACAAAACGACACAGGACTGATTCAAAGTGTCAGTCCATCCAAGCACATGTACTTTTCATCTCCAAACATGAAAAAGTAAAGATGCCACTGGATTTAATATTGCAACACCAAAGAGACAAGTGGAGACTGTGAGGACTGCGTTGTGGTTCAAGAAACATCTGATACTGAGGCAAAACAACAAAAAACAAACAGCTGGTCCTGCACTGTAAAAATGTGATGTTTGATTTGAGAATAATCCGATAATTCTTGTTTCATTCATTTTTTTTTTTTTAAATGTAGCACAGTAAGTGATCATATTACACTATTTTCTGATGTATCTTATAATGCTGCTTCCTCATCACAAACATATTTAGAGTTTTGTTCTGTTTCATTCACATGTTTAACACACAAACCCTGCACCCCTAAAAGGTAGCTGTTAATTTAAAAACTACCACTACATGACATCACAGAGTGGACCAGAGCATTTTGGCTTTGAGGATATAGACAGACTAATAATAAAGGATAACTGTGAATGAAACAAACACAGCTCCAGGTATATTTTGATGAGGTAACACCATTATAACATGGCTTAAAGCTCACAAGAATCCATTTTGTGCAATATAGGACCTTTAAACAGTCAGACAAAAAGCACTTTACATTAATTGTATTTTTGGGGAGTATAGACTGAAGGAAAATAACTTAATTTTGCTTTTAAAAGTGTCATTGTTTAGCTTTCATGATCATATTGTGACCTGAATCATTGTAATCACCAATTAACTTAACAAATTTGACATCTGTAGTTGTATATTCTGGATGCTGATCCATAAGAATAATAAAGAACACCAAGTTAAAATAAACACACGCTTTCAATACAACTTGTTCGTATGTTATGAACTACAGATAGATGTGATTAAACTATTCTAATTATGAGTCAACCAAAACACTTTTCTCAATTGACGTCTTTACCTGCGCTGACGGTGATGGCCTCCATGAACTGGTCTCTCCATGAGTTGGTTCCCACCACTAAAGCCAGGTTGGTCTTCTTTATCAGCTTGTCCACTGTGTTCTGTACCAGCAAAAGATATGGCATGATTTTGATTTCTTTCATGACTATTGTTGGCCTTACATGTTTAAAATTGAGGTTTTAATTAGAATAAAGCACAAACTTGTCTTGCTTCTCTTGCAGTGTTTTTACTAACATAAGATTATATCATACAATGTGTTTAGTATTCAAGGTAATAGCATCTTTGCCTGTTTTTCCCATCTGCATGACTTTCCAAAATGCTATGCCATTGTGTGAAATGACTAAAATGACTATTATTTGGAATACATCTTTTGGCCAGGATTTTAAATTAGTTTTGGTGGGAAAAGTAAATTTAAACAGAACAGCTTGCCTAATTTACACTTTATCTTATCAGCACAAGCATCTTGCAGGAGTAAATAGATATTTCTTTGGACAAACACATGGGGGCAGTAGTGACATCAGTTTTCTTGCATCATTTTTTCAATGCAAGGAAAACCCCACATCACAAACCAACACTGGCCTCTATTTCTCACACTGTCTAAAAATAAAGAACTTACATTCCCACCACTCTAACACAAATGAATAAAACAGCACATATTATTACCAGAGGTTTATTTCATATTTATGAGTGTACTTTTCTATTGATGCTCAACCTTTCGTACCTTAAACTCGTACGATTCTTCAATAATGACTTCCATTTTTGAATGCTCCCCCAGAACCGGCTTCCCCATCTCTGCGATCCGCTTGGCTTCCTCCTCGTCCGTCGTCAACTTCCTGTCCGGAACATCTGAGAAAAGACAAAACAAAGACATCTTAAAACAACGTGACAATTAAAATTAAAGTCTTATTATCATACAGTGTGGTGCAGGTATCAGATGACGTCCCTTTGGAGGCGTTGTAATGAGAGAGTTGAGTTTTGCCTGATCCATATTCAGCACTGACACAGCAGCTGTCACGTTCGATTGAATGATTGAGATGAGGAGGCGAGGGGAGCTGTTGACAAACTTGAATGTATAACGTATGTACAACTTGAAGCAAAAGGTTTTTATTTTCTTCATTTGTATTCAAGGTTCCCTGTAAAGTTACATGGTTCTGTTCAATAATGCAAATTTTTGTTTGATGTAAAAAGAAAAAGAAATCCACCTCTGGAAATAAGAGTTTTTTTCTATTGTTATCTTTAAATTGCATTAAAAATAACTGCAGTACAGAATATAGTTTTTAATTATTGCAGTATGATAGTTGGATAGGGTGGACGTCATGGTCCTTGATGTTAGTTCATAGGGGTGCTGCATGTTTTGAGTTGATGAGGGAAACTCATCCAGACACGGGGAGAACAGGCAAACTCCTGGAACCTTCTTGCTGTGAGGCATGAGTGTTGCCACTCGGCCACCGTGCCGTTACTCATTGTCCTCATGTGTAAATAGTCGATATGGTTTGATGTAAAATGTCTGAAGAATGTAAAAGAAAACTCATTATGTTAAATTAGAAAATGGGGAAGTGATTAGATAAGTTTTTGTTCTTCCCAGTCCTGTTGTTTTTATTAATGTTGATATGACTGACAGATGTCAATATGAATGATACTATGATGATGTTCAATTGTAAAAGAATGTAAAATGTTAACCTGCTCAAAATAAATAAATAAATAAAACCAGAAATCCACAAATGAGTGAGCCATTGTTTTCACTTCTTATTTCAAAAACATTTATCCTTTTAATTCTTTTTATTCACTAAATATATCTTTATGCTTTATATTATTTTGATATTTGAAAATGACAAAGTGCTTGAAGCCACAAAGTCATGCATCAGATAATTAAAACATTTAATTCAATTTAAAATTCATTTAGCACAATGTACGTTAGGGTCAAGCACAGACAAAGCTCAGTAATTAGTCTTACCCAAACTTTTCTAGATACTTCAAGTCAATTAAAAATACTTAAAAATGTGTGCTTTATTGATTGAAATCTGACTAAAGTTGTACACATCTATAGGTCCTCAAAGTAGTCTTTCACATTCATTTAAAGCAACACTGTGCAACTTTTTGATAGCAGCACATCAAATGCATAATTCCAAGAATGATACTCTGGAATATTCTTCGTGGAGGTAAACAATCACCATGGCAACAAGCACGCCATGTTTCAAGCCATGTTAGAGTCAGGTTTATGGAGATGCAAATCTAGTAAGGATACATGTTTGTCAAGCTTTTTAGTGCAATCAAAACCTAATAACAATAATATATACTTTTATTAGTTTTTATTTTTTTGCTAAAAAGCTACAAGGTGGGGCTGTAAGCAAGATCTGTGATGTGAATAAAAGTCTGTTTTATTTCAAGGATATACGTACAAGAATACGTCATTAAAATGTAAATCAAATCTGTACAGCCCTTATATCTAGCAAGTAACCCTGAATGTAATAACAGCAGCTCTCTGTCAGAAATGTTAATTCAACGCGTCTGCTACATCTTACTGAGCTCAGAGCAAAGGCTCATGGGAAATTGGGGCTTCACAATAACAAATCTCGAACACTTTCTCTCAACCTTGTCCTGTCAAGAAATGTAAAGCCGTGCTCGAGTTTTTCCAAATGTAAAGTCATTTTGCAGGCCGCTGAGCCCCTGATCACTTCACACTGTCCTTGTGGAGAGGCTTCAAGATGCACTGGGAAAAATAAAACACTTCCACTGTGAAAATGGGCTGAATTTCTATGTAAAATAAATCAAAACATGTGTACAATATTTACTACAAGGTTACTTTTATTCAACTACACCTGCATTGTCAACTATTTCGCTGTATATTTATCAATCCAGCTTTATTTCAGACCATAGACTGTATAAAAAAGTGAACTATGGGAGTGTTCGGCTCCAGTCAAATGAAAATGATTTGAGTGAATTTGGAGCCAAGTTCCATATTAGGAACAGAACTGATTTACGAACAAAACTGTGAAATAAAAACACCAGGATCATGTAGGGCAGGTTACTACGGACATTTTAAGATGTAAATGACGTAGATAAACTGAGTAGTTACAGAGACAGGGACAACAAGTTTTCAATATAAAGTCAACTGGAGCACAAATTATAATATTGTAACTGTAATATGAAACAACACATTTGCTTTCCTGATTCCTCAATGAAATCAAATGATAAGCTATATATTGTTATTGAAAACTCCCAGTTTTTTTACCCGCTTACGTGACTATTTTTACAGTGTACACTCTAACATCATTCTGTCAAACTCTATCCAAAACCTTCTATCGAAATCCTTTTATCCCTCTTAGCATCCTCCACGGCGCCACCTGGGGTCTAGTCCTTGTCATGTCCTATCCTCTCGCACAGAAGACCTCGCTCCTTTCCACAACACGCTTAGCATCAAATATTAACACTGCCATTACAGATCACAGCGGCGCCCCCTGGTACCAGCGTGTCAACAAGAGCCCACCACAAGCCCATGCATTTTACAGCACCACGCATTCAAATCAATTACACGCAGGCCAAGCTCCTTAGATGAGCCTTTCTTATTCTTATTCTACTGCTGTTAAAAGGTTGATTAGGATGCCATTTTATTATTTTTTTATCCTGTGCCACAATCAGACAAAACCTTGATCACAATTATTGCTCATTTCTATTTCTTTATTGTTTTTAATTACAAAACAATGCATTTTCTATCTTTGTTGGACAGTAGGGAGCAGAACTGAAGGTGCAAGTAACCCTTTTGGTGGAGGGTCTGCTACCTGGTTGTTTGTCTCCATTGAGATGTAATTGTTGCTCCTCCAATGTTCCACAGTACGGCATTAGACTGATTTAGCACCAAGAAGACAAGCAGGTGATGCCGCTGGGCCAAGTCAGATCTGTGGAGAGGGGAGTCTGCTCACGCTAAGAATACATGTTTTTCGATATATTTTAGAGCTAGAGTTACTCAAAGGTGCTCTATGTAGCGTTTTTGGCAGGGAGTCCGTCATCTGCTTGTTTCTATGGCGATGTCATTGCTCTGCCTGGAATGTTCCACAGTATGGCATAAGACAGCTCTACCTTACATTTATTCAATTACAGGTGTATGATATTTTGCTGCAATAAACTAAAGTGAACTATCAGTTATATGACTTGAATATTAGTAAATACCATATCTATAATGACCCAATCTCATTTCCTCATACTGGATGCACAGCTCGTCTGCTCTTCTTGCTGTTGTGGCATTTTGGTTGAAGCTTTAGTGCCATTTAAAACAAATGCTGATTCTGCAAACTTCACCTGCACTTAACATTTTACTGATGAGCCCATTGACTTTCAATACACCGAGAAATGGCTGGAATACAAAGTGTGAACATTGGCAAGGAAATCCTCAGGTAATATGCTTTTAATTAAATACACTTGCATAATTTGGATACAGTTTTTTTTAACATCTGTTAGAACAACATTTCAATTGTTTCAGTGGTTGTTAATTTATAAACCTGTTTTTATTTTGTTTATGTATTTTATTTATAGAGATTCACTACTTTACTTCTCTGGTAGAAGGTACATCACTGTTTTTTTGTGTGTGCATGTGAAGAATATCATATATAACTGGATTACTGTGAGTTCTGAGGTTACACCTTTAAAAGTCTAAAAAAAAATGCGTAGTACATCAAGGAAAAGCAATATATTTAAAACCAAATTAGCGTCCCTAGCCAGAGAAAGCATCCAAA
This sequence comes from Odontamblyopus rebecca, assembly GCA_030686955.1. NCBI lineage: Eukaryota > Metazoa > Chordata > Actinopteri > Gobiiformes > Gobiidae > Odontamblyopus > Odontamblyopus rebecca. The sequence continues at coordinate 17,015,325 of CM060670.1, read as the reverse complement.
AGTCATACAAGGACATTTTTGACATCAAACCGTTAAAGATAATCTTTAATTAAACCGAGACAGCAAATCCCACAGGCCACTTTGAGTCTAGGCCTCAAGAGACCAGTTACCTCTGGGCAAAACTTAATATGTTTAGCTGGTCATAATGTTTGATCAATGCTCTTTCTGTATCCAACAATTCATTCACACATGTTTGAGTAACCCTCCCATATTAGTCTGTCTACATCTCTAAAGCTCAAAATGCTCTGTTCCACCTTGTGAGGTCATGAAGTGGTAGTTTTCAAGTTAACAGCTCCTTTTACCTTTAGTTCAGTAGAGGCATTTCCAGGGCTGAAATGATCCAAATGACGTTAGTGAAGGAGTATGGAGTTTAAAAACACAGCGGAGCTCTTCCTGTATTACCACATGACATCACAAGGTGGAACAGAGTGTTTTCTGTTTCAGAGAACTACCTAAATATGCAGGGTTTATGAGTGTGAATGAGACAAAACACAACCCCAGGTATTTTTATTAGATGAGAAAACAAAATTCTAACAGAAAATATATTAGAATAGGCTCTTTAAATTTCATGCAGGCTCTAATTACCTAAATATTCACTGATGCAAAAACCTTAATAGAAAATAGAAACAGAAGTTGTGGGTCTTTATTGAAGTTGTCCTTTAGACTCTGGACACTTACAAGTTCTGGATAGATTTGTTGCACACTTTGTACAGGCACAAGTGATTACAAGCATTGCCATATAGCAGAAACAGCATCAAATTACACTTTGGAGCTCATATCATCAACATTCTCCTTGAGAGTGAAGCTAACTGAAAGCACTACTCTGTTAAAAGCTCTGTTACTCAAGTTAGACTTAATTTGATTTATTTTAACACAACCTGACCACAAAGAACTGGTTAGAACTACAACTGTTTAAATATATTTTGTATTTTTTCTTGAGTTTTCAGACTATCTTTAAACTTTTTTGCTTATTTGTGCATTGTGCCACCATGGTAAATACTACATGCATCTCTAATAGTGGGATTTTTTATCACCTTTAAGTATTTCACCAATTCCTCATGCACAAACACATAAAAACATGTTAGTGAAGATGCAGCACGGTGCATAGACCACTTACCATCAGCTAACAACTTGGCTGTAACAGAAAAGAATGGAGAAGACAGAGATATGTGATGAGGAGAGGAAATAAACAAGGTAAATGTGAAGTAGAGAAATGTGTATTGGCACAAAGCTGTGAGTCATACAGTACTGCTTATTCAATTAGTGCAGGTAATGGGAAGAATGGGGTATTTCACGATTACAAAGGAACAGTCGTACTTAATTAGTGTATTGACAAAACTATGATACAGTTTTGCGTCCTCTGCCCTGGCTTGGAGTTGGAAAGTGCGGTGATACAAACTGAGGTGGAGAAAGAAATGTTAATCTGCCTTTAAGGTCCTATATTATGCAAAAATTGACTCATCTGAGCTTTAAGTCACATTATAATGTTTTTAACTCCTTAAAATATACCCGGAGTTCTGTTTGCTTCATTCATACATATCTGGAGAATCATTTATAATACTCCAAAGCTCAAAATGCTTTGTTCCAACTTGTGTCATGTAGTGGTAGTTTTCAAGTTAACAGCTACCTTCTTTTGTTCAGTAGAGCCTGACAGAGTGTTTTCCATTTGAGAGAAAAACTCAGCCTAAATATGCAAGGTTTGTGTGTTAAATGTGTGAATGAAACAAAACACAACTCCAGTTATGCTTGTGGTGAGGAAACAACATTATATAGATTATACATCAGAAAATAGTGTAATATGGGCCATTTAATCTGCCCCCTAAGAGCTGTCCTGGGCAGTTATTCTGCTGTCTAACCAATTAGGCTACATGTTTTTCTACGATACAAAGGAATATGATTGGGGTCCAGGCTCTGAGTTTAGATCAATGTCATTGGCCAGTGAGAGAAAAGAGAAAGTTCAGCAGATCAATGACTGAAGCACAAAAATGTTGTTAATCTGTGGTGAGAGATTTTGTTCTCATTTATAAATGACCAGTGAGGCTGTCCATTTTGCGCAACTAAAATAAATGTACAGCCCCCTGAGTTAGGCCGGAGACACAGAGGAGATAGTTGTGATCAAACTGCAAATCCCATATAGAGAATTTCAGTCCGGATTTAGCAGGCAAGTTATTGTGCACATAAAGCCTTCATCAGCCGTATAAATGTTATGAGTGAAGTGTCTTGCTCAACAGTTTCCTGGCTGGAATCTTATGCCAACCTTTATTATGAATGGCTCTACTCATACACTAAAATCATTTAAAATATAAAATTTCACAAAATAATGAATCTGCATGAGTAGCCAAACAGATGTCATAGAAATAATATTTTATGATTGTGTTTATGGTTTTGAAATGCATTGAATAAACAGTATGAAACAGCCAGAATTGACTGTTAGTATATTCAAATATTCAGGGTAATAACCACCAGTCTATAATTGGAAATCATTTCAATCTAATACTGGAAACTACATTAAAGTCAAGACGTTTTAAAAGTTGCAAACTCAGAACGAATGAGAATCTCTGGACCATAAACTCCTCTATGAACCCCCTGGAGCAGGATCTTAACAGAAGCTGCAGATTTGATGCTACTGTCGATTAAAGATGATGTAAAAGGATGAGATGGGGTTTGACAGACTTTGGCACAGAGGCAGTTTATAAACAAAAACAACAGAATGAGCTGCGCTTGGCACTGAGACCTGCCAGATGTCCACAACCTTGTTAGAGCCCATTTAAACACAAGATTTTCTGCATGAGTGTACAATCGTAACAGGCTGCCAGAACCAGAGCTCTGCAGTGTTCAAGTGATCAATGAGTAGAGGCCAGGACACAAGCACACAATCCCACTCATTAGTTATAACAACGGGCCTGTCCAGTCAATGGAGTTTGTAAAATACGCACGCCATCCATCCATCCATCCATCCATCCATCCATCTTCTCCCGCTTAATCCGGCTGGGTCGCGGGGGCAGCGTGCTGCCCAATACTCATAGCACCTGACCCCCTATGAACCCCTCTGCAGGTGGTGAGCCCACAGGACGCACGCCATAAGTTACAATTCAAGTAACCTTTTTGGAGATGACACAAGCATAAAATCAATCAAGAAATATGAAAACAAGTGGTGATCTCGCTATATTTACTTGGAACTGTTACAAATAGATCCTTTACTAGGCTTGAAGTGTGATATGTTGGTGAAGTAAATATAGACGATAAACAATAATACTGAAACTATATCATTTATGCCACACAATGCCCCAAGAGCAGATTTAAACCACAAAAATTGTTCAAAATCTGCAATATTGTTAAAAAAAATCATCAGCTGAGCAAAGAAAAAGTACAAATTATGGTCACAAAAAATGCTAAAAGATACTCTTGGCAACATATTGATGCAGCTGTCCACGGTATACAATACTGTATCACCAAATTTAGTATCACGATATATCGATATATCGATATTTTGCACACTTCTACCTATGACTGTGTTTATACAGCATATGGACAGAACAAATCACATGTTAACAGTTCCACAAACAACCATATGTGATTAGCATTGAGACCAGACTCTTGATTAACACCAGCGTTGGTCCCAGCATGTTCCTGTACATTAAACTCCATGAACACAGAGCCATGAGCACCTTCGTGATTTTGCTGCGTTTAAGTGAGTTATTCATGGTCCAGGCTCTGCTGCTAATGTGACAACCACAGAGGAAAAAGGCAGCTAATCACACCCACACAAAACTATCAATACTCCTATAAAGTACACAAGTGTTGCGTTTTGTTGTCTTTCTCAAACAAAACCAAGCTACAATTTTAAGTAATCGTTATATATCAGCCAATGTAGGGGAGTGTACAGTTTTGTTTGCCTGACCAGCCAGTCCCTTCTTCGCATTATGTTAAAATCCAAAAGGGACTTGAACTGGACAAAAGAGCGTGAAAGTCCTTGAGATGATCCAACTACAGCTGCTAATTCGTAGCATGTGTCTCTCAAATGCGGAAACAACTCTCTGATTGGTTAATCCGCCTGAAATCAGTTCTGAAATCAGGGAGATAGGACACGGCTCCAGATCTACTCCTCTTTGTAAAGTCTGGTCAAACATATGATTTTGGGTGGCCAGGTAACAATTTTGTGCGTTACACCTTTATTCCAGGAACAGTAGTTGTGATAGAAGTTACAGAGCTTCAAAATATAGAGCTGGGCAATAGGAAAAAAAATCTCATATGATTGATGGTGACTAAAAAGACCTAAGATAATCAGTGATAATTAGGAATGACATGATAACACTCTCTATAAAGATTATGGCACTACACTTCTAGATGTAATTCAGTGATCTGATGAGATGAGGAATGTGGAGGATGTGCTTTACAGAATAAGAAATACATTAAAATTACAATAGAATGAAATCAAAACTTAAATAATCATCATAAAATTAAAAAAGGGAGACATTAAATGAGAGAGAAGAGTGTGGAATGAAAACCTTTCATTCATATCCAGCTAAACTGAACTGTTTTCAGTCTGGATTTAAACAGTGTCAAAGTAGAGTCGTGTCTAACATTCAGAAAGACTGTTCCAGGTTTTAGCTGCAACTCCCCATGTTTTGACTCTGACTCTGAATAATGCACAGTTTAGTAAAAATGAATCCTGCACCATGAATTCTAAAGGTTACCAGTAGATTGGCCTGTCACGATAATTACTATATCGACTTATTGTTCACTAAATATTAGATGGGACAATATATTTTAGGGCTCAATACTTATCGTGGATACAGTTTCTTGGTGGAGAGGTTTTAGTTGTAATACGAATAGAGTTGAGCTGTAGCGGGTTGAAAAAGTAACTCCTGTGGCTAATTATTGCTTCATTCTCATGACGGGCGTCGCTGTAGACACTTTTGAAAATGCCACTGTTGCGATGCCACCTTTGAAGCTACAACAATGGAAAAGGCAGCAGGGACAGTCCCCTCAGATCAGTTTGCCCGTGCAGTTCCCATCATCAAATTAGCACAAGTTGGCCAAAGATAACAACAATTAAAGCAGTTAGTCCCTAATGATGATCACAGTGTGTTTGATCAGAGCCGCTCTGAACAAACCACTTCATTAGGGGCACTTCTTACAGATGTCTAATCATGTTTTTAGCATTACCTTCATTACTTATCAAAGGTAGTACTCTTTTAGATTTACTCTGTTACTTTTACTTGAGTAACTTTATGAGGAAATTGTAACACTACATTTACACTACATTTACTTCTATTTGACCAATATTTAGTTTAGAATTAAATGATTTAGTTTTAAGTAAACTGATTTATTTAAGTAATTTTATGTGTCTGAAAATACCAGGATCTGTGAGTACTAAATTGTATTAACTCATAAATAAGATTTCAAATAGACTTAACTCAGTACTTAAGTAGAAGTTTGGAAATTTTACTTGAAAAATAAACATTTTACTTCTAACTGAGAAGTATTATTTAAAAGTAACATCATTGTAACAAGTAATTTTGGCTACACAACTTTGGCTTTTAGTCTGGTCAAAAAAAGAAAAAAGGAAAAACATTTACACTTCTGATACAATCTACATTTTACTTTGCAACTGCTAAATGCTTAAAAACACTTTGCTAAATACTAAATGCTACTAAATTACTGTTAATGTGTTAAAAATGCTATTTGCTATTGTCGTCTTTGCTACTATTAACAGTCAGCTAAGGTCACGATTATACTTATTTTACACAACGGTTACATTTTACTTTCTCCCCTCTTTTCTCTTAATCTGGATCTTGTTTATTTAACACACACACACAAACACACACACCGATATCTTGTGTAAAGCAACATCAGAAAGAGACGCTAATATTTACAAATCTTGGTTTCAAATCTCATGCTTGGCCGAGCCCAATATCCGTGCTGCATACTAACATGGAGAACGTGGCCTGAAAGTGTTCCCATCTCACTGGTCACTTCAGCCTCCTTATACTTGTATGAATACTTTATGAGCGACGGCTGGTGGTTGGTTTAGTCTCGTGGGTGCAGGCTGGTGAACGAATCAGCCGACTTATTTCTGAGTGTCTAGAAAAGCGCGACCTTGCAGTGTCCAACTGTTCAAGGTGCATTGCGTAACTTTTCTCCATGCCAAATAATTTTCTCCATGGAAATGTAATTGCTTTGTCTGGAATGTTTCACAGCATGGCATTTTTATCTTCATGGAGACCAAACCAGCCTGTTTTTCGAGGGGTTTTTGGCCAAGAAAACCACCTGACAAATGTAAAGTACAGCTGTTTAATGTCAAATTGTGGAACATTCCAGGCAGATGATGGTTGCCCAACCAAAAAGTAGTGCACATTTAAGCTGTCTACATCTCTCAAAACTCAACTTGCTCTATTCCACCTTGTGATGTCATGAAGTGGTAGCTTTCAAGTTAAAAACAACCTTTTACCTTTTGTTTAGTAGAAATGGGCAATTCCAGGGCTGATCTCATTCCAACGATTCTAGTGAAGGTGTATGGATTTTAAAAACAGAGTGGAGCCCTTCCTGTATTACCACATGACATCACAAGGTGGAACGCTGTTTTCTGAACTCAGCCTAAATATGTAAAGTTTGTGTGTTAAATATGTGTGAATGAAACAAAACACAACTCCAGGTACGTTTGTGATGAGGCAACAACATTATAACATAGATCAGAAAATAATGTAATATGTAAATTATAAAAAGCCTAATATGGGCCCTTTAATCCCAAATAGCTCACTGATCCTGATCCTGAACCCTATGATTCATGGATGAGCTAGGACAAAACTTTAACTTGATATCTAAAGTGGTCATTACAAATCAAAAGTCGTCCTTGCAGTGAATACGTGTGAACATTTGGAACTAAACAGACACAAGAAATGCCAGACTCATTGGTGTGGATCCAGAAGCACTCGGTCACTGCCAGCTACACCACTGTGATGAGATTAACCAGAGACATGTAATTAGCAGTGTGTGTGTTGTGTGAATGGGAGAGCTGTCTGAGCACTGGGCCCGGATCAGAACTGTCTCCGCACTAAAGACTGAATAAAGGCTCTTTATAAGACGCTCAAAACTTTAACATAACATTTAGTGCGGAGATTATAGTTGAATTACTGCGAATTCAAAGTTCTCCGTGACTATGAATGAAGTGAATGCATAGTAATGTGCTTATATCAAGAGCCATATATTACAGGAAAGGTGCAGAAGTGTTTCAAAAGTTTGGATACACGTGTTCTCCTAAAACATAAAGGTTAAAATCAGGACAAGTGATAAATATTATACTTTATGTACAACTACCGAGCAGAACCACACATAGACAGTTTCCTAATCTATTAAAGCTTCACTACATAACTTTTGTAAAGGAGGGTCCACCAGCTGCTTTCCCTCATGGAGCCTGAAATGTTCCACAAAATAGCATTAAATTCTTCTGTTACTATTGAGACACCAGGGCAAATAACAGATCAGTTCTGTAGGGAACAACCCACACACTATGTTTTTCAAGGCATTTGTTCAGCAATAGAAGCACATGTAATTGGATAAGTGCAAAAAATATATGTTTAAAATTATACTATGAAATATTCCAGGCAAAGCAATAACAGCTTCATGGACAAACAACCAGGAAAGTTACATAATGCACCTTTAAAGTGCTCATATTACGCTATTTTCTGATCTATGTTATAATGTTATTTCCTCATCACAAACATACCTGGAGTTGTGTTTTGTTTCACTCACACATGTTTCACACACAAACCCTGCACATTTAGGCTGAGTTCTTCTCTCAGAAAACAGAAAACAACTTCACCTTGTGATGTGATGTGGCCATACAGGAAGTGCTCCACTGTGTTTTTAAACTCCATACACCTTCACTAGAATCATTACAATCACTTTGTCCCTGGAATTGCCAATTTGTACTAAACAAAAGAAAAGTACAGCTACAAGACCTCACAAGGTGGAACAAAGCCTTGGAGATATAGACAGACTAATAAAGGATTACTCAAACATGCGTGAATGAAACAAAACACAACTCTGGGTTTGTTTTGGATGAGGTAACAGCATTATTACATGTCTTAAATGATCTTTAATTTTGGTGCTGATCTCGTCTACATGATCTCAAAAAGATAAGCTAAAATATCAAGAACCCATATATAGCATTATCATTTCAGCAAAAAGTTTTGTGACAGCACCTGAAATATACAAGGATGTAGGATTGTGTAGAAAACAATGGAGAACAAGACCTCAGCTATAGCCACATTGATTTATGGAGAGATGGGACCAGCCCTGATAGAGAAACGATGGAGGCAGAGCAGAATCAGGACCAGGGTTAATGAAATCCAAGAGAAATGGTGCAGGAGGCAAGAAAGATGGCACAGATTCTGCATTGTTAGTATGAGAAACTTGAACGCATGTGTTAGAAGACTGATGCGGGTCGAGGCAAATGGAACAAAAATGGTGAATGCATTAGCGGCCATGGGAGGAACTGACAAAGTGGAGATTTATGAGTGAAGCATGTTCTGAATATGTAAAGACGTGAGAAAAAATGCTGCAAGATCGACGCCACAGCCCCGTATTAGAGACATGCAGAAATGATGGGATTGAATGAGAGGTGACAGAGGAGTGAGTGAAATATGAAGATGAGTTATAGTAGAATAGACAAGGTTATGTTTTACTCATGCAAGAAAAAGAAAAAAAACACTTAGCCCACCTCAAAGTCATTGCATACAGTGGGAAGGGCCTGTAATGGTGTGTCAGTTCATCACAGATATCACAAATCAAAAAGGTTGTCAGTATAGCAGCTGTACTGTATACTGCAAAAAAGCATAAGATATAAACACTTAAATCTATCAAAAAATGACTTAAAAGCAGTGAAATGATCTTGCTGCATGGACAGATCATTTTACTTGACAAGTTATCTTAAAATCAACGACCTCTAGACTAGAATTAAGCAGTCTCAGAACTAGTAAGTCAATAATAAATCTGAAAACAAGATGAGTAACCTGATATAAGTTTTAAAATCTTGGGCTGATAAGAGAAATTTGCTGTGCATGCGTGTGTCATTACATTTCCTGAAATCACCTAAAGTACAAAACCGGAAACAAGAAGAATGACATGTACTGCCAAAGGACACAACAATATGCAAAGTTGGTAGAAAGGATCAAAATACCAGTGCTGTGCTATAAGAAATTTGGCAAAAAAAATAAATAAAAATAGGCCTGCTAACTTTTTTTTGCTTGCTTAAATGTGTTGACTATTTTCAGCATAAGCTACTCTTACAAGAACAAGAATAAAATGGAAACTCAATAATTATTTGTTACATTTTGTATTTGAGCAAAATTAAAGAGCACTGTTGAAACAATAGCCGACTCTATACAGCCAATGAAGGAATATTAGGCTAACAAACCAATATAGCTGTCAAAATTTGAAAAGCACAGTTTTTAATAAGAGAGCTTCTGGAAATGCAAATGTATAAATACACACCAGTGTTTTCCGGGGCTGACAGGTGCAGCATGATGCATTGTTTGTAATGAGGACCAAATATTCCAGGAAAAAGACACATCAAAAAGATTTCAGACAAAGAGAGAGATCCCGGACGCTCCAGTGAAGTCTAATAATGTTTTGGGGTTTTCTGAAAAATGAGAGGAAAGAGATGACAGAGAGAGATACTGAAGAAGAATTCATCAAGTTTGAATCTGCAGTGTGTGTAGTGTCTGTCAGTGTTATCGCCCATACATGAGGAGATATGGAGGAACACCGAGGGCACGCTATTCAGAAATCTATATGCACAACACAGACGTAATGAGTAAATCCAATATTTGATCAATTACTATTTACTTGAGTAACGTTGCAGAATTTGTACTTTTTTGAGTACCTTTTGAACATAGACTTAAAGACAAACTTAAATGATCCGCAGAGGAAATTAAGGGGAAACAGTAGCTCACACATCACAATATCACTGTACTGTAATACCAAAGAGCAAAAATATAAATGGTAATTATACATTCAAAATAAGTGGCAAAAATAACAATAAACTGGTGTCAAATAAGGCATAATTACATATACATATATATGTGCAAGTAAAAATAAAAAATATAGAAATATAGTAGTTAATACATACAGGACATACATTGTACTTGAGCTATACAGTATTAGCACTAATAACTCGTACTTGAGTAAAATATTTATATAAATATTTATAACTCTTCCCAAGTCTTTAAGTGACAAAAACTTTCTTATAACATTAGGATGAGATTTAACATTTTTGTGTTTCTATTTTTCTCAATTTTGTAGATAATTGTTTAGAAATAACAGAATTTTCATCATTTTGTTTGTCTGGTAACCTCAATATTAAATCAAACACAGGATTGTATTCAAACTATAGGGAACCAATGAATTACTTGCATTCACAAAAAAATTGAAAATGTGAATTAGCAGCGCCTACAGCTGTCAACACTAAACGATAAGTATGTTTTTGATGTTGTGATCCAATGTTATGATGTGATATGTTGTGATGTCTTATTCTTTATTAATTATATAGTGTTTGTATACGTATCTTGTATTACATTGCACAGGTCTTGTGCGCTCATTTTGTATATGTATATGTATATGTTATTTGTTACATTAGTGTTATTTTTCTTTCTTTTCTTCTTTCTTCTTGTATAGATGTATTTTATTGCCTTTTTATATCAAGGCCAGGGGACTACAGATGAAAACCTTCTGCCTAATTCAGGCTTTTTAAACCATGTGTAATCATGTGTTTTATGAAAATGCATTGTCCCTTTTCAAATAAACTAAACTTAAACTTATTACTCCTTGTACGTCTATGTGAGTAATGCTAATAATATATAATTTGAGAACTAAAAAAGACTGCATGTTGATTACAAGACAGACTCATAAATAATAAATAATAAAAAGATAAAATGAGCACTTCAAGAATTACAAAATAGAGGTGAGACCGTCTTGTGCTGATAATTTGCAGCTGATATCAACGTTCCCTGGGGTGTGATGCTAACTGTAGGCTCTGTTCTGTCTAAAGCTCTATTAGACTTTAATCTAATCTTTATTTTAACACAATATGACCAGAAAGAGCTGATTTAGTTGGAACAGGTGAGATGATTTGACGTTTTGGTGAAATGATTTGACTTTTTCACTGTGTTTGCTAATGTGTGCTAATGTTTGCCTCCAGGGTAACTGCTGAACATCCCACCGTAGACACACATATAGAACGACCCCAGCGTGACGTCACTGCAAAGTATCAGTACGATTAAAACTGTTGCACTGAGTTACAAGTTTGTGTTTAATGTTTTGGAAAATATAGTCAGAAGGAGGAGGCAGAGAAGTTTTGAACCTGTCCAAAAGAGGGATAGTGGCAGTGAGTCGTCAATCGAGAAACACTGAGGAAGATGATGCAGAACTTGGTGCGATGAAGGCTGCTGATTTGTTGTGGAGGGAGCAGCCTAAAGGCAAATAAGAAAGTGTCTGATTTCGCTCAAGCATACAGACAATCTTTCATGGCTGAGGACTCCTATTTTTAATAATGCCAACTTAATTAAAGCCACAGTTTGTTGCTGTTTTTGACGTCAATAAATCTTTAGCGCAGTCATTTTGAAATATTAGGACGATTACTGCAAACAAATAAAGACAGTGCCAGGAAAACGAGTCGTGTTGCCCAATCACAACATGAATTTGTCCTTCACGCCAACAACTTGAGTTCAGCTCGACACAAACCAATTAAGAAGCAGACAACAAGCTAAAGATTTTTTGGCCCCTGTCGTCAAATAGACACACGGAGATCGCTGTTCCATCTGGACACCGTTAGCACACTTTGGGAAAGGAAAGGGCCCCCCACCACACGCATACTTTCTCTCTCCCTTTCACATCTCTTGATCATTCTCCCCCTTCTTTCTCCTCTCTTTTTCTCTCCTTCTTCATCCCATCTTTCTCCGAACATCCCTTCTCTCTGTTTCTCTCTCTTCTCTCCCCCCTTTGCCTATTTCACTCTCTTGATCATTCTCCCCTTTCTGTCTCCTCGTCTCACTTTTTCTCTCCAGCTCTCTCTCTTTCTCCCTCCCTCCTTCTCTCCCTCTCCTCCTTCTCTCCCTCCTCTTGTAATAGGCCCATATGCTGCGTCTCACATGGGACTGTTCCTCATATTTCTCATGTCTCGACAGTTCTCTGGTGGCCTCCTCTCCGTGGCATTTTGCTGTTATTTAAATCCAAAAGTCTGTCTCAGCCGATGCCAGAATTACTTACTTGGTACTTATAATACCGCATAACACCACTTTGAATTTCTTTAACAATTTTGCCCATATTTGCTCAAAATATGGCGTTTGTCACAATTTAACAAGACATGTGAACAGTCCAAGAATTCAATTATTTCTGACTTTGAAATGATTAAAAGTCATCTTGATAATGTATTAACAAAACAAAACAAACAGCATGATTCTTTCCTGCTCCTATTCATTTCTCAGAGCTTGTACAGCAAAAAGCGCATTAGCAGAGCTCTCTGTTTTGTCATATTTGGGTTGCGGATTAGCACTAGAGATGACATTATCAGCACCATATCATTTGGGTATCAGCACTCATTCATTATTTTGTTTCAGACTCCCCCCTTCACCCCTCCTCTCCTCCCCTACACCCCTTCACATCCCATATCCCTCCTCTCTCCCACCTCCAAGCCTCCACTTTACCCTCGCTCTGCAATCCTCACTCTTTCTCTCTCTTTCTCCTCATCCCCTCTCACTCCTCCCTGTCACCCCCATCCCACTGGTCCCACCCCTGTCCCATACAGTTGCCACTCCTCCCTCTCTCACCCCTCACCTGCACTCACTCTTCCCTCTCCCCTGCAGTTGACCCTTCTCTCTCACGCTCGCCGGTGTCCTACAGTTGTCCCTAGCAGTCTCTCTTTTTCTCTCTGTCTCTTTCTGTCGCTGTCTCTCTTTCTCTTTCCCATGTACCTTACAGTTATCTCTAACACCATTTCTTTTTCTCTGTTGGAGTTTCTCTCTTTCTTCCCCCTGTCCCTTACAGTTGTCCCTAGCACTGTCTTTTGCTCTCTTTCTCACTCTTTCCCTAGCACACTTTCTCTCTCTCTCCCTCTTTCTCCTTCTCCCCCTCTCTTTCTCTCAATAAGCTATTTTCTTTCTCTCCCTCCTTCACTCTCTCCCTTTCTCTCTCTCTCTTCCTCTCTTCCCCCTGTCCCGTCCCATACAGTTATCCCTAGCACTGTCTTTCTCTCTCTCTCTGTCTCCCAAGCACACTTTCTTTTTTTCTTTCTCTCTTCCTCCTCTTCCTCCTCTTCCTCCTCCTCCTCCTGAGCGCACACTCAGCATTAGTGATTACACACACATTAGTGATCTCAGTCATGTCAGCACACCTCACCTCGCTCGGAGCATCCATCCAAGTGTCACTACCGGCTAATGAGAGCAGTATTGACATGGGCACAGGCCTCGCAAAGGGGGATGTATTCGACTGGAGATTGAAAATATGCACCCTTGTAAAATTCAGATTTGATTCAAGATAAATGCATTTCAAATAGTTCACACAACACACGATCAACACGCAGTGAAATGTGCATTGATGATAGGAATCTGCCAATAAACTTAAAAAAAAAATACAAGCTTGACCTCTTTAAAAATCTATTTAAAAATGTGAGGAACACATTTAAATTATTTTGTATGGCCCAAAAAACAGTAGTCACCTTGCAGGGCTAGCAAAATGTTGATTTAACAAACAAAAAAATAAAAAATTAAAGTGTGAAACAGTCATTGGTGTCAATAACAGGCAAGCAGACTTCAGCATTCATATAGGAACCTTGCAACTTGTAAACTTGCCCCCTGTCATTACCCTCCTCTTGGCAAATAAATAAATATAAATAAAAATTGTGGGAAAAAGAGAAATGTGGAGGAGGAGCACAGTGAAGGATGCAGAACTATCACTAGACAAATTAACTAAAGAAAAATATTCTAGTCTAATTTGAAATATCAATATGCTATTTTTCACTCATTTATAAATCATATTGTGTGGGTCATGGGGTCAGCATGTACACACAAGTAAGGTGTGCCTTATTTTAACGTTTCTTGATTTAAACACAAAAGGAATTCATTGCAGATTAAATTTCTCCTCTGTAATCAAGGAAAAAAACTATGACTAATCTTGGACTAAACACTATGTACTAAATGAGAACAATGTCGTAACAAAGGATAATGGAAGGTTAATATAATTCCAGTACTTCTAGGACAAGTTCAAAACAAGACTGTTAAAGGACACGCAAAACTCTGTAACAATGAAAAATAAAAAGAAGGACTTAATCTAAATGTAATATGTCCCCCAACCAGAATGAGACAAGAGCAGAACTCAAACTGACTTTAAAGGTGCACTGTGTCACTTTTCTAGTGGGGGTCTGCCAACTGCTTGGCTCCATGGCGATGTTATTGCTTTATCTGGAATGTTCCACAGTAAAGCATTACACTCATCTATTCCCATGAAGATGAAAACTAGGTCAAGATACAGGTCAACTCTATGGAGAGGCGTCTCAGTGTATTTTAAGCCATAAAAACACTAAAAGCACTATGTAACTTTTTGGTTGGGGGTATGCCACCTGTTTGTTGCTATGGATATGTCATTGCTCTGCCTGCAATGTTCCACAGTATGACATTAAACATCTCTTCCTTACATTTATTAAATCACAGGTGGTTTTATAGCTCAAAACTACCTACAAAAACAGGCATTCTGACAGTGAGCGAGGCCGCCCCTTCACAGATCTGACCTGTAACTTGACCTGGTTTGGTCTCCATGAAGATAGAAAGGCTTAATGCCATACTGTGAAACATTCCTGACAAAGCAATAACATCTCCATAGAGAAAAACATCTGACGGACCCTCCATCAGAAAAGTTACACAGTGCATCTTTAGCTGAAACAACATGGTGACTTCATATTGATATTTTGCCCACCGTTCAGACTCCCTCTTCTCTATCGAGGACAGAGGACGAAGTTAAATTAATTTCTCCTCTTCTAACCCTCTGGGCACTGGTCTGGTCTGTCTATGAATATTTCACAGTGTGTATTTAAAGAATCTGGTCTCTCGGAGCGATTAGCCCCACAATGAAAACCCCTGATTAAGCAGCACTCGGCTCTATTGTTGACACTGTGGTAATGACTTCCCTCTGTTTATTTTAGTGATAATGAGTTCTGACCTTAGCCTGACTTTTCCCTTAAGAAGTACAGCTATGAATACAACAACGTTTCACTTTGGAGATGTTCATAACAAACTTGTGGATCTGAATGCTGTCTACAGGTTTGAGTTGTGTTGGTGCTTATTTTCAGTACCATTCTTAATATTTTATGTGCCATACAGAAGTACCGAAAATGTATATACCACTTACCAGAGCTGTCTAATTAATACAGATTTGATTATTCCAGTTATTGCTCCAATTAATAACCAAAAACTACTACTAGTACTACTTCTCCTGTACTATAAAACTTGTAAAACTTCTATAAACCTACACAGGAAACATATGCATATTATAATTGAGACTTTAAGTAATGTATTGTGATCTGCATTATAAAAGCCATGTTGATAATTACAGATGCACTATGTGACTTATCTGCTTGTCATCATGGATATGTTATTTGTTTGCCAGGAAGGTGCCACCAGACCAAGTTACTGGTCAGATCTGTGGAGAGGTGACGCCACTCATAGTAAGAATACAAGATTTTAGCATTAAAACACTTATCTGAATAAATGCAGGATAATGTATAGATAATAAAACTTACATAGTGCACCTTTAATGATTACTTACTGTCTAAATAATAATAGGCATATGGTATTATAGGTTTTGACAAGTTTTACAGTTTTGATATTACAGAAATAATTGTATTAAATAAAACTTCACTTTACTGGCCATCCTTACGTCATAAATTTGTTTTTAAAAAAATCATCCTAAATCTTTACTGCACAGAATAAAACAAAACAAGAACAGAATCACCAGTCTAATATAATAATAAATCCATGCTATATTCAGTCCTATTGCAAATGCCATGTTTTCATTTGCCAAGTAATGCCCACTGTCCTTCAAAGCTCACTCAGAGCATAAATCACTTGAGGACAACACAATGGGACACACAAAAGCATTTCGGCGATTGGAGGCACAGTCTAATTTGATAACAATACTGCATCCTAGTTTTGTCATTCCCAGTGCATCCACCCCCTCTCCTACCTGCTGGGAAAGGGGCCAAAGATACTGGACAAAAAACGCAATTCTTCACAGCTTTGTCCTTGGATTTAAGTCCAAAAAATCAGGCTAATTACTGCGCAATCAGTGTGTGGACGTGACCTCAGTGACCTCTTCGCAAACAGGAGGTCACACAACACACAAGGCCCTCCTAGACATTGTTTTGATTAAGGAAAAGTTAGTCAAACAACATACACTAAGGTGAAAAGTACATCATGGAAATATGAAAGTTGTAATTATAATCAGAGATAATTAAAGGTACAGCTTCCCACAATAGTCCCGCCCACTCCAATTATAGTTTAATTATATGTTGAGTCAAGCAAATGGCGGCTTAATGATTTCCTGTGCATTGAAGGAATGACGGCATTTGCATTAGCTATAGGATTGGATTTAAAGGTGCCCTACGTAACTTTTCTGGTGGAGGGTTTAAGGTATTGCTGGCCAGAAAATCTCACAGTATGGCATTAAAATTACCTGTCTAGCTCAGAAATACCTTGAAAACCATGCACTCATACAGTACGTGGGCTCACCTCTCCACAGATCTGACCTGTAGCTTGGCCTGGTGGTTTAATAATGATCAGTTTAATGCCATAACGTGGAATACCAGAAAAGTTGCACCGTGCGCATTTTATGCTTTGCCTCAAATGTTGTACTGTATGACTTTAAACTTTTCTAGCATTTACTCAATTACTGTTTTTATGACAAAAAATAATAATAATAATAAAAAAAAAACATCTGCTGCTGTCACCTGCTTGGAGATAGATAGAGATCTAGTTTATCACATACAAGCAAGCCAATAACAATAAATGGAAAAATGCAGATGTGATAACTGGTGGTAACTGCGATTCTAAAAGAGTCATATATCTTGCACATTTAACAAATTTACTCAAAAGAAAGAAGAAGAAAAAAGAAGAAATATAAAGAAATGGATTATAATAGATTATCAGGCACTGCTGTCGAAAATAAGACAGACTGTTCTAAATTGCAAACTCAAAGAACAACCATAATCCCACAGAGTTTAAAATCAATACTTTCTGCATCTTAAAATGGTTCAATTTACAGAAGTCAGTCTCTATAGAAAGTGCATTAACTCTTCATAACCTTCATTAGCTTTTCCTTGGACCCTTTTCCCCAGCCACAAATAGGAGAGATGGTTTCTAGTCCGACTGAATATGTTAGAAGCCAAAATCTCTAAGCATTTGGCTGTGTAAGCTCTATTTCAATATAATATAACAATCACCATCCATCAAAGTACTATAACAATAACAAAATATAATATAAACATAATGGTACTTTTATACCCCACAACACAACGGTATCGACCTTTCAAAGCCAACTAATGACTGGTTAGCATTTGGATGATTTCAGTCCAGGAATTGCCAGTCTCTACTGAACACAAATTAAAAGGTAACTAGAAGACTACCACTTCATGACATCACAAGGTGGAATAGAGTATTTTAAGCTTATGAGATGTATACGTGTGAATGTAACAAAACACAGCTCCAGGCAGGTTTTTGATGAGGTAACAACATTTAACATGGCTTAAAGCTCCAGGAATCTATTTTTGTGTAATATAGGACATTTAATCAGCTTATAGTCGAAACAGAAATTAAAGTTGATATTAAAAATGAATGTTAAACCACAGATTTTCCATGTTGGCTTTGAAGAAATTTAAATGCAAACGTTTGGATAACGCATTATAAGAACAATATTTTTAGACAATGCATCTTTACAAAAACAGTCACATCCATTAATACTTTCTTTGGCTTCACATTCAAAATGAAGTCCACTTATTATTTGTGGCACAAGTTATTTTGTTTATTCATAAGGGGTTAATGTCTTTATCTTTTCCAGACCACTCAAAACCAAAGAAAAGTCCTCCACTGAATGCCTCACCTGTGAGTCAGTGTCCTTCAGGCGTGCTTTATTTAAATCCACTTGAGGACAGCCAAAGACTCTTGACATATTAAATAAATCCCTCTCACATTTCTATAATCATTTGGTTGTCTCTATTCAAACAGAGGCCTGTGCTGGTCAAAAAAATCCACTAAAAGACTAGAAAGGGCCATGAAAAACTATAAGATGGGACAGGGCTGCACAATTAATTGCAATGGAATCAAATTTGCACAGTTAGCATAATTATCAAATAGTATAGACTGCAAATATTAGAATATTATTAGATAATATTAGAATATTATTATTATCAAAAATATACCTAGGGCTGTGTTTCGTTTTATTCACACGTTTAACACACAAACCCCACATATTTAAGTTGAGTTATTCTCTGAAAAACACTGATGTCATGTGGTAATAATGTAAGATAGTAATTTATTGTATATATAGTTTTGATACATAGTTTTATAATCCTTATCTTTTTAGATCCTTATAGTGTTTGTCTATTTTTAACTTAACTGTACTCTATTGCTGCTACTGTTTCTTGCTGTTCTCTTTACTGTGCGTTGCAACACTGAAATTTCCCCATTGTGGGACAAATAAAGGATATCTTATCTTATCTTATCTTATCTTATCTTAATACAGGAAGTGCTCCATTGTGTTTTTAAACTCCATTCACCTTTATTCTAGTAGGATCGTTAGGATGATTTCAGCCCTGGAACTGTCCATCTCTGCTGAGCTAAAGGTAAAAGCTGAGCTAAGCTGAGCTAATTTAGTTCTTTCTGAAAAGTGCTTCAGAGAGAATAAAATATCATACATAAGTTCATAGTTATACAAATGTGTTATTAAATAAGAAATGGCATTCTAGAGTTAGTTTAGCAGTTCAGATTTCAGTTCTCTCTCAAATGTTGTGCAATGTTAATTACAATAATCATGTGTAACTTAATGGTCTCTGATGCATGTTTTTTTCACATTTTGGGGGACAGATTTTTCCCTTAATACTAAAATTTCTGTGAGCTCATTCTGAATGTAAATCAACATTTCTAACACATGGCAGAACTGTGACAAAAGATGTTCATTTTTGCCTTTAGCTCCGTCTTTTCTTCTTCAAACTTCATTTTATGCTTTTTTCAACTTTTCAACTGAGCCTAATTAAGAAACAGATGCATTATATAATGCTGGTTTTGGCTCTGCCACAAAGACATTCTTACACTCTCAGTGCAACAACTGTTTACAGGTTTTATCTTTCTGTTTATAGGCACCATTTTCATTCAAAAGATATGTTTTGAATTGTTAATTGCTATGACAACAGGTCTAGTTTTTTTAATCACTCTCCAACCCATAGATACACTATATAATCGGGAAAGTGCCATTGCTATTCTGAATCTCATTTTCATCACGTAACCTATTTTGTTTTATTTGCAGTAGTAGGTGTAATAAAATGATAACACAAGTTTGAATGTAGTTAGTATTGATATTTTCTTGTAGATTCAGTGACATCATGCTGGGGATCTTCTACTTCTAAACAATCCACCATTAGAGATATATGTTGCAGTTACCATGGTGGCACAATACGTACATCAGCAAACACTGTCAAAAATGTATTTAAGGCGGTCTGAAAACTCAAGAAAAAAATACAAAATGGATTTAAACAACGGACTGGAAGAAGGTGGCTTGCCCTCTACAGGTGGGTGGAGAGTCTCTGCCTTAAGTGGAGGAGTTCAAGTATCTCGGGGTCTTCACGAGTGAGGGGAGGACGGAGCCTGACATTGACAGGCGGATCGGTGCAGCGTCGGCAGTGATGCGGTCGCTGTATCAGACTGTTGTGGTGAAGAGGGAGCTGAGCTGAAAGGCAAAGCTCTCAATTTACCTCAATCTACGTTCCTCCCCTCACCTATAATCATGAGCTTTGTGTAATGACCGAAAGGACAAGATCACGGATACAAGAGATTGAAATGAGCTTCCTTCGCAGAGTGGCTGGGTGTTCCTTTAAAGATAGGGTTGAGAGGAGTGAGCTGAGGTGGCATCTTGAGTTCAAATAAAGCAAAGATTCAAGTCTAATAAGGCCTCAGACAGAGCATGCCTACAGTTAGCATCACACAATGCGAGAATGTTGCAAAGTATCAATTCCTCACTACATCTATCGATAAATTTCCACTCTTCAAAGTCAGCCCCCTGTCAGTCTCCTAACTTTGCCGTCCTGCCCCACTCTTAGAGGGGGTCCCAGGGTCTCCTTCATGTTCCTGTCCCATTTAGAGACAGGTGGAGGTGTCTCCCCCCTGTGGAGAGTGACAGCTGGTCTCCATCACTCACCCCGCCCCTGCTTCTCCTCCAAAACAAGGTCAAAACTCAGCGTGTCTTTGCTAAAATGATGATAGAATGAGTGTGAGATGGTTACAACAGTGTTAGCAGATCCTCCACAGTGGCTCATTAAAGTTAATAATAGCGTGGACTAATTATTTGATGTCAGAAGTGATGGTGAGCGATGTCAGGGCAGGAACAAGTGGTCAAAATGTAAAACTTCAAAGTAATATTACACTACTTTATGTTAAGTTTCATGAAAATAATAAAAAAATGTGGTTAAGTGTTGTGTGTTAAATGTATTGCTATATTCTTCTACAACTATAACATGTTTCCAATCATCTGTTCACCATTTTTAAGCTGCACTGTGCAACTTTTTCACCACCTGCCATTCTCCATGGATCTAAAAACATTTATTTCATTATGAGTTGTTTCATTCAAAAGTACTTTACTGTGAATTACCTCTCACCTCCACAGATTTGCCCCTTTAAATTGCTCTACTGACCCAGGTAAACACAGGCAAAGCCATAACATCTCCATGAAGAAAAGCATTAGACAGATCCTTCACCTGAAAAGTTACACAATGCACCTATAACAATATTAACTTTAGCTGCCCCCCATCTGTATTATTAATATTGGCCTGTAAAGTGCAGTGATGTCATCTGAAACAATAAATGCAGCCATAAAAGCAGCGGTGTAGATAGACCTGTATAGACACAGCGGCGGAGCGTGTTGTGATTCTGAGTCCATCGCTGAGTGCTAGAGCTCACAGGTGGCAGGTGGATGGATTACTGTGGGACTGCATTAATCTTAAAGCCTCTCGTTCAAACACAACTGGCCCGGCATCATAATACATGATATCAGCTCAGAGACTTCTAATGCTCAGGTCAACACTGTTACCACCCCGCTGAACGATGACTCAGGCTCTGGGGATCTGTTTAAAGGTGCACTGTGTAACTTTTTGGTTGGGGGTTCATCACCTGTTTGTTGCTATGGAGATTTCATTGCTCTGCCTGGAATGTTCCACATAAGCTTTACCTTACATTTATTAAATTACAGTTGGTTTTATTGCTCAAAGATACCTAGAAAAACAAGCATTCTGACTATGGAGTCGCCTCTCCAGAGATCTGACCTGTAGCTTGGTCTGATTTGGTTTCCATGCAGATAGAAAGGTTTAATCCAGGCATGTCCAAACTATGGCCCGGGGACCAAATATGGCCCTCAGATAAATTGTTTTAGCCCTCTGGCTTTCAGGTGAATTGGCCCATACTACCACAAGACGTACTTAGTACTGCATGTTTTTGAAATCTACCTTGATCAAGCAAGTGATAGTTTAGTGTGTCCTTTTGAGGGTCTAAGCATGAACAAAGGTCTGGAGGGTCATTTAAGGGCATTTCTGTTATAAATGCACATATTTGAATTATTTACTGTTTTGACCACCAGTCTATGACCCTCAATTGGCCCTCATGCTGGTTTGTGTTTTAATATGTGGCCCTTGATGACAAAAGTTTGGTTTAGTCCCATACTGTGAAACATCCCAGACAAAGCAATAATATGCTCATTTAAAGTGACAGGACTATAGGACTGTCATGATTAAAAACATTTTGAAGCACAATATAATGCCACAGAGAAATATTGCAAACTGACAATTAGCCTTAGAAATTATTTATTCTACCCTCTACAGCTCAAATCTTACATTATTACATAAAAATAGCAAATATCTCAGCACTATTGCAAAGAAAAAATACCCATGATAAATATTGGACCCTAAAATATATTGTTCCGGTTTTCATATATTGAACGATAAATTGAGTTGAGTAATTATCGTGACAGGCTTACTGGACTATATGTTAAAGGTGCACTGTGTAACTTGTCTGGTGGAGGGTCAGTCAGCTGCATGTCTCCATGGAGATGTGCCTAGAATGTTCTGCAGTGTGGCCATAAACTTTAAAATCCCCATTGAGAATTGCAAGCCAAATTACAGGTTAGATTTGTGAAGAAGTGACCCCACTCACAGTAAGAAGGAATGTTTTTTTTCTTTTAGGATATTTTTGAGCAATAAATAACACCTGTAGTTATAAATTCCAGACACAATAGTTTAATACCATACTGGGGACAGTTTAAACCAAAGCATTAACATCTCCATGGGGACAAACAGACCCTCTCCATAAATGTTACACAGTGCAGCTTTAAATAATTGTGTCACATGATATTATTTAAGATGTGTTTTGTATAAAAGTGACTGATGGAGTATTTTATAAGGAAATATCTCTTTACTGCAGATTAATAGGAGTCTTATTAGTTTTCATGTTTTTTTTATTTATCTATTGATTTTCTAACACCAAATTTAAATCTTTAAATAAATAAATTTTGAACATTTTATGGGCACACCTTCTGGGAATTGTCTACGTATTTTCGTACCTATATAGCTTAGAAAAGTATTTAAAATAGCGTATAACTACAAAACTTTTTACTTTCTGTATTGATAGGCCATAATGTTTATCACAGTTCACAAATAAACAATCTACATAATGAGCCCTGAATTAGAAGAGGCTGCCAATAGATATTTGCTCTGTCAAATTTTGCAAAATGGGCCAGAATTACCCCAGCCAAAGAAGATGAATAATAAAGACTACAAAACCCAGGCTATCGCAGCGACAGTGTTAGCTTTTCTGCCAACCAAACCTCAACATATAAAAAATTTGAAACACAGAACAATGGAAGAAACTAGGCTGGCTTCTTAGAGCTGGCTCACGTTAGCACAGTCTTTAGTGGCGGCTCCTAATTCCCAGCTACAGTCTTTCTCTAATGTCTCACACTGGTAGACAGAGATGGGGTCGACCTCCGATCACACGCAGCCTGAATGCAAAAAGACACTTGATTAAAATGTAAAGAACAGAGTCTCATCATCATTTAATACACTGGCTATAATGGGCTCCACTTAAAATATACACGAGAGCTCATAATGCAAGAGGAAAGGCAGCGACGTTGTATAGTGGTAGTGACATTAGCATAGCTCATAGTTACGAACAAAAGCAATATCTGTGGCGTCATCGTACTGTGATTTAAAGCGCACTGTGTCACTTTTCTAGTATGCATTCTACCAGCTACTTGTCTCCATTGATATTATAGCCTTGCAGGGAATGTTCCACAGTATGGCATTAATACCTATCTTGTAATTAGACATTTTTATACTTGGAAAAACATTACTCTTGTGAGCTTTAAACCATGTTATAATGTCGCCTCCTCAGAAACATACATGGAGGTGTGTTTTGTTTCATTCACGCATGTTTGAATAACCCTTTATTAGTCTCTTTACATCTCCAGAGCTCACAATCCACCTTGTGATGTCATGAAGTGGTAATTTTCAGGTAAAGTAAGTAGGTAAGTTATCAGCAGTCTTTTACCTTTTGGGGCTATAATGATCCAAATGATTCTAGTGAAGGTTTATGGAGTTTAAAACATGGTGGAACCTCCTGTATTACTATAAGAACTAAGCCTAAATATGCAGAGTTTATGTGTTATGTGCGAATAAAACAAAACTCAACTCCAGATATGTTTGTGACGAGTAAACAACATTATAACAGATCAGAAACAGCATAATATGGGCCCTTTAATGCCATATTGCAGAACAGAATCTAGATACAGCTATAATATCTCCATGGAGACAAGCAGGTGGTGTGCCCTTGGGTTTTATGAGGAATGTTTTTTCCCATTACTCCCTCCAGCAGAAAAGTTACATGGTTTAACTGTAAATCAAGGTTAAATAATAGTAATTAACATTTAATACACTATTGATTTAACTCAATTTTAAGCCACTTTCCCCACAGAGACCAACTACATTATGCATAAGTTGACATCTTTACATGCTACACTTCACCATTAACTATTAAATCCTTAATGCAGTTTCGTTCACAGCTTGGCTCACCTCACAACCACAGCAATGTACAGCAAAGTGCCTGTGGTTTTCAATATCACCTAATATACTTGGTCGCTTCAATGCTTTTCCCCATGTGTCCAACCACAAGCATCCACATGATACCAAATGAACAAAAGAACTCAATAACATTTTAAACAAGGTCACGAAACATAAATCGCTTAAAAGTAGTGAGGCTTATTGTGGTGTTGTAAGCAGTCTCAAAGGAACTTAGCCTTTCTTAGACTTTCTTTCTCTGTCCTTGTCAAGCTTGAGTGTTAGCCGAGTGGGACAGCAGCCATACAGAAAAGTAGAGGGTGTATAGGCTTAGCACTATGGGATCACACATGTCACCTTACACCTTACAATACAACAGCTTTTGATGATAAGACAGAAAAATATATGATTTGGATGTGGTGGATATTTTTCACTTTTGCAGGTAGAGGTACATTGTGGGTTTTCTAATGCGATCTTGTTGTCATTGGGTTGCATTGTTTGGGGACACTAAAGATTTGTGCCAAGTGCAAGGTCATCCAAAACAGTGCGTGTGTTTCAGAATTGAATTGGAAATGCTCAGAGTGAATGAATATGAGTTTGCCCGGGGTTGCATCAGGTCATTTGATTCGGTTGGTAATGGAGTTAAGTCTGATAGATGACTTTGTTAATAATTGTTGCTAGGTAAAATAGTGAACATTGTCAATGGTATTTTGATTTGTGTAGCAGAATATAACGCAAAAATAATCAACCAATGTGTGGCAATGAATATTATACTATATTATAAATTGTATTATCTTATATTAAGGTTATTTTAAAAGTCATGGGTCTATTTAAACTATTTTAAACTTAAGATATTCACTGCACGGTGACTAAGGGATACCCTAAACGCATGACATTTCATTTGGGGGTGGACAAAATGCCAAATGTAATGCCAACATTCGATTGTAACCATGGCGACCAAGAGTTTCCTGTTCACCTGAATTTACAGGTGCCAAACTGACTTTTTAAGAAGTCAAACAAATTTAGACATAAAATCACAACAAAAACACATCCAGTTTTTCTTTTACTTTCCTTTGATGCATGTGGGTGCTACGGGTTTTTACCCAAACACAATTTATGGAGTCCCCAGTTACTATACATGATCAATGAGTTTTGTCCACATGCAGCTATTTATTTGAGTAGTAGCCTAGTAGTAGGAGTAGTATTGAGAATAAAGTTTAATCAAATAATTTCATCAACTCATCCAAACTGTTGTTGATGTACATTTTGCTTTATAATTGTTGCTTTCTTCATGTTTAAATTGGCTGAACTCCTCCATCCTGGTCTTTCCTCATTCACCACCACTGGATCAATTAGAGGCTAAATTGGTGCGAGATAAAGACATTTCCTTATCTGTCTCTGTGTACAGATGGCATCAATAAAACCTGCTGGATTTCAGAGATTAGCAGCAACTCAACTGTTCTGTGCCAAATGTGTTAAAATACATATGTTTTTTTATTTCTCTATCAAAGAGTGTAAGACCAACATTAATTGATTGTAAAGCTGTTCCACCCACAGCTATAGCAGTGCGAGCATCTGTTCTCTGTCCCTGGGGAGGAGTACAGTGGGCACAGGGACAAGATTATAAGATGTGTATCAACCTGAATTTAAATGTATATCAAGAAGCTAAATAGAGCAATAAATCAAAAACAGCTTTATATTTACTTAAGTAATTCCTATGAACCTTATCTGATGGTGTATATTGGAAAAATAGCAGTTGCATGTGTTTATAGTCTGTAATTGTAATAGAAAGTGCATTTCAATTTAAACTGTAAAATTTAGGGTTACAAATCTGCCTGTCTCCATGGAGATGTCATTACTTGGATTAAAATGTTACACAGTACAGCATTACTCTTATTATATATAAGCATGTGTCACCAAGTCAAAGGGTCAAACCCATGGAAGGGGAGCTACTTCACAGTAAAGTATTTCTAAACAGTGAAACCACTCAAAATTAAATAAATGCTTGCAACTCTATGAAGATTAACAGGTGGCGGAACACAGAAAAGTTACACAGTGCAGCTTTAAAACAAAGGAAAAAAGTTAAAAGCTCGTTCTTATACATTTAATAAAACTATACATGAAATACCTCAAGAAATTTCAATATAAACACTTTTTTTTCTTTTTGAGCAATATTACTTTGAAGTTTTACATTTTGACCACTTGTTCCTCTCCTGACATCGCTCACCATCACTTCTGACATCAAATCATTAGTACACGCTATTATTAACTTTAATGGGCCACTATGTGACATTGAAGAGTGGAATGTTACTGATGGATTTAGTAGGGAATAGTTACTACATTCAATCATTATCATTTTATTATACATACTAATGCAAAACAAACAAATGAAACTAAATAATTTACATGATGAAAATAAGATTCAGAATGTGTGTATCCATGGATTTCAGAGCAATAAACAATTCAAAACACAACATTATGTCTTTCGAATGATGAAAAGTCCTCAAAATGGCGCTTTTAAACAGAAAGCTAACGCCAGCATTTTAGAGAAGCTCTGTTTCTTAAATTGCTTCATTAGCCTCAAAGAAAAAATGTCTGGACTTGATTTTCATTCTCATTCATTCATCCAAACTGTTGAAAAAAGCATGAAATGAAGTTTGAAGATAAAGACAGAGCTGAACTTTTTCCATGTGTTAGAAATGTTGTCACTACAGCTATTATTTATTGGTATTTATGATTATATTGTGTTTTAAATATGATTATCAGGTCATGAAATAATCTTGCTATTCCTATTCTCTATATTCTAAAGCCCAATAGAAAATACTAGACTCCACATATCTTGGCTTTGTGAGTTATGAGAGAAGTGAGACAGCTGAAGTCACCCTGAGCTGTCAGTCTGTAGTTTACAATGGCCCTGCCCTTCACAGAACACACTCCACTGGTCAATACACTGGCATTATCAACACTCTGTATACAGCCTATTCAAAGTCACTTATAACATCAAACATGGACAAATGTGGACATGTGACGTCCTCTATGATATTTAGCATCCAGGAAATCCCTGGAATAACTGTCTTTGTTAACTTGATTTGATGATTTATAGTGAAGTTTTTATTGTATGTGTTGTCTGGTGGGTTTGTGAATGACTCAGGAAGTTGCATTGAAGTTTCAGTTTTATCCTGGAACAGACAAAGTTCTATTCTGTTTTTATTTTTTTCGTCTGTTTGTCTTTCACAGCACCTAACTGCATGTCCTCTTTCATTACATCCACATATCTCATGGTCCGTGGCCATTTCAAACCATCTCAAACTGATCTCTAACTTTTCTTTTTTCTTTACATCACATCAAAAAAACCCATCCCTTCAAAAGTACCCAGTTCTGATCTTAAAGGTGCATTGTGTAACTTTTTTTTTTTTTACACTTGCTTGTCTAGTAATGCATTAAACCTATCTACCTGTTATTAATTCAATTCCCATTGTTGAAAATACATTGCAATGTGTATATTTAATGTGAGCAGATTTGCCTTTTCACAGATGTGACATGTAACTTGGCCTTGGGGCATCCTGTCTCCATGGTGATAGCTAAGTTTAATGCCATTCCTTCTACCAGAAAAACATGCATAGTGTATCTGAATAATGAGAATTACAACATCTACAGTTCAGTCTCAGGTCTTTTCCTATACATTATGCTAACATTTTTTTTTTTAAGGTACACGGTGTAACTTTTCAGGTGGAGTCCGCCACCCGCTTCTCTTCTTGGAGATGCTGCTGCTTTGCTTGATTATTTCACAGTATGGAAATAAACTTGGTTGTCAATGGAAAAAAGTAATGGTCAGATCTATGCAGAGTCTTCTTGAGCTATAAAACCCTGTAGCTGAATAAATACAAGTTTCCTACTGTAAAAAATTCCATGCAAAGAAATAACATCTCCATGGAGACAAGCAAGTAGCGGACTCTCCACCAATTAATTCGAACCATGTTTAGCTGTCAAAAATAGTATCTGCATCTGTGCTTTGTTTCATTCATACAGTCTGAGTAACCAAATATCATATCTTTATTTTCACTCATTCATAAAATATAACTCTTGTGTTGTAAACTTTTTCATTAGCCTCTCATCACACATTGTTCAAACATTTATAAACCTTCATCAAACGCTGATTATACCGAGCTTGGGAGAAACACGGTGAGCTCATGTCTCCGGTATTAGTCACTGTCAACACTGGATCTGATTAGACCCAAGGCTGCACTGTCATCGCTTCTCTGTCTGAATATTTGAATAGTAAACTACAGGGATCTGAGCACAATTAGTCAGTGTCTACTACAGTAATATGGTAATGCACGTCACCATGGTAACAAGGTGTGGTTAAATACTGTTATATGATTGGCTGACAGCAGCAACAAAATGAAATCGATAATTATGTATTATTCAATCAATTTAACTATAAGAGCAGTAAGAGTAGTCATAGTTTTTAATATACCAAAATATGTACTTTGTAAATTGGTTTGTTAACCTGGGTGGGCAAGGTAAAATACATAGCAGATTTTAATTTAAAGGGAAAAAATAAATAAATAAATTGTCGCATCATTAATGTGAATGTGGTTTTAAAGGTGCACTATGTAACTTTTTGGTTGGGGGTCTGTCACTTGAAAACACAAAATTATAATATCAAACATAAATGACCGAATAATGAAAGATTAGGACTGTTGCCATAGTAATCAACAATGTAAAACCAAATATTTTAAATGGTAAAAGTCAAAAAATGTCACCTATAATAGGATTTCCGACCGCCCTATTGATTATATTGTATTTCACCATAAAATATCTAAAAGGTGAATATACAAATGTGGAACCAGATCATTTGTATTATTCACCAGAATCATTAACTTCTTGTATAAAACTGCATTGTATCTGTCCTCCATCTGTATTAAATATTACTGCTGTATAAAATATTGTGATGTCTTCTGAAACCTTGAATACTGCATGTTGAGAAGAGCTCTCACACAATGCATGCGTGTCTAAACTTATAGGGACCATTAAAAGCCTCACGTGTCTCCATGAGCAGGAGTATAACACGGTCTTATGCAGAATGGGCATCTGTTTGCATGTTTGACAGATAAACCTGGTCCAGATGTTCCTCTCATCAGCTCCATCTCTTTGTTTGTTTGTTTAGTCTGAAGAACAAATCTCTCATAAATCTCATCGCTGCTCTCTCTCCTTGGAAACATAAATCAACACTTTTTCTGTACTTTGTCCTGGTTTTGTGAAAGCATCTCAAGTGCTGGTATACGAATAAATGCAAAAAGAACGTGGAACAATAAAATGATTAAAAAAAAGGGAGACTTTTAGTACAATATAAAATGCAGAGCTATATGTTCAGAGTCCATTTGCAAGATTATTTAACACAATTCTGCTGTTTTGCAAATTCACAATTCAAGGCTCCTGAACAATGGGAAAGTTACACTCTTATACTTTCTGTTGTTTTGTATTGTTTGAGAAATTAAAGGTACACTGTGTAATTTCTACAGCGGAGGGTTTGCTACTTGCTTGTCTCCATGAAGATATTATTTCTTTGCATGAAATTTTCCACAGTATGGCATTAAACATATCTGCCTTCCATTTATTCAATTATGGGTGTTTTATAGTTCAACATTACCATCATTACTCAACACAAATTCTCACTGTGTACTTGCTTCTTCATAGATCTGACCATTAACTTGTCTCCATTGTCACAACCAGGTTTATTTACATATTGTGAAATAATCAAGCAGCCAAGCCAAGCAGGTGACGGACCCTCCACCAGAAAAGTTACACATTGCACCTTTTAAAAAAGCTCTAAAATGAGTGAGCTCTTCTAAAGCAGCCTTCTGTCAAACACACAAACATGAAACCTCGTCTCCAACATGACTTGAGTTTGTGAATTCTTTCAGAGAAGGAGCAGCCCTGCCACAGCCAATAACATTAGCACAGGAGGGACGTGTTTATCTTTGTTGTATAGTGTGAGCCTGTGACCAGCGCTGAGCCTGAAGCATTGTTGGATAACTCTACACGAGACAGCACTGAGTTTAGGGACATACCCACCGGCCTCTTTCACTTAACATTATCAACAAACAGTACAATACGGGTAAACTTTTAATGATGCTTTCACACTAGCCAGTGCAAGAGGGATGTATTTGAGGGATACAACATTGCAGAGGTAAAAGAAGAAAAAGGTGCACAATAACTTTTCTGTTTTTCAATATAACTGGTGGATGATTGTTTCTGAGCCATGAAAAACATTCCAGGGAGGAAATAATATTGTCATTGAGACAAACAGAAAGCAGACCCTCCAACAGAACAGTCACACGGTGCGCCGAAAAGCAAAAGCAAAAAATATAATTGTAACTACAGACTGCTACCAATATTACCAATTGTTTTATAAATGTTAATATTAAGAGTTCATAATCAATGCCAGAAGCTAATGAGCTACATGCTAACAGATACTCATAACATGGCCGTTTTAAGGCCAAAAAGCACACTTACAACACAAGATTCTGCTAAATATTTGAATAACTTGGAGGTTTATAAAGTTTCAGAAACAGATTTTAAATAACATTTTAGTTATTGTGGTTTAGTTAGTTATCACCAAGCTTGATTAGCACTGAGCAAGATTTCAAATTTTTAATATACTTTATTATGTCCAAAATAAAATACTATCAATAATTTGGTAACCGTTTATTTTGCTCTTCACTGGAGCAAAACTCAGCAGTGAATATTACGACTTTTACCTGACGCAAATGGTAGTTGTCCCCGAATGATTTGTCAGTGTTTTAGTTCATATGTCTTACAAGTCTACAGAAATACAAACAGCAGGAGTCATGTCATCACCAGTGTTTTCATGTGATACTGAAAGAGACTGAGAGATGACGTTGGCACGATTTGGAGGTAGCCTATAGTCTTTTACATAAATAATGTATAACCAGCCTCTGAAGAGTGTAAGCGATAACAGCAGTGAGTCCCAGGACGCTCTCTGTTTGTATGAGGTGATGCCGTCTCTGAGACACCATAATTTTATAATAGGGATGTAATTGTGCATCAACAATACAATATTAGTTTTTGCAGTTTCCATAGACTTGTTATGTGAAATGGATTAAGGCTGGATCAGACTGGATTTCACTAAATGTACAGATGAAAGAATCCAAGAAGTGCATGTGATCAAATTTCTACCAGGTAAAAGCTACGATAAGTGCATTATCTGTACAGAACAAATGCATATGGTATTGATAATTTGCAATGACATCACGCTGGGGGTGTTCTGCCTCTATGCTTATGTGTTTAATGTTTAACAGTTACCATGGTGACACTAGAACTACCACTACGATTGTCTGAAAGCTCAAGAAAAAAATACTAAATGGATTCAGACAACACGTTTTCAGGAGTCTGTGATCAATGAAAAAGGGGAAGATTGTGTTAAAAAAAAACAAAGCTCAGATTAAAGCCTAACTTAAGTCACAGAACATCAGACAGAGCAGTTAGCATCACACCCCCAGGCAAAGTTTAAAATATTTGTAAACAGTAAATGTGAATAGACTTTTTGGCTTTAGATGACGCATATGTTAGACACTGCCACCATGATTTATGTTAGACAATCATAGAAACTATCCAGTCATGACTAAAAACAACATAAGAAAAAAGAATAAACACATAAAATAATAAATACATAAATGATTCTAATATATATATTGGTATAACTTGAGATTTGAACATGTGGTTTTATTTGTGTGTTCAGTGAAAGCAGTACTGTACATGTAGGAGAAATGAGCCAAGCTGAGGGTCAGAGGTGAAGGAAGACAACAGTGAAATGCAGTGTGTAGTATTAGAGTATACAGAGTACAGAGTATAGTATTGTATTTTTGTACCTTTCTGAAGGCTCATGTCTACCATTCGAGGCTCAGCCAGCTCCAGGAAGAAGTTCTTGTTTTTCTCATACTCCTCGTCGTCAATAATTTTCACGTGAATGTATTTGCTGCGAGTGAAAAGAAGGGAGGAGAGAGGGAGGGTGGAAGAGGACAGAGAGAAAGAGAGAGAAGAAAAGGTTAATTTGTGATGGACAGACAAATGAAGCGCACTGTCAGTAAAGGATTAATCATCGGCATGGAGGAAGGTTAGAAGGTCAAAGGGCAAAGCTCCACCAACACAGTCAAAGATGGCCGCCATGTCCCCAGTAGCGTGTTTGTGCATAAATTACATGAAGGCTTTTGGGTTTATGTGTATTATAAAACATCTGAACAGCAGGATGACATAAGGGTGACTTTGATAGGGTTAGAAGCAAGCAAAGCAAATGGTGTTTTTAGACCATTAAGGGCTGGGCTGCTGGGCTGTTTGGCAAAAAAATTCACAAGTCACAATATTTTCCATATATATTCATAATGATACTGACTGATTCCAAATGTAATTTTTTTAAAGCAACTATGTATGACTTTTACTTCATGAATGACTTTTACTTCATGAATATAACCAATACAGAATGTCTTAAACCTTTTTATCTTCATGGAGACCAAACCAGACCAAGTAACGGGTCAGATCTGTGGAGAGGCAACACTGCTCACAGTCAGAATGCCTGTTTTTCTAGGTACTTTTGAACTATAAAACCACCTGTAATTGAATTAATGTAAGGCAGGAGATATTTAATGTCATATTGTGGATCATTCCAGGCAGAGCAATCACTTATCAATAGAAAGAAGCAGGTGATGGACCCCAAACAAAAACATTTCATAGTGCATCTTTAAAACAAAAAAGGTCAAGTGTATTCATCCACAGAGCATTTTACTGTGAAAGTAAGTACTACCATATTTTGATATAGTAGTAATTCTAGACAATTTTCATCATTACATATTCAAGTATTTCAATCAATCTCTAATATTTGATCTGTTTCTTTTGCACCAGATGCCCTTTCACATACAACCGTCCTCGTACTCAATCTCATGTAACCACTATCTGTTCCCCTGGCGATACACTAAAGACAATATTCATCAGAACACGATCAAAGCTGCCTTGTCCTGCCCATCTCCTAATACATTTGAACTTGACATATTTAACACGGCCGGGGGCTCCCATTGGCCGCCACGGGTGTCACTACAACTGTTATTAATCACGGCGTCTCAACAAACAGAGCAGAAAGAGGAGAGTGGACGGAGCCAGTGGACAGTGATCAATCAGGCTGTGAAATGTAACTTTACAAGGCCGAGAGGTGAGAGCGCGTAACCCAGAGAAACCATCGCCATCTGAATGGATTTTTATGCTCGATTTTTGGGTCAGAGGACTTTAAAGAAACAGACTTCTTCAAACTGAACACCCAGAAACAAAGGAGGAAGAAGAAGTAGAAAGAAAGAAAGAGAGTAAAACACACTATTTAACTTGTAAGATCCTCTTCTTGCTTTGCGTGGAATGTTCCATAGTAGGGCATTAAACATATCTCTCTTGCATTTGTTCAATTATAGTTGTTTTATAGTTCAAAAATACCTTAAAAACATGAACTCTTACCATGTGCAGGCTTGCTTCTCCATAGATCTGACCATTAACCTGTTAACCTGTCTCCAATGTGATTACCATGTTTATTTCCATACTGTTGAATAATCAAGACAAAGCAGTAATATCTCCATGGAGACAAGTCGGAAAAAGTCGGTTGAAGAGTTGAGACTAAAATTAGGGAAAACTGTGACTCAAATTATGAAAAGTTACAACAAAACTATAAGACTCAAGCTTCTGCTAAAACAGATTGCAAGAGAAACCCATTTCAAGAAGAAATTTAATTAAATTAAGGATTTTATTTATTTATTTTTTATCTTGCTCCAATTTCCTAGTTTAAACAGTATCTATTTGTAATAAATATTTACTTTTTTTTCTATGTTTGAGATTTGTCAACTGCAACAATGGACAAAAAAAAAAAGATGAAATTTTGTCATTGGAGATCTGCACTTTGAAATTGACCTGACGCCAGCAATAGGAAAGTTCTGTTTTTTGTACCACTCAAAGATGCACTGTGTAACTTTTCTAGTGGAGGGTCTGCCTACATTTTCGTCTCCATGACAGTGTAATAGCTTTGCTTGGAATGTTTCACAGTACGGTATTTAACTCAACTATCTCCAGATCTGTGCAGAGGAGAGCCCACTGACTGTAGGTGTGCATGTTCTTTGAGCAGTAAAAACACCCAGAAGTGAATGAATGGAAAATTGATTAGTTTAATGCCACACTGTGAAACATTTCAGACAAAGTAAATCTCCATCAAGACAAGACCCTCTACCTGAGAAGTTACACAATGCACCTTTAAATTTTACAATAATGACCAGCCCAGTAGTGAAGTCCGTGTAAAGTGTATTTGATTGATAGCACAGACATAGTCCCTATAATCTCCCAAGTGTCAGTGCACACTTTATTGGTCTTTAATGAAGTGAGTGGTCTTCAGGGCTAGACTCAGTGACACCAACCCAGAAGAGCTCTGTCTGCCCCTCGGCCCAGCTCTGATCGCTCCTATTGATCTGTTTAAAGAGTTATTGACGAGTTCAGGCCAGTTAAGTGGTCAGAAGGAACCTGGATGTCTGCGTGCCTCCAATCACTCCTCCAACTCTACTGACTTCATGCATTGTTGGATCTTTGTGAAATTGTCCAGCACTTGATCATCTTTCCAAAATACATTTATAACATTGTTGGCTCAAATAAGTGTTAAGTGAAAATTATTGGAAAATTCATAAACTTTACAAATACTAACCATGCCACTTTTTCCAATATTGTCATCAAAGATTTATGAATGAAAGAGTAAAGCTGACATGACGTTGCCAGATATAAAAAAAACCAAAAAAACACTATACATTTGTTTTACTTTTCAGGAGAATAAAACAAATCCTAACTACTTCATTTTAACTCTAAATCACTTTTGCCTATACAAATTCTCTACACATCTCCAGTCTGGAACATTTTTTCTCCTGCCCAGACTCTAAATTGTACAAATGTCTGAGAATAATAATAACAACCACAAAATACCAGACAGACCTAAGCCCTCATCACACATTGCCTCTCCGTTCTTATAGGCCCCAAAATGGCTTTCCCTACACGTAGCTAACAAGTCAACAATTGTAGACGGCGGTGCAGCTAGCCCTGAAATACGAATGACACACTTTATTATGAGTCTGACATCTCATGAGAAGATGCTTTTCCTCTTTATCCAAGTGGGAAGACACAATTTCAGCATGTTATTGAGGGGGAGAGACAAGGATTTTTTAGAAAGCCCTGGTTCCTAATAAGATAATGTGCATTATGGATACAAACTCATGTATCAT
Source organism: Odontamblyopus rebecca (assembly GCA_030686955.1). Lineage (NCBI taxonomy): Eukaryota > Metazoa > Chordata > Actinopteri > Gobiiformes > Gobiidae > Odontamblyopus > Odontamblyopus rebecca. The sequence goes on along the minus strand of CM060670.1, from coordinate 16,979,655 downwards.
GCATTAAGAATTAGACTTGAAGCATTTCAAAAAGCTTGTGTCAGTCAAAGTAATCTCACTCTTTCTGCATGACTGGGTAAAATTGACAGTTTTAAGAATAAAAAAATTGTTTAAAAGGATTGAAAGCACAAACCACTTCCAAGGCACTATCTTTCAACGCTAAGATAATGTAAATGATTTTAATAGGAAGTCCTAAAATAAAGATTGTTTCAAAGGTCCTATAGAGTATTACATAAAATGGACTCTTGAAAGCTTTAAGACATGTTATAAAGCTGTTACCTGCTCAAAAACTCATCTAGAGTTGAGTTTTGGTTCATTCACACATGTTTAACACACAAAACCTGCATATTTAAGCTAGTGAAGGTGTGTGGAGTTTAAAAACACAGTGGAGCACTTCCTGTATTACCATATGACATCACAAGGTGGAACAGAGCGTTTACCATTAGAGGGTTTGCGCGTTAAATGTGTATGAATGAAATAAAGCACAACTCCTGGTATGTTTTTGATAAGGAAACAACATTATAACATAATCAGAAAATAGTGTAATATGGTCCCTTTAATAGTAACTGGTAAAAAAGTGCTGATTTTTAAATGATAGTAAAGGTTTTAGCAAATATTTTCCATAATGTTTCTCTTATTTGTTCAATAAAAGAAGCTACATTTCCACCGTGCTGTCTTTGTGAATATTGTAATTCATTCCTGTTTTTATTTCCATTTTGGAGTAAATCTTCTCTGTGGTTGGCTGTGTAGCTGTATCGCTGGAGGGAGTCTGTGCTATCTCTCTGTATTGTGTTAGCGCTCTCCACAAGAACAATCCATCTCCCTCTCTGCACTTCCCACTGGCAGGGCTTTCCTCAGATCGCCAACCGAGATGTCTGCAGTGCTGTGCCATGGAAACGTACCTCCTGTTTAATCAGCGAGAGAAGAAGAGAGGAGTGGACAGGAGAGGGGGAGAGGAAAGGGGTGGAAAGAGGAGAGGGGAGAGAAGAGAGGAGAAGGGAGGAGGAGAGAGGGCTAGAGTTGGCTGGACAAGTGCAGACTGGCTCAATTTTGGGGAGATATGGAGCAGACAAACAGGCTGTGGTCTGTGGCTGAACGATACAGCAAAAAAAAAAAACATCTCATGACCTTCTCAGAGCCCAGATCATGAATTTTATTTTATCAAGATTGACTCGTTTTATATTGACTTAAAATGTAGATCAAGCTATCTACTTCTTCTGAGTGGTCACACGACACTACAACCAATACAGTAGAAGGAGTGTCTGTCATATCATTATTTATAGATAATGGATAATCAATACTTTGCTTATAGAGCTATTTTTTCAAGATCACCTCATGAAATATCAGGACACATAAAACTACTAATTGTATTTTATGCTACGGACAACATAGTGCAATGTGGAGTGGGTTTAAATCCAAATTCCAGAACTAAACATAACTAAATAAACATAAACTAAAAATGCATTCTTATTATAATTCATTCTATTCATTTCAGAGAGATAAGAAATTAGCACAGTTGCCAAAGTAATTAACACACAGAATATCTTTTGAATGACCAAAGTCCTCAAGATAGCAGCAACTGAAAACTGAGACCCATGAATAGCCTCATAGACTTGTTGTGATTATGGTGGTAAGTTTCGCATTATATTCCCAAAGCTTCACTCATATATGTCACAATTTTTTTTTAATGTATCACTTTGTTGAGCTACATTGCCCAGTCTTTGTATTGTCCATGATAGCAGGACCACTTTGCAGCTCTGATCCCAAAATACCGTGCTCTTTTTGCCAAACATCTCAGTCATTTCTGTTGGAGCTTTTGGAACAGCTGCCATGGCAAAAGCCCCGAGCACCCAGCCATACGGACCACAAACCCAGGTCATCTGCCTCTCTCTAATCCACCCGCAGATTATCTTAATACAATATGCCAACATTCAAAATATGTTTCCATTAATGTCCAATTAGACCTGGATCACAGCCAAAACGCCGCTTAGGACAGAGGAAGTCAATAAATAGCTAATTAGCTAAACGTCATGAATTACAGATAAGAATAAATAGCGTATTACATCTCCATATGGACAGCTCAATTAATATTTTGAATGGAGCCTGTCCCAGCCGCTGTGGGCTTCAGATAGGGTCTAACAACCATTCACATTCATTATGGGCATTTTAAACAGGACATATTATGCAAAATCAACTTTAATGAGATTTTAACCATGTTATAACAGTATTTCCTCATCATTAGCATACTCAAAATTGTTTTTAGTGATTCATGTATGTTTGAGTAATCCTGCACTGTTCTGCATTAGAGGTTTGAGAGCTCAGAAAATTCCTGTTTTTCACCTACCCCCTGTGCAATTACATGAAAAATTAAGACTCTAAGTGATACATAGGGTTGAACAAAATGTAAACTGCTGATCTAATTATATTAAAGTTTAATATAAGTACCTGGAAAACATGATATCTATTTCACACACTTAAGCCTGTCACAATAATTACTACATCACCTTATTGTTCAGTATATGAAATATACAATATATATTTATTGCATGTATAATTTCCTAATGAATTAGAGAGATGTGGCGTTTTTTGTTATAATACCACATTTCAGTTGTAGAGGGTTGAATAACAAACTTTTATATTTAATTATAACTGGTTAATTCTGCTATTTACTTATTGTAGCTCAGGCCTTTTGAATGATACGGTCTATTTAAAAATGGTTTACTGAGATTATGTGGCATTATTGTTATGTGTCAGTGGCCTATTCCAGTATTATCGTTCAATGCAATATGTCTCTGTAGAAATACGAAATACTAAATACTGTGTACTGTATTGGCCCTAAACCAGGAACAGAGCAGAACAAAGCCAGGACTACAACAGGACCCAACCAAGTCTGGATCAACAGTGAAACAGGATTAAAACAAGAAGCCCGAATCAGACCAAGATTGAACATATGCCACCTTCTAAATGGTCTTGAATGGTGGAAAAGACAAACAATGAGGCATGCTTTAATGCTTTAATGAGGCATACACACATTAAAAATCACAGGGCTGTTTCATCATCAGTCTCCTGTGAGAGCGTAAACACTTCATCTTTGTTGCTGGGTTGTCATTAAAATAACTGTCCCCAAATGACACTGACGATGTTTTAATTAGTGTCTCATTGATGAAGAAAAGGAGATGGTGTCAGAGCTCACAGGGAAATCACCAGAAAGTCTCCTCTTTACAATTAAGGAAGAAAGCTTTGGAGAGCTATTGACATTAGTGAGCCTGCTGAGTATTCAACAAGTTTGGATGGAAGATGAAGTAGTGAATAGAAAAGAAAAAAAACAACAAAAAAATCAGATACAGAAACATCACCCACCTTTCCTATGAATGTGGTGTCTGTCTGAGCGACAGCTACAGCCAACTTATGCAACTACCTAATTATTGCTTATGTACTTTCATCACCAATACTGTATAAATTACAACTAGCATTTAATTTTTATACAAAATAAATAAATAACATGATAAAGACTGGACCTAAACCAGGTCAATAACAGAACTGGGACTATTCTTAAGTCTAAAATACAGCTAAACCAGATCTAAATGGTTGTAAACAAGGACTAACCTTGGCTGATGGAACGAGTGAATGAAAAAAAAAGAAATGTTTGTATTGCGATGACAGTCATATCTATATTTTCATAAGCCAACTAGCTATTTTTTATGATTACACTGGAGTTTGGGACATGATTGGACAGTTTAATCTGCCTTTAAAAACTCATGATGGTGTTTATTTCTACTTCCTGTGTAAACACAGTTGTTTTGTCCTAAGAAAGCAATTTCAGAACTTTTGTCAATTCAACCTGATTTCTGATCTGGTCTGTTGATATCACAACCCCCTTTTAGTCAATCTACCTCTAGTCTAGTTCAATGGTTCTCACCAATGAAGTTCCATTATAAATCCTATAAGTACCACCAGGTCTAAACCAGGTCTATAATAGGATTATCCCATGAGCTAACCAGGTCTAAAATAGTTCTACTTCCCATAATTTTTTATCACAACTTTTAGTCATGTTCAAACATTGTTCAATTCAATTCAATTCAATTTATTTTTGTAGCGCCCAAAATCGCAACAACAGTTGCCTCTAAGGGCGTTCCAAGATTTGTTGCCTCATCAAAAACATACCTGGAGTTATGTTTTGTTTCATTCACACAAATTTGAGTAATTCTTTATTATTAGTCTGTCTTCATCTCCAAAACTGAAAATCCTCTGTTCCTTTTGTTTAGATCTTGGTAATTCCAGGGTTGAAATCATCCAAATGATTCTGGTGAAGTTGTGATCAGATCAAACAATAGTGTAATATAGGACCTTTAAGCAAAAACATGAAATACAGAGAATCTTGCGCACTACCGGAAACCATCGTTTACACAGAGAAAGACTAGTCTAGTAGAGCTGCACCAATACACCAAAGTCCCATTACATATATATATACATATATACTGATCTTCAACATATTCTCACACATTTTGGTGACACACAGAATAGTATTGGAGACGTAATCACACTTTGAATGCACAGATAACACAAGTTCACATGCGGCTTTGACTCGTTGTGGGCCATATGGAGCCTGCCTCACCACTGCCACCTGTAGGGGTCACATGGGAGCACAGCCACGACGTTACACTACATTTGCATTTGTTGTCGACATACACAATCAATTATTCATCAGTCTCTCCCACAGCTGCTCACAGCAGATCACTGGTACTATCAAAGCACCTGCAGTACATAGGAAGACATCACAGCGTAAGGATGGGAGAGCATACATTTCAATCAAGGCTGTAAACTATATTTATGGACAGTAATCAGATAACTAGAAGAATCAGATAACCCAGTAATTAGATTTTGATATTACACAATTTTCTTATCTATATTATAATGTTGTTTACTCATCACAAACATACCTGGGGCTGTGTTTTGTTTCATTCACATGTTTTAACACACAAAACCTGCATATTTAGGATGAGTTCTTCTCTCAAATGGAAACTCTCTGTTCCACCTTCTCTGTTCCTCCTTGTGGTGTCATGTGGTGATACAGGGAGTGCTCCACTGTGTTTTGAAACCCCACACACCGACACGAGAATCATGTCAATAATTTCAGCCCAAGAATTAACAATTTCAATGAACTAAAGGTAGCCGTTAACTTGAACCTTGAAACTACCACTACATGACATCACAAGGTGGGACAGACCATTTTTAGCTTTGGAGATAGATAGACTAATAAACCAGGATTACTCAAACATGTGTGAATGGAACAAATCACAACTCCAGATATGTTTTTGAGGAGGTAACAGCATTATACCATGGCTAAAAACTCACAATAGTCATTTTAATACAGAACCTTTAATCAATGCAAAAGTACTGTACTACAATACTATACCAAGTATTCAGTTCAATTATAGTATATGGTACTACCCACTATTGTTATTGTATTACTGTATAGTTGTATTATAAGATTGCTATGTATTTCCTACCACTACTTTTAATTCTGGCACTACTTATTTTGTATTACTATAACTATTCTTTTTACTACTACTATATCATAATTGTGTGCATTACCTTTTTCACCTCGATAGTTGTAGTCCACCAGCAGAAAAAGACAAGTTGAAATGGGAAATCTCAGCTTCCTCTCAAGTGTTCCTCTCATGACATGACTTTTCTCAGTTATATTTTTTAACTTTTGGAGCAAACAGATCCTGAGGAGACCAAAGACTTGAAGTGTTTTTAAAGGATCTGAGGGCAAAGGCGGAGAATGCAGTCTCTCTGAACTGCGCTTTGTTTTGTTTGGCTCCAGAGCAAAAAGTACGCTAACACACATAGACATACATCGGGGTGCTATTCAGAATATTTATTTACTAAAAGAACTTTGCAGTAGTTACAAGGCTTATCTTTTCTTATCTTCAGATTGACAACTGGAAGATGTAATCGCAATAAGTAGCAGAAGTAGTAGTATTTACAGTAGTAATGGTAATAGTAGCAGTAGTAGTAGCAGTAGTTGCAGTAGTAGTAGTATCAGTAGTTCAGTAGTATGATTAGACTTTTCTTTTGTCTGTTTCCCCTCAGTGGGGCCATGGGGGTCTCTCGAGGTAAACCAGGGGCCAGGGAGAAGTGTGAACCCTCAAATCATTACCGAGAAGCCCTCGGAGCCACTGTGTGTCAGTGGAGCGAGAGGGTGCCATGTTTCACCACCACAGCTAATAACATCTCTGTTCATTTTGACACATTAGCATCAGCGGCTCAACAGCTCAAGTGTAAATAAAGACTGGAGGTTTGTCTTAAGAAACTCAGAAATACCCACCTGATTAACAGGATTTTGTGAGGACCTTCTCATATTCAAAAGATGTAATATAGATTTGACAGGCAGAATTATGATTATGTAAATGTTGGTTAATCTACTTTTCTTTATTGACCAAAAAACGGTTTCACTGTTTGATTTTCTGTTGGTTAAATCAATATTTTTAAGTGATTTTTACAAAAAAGTTGAATTGAACCATGTTGTAAAATGTATGTGATAGTTTTGGATATTTCTCTTGAACATTTAGGCTCATTTTATCTAATTTGCCATTTGTGATCTGAATCTTGATTTGAAAACATACGCAGCCAGTTTAATTACCATCTCCATACTTAAAGGTCATTTTTTGGTTGGGGGTCCATCACCCGCTTGCTTCTATGGATATGTGATTCCTCTTGATGAATTGTTCCAGAGAATGACATTAAACAGATCTACCTTACATTTATTCAATTACAACTGGGTTTATAGCTCAAAAATACCTGGAAAAACAGGCATTCTGACTGTGAGCGGGGTTGCCTCTCCACAGATCTGACCCGTAGCTTGGTTTGGTCTCAATGAAGATAGAAAGGTTTAATGCCATACTATGAAATATGCCAGACAAAGCAATAACATCTCCGTGAAGAAAAGCATTTGACGGACCCTCCACCAGAAAAGTTACACAATGCACCTTTAAAACAAAACTAAACATCTATGCAGCATCGAGAGTTTCAAAAATGTGGACACCTATGAGTACTGAAATCTATGATCCTTTTTCCTCTAGTACAAAAATGCTGCCAGTGTCCAATCTGCATTTTTCTAATTTATCAAACTCAATAGCGCCATCCAACCATAGTGCCTTCTGCTTTTGGCATCTCTTATATAACACTACATTTAAGCACAAGTGAGACACATATGGACTCGCCCGGAGGAGGTTCTCTCAAAGTGTTGGTTACTTCTGCTTCGATACACTTCAATAAAGACCGCTTCATGTCGGCAATAGCTTTTCAAGTCCATTTTTCCACTGGTAAATAAAACTAAACCAGATGGAAGTGACTGGGCCTTCAGGACTGTCATTGCACTGCTTTCACTGTTTTCACCTGTAGCTCCACTGACTGCAAAGACTCTACTGAACTACGAGTGAATATATATGAGCTAGATCCTATACTATGTAAAATTGACTCTTTAGAAATCTGTTTTCTTCTCAAAAACATACCTGGAGTTGTGTTTTGTTTCATTCACACATGTCTGAGTAGTCTTTGTATTATTATTAGTGGCAGTTTTCAAGTTAACAGCTACTTTTTTTTTTTTTAACTTTTGATTAGTAGAGATTAGCACTTCCAAGGCTGAAATAATCCAAATGATTTTAGTGAAGGTGTATGGAGTTAAAAAACACAGCAGAGTACTTCTTGTATTACCACATGACATCACAAGGCGGCACAGAGTGTTTTATGTTTGAGAGAAGAACTAAGCCTAAATGTGTTTGTGAGTTAAATGAGTGAATGAAACAAAACCCAACTCTAAGTATGTTTTTGATGAGGAAACAACTTTACAGCACAGATCAGAAAATAGCATCATATGGGCACTTGAAGTAAATGCAGACTTTGACCTGACTTAAGTATGAAATATTAAAGTTATTGCTGAGTTTGTGGTAAAATTACAGGAACTCACTGACAAATGTGTTTACAGGCTTTTCTGCTATTGCTGAGGAAAGGCAATAATCAGGACTATAATGAGAGGGGCCCATAATCCCACGCTCAGTGACAGAATCCAGGCCTGCTTAATTAAGACACTGATTTCCCATGAGCCTTTGAGCCTTTTCTCTTCGGCGGGCCTCCGTCAAAACAGCTTTATTGGCTCCAGTTTGTTTACGATTTTGAAGGAGAGGTGATCTGACTCGGCGAAAATATGGTGGTGAATATGGGGGAGATGATCGCAAGATAGTGAGTTTAGTTAGTTTTGTGCATTTTAAAACTATTGCTTCATGACATCACAAGGTGGAACAGAGCATTTTTAGCTTGGGAGATGTAGACAGACTAATAATAAAGGGTTACCGTACTCAAATGTGTGAATGAAACAAAACACAACTCCAGGTATATTTTTGATGAGGTAACAGCTTTATAACGTGGCTTAAAGCTCATGAGAATCCATTTTCCGTAATATAGGACCTTTAAAGATATACTAAGTAACTTTTCTGATGGAAGTTTGCCCCTCGCTTTTCTCCACAGAGATGGTATTGCCTGGAACATTCCATTGTATGGCATTAAGCTTATCTATCAGGTGTTATTAGTGCTCAAAAATACCTTGTAAAACATGAACTACTATGAGCCAGGTAAGCTTTCCATTTTGACCTGTAACTTCACCTGTTGGCTTTGGCTTGTCTCCATGAATACAGATGAGGTTAATGCCGCACTATGGAACAGTCCAGGCAAAGCAACGTCATGACACCAGAAAAGTTACATAGTGCGCCTTTACGATAAACAATCCGTGGATGTAAAGGTTAATTTCACTGTTATATATGGATATTATCAGATGTGTTCCTACAAAATTGATTCGAAAATGTGGTTCCAGTAGGGCAATAGTGGCATTGTGGGTTGAATCACATCCAGTCACCAGATGGTCACAGGTTTCATACATGCTGTTGTGTTCCTGGGTAAGACTACAGAAAAACCCAGCCACATCCTCAGTGAATGAATAAAGGGGTCTGCCAGCTGGTTAAAAAAGCTGTTGGTACTGAGACACAGATATCCATGAATCATTTATTAAATTAATGTGAAACTGAGAAAGAAATTCCATTTTCAGGGCAATTATATTATTCTTATGTTTTTACTTTTGCTATTTCAATCATCTGCTGCCATATTGGTTCTTTCATTTTAAGACTAGGCCTGTCACGGTAATTGAAGCATTTTGAAGCATGATATATTGGTGGAGAAATATGGCCATAAACTATAATACTAAAACTATTTTATGACACTGCAAAATAATAATTAAGCAGGATAATCCCAGTAAACCATTTTAAATAGACAGAATCATTCAAAACAATCATGCACTGCAACAAATAAATAGCAGAATCAACCAATAATTAGCCAAAGAAAATATTTATTCTACTCTACAGCTCATATTACAAGAAAAATAGGAAAATCTCCTCAGTATTGCTAAGAAAATGTACCCATGAAAATATATTGTTTCAGGTTTCATATATTGAACAATAAATCAACATAGTAATTATCGTGACAGGCTAATTTAAGCCTTAAAATTAAAATGTGTTGATTTATTCTCACAGTCGCTCTTGGGCTTTCGTAGCCTTTACAACCCGACACACCAAATTCATATAGAAACCAGCTAAGTGAGGTGTCTTGCCCAATAGCATCGGTCAGAGCTGGGACCAAATCATCAAACCTGATAATAGCTGGGGATGCCACAATCCAGCTTTTTCAGTTTCAAAACCGATATTGATACTTTGACTAAGTATCTCAATTTATAGCTCAAAAATACCTCGAAAACAGGGCCTCTGACAGTGAGCGGGGTCGCCTCTCCACAGATCTGACCTGTAGCTTAGTCTGGTCTCCATGAAGACAGAAAGATTTAATACCAAACTGTGAAACACTCCAGACAAAACAATAACATCTTCACAGAGAAAAGCATTTGATGGACCCTCCACCAGAAAAGTTACAGAATGCATCTTTTTTAAAACATGTTTGGTTATTTACAGAGCAAGTAGCATTTCTTTCACTGTTTATGCTCGGTGTGGCTCGCAGATGAATCAATACACAATCAGTCCTTGTTAGTAGCAGATCCAGACAGATGGTGATTTAGCTGTAATAGTAATGAAGGAAGATGCCCATTCACTTGAAACACTGAGTTGACTTAACAAATGCAGAACCTTCACTCCACTGCCTCTCAGACACAAGACAGCTCACCGCAAGCATGAGGAAGCTACGCCAGTATTACTCTTGAGGTTAATTATATGGTTAGATGATGTTTTTCCTCATTTAGATATGTTTCATGTTTCACGCTTGATTTGAGGCGTGCCATTTGAATGAGCAGAGAAGATGTGGACCAGCTGCTGCAGTGGTTCTTGCGTTTTAAAAATTGTATGCCAAGAAGCTGCTCTAGATGTGATCGCATGTTCCGCCGGTTATTTTATTTCTGACGGTTTGTATTCATTATCACAAACTCAACACGCTAGGAAAACATCATCTCTTGCAAGAATGTATGATACAATTATTGGCCAATTTTTATAAGATTAAGCACTGTGCAGGATTGAAACAAAATTTTAAGAGTCTATCTTGCATTTAATCAACTACAGTGTTTTATTGCTCTAAGCATCTATAAACTGTGTGTATACTGTGAGTGGACACACGGCAGTCTGTGTGGAGATAGATTAACTTTGTGTGTTGTTTATTTTGAACATGCATAGAAAAGCATATTGATAATAATGAGGATTCATACTTGTATACAATTAATTATACACATGTTTGAAAAGGATTTATTATATTTATTTATTCCCACTCTAGACTTTCCTTTACGTTATTCTTCTATTAAACCTTATTCATGCAATATTATTACCCTTTTGCATTACTTCACATCTATATCTCTTTCACATTTCATAAAGACTATTTTTTGTCATCCTTTTGTAAACTGTTTTATGTTTACACCTTTTAATTCACCTGGCAAACTGTTCTATAGTCTGATTCCACATACTGAAGCACAGAAGTTTTTCTAAGATTAATGCCATACTGTGGAACATTTCGAGCAGAGCAATAACATCTCCTTTAGAACAAGCAGATGATAAACCCACCACCAGAAAAGTCACACAGTGCATTTCTATATGTTAAGTGTGATCTATGTTTAGTCTGCTTCCACAATTTAATTTTGAACACGTATAATAATGTCTAATGTTGTCTATAATGCCTTTCCTGGTAATTACAGTGTAAATTTAAATGGACTTTCCTAAAATCCAACCATCACTTTAGCCACATGTTCCTATTAAAACCTCTCTGTGACATGGCTCTGCTGCCTGTGTCTCTGGTCTAACTCCTCTCTCCTCTGTCTGTGATTGGCTCCTCGTTGTCATGGATACAAACCTCGTCTTGTCTCTGAATGCGACACATGACACACATGGTGGTATTTTTCTTTCTTTTTTTTTTCCAGTGCATTTTTCACCCTTTTGCTTTGTGTTGTTTTGGAGCTGAGCGGTGTGGAGAGGTGTCCGTGGAGGGCCAGATGGAGTAACAGGAGCTCTTAGGTCTGCTGACACACTGTCTGCCTGTGTGTGCACCTCTGTGGATCTGTGTGGGCTAAGGAGATATATTTAGATAAATCACTCCACTAAGTCCTTTGTGAGAGTTTAACATGTGGTTTGAATACAAGTGAATTATACTTATTATTAAAGGTCCTATATTGTGCCAAATTGACTCTTTTAGACATGTTATAATTATATTATGTCACCTCTTCAAAATATATCTGGAGTTGTGTTTTGTTTTATTCCACTTCAACTTCCTACTTAAATTTTATTTAAGTAGGCCAACCCTGCATCATTAGGCTGTTTGCATCCTAAAAGCTCAAAATGTTCTGTTTCACCTTGTGATGTCATGTGATGGTAGTTTTCAAGTTAAAAGCTCCTTTTACCTTTTAGTTCAATAGACACTGGCAATTCCAGGGATGAATTGATCCAAATGATTGTAATGAAGGTGTATGGAGTTTAAAAACAGTGGAGCTCTTCCTGTATTATCACAGGTCATCTCAAGGTGGAACAGACTGTTTTCCGTTTGAGAGAAGAACTTAGCCAAAATATGCAGGGTGTGTGTGTTAAACATGAGTATGTTTGTGATGAGGAAACATTATAGATCAGAAAACAGTTTAGTACGGGCCCTTTAACAAGTTTTTCACCCTTTTTTCCCTCACAAGTGACCACATGATTACAGCATTAGTTCCATGGCTTTTAATTTGTGGTCAAAATCCATGTAAACATATTAGATCTGGCAGCGGGCCTTAAGTGTCCTGTCCCATCACTAAACCAGTCTCTCTTTGGCACAAACACAGTGTAACTCCAGAGACTGAACCAAATTTGCATCCATTGTCCTACAACTGCTCCCCTAGGGTTTCCACAGCTGGGACATCCCATTCACACAGAAGATGGATCACTTTGCTCACATTCAAAGGGCCCACTGCACTCATAATGCAGTCAGTCTATGCTGTTAACAAACGCAAGCCAGGATCGACTCAGAAAGCAAACAATAAGATCCTCGCCACAAGGGACACAAGGGCTAACCACTCTGCCACCAATCACCTTAACCTCAAATTAAAAAAAAAAAAAAAAAGGAAAATTACTATAAAAGTACTAAAATCATATTGAAATTTCATGTAGGTTGCAATTGTGAACATCAGGTTATTTTTTTATTATTATATTGTTTTATGCATGTTTTTTATTTATCATATATAATGTTTTTTAATATTGGTTTTATTTGGGGGAATTTACATGTTATAGCTAGTCTAAGTGGGTTTCCTCCAGGTATATAAGCGTACATCAATCTAAAACATGCAGAGACCAATAGCTTTTTGTTATGTTTCTTTCTCTCCAGTTTAACACAAACTGTGCATATTTAGGCTGAGTTCTTCTCTCAAACAGAAAACACTCTGTTCCATATTGTGATTTCATGTGGTAAAGGAGGAAGTCCTCCACTGTTTTTAAACTCCATATACATCCACTCAAATCATTTCAATTTTTATCAAGGGAATTGTCCATCTCTACTAAACAAATGGTAAAATGTAGCTGTTAATTTGAAAACTCTATTTCGTGTAATGTACATAGTAATGTTTATATAGCTCACATTATGTGCTCTAATTCAACACGCGATTCAACATAATGTAAATTTCTGTCTCACTAAAAGAAAAATGACCTTAAGTTAAAACTACAGTTAAAGCAATCCTGAATGCACCGTAGGCTTAAATACATGAGGTTATTTTTGATCCAAACACAGTCCCCAGCTCCCATCATGCTGCTGCTGCAACACTGAGTGCATAAGAAAAACATGCTGACTGCCTCTGCTGTAGGGAAGGAGACAAAGGCAAGAGAGGACACTCAAAAGGTACAACTGTGATCCTCCATGTTCTCTGAGCCAGGGGGGGAAGTGTCTGGGGAGTAGGAGGGCGGGACAGGCGGGCGGGAAGCGGAGTACAACTTAGCGATATTTTTTGGATGTCTGGATTCGTGCCCAAAGGTGCTTCCTCTACAAGGACAACACAATGAAACACTCTGAGATGAAGTGTGTGATACGAAGAGACAAGCAAAAGGACCAGGGAGTGGAGAAGGGGAAGGAGCGGAGCAGACTGCCCCAACACAAGCTGCTATTCTGGGTGTGTGAAAGCTCCAAGAGTGAGCCCAGCCTGGAGCAACCAACACAGCATCAGATATGAATGAGAAGTACCACTCGCATTCATTCACTATGGTAACTTTGGACTTGTAAATTATAATGCAGGTATTTGGATGCTGGGAGGAAGCAAAAACTATTTAAAGAAGTGGACTAAGTGAGTGTGAGGTCACTCATAGCATACAGCTCCAGATAAATGAAGCTCACAAGGCTAGCTCCATGTTATAGGAGCAAATATGGAGCCAGTTCCATATTAGGAACAGGAATTTATTTATGGACAATATAGCAAAATAAAAACAAACAAACAGGATCATGTAGAGCAGGTTAATATGACCATTTTAGGGGCAAAAGTTACAGAGAGAGAGGCAACAATTTTTCGTAGTAGTAGTGTCTATGGAGCCAGAAGCGCGCCCATGCTCACTTCCTGTCTTATATATACAGGCTATGGGAGGAAGAGAAAATACCTTGACTGAGAAGATGTATATCAGAGCAATATTAGAGCAGTATGCTAATGGTTATCTAATCTATCTATCATTAATAAAATGGGGGAAAATGCTGGTTTGACATTGTTTTAGTTTGTTTATTTTTAATAGCTGGGAAAAAATGAATTACCTAATATGTTAGGTAATGTTTTGTTGTATTGTTTTGTTTTTGTCACATTGTACACATTACAACTGTAAGTTACACTCAAAAATTAAATGAAGACCTCATTTGAATATATAATGAGGAGGGAGAGGAGGACAGAGAGGAGGAGGAAGAGGAGGAGACCGAAATAGCACAGGAATGAGTGGGAGGAGTGGGATGACGGAGCGGGGAGTGTCAAGTTTAACATGGACACTTGTTCTGGGGAAATGTTCTTCGTAGAAACCCTTCACTTTTCTCTGTCCAGTGTCAGCTCCCAGTCCTCATCAAAGCCAGTATAGCTTTAGTATTATAGCAATGGCTAGGGATCACTTATATGGATTTTTTAGCTGTGAAAGCTGTGAAAAGTCAGAGAAATCACAAATTACTGCTATAATGTACTGCTATATATTTGTTTTAAATTGTCTGCAACACATTTTATGAAATGTGACCAAATAACTTTAGTTAAAGATGCATAAAGCAACTTTATTCATAGAGTGGCCATCAAATGCTTTTCTCCTTGGAGATGTTATTGCTTTATCTGGAATGTTTTACATATAAAACCTTTCTATTTTCATGGAGACCAAACCAGATCTGTGGAGAGGAAACCCTACTCACACAGTCAGAATGCCTGTTTTTCTAGCCTGTTTTTACCTGTAATTGAATAAATGTAAGGTGGAGCGGTTTAATGTCATACTGTGGAACATTCCAGGCAGAGCAATGACATCTCCATAGAAATAAGCAGGTAACGGAACCCAAACTAAAAAGTTACATAGTGCACCTTTTCATTAGATTTTGTAAAACACTCACACACATCTATTTTTTCCATTATCAACGAAGAAGACCATACGTTTCCAAGCTGTTAACTGACGTCTCTCAAACTCAAAGTGTTAATTTGCTTATAAAACCCTTGTCTTTACAGGTGTCATGGCAAAGATAAAATATGTTTCTTCACTTGTCACTTTTCACACTAGAACTAATTGGTCAACCTTTGAAAAGACATGTAGATCTATCTTCATTTATCAAGCCTGCCACACAGTATATAGAATCTATTTTGGTAAAGCTGCACTGAACAGGTAGAGCGCATATGAGACTGAAGGTGATAATTAAATAAATGAGCTGCTGTGGTGTTGAATACAAATCACAATGGATTACTCCTGCTGAAGTGACCGAGTCTATTACACAGATTAAGATGTAGTCATAATAAGAATCTAAATAGGCCTTATTCTGTTAAAAATTGCATTAAACTGTAATGTGGCAAGGTTTTCTTGTGTCTAACCGAGAAAATGTAAAGGTCATAGAAGAGTCTGGAGATGCCAAGTGTGATGTATAATTAATCCCTGTCTAAAAATGAACTCAACGAAATCTAAAGGGAGTGAGAACGCTGTGCTAACATGTCTGACATTTTAGTGAAGCCTGCACCACCACACAAAGGCACATCAGGTTTATTATTGTTCAGAAAATGGTACTGACTTGAGATTTCAGAGAGAAGATTTCACAGTTTTTTTGCCAAAGTTTGAAGGTTGTGAAACAGAGATTGAGAAAGCAAAATTGTCTTATATATTTCAGCTTTTTTAAATTACTTTTTTCAACCTTCATCAATGTTATGAGCTGTGTAATTAATCAAACTGTACTCAAATCAAGTCTCAAACTGTCCATGATCAGCTTAGGTTTTTTTAATCAAGAGATCTTCAACCGATTCTGAAGCAGAGTTCAGCCATTTTTATTAGTGAACCAAAAATTGCGATTGACGGAAATGAAAGAGATGTTCGAGCCACCTCAGCTGCTCCTCTCAGTGGGGAGGAGCAGTGGCTCTACTCTGAGCTCCTCCCAAGTGACTGAGCCCCTCACTTTATCTCTAACGAAGCACCCAGCCACCCTGTGAAGGAAACTGATTTTGACCACTAAAATGTCACTCAACTTTGACACGTTATTTTAGCTGATGCAAACTGCTTCTATTTTCAGTAAACCAACAGATGATCCTGTTTTGTACTCATGCATTTCCTGTGTGATACTGAGGTCTTGTGGTAGTTTCCAAACACATGGCGAATATGTCAAAACTAGATTACAAACCTAAATAATACATGATAGAACCTCTGTTGTCTGAATTCAGAGAGAAAGATTGGCTAACCACTCAGCTCAAAAAGCCATCTCAAAAGACTAAACAAGATCAAACCCAGCTTAGAGTCTTCTGCCAACACTCTTTGCTTTCAGATAGTGTGTTTTTGACCCCGACTGTCACATTGGCCTGTCTCTTCATCCTCTCCTCGTCCAAAGTCCGGGACATCTGAGCAGCCTGCAGCGCTGGCTTCACACATTAGGCAACATTTCCTCTGTGTTACTACGAGAACATGGCGCACTTGCAGAAAAGTAGCAGAGGTAAGGCAAGAAACAAATGCTCAGTGAGTCTCCAATCAAGCACAATAAAGCAACATTTATGAGTTTGAGAATGTGGCAGTGTATGTATGCTTGAATTATATGCGATTGTGCTGTGAGGGTTACAGTGAGAGGAGCAGACGAGGAGGAGGGGAGCTGGAAATGGGATCAAAATGAGTCAATGTCACAAGATGGCTTCTGTTTATCTGTGTGCATAAATCAGTCCTTCACTGCATATTCTAATGCTTTGTCCTAATGGTGCAACAGACAAATACTAAGTTGTGAGGACAAAATGGGGCCTTATGGAGTTTGGGGAGTCTCATTCTTTTACATTACATAATTCTTCAAAAAGACAAAGGGAGCATCAAGTCACTGGGATTTCATTTTTTATGATCATGGTTTGAAAAATGTTTGTATCTGTGTCATGGATAGTTTTCATTGTTCAAATAAAGTGATAGGCCATTACATAGATATGATAGGCTCGCAATTATTTTCTCTTATCACATGAGAAAAAACACAGACTAAATGGGTAATGAACAAATATTTTATTAAGATTCACGCTTAGTTTGTACTTAATTAGGGTGTCAGATTTAGGAGAAAGAACCAGAGTATTAAAGGTGCACTATGTAACTTTTCTCATGGAGGATTCATACTATTATTCTGTAAAGCATCTTGAATGATGATGTGTATGAATTGTGCTAATCAGTAAACTTGTCTTGCCTTTTTTTGGCATGGAATGTTTACTGGCATTAAACATATGAATCACCTTGGAGACAAGCAGGTGACTTCATCAGGCTATGTTACAGGTCAGATTTGTGGAGGGGCAAGCCCATAAAAAGTGAAAATGCATGTTTTTAAAAAGACATGTTGAATAAATGTAAGATAGATATGTTTAATGCCATACTGAAAATTCCACGCTGTAACTTTTCCACAAAGAACAGGTGGTGGCTCATATGCTGTTGTTTTGTTTTGTTTTTTGTTTTTTTTGTTATTACCACTGATACATTTGGTCAATTTTACACTGCACGTTTGTAAAGCAGCTGTAGCAGATGTATTAGTAGACCAGTGTAGGTGTGGCATAGGTTTGACACAGACACTGAGAGACACTGGTGATTGAAAAGTAACTGACATGGGAGGACTGCACACGGCTCTAAAAATAGTCTCTGGACTTTGAGAGGCAGAGGAGCAGGAGCAGGGGGAGGGGCCATGGCTTCTGTACTGTATCTGTGTGTGCGACATCCACCGAGACACAAACACACCATGAAATGAAGATTACTGCTCCAGCCCGAGGTCCTTTCTGTACAATGCTCCGCTCTAACCATGCATCGCACGCCTATAGATGCCTTTTTTAGACGCCATTTTTCACCAGTTTTTAACCCAAGGGCCCCCACAAATGTATTGTCTTCTGCCTTTCAAATGGCGCTTTTGATGAATTCATAATTATACAGAATTATACCGAAATGACTGGGGAGAGTCCTGTGGCCTCTGGGCTGCTTAAACTCACTGTGAACGTCACATGGGCTGTCATTGAATTTCTATGGACTTTATAATGAGAGACTTTTGACTGTTTGCCAAAGGGATGTATCTCTGGAATGGGACTAAACATACAAGTACTACTACTTCCACAGTTCTTGCCCTATACTTGCAACTGTATTGTTGTTGTTAATATAGCCACAAAAACTACTACTTACACATCTGCAACTAATACTACTACTACTTCACGTACTCTTTTCATGTTATAACTTCATAAATTACCCGAGCAACTACCTAAACAACTAAACAACACTAACTAATGGGCTGCTACTACTACTATAACTACTACTACTACAACTAATACCATTAACACTACTACTTCAAGTACACTTTTGATGTTATAACTTCATTAATTACCTCAACAGCTGCCTAAACAACTACACAACACCAACTATGGACTACTACTACTGCTACTATCACTCCTATTACAACTGCTACTGCTACTGCTATTATTACTACTTCTTGTTATTGTTATTTTAGTGTAGCCACAAATACTACTACTACATACACTTTAACACAACTCCAATCACGGTCACAATTCCAACTCAACTGCTTCCAAAAAAACCTTGTAGTAGCCATCACTGCACTGGCACTACAACCACTGTACTTTTACTATGACTATTTCTGCAACTATGATGCCATACCCAGTGGCCAATGACTTTGTAATGCTAAAACCTTCTTGTTCCTCCGGAGGATACATTCTGTACACTGACACTAAACATCCACATTTAATCAGGTCGGAGCACATTTTTGGCCCCCTGCCCCGCAAAAAGGTTACAAAATGGCCCCTGCTAATTGACACCCTGCTGCTCAGTCTTTTACAGAGCAGAGCGGGGCAGATAACAGGTGCAAGTCTGGCCCTATTCTCAGCCAGGGCAGATGGGAGGGGCAGAGAGGGTGTTAACAGCAGACACAACCTTGCTTCTCCCTCTATACTTTCTTGTATTACTTATAATTTGCTACAGTCCCGGTTGGGTTAGGGGTGTGTTTGAAAAGCTGACACGTTGGTCCCGAAGAGAGATCGCACTGCTGTTGGTTTAACTTGAGAATATTGCAGCTAATGCACACAAAGTCACAGAATGTAATATTTGTACACTTTAATTCAGATGGAAAGGTCAAGCAGTTATTCAAAGATGTCTATTTTGCTAAAAAAAAAAATATATATATGTAAAAACAATTTCTACTAGCATATGAGCATACCACAAAGCATCCAAGTGTAGTAGATATCATAAAATGTCAAATCAATTAAAGGTCCTATATTACGCAAAATTGACTTCTGTGAGCTTCAAGTCATATAAGTATCATGCTGTTGCCGCCCCAAAAACATACCCGGAGTTGACATGGTTGAGTAATCCTTTATTATTTGTCTGTCTACATCTCCAATGCTCAAAATGCTCAAAATGTGATGTCATGAAGCGATAGTTTTCAAGTTACCTTTTACCTTTTGTTCAGTAGAGATTGGCAATTTCAGGTCTTAAATCATCCAAATGATTCCTGTGAAGGTGTATGGAGTTTAAAAACACAGTGGAGTGTTTTCAGGCACATATCTTAAATATGTATTGTGTGTTAAACGTGTGAATGAAACAAACCACACCTCTAGGTATGTTTTTGATGTGGAAACAACATTGTAATAATAAAGAAAGAAACACGCTAGCACTATCATAACCAGTACCCAAACAGATTCACAAGGTGCTCATTGTACGATGCTTTGAAACCAATAACAAATAAATGTGCCTTTCTAAAATGTGTTTCTTTTTAATAGCATCCAACTTAACCCAGATCAAACTACATACTGTAGTAGAAGGCCGTTGGTCTCTCCCATCTTTATAAATATTTTCCATGATAATCCACTTAAATGTTAGTAACATTTAAGGTGACATTATGTTACCTTTATTTTTCTGAGAGCGCCCCATGGGAATACACCGCTCTTGTAGATAAGTGCCCTGTTTTCATACATATGCAACATGAAAATGTGAAAAAGGAACAAATCCTACAGATAAAAATTACTTGAATTTAAATGGCACTTAACCCTGACTTGTAAAGATGTACTACACATGAAGATATTATCACTTTGCCTGGAATGTTACTATCTTCTAATTACAGGTTTTAACTGCAAAAAACTACCTTGAAATACATGCCCTGTAGAGCAAATTCACCTCTCCATCAGTCTGACCTGTAACCCTGCTAATCTCCATGGTGACAGATAAGTTTAATGGCATGCTGTAAAACGTTTCCACCACCATAATGTCACATATTGTGGAACATTTTAGGCAAATTGGCCAGTAATAACATCTCTATGGAGACAAGCAGGTGCTAGATCCACCATCATAAATGTTATATAGCGCACCTTTAAGTTCATTATTGATACACTCCACAAACTAGTCAGGTGAAGGGTAAAGTGTCTTGCCCAAGGACACGCCAAATGACCTGAGAATTGAGTCAGAGTCACCCAATTACTACTGTACTACTACAACTACTACAATATTTCTTCTGGTACTAACTATTTCGCCAAATCAAAGCAGGTCCAGTCCAGACATCCTTCAGTTCCTCTTATACATGCATTTCTCTTTGACACACATATTAAACATGGCTGCACACATCGCTTCTGTAGTTCATGTCTGCGCGGACCTCCAGGACAGCAGGGTGCCACGCTGAGCTCCAGGGGAAGGGACGATTCAACATGTGAAAGGCAGTCCATGTCCTCTGCTCTGGGACGAGATTAGCAGACCCGCTCCTCCCTCACCCCTGTGTTGTCTTAAACAGATTAACTACACCATTGTCTGGGCCCATAATGGTGGATAAAAGAGCCACGCTGCCTCACAGGGAAAAGTTGAAAATGCTAACACGCTAATTCCTTCCCATGTTGCTGTCATGCATTGTCTCCCAGACTCATTAGCCCGTGCTGGATCCGATTGGGGGACACAAATGATGCTAATTTGCACAGAAGAGCTGCACCGTTTTGGAAGCGTTTCACCTGTTTGCAAAATGTCTCGCAATAAATATTATGGGCAGGTGTGAACGTGTGGCAACTGGGAAGTCAAGCAGGAAAAATCAGCTGAATATGCCCAGACCGGACAGGAACTAAGTAAGAAATAAACTGACTGTAAGCTTTTTATGTAATACAGTTAAAGGGCCTATATTGTGCCAAAAAAATCACATTCACACATCTTCATCTTCATCTCCAAAGTTCAAAATGCTCTGTTCCACCTTGCGATGTCATGAAGCAGTAGTTCAAGTTAACAGCTACATTTTACATTTAGTCCAGTAGAAGCAGGTAACTCCAGGGCTGGAATTACCCAAATGATTCTAGTGAAGGTGGATGGGGTTCAAAAACACAGTGGAGCACTTCCTGTACCACATGACATCACAAGATGGAACAGAAAGTTTTTTTTGTCTTCTTTGATAGCCTAAATATGCATAAGTGTGTGAATGAAACAAAACACAACTCCGGGTATGTTGAAACATTATAAAATAGATCAGACAATAGTGTAATATAAGGCCTTTAATTTGTTTTGTCCCATTAGTACAACTCCATGACTAAACCAGGTCCTAACTTGGACTAAACCAAGTCAAAACCATAATGAAACCAAGACAGTGAATACAGAGACTATACCAGGACTAAACCAGGAGTTGAAAAGAACTAAGGTCAGGTGATCTCAACCAGGACAACTCAAACTCTTGACTAAACTCTGAAGTATAAATCAAGACTAAACCAGGTTTTAACTGAGGAGTAAACCCGTTACAAAACATCAACCAAGCAAGTTGTGGCCATACCTGTTTGTCAGTGCCATATCTCAGAAGCTAAGCAAGACAGCAATGGCTCTAGTGGCTCAAGTGGAAACTGTAATTGTGTCCTTAGGCAAGACACATCACTCTTGCCTAGTATGAATGTGGTGTGTGAGTGATCGGTGGTGAAGGGAGGGGCCAGTGGTGCAGACTGGCAACCTCTTTTCCCTCCGTCTACACCACCGAGTATGGAGTGAATGAATAATGCAATGTAAAGCGCTTTGGGTGCTTGAAATGCATTATATAAATCCTATGCATTATCATTAAAGGAACTATATTATGTGAAATGGACTCTTCACCATGGAGCTTTTAGCCATGTTATAATGTTGTGTCCTCCTCAAAAACATACCTGGAGTTGTGTTGTGTTTTGTTTCATTCACACATGTTTGAGTAATCCTGCATTTTAAGTCTATTTACATCTCAAGCTCAACTTCAACATGCCCTGTTCCACCTTGTGCTGTTATGAAGTGCTAGTTTTCAAGTTAACAGTTACCTTTTACCTTTAGTTGAGTAGAGATGAGGCCAATTCCAGGGCTGATATCCAATTAATTCTGGTGAAGGTGTGTGGAATTTGAGAACATAGTGGTGCACATCATGAATTACCCCCTGACATCACAAGGTGGAGGTGGTGGTGTTTTCACTTTGAGAGAAGAAATAGGCAGGGTGTGTGGTAAAAATGTGTGAATGAAACAAAACACAACACCGGGTATGACTTGGACGAAGAAACATTATAAAATACATCAGAAAATAGTGTAATATGGGCCCTTTAAATGCAAGACAACATCAGATCTAAACCAGGACAAGAAAGATCTAAAAAGGAACTATAGCAGGTCTAAAATATGACTACGCTAGTACTAAAAAAAAGACATGATAAAATGTTCCTTAACCTTCAGTGATTGGACCTATTGTACCTGTTTTCAAAATGTCTGACACTGAAAACTATAGGGTTTATTTGAGACAGACTACAATGGGAGCAGAGAATGGACCTGATTAAAAGTAATGAGCGATGTGCGCTGATAATGGGCTGATATTACGAGGCCTGGCTGCAGCTTATCATAATGTCACTTCTAATCAATCCTCCATTACAGGATCCACAGGCCTGCGGACAAATAAATCACTCCAACCTGAGCAAAAACGCTGGGGACAAGGCTTTCCACAAGGCTTTCCACAAGGTTCCTTTTTATCATTTAGCATCAGCAGCTGTTTTTTCATAGTGCATGTTACTATATTTTGTACTATGATGTGAAATTTTCCATTCGCTGTATAGCCGTATAGCATTGCTGACATAAAATTGCACCGACTTTGATACTGGTATAGAATATCTGCACCCACTCTGAAAAATTAGCTGGATCAGGTATCGGTTCCGTGATACTGGTTAAGCAAATATCCTGTTTGGGCCTTTAATTGGATGTAATACGACCATTTACAGTTCTTCAGTGGTGATTTGAAGGAAAAATAACAGTTGCATAACACAAATAGATGTGTAATACATACCGCACTGAGTTACTTTTAGTTGGGGATCTGTTTCTATAGATATGTTATTGCTCTGCTTAGAATGTTCCAGAATATGCCATTAAACAGCTCTAAACTTACATTTGGTAAATTACAAGTGGTTTTATTCCTCAAAAATACCTAGAAAAACAGGCTTTCTGACTATGAGTGGGGTTGCCTCTCCACAGATCTGACCTATAACTTGGTCTAGTTCGGTCTCCATGAAGATAGAAGGGTTTAACACCATACTGTGAAACATTCTGGACAAAGAAATAACATCTCCATGAAGAAAACAATTTGACAGACCCTCCACCAGAGAAGCTATACAATGCACCTTTAAGGAAATAAGTGTCATTGTCCATCTCTTCACTGGTATCAGGTAATATCGGGTATTGGCGGATACTTTAAGTCAAAGAATCGATGTAGGGATCAAAATCTAAAAGGCTGGATCAGTACATCCCTACATAAAATTGTAGTTAACTATCTAGGGTCTGTGTTATCAATGTTATCACTGCTGAAACCTTTGTGTATCAACGTTTAAAGGGAAAAAATCAGAAAACATAGTAAAGCGCCGTGGGCATGTGTGGGGGGTAAGGGAAAACAGGAAATTTTGCAGCAATGGCATCTTGGAGGTAGGTGAAGAATTAGGCCTTCTCAACGATGCTTGAATCACATCTCACCAGTGCATGTGTCAGGAGGTAATACTGGCGTGAGACAAAGCTTACTTGAGAGCACTTGAGACACAAAAAGGGTGCATGAGAACCACCCATGTAGGCTATATAAATATTTTTGTTCTTCATTGTTGTGTAAAATGTGAAACGATGTCTACAGCACACTCAGCTTTCTTTGTAACATACGCCTGCAGTTACACAGCATGACACAATGTACACTTTATGCTTTTACAACTCCTCCATCTTATAACCGTCTTGACATGTGCTCGTTCCTAGACATCACTTTTTATGTTTGCTTTTCCACGATGAAGTGCATCTCGGCGCTATTTATAGACGGTAATAAATATGCATGTCCGTATAGAGTGAATCCCAAATATATGCATGTTCTCTCGGCGGGCTCCTATCCAGGCACCGGCGCACATATAAGCTCCATCAGGCCTCCATCAGCTCCGCTCCTAATTCTCCGACATTAAAGCTATGTGACAGTGTGCCCTTTGCTGCTGTTATATGGAGGGGCACTAAAAGGCTGGGCGGCCGGTGTGCATCTCAAGCAGGCAGTCATGTAGAAGGAACATGCAAAAGGCCAAGACCAGAGACCAGTGATGGGGGAGTTCAGTCTTCAAGGAGACTATGTATGTTATGTTTTTGACTGGAGGAAAGAGACTGAAAATATATGGGTATACTGTAAGAACATTCACAAGGACTTGAGTTTTCAAACCATTTTGCATGGCTCCCAGCTGATCTCTTTAAGGAAGGAAGCATACATTTTTTAGTCCATAATCTTAGTGTAAACCATATATAAAAACAAATATGAAGCATAGACTGTATAAAGAAGTGGACTAAGGGAGTGTGAGTGCTTCAGTCAAATGAAGATCATGAGGCTACCAGTTCTAGGGGAGAATTTGGAGTTCCATTAAAGGAAAAGGAATTATTTTACAAACGAAATAGTGAAATAAAAACACCAGGATCTTGTAGAGCAGGTTAATACATTTTAAGACCAATAAGAGGAGCCTGACAGCAGCAATTACAGAGAGGAGAGCGGCAATTTCTCAATACAAAGTGAATTGGACTCGATGGCGTTGGAAGCGCACCCATGGTCACTTCCTATTTGGGACGTGGCAGCTAACAGGAAAGCAATGCCCATGTATATATATTGTCTATGATATAAAGGGGTCTAAACCAGTACTACAAATCAGGATTGCACAGAGAATACTATTGAGTAACACCAAACAAACAAATCTAAAATCATACAAAACAGAATAACACGCATCTAAACCAAACTCAACCACCATACCTATCCCGCAGTGAAACAACTCTGGTGACTACAGCGCCTCCTCTGTCCTGAGGGAGTTTTGCATGAATGGAGCAGCGGCTGAAAGGACGTGGAGCGCGTGGGACCTGAGACAATCGATGGCGTCCTTCATCGGCCTCTCATTCAGCGTGACATTTGGGAGATCCCCTGGAGAGGGCGCTGTAGCTGTACATGCCTATTCAATTAGACACGCGGCTGATCCCCTGATCCCTCTGCCTCTCTATTGTAGCAGTCCCCTGGCATTCGCTTCATCAAGAAAGTCAAGAGGAGGAAAAGAATATGTGCTGTCAAACACACATGTAAAACACCAGAGACTTGTAATGTGTAATACTGTGGCTGATTTATTCATTTTAAGTTACGTTTAGTGTGTAAAAATAAATTTCAGTTGAAACAATAGACTGTATAAGTGGACATAGTTAACTTGCTAGCCACGAAGGAAGGATGCTTTTTAGTTGCGCATCCGCATTTCCAAATATGGGCCCTGGTTGCAGATTAGCTGTTATAGCTGCTGGTTTTAGTTGGCTTCATTTGGCTGGAGTCAAACACTACGGGAGGCATAACACTCCTTTAGTCCACTTACACAGTCTAGGCTTTGATCACAATCTTTATAATGCAAATACTGTTTTAAAACTAACTTGCACATGCATAAGGCAGAATGTGGCCTGCTAATATGAATTATTTTAACCAGTAAACATTACAACAAGAAGATAAAGACACATTTATAAATTACAGCAATTATGTTTTTTTCGTATATATTACTTACAAAATCATTTGACCATAAAATAAGTGTTTGGAGTAAGTAAGTTAAGCCCAGCCTTGAGCAGAGCTTTATACATGATTCCTCAACTTTACTACTACATTTAAAATTCCACCTCTGTCCGCTCTCCTGTTACTGCCTTTGGGGTCATTTTAAAGAGTAAAACTTTGTACATTCACGACTTGACCCTGGCCTGCTCTCTCTCCTCCTTTGTTTGATCTAATCCCTCTCTATAGTATCTCCCTCCTCTGTCTGGTGTAGATGCTCTGCCCGTTCTCCGTGACCGTATAATTTGGCCTGAACAATGTGAATCCCATGGCTCTTGTTGCTGTAGCGCCTCCGCCTTGTGTCCCTGGCCTGCCCCGTGCAGTGTTTGTGAGGAACTCATTGTGTCAGCGCCCCGGGATCGAAGGGACAACATGCTGAGGCCACTTAACAAGGTGAGCCAGGGACAATCCAGGAAGGAGCATTAGCGTGTACTCACTGGTGGAAGATAACAAAGTACAAAAGTAAAATGTTTAGGTATCTATACTTTACTTAAGTTACTTTTACAGTGGATACTTTTTACTTTTACCTCACTACATTTAAGAGCATGTATCTGTACTTTTCACTCCACAACATTTTAAATCTGGACTAAAAAGTAAAAAGTACTTTTCTTTATGCTGTGAGACTAGTTCAAATGGCTGAGACTTATTTTTGGCACATTTAAGTTAGTTTGAGTTAACGTCCAACTTTGAGCAAATAAATACACAAAAACAGTTAGAAATTAAGAAATAAAATAAATTAAGAATCAACTGAATCACTTTTTTATTCAAAATCACTACATTTGATGCTTTAATTGCTCAAAAAATATCTGCAAAATACTTACTTTTACTCAGAAAGTGCACTTTTAAACAGGTACTTCAGTAGTGTTACTTAGGTAGATTTTTTCCTGTACATTTACATTTACTTGTACATTTTCATTTGTACATCTTCAGTAATCTTTTGCCCCTGTATCTGTATTTTCACTTAAGTAACAAAGTTGAGTACTTCATCCATCTCTGGAGTTTATACTGTCGGCTTATACTGTTGATTTATTTTTATTCCATTGTATTTAATTGTCTGTGAACAACTACTGGTCATTTCAAGTATTTGTGGGTGGGACAATGTAAAGTCTAGGTGCAAAGTTGACATATAACTTAGTCATCAGCAGTCGCCACAGATGCATTCAAACACAGACAAAGTCCAGGGTCATTTCTGCCAAGAGACCCACCCATACATTCATGGACGTGAAATACTCTGTCCCTGTCCGTTGCTACAATTCATTGCTACAGTATGACATTGAACAGCTCTACCTTACATTTATTCAATTACACATCATTTATAGCTAAAAAATTCCTAGAAAACAGGCATTCTGACTGTAAGCGGAGTTGTCTCTCCACAGATTTGAACTGTAACTTGGCCTGGTTTGATCTCCATGACCTTTAAAGTCTACGGTTAAAGTTTATTTCATGTTATTTATGTGGTCTCCTCACCAGTAACTTATAAAAGATGTTTCGCGGTCACTAGTCTTTGTCCGTGCATACATACATTTTCTGTGTGAGTAATGGTACACAGACTGACGGCACAGATTGTCGACCACATTTCTATTAGTCTAAGCCTGTAGATATGATGCGGCAACAAAAACATACAACCAAATGGTACAAAGTGAATGTATAATGCATGGAATTCAATTATTCTAACTATTCAACCAACAATCTCAAGAAATCCCTATCAGCACTCTCTACCTTTTCTCAGTACCTTTGCATTTCAGTTATGCAACAACTTTTCTCAGCAATATCTTAACCTAAACACCAATCACCTCACCAACCATCTATCCATCTCCTCCTCTTCTTCCATCTGTGGGCCTCGCATTACTGTATTTATCTACGCATCCGCACAATAAAGAGTGGACCAAAGCTCATGACGAGGCCAGAATAACAATCAAGAGAAGACGCCAAAGTCAACAGCTCCGACCCTCACACTTGCACTCGCTCCGGTTAACTGGGTCGTTCCCTATTTACTGTCAATGTCTTTGTTTGATCTACTTCATGCTGCCCCCTGTGGTCATGTGATGTTATTTTTAGACTGTTTGTGTGTCACTCCAGTACCCCCCCCACCCCTCCACCCCTCCATCCCGCCCCCCTGACGGAGCTATAACACCTGTTCACAGCCCCCCCAGGTGCCACGGCCGCCCCGCATGCCGATAAGAGGCAACAACGTGGAGGGAATGGAAGATCTCCTGAAGTTAGCCCACTTTTACTCTCTTTCACTCCCCCTTTCTCTCTTTTGCCTTCTCTCCCCTCTTCCATTTCTTTCTTTCTTTCCATCTCTATCTGTCCCATCTCTCTCCCTCTCTCTTTACTCCCTTCTCTCTCTCTCTCTATCAGTTTCTCATTCTTTTCTGTCTCCCTCTCTCACCCCCTGTCTCTCTCCCTTTCTCCCTCTCTAACTCACCTCTCTCCCTCTTTCCTGCTCCCTCCTCTCTTTCTCCCTCCCTCGCTCCCTCTCTCTCTCTTTCTCCCTCTCTTTCTCTCACCCACCATGGTCTCTCTCTCCCTGTCTCTCTCGCCCCCACCTCGCTATCTCTCTTTCTCACTCTTTCTCACCCTCTTTTCTCCCTCCCTTGCTCCCTCTCTCTCTCTTTCCCGCTGTCTCTCGCTTCTCTCTCTCTCTCCCCCACCCTGCTCTTTCTCTCTCTCTTTCTCACCCTCTTTTCTCCCTCCCTTTCTCTCTCTCATTCCCTCTCTCTCGCCCCCACTCCGTTCTCACTCTTTCTCTTTTTTTCTCTCCGTCTTTTCTCCCACCCTTGCTCCCTTTCTCTCTCTCCCTCTCTCTTCCCTCTCTCTCTCACCCCCACCCTGCTCTCCCTCTTTCTCTCTCTCTCTCTCTCCCTCTCTCTCTCACCCCCACCCTGCTCTTCCTCTTTCTCTCTCTCTCTCCCTCCCTCTCTTTCTCTCTCTCTTGCCCCCACCCCACTCTCTCTCCCTCCCTCCCTACCTCTCTCTCTCGTTTCTCTCTCTCTCTTCTCCCTCTCTCTCCCTCTCTCTCTCTCTCTCTCTCTCCTCCTCCTCCTCTCCCTCCCTCTCTTCTCCCTCCTTGAGGCCTGTCAGTCATGCAGAGATGGCTGCTGCTTCTGCGTTCATGCTTGGGGGATTAACCTCCATCAAAAACGGGTCAACATCTGAACCAGAGGAGCCACAAAGAGAAGCGGAAATAAACCTGGATTTGTACTGACGGTTGTGTGACTTTGAGCGTCACACAACAAGTACAAGAGTCTCATCTCATCAAACTGGTTTTAGGAGATTCAATCTGTTAGCTTCAGGGATGATTCAACCTGTTTTCCCAATTGAATTTTTAATAAGATATCATTTATTAAATCCTACTAACCAGTCAAACAAGATAAGGTTATTATGGGAGGCTGAGTAACAGAGCAGTTTCTACATAAAATGGTGAAACTGATGTGAATCGCTGATAATAGTTAGTGTCCAAAAACAATATCATGTAATTTGGTATCTATAGGTCATCTGCTGTGATAATGTAATGAGTATTACTTAATTGGATTGTCAAAAGTATCGAAAATCAGAAACTAATTGATTCTAAACGTAGTATTGAAACTAGATACTCATTTGAGCAAGCATCAGTACTAAAAAGTCACATTCACAGGACAGAAATGAATCTTTCCTGAATAGCTTTAGAACAATCTTTAGCTGTAAGTAGAAAACCACAAGGAACCTACGTATCTGGACAACTTACACATAAGATCACACAGTAATATAAGAGAAAATACGACGATTTAATGTTGAAAATCACATTCTACTGTGTTTTATTATGATTGTGGTATCGAAATCAGCATTGCGTATCAAGTCTATTCCCTAGTATCAAAAACAAGGACACTAGTATTATATTATACATTTAAACACTTGAAATACAACTCATCCTGACGTAGCTCCAAGCTCTACACAGCAGGATATTTTATCAAACTTCAAATGAATCCATGAATAAATGATGGCTATGGTAATTAGCAGTGTCCAGTATAATGAGAGTGACTGACAGCTGATAGTAAGATATGAAATATGACAGACTGACATTTGAGATTTTGCTGATACGGTATTAAATTATGCATAAGGCCAGACAGAAGAGTTGACTGACTTTCTTTGTAATAGCTTTATCATCTGTATAACCTTTGGCGTCCGTGGTCGGTCACATATTTTCACATAAAATAAAATTCCTTAACTTGATTGTGACATTTTCCAAGACAAAACTCTAGTTTCCAATGTGTCCGTTCATTTGGATGAATTCGACAGGTTTTTCTCAAACCTTTGTAGGAATAATTAGTGATACATCAGATAATGAATGAAAGTGGAATTCAGAAACCTTCAAATCACATTACGAACAATATAGAGCTGTATTCTGCGCGGTAACTTCTAATCTTGGTTTGACATGGGTAAAAATCAAAATGACAAAGTTCAGTTCTCGTTAAATGTGCACTATGTAACTTTTCTCATATAAGTATGTATTATTTTATTTTATTTATTGATGTACAAACATTTACCATAGTTCATACATTTTAATTCTATGAAAGTCTCATTAAAGGTGCATTGTGCAACTTTTCTGGTGAAGGGGTGATGCTTTTCTCCGTGAAGATGTTATTGCTTTGTCCGGAATGTTTCGCAGTATGGCATTAAACCTTTCTGTCTTCATGGAGACCAAACCAAGTTACAGGTCAGATCTGTGGAGAGGCGACCCCGCTCACAGTCAGAATGTCTGTTTATTTTTGAGCCATAAACCACCTGTAATTTAACAAATGTACAGAGAGCAGCGACATAACCACAGAAATAAGCAGGTGACGGACCCCTAACCAAAAAGTTACATAGTGCACTTTTAAAGGGAATTCCCCAGAAGCTGTCTTAGCTTATAGGAGGGGACACAAAAATACAGGCTACAATTTCATCCCATAGCTATCACTCTACAGACCCTTAGTTTGCATGCAACAACATCCTTCCATTTTTATAGTTTCTCCATTCCCATGTCTAATTGCTTATAAAAGTCCTTCAAATACCTTTAGGCTTGGGCACCTTGCGTCATATTTAATCAGTGACTCCCAATAACACTGCACTGACGCTGTGTTGATACAAAGATAAGAACATGCACTGTAACAAATCAATGCAAACAGGGCAGCCATGACAAGGAGAGAAACAACAGCACACAACATGACCTATGGGAACGGATGAGCCCACACTTTAAAATGCCTGTCATCCGATCGGGGCAGGGAATACGACCTTCAGCACAGTCTTGCTTTTGGACACAACAGCACTATTTAGAAATACACAAGGCATTTTAACAAACAGAACAGGGGATGGTGCAGGGTCTGATATGTGGACACAGTGTGATGATTGTAATGAGACAGGGATGCAGAGTCCCAAGAGCAGGAGTTGTGTGTATGGGGAATGCATTGTGTCTGAACAATGTGATGCTGCAAAGCTAAGGGAGGGCACACCTCAACAATTGCTTTCTACAGGCCAACTAACAGGACTATCTAAAAGTGTATATATGGTATTACAACTGTCTCGTGAATATATACTCAATCGCAGTGCAAATTTGACTGAGATTTCTAAACATGGGTCTTATCTTTGCAAATACAGTTACAAATAGGGATGTACTGATTCAGTTTTTTCAGTTCCGATACCAATACCAATATTTTTTCCTCTGCCAATACCTGATATTGACTGATACCAGTGCAGAGTATAAGGTAAACTGGAAAAAACAATATCTAGGTAAGTTAAAATGACTTAAATTAAGAACATTTTACTTTATTTGAGTAGCTTCATCTTGACAAGAGAAATTATCTAAGTGTTTCCCCCATCAACTAAAAAAACATGCACTGTGAAAGTGGTGTATGTGTGAGTGATGGTGGTGGTCGGAGGGACCGTTGGCGCTGGTTGGCTTGGCAGCCGTGCCTCCATCAGTCTGCCCCAGGGCAGCTGTGGTTACAACAGTAGCTCACCACCACCAGGTCTGGAGTTAATGAAGAATTCTCTGTTAATCATGCTGTGTAAAGCGTCTTTGGGGACATGTGTCTGTATAAAGCGCTAAAGTTACCTTACCATACCTTACCTTAATTCAAGCAACATTTGATTTTATTTCTTATATAAGAAAAAGTTGTTGTTTTTCTTATTTTAAGTGTAGCAAGATGTATTTTCATATTTTGAGTACAAAAATCTATTGCACTGGCAGATAATTTTACTTGTCAAGTGAAATTTACTCAAATCATGGTAAAACTTTCTAAATCCCAGTCATTTTAACTTGACTAGATTTTGTTTTTTGCAGCGGAAAATGATCCAAATGTGTTTTGTTTCTAGAGAACAGCTTTATAAAATACAAGTTTAATATGATCACAAATTTTAGGACAACACTAGGCCAGTACACCATATTATTACTGCAATGCAGGACAGATATCCTGGAACCGATATCAGATCCATCAATTTCTTTTTCATATTGGCAAAAATATCTGATCGAAATCTAATCGTATCAACACATGCCTAATTAAACAATTTGGCATAATGGAAAGAAATACTTCATTTATTTCTTCCTGATCAATTTTTTTATGTCTTTTTATTTAATTTAATTGATTAATATGAGGTAATTGTTTAGTTATGTAAAAAATATTAATTGGAATCAATTGGAACTAAATGTCTTATATACTATGATAGCACATGTACATCTGTGTATAAGAACAAGCTCAATACACAGAGTTGGCAAATGTTTTTCACTGTGATTCCATTCACGCATCCCACATTTACTTAAATGTAATCAGTTTTTGCATTTTTATTTTGCAAAAATTTAAGTATATAAATCCAACAATTCAACCCTGATCCTACTCCAAACCATTTCATCACCTGTGAGCTTTAATGGGGCATTTAGAGGCATTTTATTAACACTATTTCCATCAAATATTTAAGATCTCCACTTAAAAGCCTTTCCCTTCGTCTGATTAGCACACATGCATTTTCAGAGGCCGTGCATCTATCTCCAACATCTCCACTGCACAGCCAGAAAATATGTGTCATAAATACTTAATACAATCGAGTGGATATGAATGAGGGAGAGACGGAAGAGTCCTGTTCACACAAGAGCAATGCTTAGATCCATACAGCAAAGATCTGAGCCGGCTGCTGTGTGGACTGTTAAGTACCTTCAAACTGAACTAAATACATTACAAAGTGTTGGAAATATAAGTAAGAATGCAAGTAATATTACAGACTATGTGTAGTGAAAGTGTATCAGAAATTCAATTAAAAGAAGGGTGCATTTTCTTCTGAAATAAATATGTGTTTTAGACCTACAAGCTCTAAGGAAAACAATTTATAATAGCCAAATATATTTAAACATCCACATATCCAAAGTAATACCACGATACAAATTAAACTGCTATTACTGCCTCTTGTCTTTTTATAACTCCTATTACTACTACTGCTACTACTGCTATTACTACACAAATATTATTACTGACACTATTACTATGCTGTCACCCTTATTTGGACCATAACCTGCTTTTAACCCCAGTAACACAGCATAGTATGTACCTTTTGAATAATATAACCTAGAATATAAATAGTAAATGACAGCAACACCAAAAATAGCACAAACACACAAATCTTGGCCCAGTGTCAGCGAGGTGCCCTGGGATCCCTGACTCAGAGTGGCACATGACATGTGACCCTCAGTGCCATGGAAACGAGGAAGAGGAGGATGACATCACCACCCTGACTTCATTATGGCCAATGTGAATCAGAGATGTAGACTTTAACACAGAGCTTATACGGGTCGGCCCGGGGAAAATAATGTGCTACTAAAAAGAGGATATTATGGGCAATATATTTTGTTTAACCTTCTATCATGTTAGAATGTTTTTCATCACAGACATTCCTGAAAAATCTAATGTGATGTGCAGTAGTTTCATTAGTGGGGTGCATGCTGATTGGGTTGTGATAGTGCTCTGAAGGGGGAGTGACTTACCGCGGACAGAAAAAAGGAAGGGACTCAGTCAAAAACAAAAGTGAAACATGTTAATATGTTTTTTGGCGACTATTTTCAAAACAATAAAAGGTAACATAGTGATATACATATGTTATGTGTTAGCAGTTAATACTCCATAGAGGCAAAATATAAAAGTAAAATCCCCCCCTCTCTAAATGACTTTTATTTTTATGTCTAAAAAAATGTTTGCATATTTATTTCATCTCAAAATAACCCCGACCCAAAACTATGTAAATGATTTTATTCAGTTTTCTGAACTGGTAGCAGCTATCTTAATAATGAACACTCTACATCCTGCTTCCTGTAGCCTGACCTTTACCAAATTTGGGCATTATTTCGTGCTCCATAAACTTTGATGGACCCTCAGCCTTATTACATTTTCATGGGGATTCCACCGTCTACTGTATCGCTATAAACGCTTCTACGTTTGGGTACAATTTGGTGAAAAGAATGCATTTTAAACACTCATTAGCTTGTCTCTTCCGATCTATCCACAGCTACAGCTTCACCGAGGGACCTCTCTCTCCCCCCCACATCTCATTTTCTTCTTCCGCTATTGTCATAACCCATCTTTAGTATTAAAAATTAAAACGTTGTCTGCCTCTTTTGCTTCTCATTATAAAAAGACCATCTACATTCGTAAAACAGATTCCCTCTTCTTCCTCCTCTTTCTCCTCTTCCTCTCCTTGCTGTATCTTTATTAATCTGACAGTTTTACTCCCCTGACTCAACACTTTCCGAGCTCAATATTGCCTCACCCAGGAGCCAAAAACACACGTATGTGCTTTGAATTCTAAAAATTGAGACCCTTTAGAAATGGACAGAAAAGGCAGAAATGGCAAGTCACTTACAGCTATTTGAAGTGGAGGTTTTGCAATGACTACAAATAAGAGAATAAAGTCTTGGGCCATTATTTGATGAGTTACTTCAAATATAGTTTTATTTAAGTGGAAGTGATACTGATAAAATGCCAATTAAGTAGTAGTATTAAAGGTGGGGTATCCCAACTTTATTCTTTTTTTTAAAATGTAAGTCTACATTTGTCATCTGAACATCTGAATTTGTCATTCTGAAAAAAGCTGTTCTAAAGTTGTGGACACTTCCAAAAATGAATCTATGTGAATATTAACAATGTGACAAAGGTTTTCGTGAGAGATGGATTTAAAATCATACTTTCTCCTTTAGCAGTTTACAAATTGTGTAATGAAACTTTAAAGGGCCGATATTATGCAATTTTCTCATTTATGTTATAATGTTGTTTCTTCATCAAAAACGTACCTGGAGTTTTGCTTCATTCACACATGTTTAACACATAAACCTGCATATTTAGGCTGTGTTCTTCTCTCAAACAGAAAATACTCTGTTCCACCTTGTGATGTCATGCCATCTACAATGACAGAGTCTTGAGAAAGGGCACACAGATCTCCACAGACAGCTCACACACTCTTCACTCACTCTACAGTCTGTTAC
Source organism: Odontamblyopus rebecca (assembly GCA_030686955.1). Classification (NCBI taxonomy): domain Eukaryota; kingdom Metazoa; phylum Chordata; class Actinopteri; order Gobiiformes; family Gobiidae; genus Odontamblyopus; species Odontamblyopus rebecca. Next base: position 16,943,903 of record CM060670.1, on the reverse strand, counting down.
CATCAGGACGGAGGTTCAGGTCCCTCTCACTTAAAACTAAGAGGGCCACGGCCAGTTTTATTCCCTCCTCCATTCGCCTGTTAAATGGCTGATGAAGCCACATGGGCAGCTAATCTGCATTGGGGAAGTGAGAGGTGCTGTTATGGATGTATTCTTTTATTGATCTATTTATTATTATGCATTTGATGAATGTGCTTTTTATTAATGTTTGTGTGGAGTCTTCACTTGTGCTGGTGCTCTGTCTGCAAACCAAGTTCCTAACGGATAAATAAAGTTATTTGAATTGAATTGAATTGAATGTGGTAATACAGGAAGTGCTCCACTGCATTTTAATCTCCACACACCTTCACTAGAATCATCTGGATCATTTCAGCCCTGGAATTGCAAATCTCTACTGAACAAAAGTTAAAAAGTATCTGTTAACTTGATAACTACCACTTCATGACATCACAAAGTGGAAGTGGGAGCTTTCTGAGTTTTGGAGATGTAGACAGATTAATAATGCAGGATAACTCAGACATGTGTGAATGAAACAAAACACAACTGTGGGTATGTTTTGATGAGGTAACAGCATTATACCATGGCTAAAAGATATAGCTGATATTTTCTAACACTGAAAATTACTTCTCACCTGTTAATTATGGCATTACTATTTTTATTCAATATTGTAACCTTGGTCACTGTTACTACTCCTTTTTTTACAACTGAAAAAATTAAATATATAAATAAAACTGCAATTTCTCTTACTTGAGTGCACTGTAAATAAGGCTGACTTTCTTTAGTAGCCTTCAAGAGCAGTCACACACACACACACACAAGTTAAGTTAATTCACGTCAGCAGCACGTCATGAGTGAAAGTAATTTGTCAGATTGCGTTAGTTAAAATCCTGTGCTGTGGTGTTGCATAAGATCCGGCTGCACTCCCGGAGAACATAAATTTTACATTTGAACAACAAGAAGAAAAACTTGGACACGAAAGCACAAATGAGAGCATCACAAGGACAAATACACAGTGGTAATTTACACTGCAAATACTAAAATCTAGCCACATTCAAATGACTTGAATAAAAAAGTTTGATGATTTGAGTCTTGAAACAAGACTTTTTGTACAACTTGCTACAATTAAGGTAAAAAAACAACACTTACAACACTTAAAATAAATGGTCACTGGTCCTATTTTTATATATTTATATATGTTTCTATTGAGAGCGGTAGTCAAACCTTCAGATCAGTGGACATTCGTTCTACCAACTGAGCTACTGTCACCCATATATAAAGCAAATAAACAAAATCGAATGTTGCTTGAATTACAAAAGACACACTTATTCCATTGGTACATCATTGCACCTGTCAGTTTGAATCTACTCAGTTAAAGTGAAATGTTTTTAATTGAAGTCATAATTTAAGACCTATTTTTTCTCTGCAAATAATTCTTAATTATCTTAATAATTTTATTATACATTACTGTACATCAACAAATGACAGTGTAGGTCAAAGCACTGAAACATGTAATCAAAGCTGTATATGTTCTATTACTTATGGCAGGTTAAGTGTATTAAGAGTTTTGAAGATTTTTCTGAAACTATTTTCTGTGTGAGAAGAAATAACTTTAGAATTTAACACATCACATTATCAGAGAGCCCTGTAGAGAAATATATACATTTGACTTACTTATAACTAAAGATATCACACACACAGGCACATTTAAAAAAGGAATATCAAAATGTGAATGCTTCCTCTGAGTACACCAGTGCAAAATCTAAAATTACAGTTTAATTTAAGTTTTGGTGGAACTGACAATTTGAACAAAAAGTACTCGCAATGAGACAAAATTGGATCCAAACTTTGCAAATAAAACTTTTTAAGAATATCTTTCTCAGTACCAAAGTTGTTCTGCGTGACGGGTGATAAAAAGTAAACAATGCTTCATGAAAAAATTGAGCAAAAGCATGAATTTTATGAAACTAAACTGTAAAATTTTGAGATTGGTCTTTCTTCTCATTAAGCTCCTGACTCAGAATGAGATGTGGAGATGATATAGTGCATGGATAGACCCAGTGGTGTGTTTAATGTCAGAGGTGAGGAGTTACTTCATCACAGAGCACACGTCACATGTAATCCTCAGTCTGAGCAGGACACACATTTGACATGGAGCACAGAGGCGTGAGCAGCCACTCAAAGGTCAGACCTGCTCACAGTGTCCCAGCCACAGGAACCAAGTGTCAGGAACTGTCAATGGAAAACCCTCAACCCACGTGTGCCAAAGAGAGTAAGAACAATATGGTCCTTGAGTCTCTGCTGCAACCTTTTATATTCATGTTTACATCTATGCCTACACTCAGATTGTTTTCATTCATTTATGTATCTACTTTGTAACAAGCACTGAAATAAGCATTTTACGTTCTTTTACAATGGAGCAGAGTATTATCCATATTGACATTAGTGCAATCACACCAGAAACAAAACAACAGCAAAGCATTTGCCCCAGGGGGACCTTAGAAGCAAAGGTTGCAAAAAAAGAAACTTGAGCTGTAAATCAACTTCACATAAGATGTTTGTTTATATTCTTTTATTTCAGTATTACACCCACAGGAATGTGTTGTTTTAACATATAAACCTGAGGAGAAACATTACATATTATTTTATATGAACTGCAAAATATTATTAGAGGGGCGCTGCGTGATCTTTACTTGGATAGAGGCCACAGCAAACTCTGGGAATGGCTGCCATAGACAATAACTTTAACTCAATCCAGCTTTCTATATAACTAAAGGTTCACTATGTAACTTTTCTCCTGTTTGTCTCCATGGGAATGTTATTGCTTTATGTTTCACTCATATGTATCTTGCAAAGTATTTCAAGTGCTGAAAAATATGGTCTCTCCACAGATCTGACCTGTAACTTGGCCTGGTGAAGCCACGTGTCTATATAGTAGTTCAACATCAGACTGAGGAACATAGACAATGCAACATCTCTATGGAGACAAGCGTTTGAACAACCAACCCTCAGATCAATGGGCAACAATCTAACAAGCTGTCCTATAGCCACCCCAAAAAAAACTGCATCTATGGGTCAAAAATGAAGACCGTTGCCACAGTGATTAACACAATATTACAACTTTTGAATGGCAAAAAGACTTTAAAATTCTGCACTTAACAGGAAACTGAAACCAATAAAAAGGATTCAATTTTATGTTGTGATTTAAGAGGGAAAAACTAGTTACCTCTAAAAAGAAGTCCACTCACAACTACTTTGTCAAGTTAATTCCAAACCCAGCTACATAACTTTTCTCATTTATTCTGCTGATTGGATCCACATAATCTGCTCTGCACACAGGTTTATGGACTCGTGTGTGGCTGGCTTGGACCACTGCGCCGTTCATCATTGTTTTCCTTGACCTTATCCATTGTACAAAGCCAACACGCAGGTCTGAAATCTGATAATATGGAAACCTCTGTGCTGTCGATCAGGAAATTACTGGTGGCTCAGATCCAGGGATTAGCATGGCCACGGCGAGTAGTATTATTGTTGATCTTGGATTATAAGGCCATGACCCAGCAGCCCTCGTGTTGATACAGCTTTTTGGTATTGGCCCGAGTGCCTGGCTCCCATGTAGTGATTGTCCTGGTGCATTGTTTACTACTACTGCTGTGTGAATCGGGGAGTTTGGCTGGGCTTTAGTCACAGGTGCGCACAGATGGGGCTGCATGCATGAAGTGTTAGAGTAATATGTACTCAGCAACAGGGAATGTGGCTCCCTACAGCTTAGTATGCAGGTGGTCACAGCCCCTATGTACATATTAGGAACATGCTAATTGATAATAAAAGGTATGTATCATATATGTGGATTTCATTTGAACTGAACTCCTTTACACACATTCAGTGATGCAGTTGTGTTTTTTGGCACTTCTCTTCACTCGCCTTGCCAGTGATTGTGGTGTGTGAGTGAGTGACTGGTAGTTGGAGGAGCCAGTGGTGCAGTTTGGCAGCCTCGAGCCCAGGGCAGCTGTGGCTTTCAAAGTATCTTACCGCCACAGAATTTGGAGTGAATGAATAATGACTACAGTGCAACGTTTTGAGAGGCTTTGACAAGTCTGTACAGCTCATTACAAGTCATTATAATTATATTTTGTGAAGTTTAAAATAGAAAAATGATATATATCTATGCATTTTGTAACATTTTTAGAGATTCTTGCATCTGCTTGACTCCATGGTACAGTCTTGCATTTGTTCAAATACTGATGTTTAGGTGAAGCTTGTTTGCAGGAGCTGCTTTTTTATTATTTCATTGCTGCCTCTTCTACACACTTTGTTTGTTTAAATGTGTTTCATTAATAATTTGACATGATTTTATTTTATACCATTTCCACAAATCCTTTAACTGACAAACCCACATTATTTGGCTTTGCTCCAGTCTGTTACAAGGACACATGCGTCGCTCTGGGTCACTCTGCACTACGTTTATTGTATTTTGAAGTTTTTGGGATGAGGTCATGTTCAAATATAGTAAAACAAACCCCAGCATGTCTCCCTAGTGTTTTTTTCAGTTTGTCTATGGGCTGTTTATGGTAATGAGATCTCCCATACTCCCATAGGCCTGTACAGGTGGACTCTGGTACAGTAGTGAGGATTCCCTATTTGCACTGAATTGGCTGGGGCCTGTTCCCAAAGGTACTAACATATTTCTGTCAAACAACAAAGGTTTCTTATCTCATACAAATCTATGCACAAATATTACATGCACAGGGACCAGACGCTCTACACACACACGGGGGGATACTTATGCTACAAGTGCAGGTTTTCTCAAATGGTTTTATGAAATGTACGGTCAGCAATTAAACTCTAATTGGCAAAATTTATCAGCCAAATCCTACGTATTCAAGGTATTTTTAGTCTTATAGCTCACGGTTCATAAACTACATAATATTCCCATTCAGACAGAGAGCCATATGGGAGGAAGTTTCAGGTCTAGATAAAGCATATACTGTTAAAGGGCCCATATTACGCTGTTTGCTGATGTTATAATGTTGTTTCCTCATCCCAAACATATCTGGAGTTGTGTTTTGTTTCATTCACCCATGTTTAACACACAAATTCAGATAATAAACACAACTCCAGGTATGTTTTTGATGAGGTAGCAACATTCTAACGTGGCTTAAAGCTTAAAGAGTGAATTCTGTGTAACGTAGGACCTTTAAAGTGTTTTTGTATGTATGATTTTTAAGGTGATATAAAAGGCTGTTGTAAAATTCCTAAATAGGAAAATCATAACGAGGATTCTAGCCAATACTAGAAGCGCTCCCACACATTTGGCGCACTAGGTAAGCCACCCACAAACATATGACATTACATACGCATTGTTACCGTTTATACATACAGATACAAATGAAATGTAATTTACTAAGGAGTACAATGCTAGATTTTTTGTCAAAGTTGATGCATGTAATTTAGTTAGTATAATTCAATGTTTAAGTAAAATACATTTGGCTCTTTGAATGCAGAATGCTGACTATCCCCATGCATTGCAACATAAGGTCAAAGGTCACTTTTTTATATAGCATTTTTCCACCTTCAAAGCACTCAAAGAACTACTCACCATTCACACACAGACTGGGGGCAAGAGGGGTTAAGTGTCTTGCCCAAGTGTCTTGCCCAGTGACATGTGGGAGCTGGAATTGCAGTGCCAACCTGTGGGTCAGTGGATCTGTCCACTCATCCATTGATGTTTTTGAACCACCAACCCTCGCATCAGTGGACAAACACTCAACTGATCTACTGTCACCCTATCAATGATGTTCCATAATCATGAGTAACTATCTACACTCTAAGATCAATTAAGTTATGTCTTATCTTATATATGTGTTTTCTGAAAGCAAAAGTTTCCTCTCATTTATTTTTGTCAAAGGCTGAAGAGCTCAGTGTGTTACAAATTTGAATAATACGGCTTTCTCTATTAAAGACAATGCATATAAAGATGGTGCCGGAGGTGCCATCTACAGTCAGTCAGATTTGAGTAATGATCGTGTGAAGAGTAAAATATATAATGAGACAAGGAAACGACCCAGAGAAGGTGAAATGCAAATTAGTGAGTAACCATCATTCATCAAAAGCAGAGCACAGCTGATCATGTGAAGCAGCTAACATTACCATAGCCTCACTCTATACTCATAATGCACAGACTGTTTAGTTTACTCAGCACTTTAACAAGTATCAACAGAGCAGGACATAGCAGCAGATATTTACCTGCAGTAATATGATTGAGTATCCAGTATCCAAATTATGAGCACGGTTAAAGGTCTTATAGTACACAAGACTGACTCCTGTGAGCTTTAAGGCATCTTAGAACGTTGAAAAATATGCTTGGAGTTGTCATTTGTGTCAGTCACACATGTTTGAATAAGTCTTTATTATTAGTCTGAATTGTCAAAGCTCAGAATGCTCTGTTCCACCTTGAGATGTCATGAAATGACAGTTTTTATAGTTAACAGCTACCTTTTAACTTTAGTTCAGTACAGACTGGCCAATACAGGGCTGAATTGTTCTACTGAAGGAGAATGGGGTTTAAAAACACAGTATTACACTTCCTGTGTTTTCTGTTTGAGAGAAGAACAAAATATATGGGTTTGTGTGGATGAAACAAAACACAACTCCAGGTATGTCTTTGATGAAGAAACAACATTATATCATAGATCAAAAAATAGTGAAATGTGCCCTTTAACAAAGATGAAAATCATTTAAATGCATTCAACTCAACATTTACTGTAGTTAGTAGGCTACTAGTATGTAGTAATGGTTGTACTACTAGTAGAATTAGTAGTAAGTTAAGAGTTATGTTTCTCATAGAAATATATATTTTAAATTTCACAGTTAGATGAAGTGCTTTCGTAATTGTGAAACACTTTGACCACACATCCAATCTAAATCTTTTTATATGTACTTTCTCATTCAATTATTGTATTTTGTTAGATGTTAGTTAAAAAAGCAAGAAAATGTTGACTTGCTTTTTTATTATAGATAGCAAAAAAAAGAAAAGTTAAGCAAATATATATTCCCTAAATCCAAAATGGCTGACATCTGACAGATTGTGCATTTTCTGTATCTAAAATCCTTCTTTATCTCAATAAGAGCAATTAGCTTCCAGTGACTAACCGCATAACAAACATACCAGCATCTGTGTCCACAGTGTTTCCTATCCACACATTTATATGATACACGTAGGTAAATCAGGCTGGCTAAGTAATTAGGGCACATGGTGTAAGCAATTTTCCAGTGAGGTATGTCAGATATAAACAATATACTATGCACTGCTCGCCGTTTAGTTTGTGATGACTGCGCAGATGTGGCGTTCAGCTTGTGTAGCAAACATCAAATCAGAGCTCAGCAGCCACTCGACCCGGGCACTTTCCAACACGCTGACGTTAATCTGCACTGTTTATGGGACCGGCCCGAGGAAGAGGAGGAAGAGGAGGAAGAGGGAGAGGAGGAGGAAGAGGAGGAAGAGGAGGAAGAGGAGGAAGAGGGAGAGGAGGAGGGAGAGAAAGAGGGGAGATCCCAACACATGGCATAGATTTAAGGGCTCTGCACTGATCAGGGCTGTACCGAAAACAAGAAAAAACAAAGAACATGAGAAAAACAAAAAGAGCTGGAGAAACAGAGAAACAAGTTCTACAGAAATAATTCTGCACTCAGACATGTAAAGTTATAAAATTGCTTGAAAGGGGTGATATTACTCTATTTTCTGATCTGTGTTATAATGTTGTTTTCTCATCACAAACGGAGAGTTGTGTTTTGTTTCATTCACACATGTTTAAAACTCAAAACCTGCATATTTAGGCTGAATTCTTCTCCTGAATGAAAACACTAAATGTGGTACCAAATGACTGGTCAAAGCATGATGTCAGTCTTGTTATTATGTAGAATATCATAATATTGTGAGCCTCCCCATATCATGAGCTTTCCCATGATATCGCAATAAATATGGTACCATGAGGTTCATACTGTGAAGATATTGTATTATGAGACTTGGATATCATTACACCCCTACAAACCCTCCATCAGAAAAGTCCCAAAGTGCAACAACACAAACATTTTATCTGTTGAGTCATCTTTTTGTTTCTTTAGCTACCATCTATACCATATTTTAGCCAATCCCTATAGTACAACATGGGCAATGGCTTTGTACAAGGCAAACACTTAATCAATTAAAGGTATTTTTCATAACAAAAATCACTAAACAGTTATTAGATTATAATGAGGTGTGATACATTTTATTTTCAACTTCTCCTGTGAAAAGCCAGTCATTCCCCCACTTCTGATATCCTTCCTCTGGGCACATTCAGAGCTATACTTCTCTACTTGTGAATCAATAACTTTGCTAAGTATTGACGTACGTGTGGGTTTTCTCCATCAATCAAATGTTATTTAGAAACCGCTTATGAACTCTGATAAAGCTGTTTCTGATTTTGGAGATGGGGGATCATGTTTTTAACGGAGCTTGGAGACCCACAAAACGGACAAGTAAAAATAACATGGCTTTTTTACTGTGGCTCTGTGGCCTAAGGAAAAGTAAATGTGATGTTTAGATGATTTGTAAGACAGAGAAACAAGCTCATGCTTAAATGCTGAAGTTGGTGCAAATACTTGTATTAAATATTTGACATGGAAGAAGTATGGACCCTCATTTAGTTTATTTTTTATTTTAATTATAGGATTAACATTAAAGGACTAACATTTAGAGACTGAAAACGATAGAATGGGGTTATTTACAAAAAGCCTGATATAATATTGCACTCACTGGTGTGGAGACACTCAAAATTAGAATATGAAGAGTAAAAACTATTTTTAAATGTTGCAAAAATAATTAATAAAAATAACATAAACTCAAAAGTGATTTCGCCATGTTTGTGTTTAGTTTTACTAGAGATCGACCAATGTGAGTTTTTTCATGACCGATACTGATACTAAGCCCTGCCAATATATTTGGGGAGATATCTGGGGCTGATTTAGATGATTTTTCCAAAATTAAATGTAATTTTGAAATGTAATTTCAATTTACTACAAACTCCCCTCAAGTGATTTTTTAGCACAAGTCTTTAAGAGAGTTGTGTAGGCACGTTTTGTACAGGTCAATCTCTAAATTTTACAGTTAATTCACTTTAGAGCAATACTTGTTCCTCAAACAAGTCATATATTGGCTCACTTTAGCCAATCACATGTAGAGGTGAGTACAAAAATTGTGCACAATGTTGCTAATTTTGAATCTTGGGCCTAACCCTTGCCCCTGCCCATTTTACTCTCTCCATGGCTGCAGTTTGCCATAGCTAACTGCCCCAGAACAGATGAGAAAACTGAGTGAACAGTGAACACTGAAGAGATGCCAAGAGGAAGTGCAAATTGTTGGAGCAGACAATTAGAAATGTGTATAATAAGCTTGGCATTGGAAGACAATACGCGGCGATGTATTTAGCCACAAAAGGGGAATTAACCAAGAAAAAACAATGGACTCGGGCTAAGAAAGAGCTGGAGATGTTTTCCTTGTTCCTTTATTTCCCCCCCAGTGTCACCCTGATTATATAAGTGCCACGTGCTAAAAATAAAGCCTGCAGAACAAACTGTGAATGTGTGCGTATCTTGCTAGCACCACGCATGCCTGCACTCCCATATGAACAATAAAAGTATATATGCACTACAACACTACATGTATCCAAGGGTAGTCACGCAGCATACATGGGGCACACATACGGAAATATGACCATGCCACAGTGAGAGCCCTTCATGGCAGAGGGAGCAGGCAAAAGGCGGTATTTTCTGTCCTCCAGTTGCCATGGAGACACCTCGGATGGAGAGAAGGAGCAGAAGAAGAAGAAGAAGAAGAAGAAGAAGAAATGGTGAGATTACTTCCTGAAGGTAGTGCCACCACCAGCCTGCATCACATCAGTGTCTGCCTGTCCAAGCGCTCGTCCGTCACTGCCACAGCCCTCCCGAAGCAGCCATCTCTCATTCAGATCACTCACTTTGGAGTCTGTGCTTAATCTTTAAAAGCCAGAGCTGTCAAAGCTGTTAACCCTATTTTGACAAGATTTCTCTGTACACTGAATATATGGAGTGTCCAAACTTCAGGTTGCTCGATTGAGGCCCTGCATTACAGAAAATTGACGCTTGTGAGCTTTAAGACATGTTAGAATGTTGATCTCTTCAAAAACAAACCCAGAGTTGTGTTTTGTTTGTTGTGTTTTGTTTCATTCACACATGTTTGATTAATCTTGCATTATAGTCTGTCTACATCTTCAAATGCTCTGTTCCACCTTGTGATGTGATGTGATGTAGTCCAGGGCTGAAATTATCCAAGTGATTCTAGTGTAGATGTATGGAGTTTAAAAACACAGTGGAGCACATGACATCACAAGGTGGGACAGAGTTTGAGAGAATAAATATAAAGGGTTTGTGTGTTAAAAATGCATGAATGAAACAAAACACAACTCCAGGTATTAATTTAAACTTTGTACATCACAACAACATTTGGTTAGCAATGTAAACACCTGTAATTTAAACAAGCGCAATATAAGTTTAATGACATTCTGCAGATCCTTTCAGGGAAAGCAATATTATCAGAAAAGTTACATAGTGCAACTTTAACATTATTGAGTATTTCGCAAATACATGCATAGTAAAAATATTTTAGGTAATAATACGTAGAAAATTCTGTCTCCATGTGGTTTATGAGTCCTCAAACATGTTCTATGTGAACAGAAACTTAAATCACTTTAAATACTTGTAGGTAGATCTCAATCAGACCTTGTTCCAAAATTGACTTCATAATAATTGTGAAACCAGATACAAAGTGTGTATTCATTCACAGCTCAATGAGAGAAAGTGTGTTGAAGGATGTCTCTTTACAGTCTTTCAGAACTGAGATAACTCCAGGTTGTTGGCATGGGCTCCACCAGCAAGCACCAAGCCAAAGACATAGATTTATATGGAGTAACAGGTGCAGTGCTTCTATGAATTCATTCCACAGCTCCACTACCATCCACCATGCAGTATAGGCATCATGCTTTCACACTATCACACACGTTATTTATCGAGGGAGGACACTGGAGAAGACAGTGATAAAAATATCACTGCATATAGTATGCTATATATATATATATATATATATATATATATATATAGTTTTATATATAGTATATATATATATATATATATATATATATATATATATATATATATATATATATATATATATATATATATATATATATATAGTTTTATTGCTTGTCTTGAACAGATATAGACCCCAATATATTATTTTGCATTTCTAATCCACCGGCCACTACAGTAATAACATGATTGCAAGTAGTGCTTTGAAGATAGCTGGTGGTGAAGTAGCCTGGTCCAAAATGGTAACACACAAATGGTATAAGCCTGTTGAATGTATGTAACTTTTCTAAACCTAAACCTATCTATCTATCTATCTATCTATATTGCATTTATTCAATTACTAGTGTTTTTATTTCCAAGGAATACCATTCTTACTGTGAAGGAAGTCTCCAGATAAGTTTAATTACATACGGTGGAACATTCTAGGCAAAACAATAACATCTCCATGGAGACAAGCAGACAACAGACCCCTCCACTAGAAAAGTTACTTAGTGCCCTTAATGCATGTGTCCCATTTAAAATATTAACATAAACTATATAGCAAACAAACACATGACGGCAGTGTCCATTGAGAATATATTACTGTACTTTGCATAATGAGAAGTTTTAGTTTACAAACAGTAATAAGTCTGTTGCTAATGGAGGATAAACAGAGGGACATGAGTCTAAAGCTAACTTGGCGTCCCTTAATATTGATAGCATTCACCCAGAGCCATTATGTATGCTCCCAACGCCTGGTCCAAAGAAGTGACCAGCTGATCAATGGGGCTTGGATGGCCTCACTGTCTAAGTGATCAGATCAAATGTGACCGGGAGCGCTGGGAGTTTGGCGATGAGCTCCAGATAAATTACATCAGAAATTAGTTACGTCAAATGCAATTTCCCCTTCGCATAGGCACATTAAGAGCCATGAAATTCGCTATGACGTCTGCAAACATGGAGGCAAAAGTTTTAATATTTGCCACCACAAAATACAATACAATTTAGACAGACATTCAAAGAGGAACTTTGGTTCAGCCTGGGCCCATAAGGCATGTGTTGTTTATATACATATTAAAGGGCCCATATTACACTATTTTCTGATCTGTTATAATGTTTCCTCATCACAAACATACCTGGAGTTATGTTTTGTTTCATTCACACATGTTTAACACACAAACCCTGCACATTTTGGAGTTCTTCTCTCAAATGGAAAATGCTCTGTTCCACATACAGAAAGTGTTCCACTGTGTTTTTAAACTACATAATTATTTGGATGATTTCAGGCCTGGAATTGCTCTCTACTCAAATAAAGGTGCAACCACTACATGACATGACAAGATGGAGGGAGCATGTTGAGCTTTGGAGATGTAAACCAACTCATAATAAAGGGTTACTCAAACATGTGTGAATGAAACAAAATATAGCTCCAACTATGTTTCTGAGGAGGTAACAGCAGAATAACATAGCTGAACCTTAAAGAGGGAGTATTATGCAAAACAGACTTTTTGGAAATTTCTACCATGTTATAACAAATCCATAAAAAACATGCCTGAAGAGGTTTTAAATGTCATCTCTGCATGTTTCAGTAAGCTATTAATCTCTCTTGGGCCTATTTGAACCCTTCTCACAATTTGCAGAATGATTATTTTTAAACACGTTTTAATATGTTGTTTGGGCATCTAAATTTGTTATGTGTTAGCAATTAATACCCCATACTTAGAGACATCAGTTCTGTGTTAAAAGGAAGTACAGGACACCCACAAATACACCAAAAAGTTCTACAGTTCTACAAAAATCTGCAATACTGTTTGGCTTAACATGTTTATTTTTGCTTACACATATTGCTTGCCATTTGTCAAACTAATCTACTGTAATACTTTTCTTATTTATTTATTCATTTGTTTTAGTCGTATTTTAGAGCTATTACCACTGCTCATTCAACTGTATTGTGGACTACTTATGGTACTGCTATAAGAAGCCCTCTCCAGTCTGTCATGGCGTCTGCCTTCTTTACATAGCCCTGTGGTTCAAATGTATAGAGTATCATGAGAGATATGATGAGTCCACTTTTGGTCAAAGGGGGGCACAGAAACTCTATAGCCCTGAGTCTGCACCCAACCACACTGTGAGGTCAGCACAGAAATGTGCTGACCTCACAGGGCCTATATGTTGTTTACTACAGGGTGTGGTTCAGTTGCACAAATAAAAATACCCATAATGCAACATTCGTCCACTTAAAATGTTATTGCGCTCTAGAGTATGGCATTAAACCTGACATCTGTGTCAATGGAGACTACCAGTGGATAGCACCAGTTAAAGGTGCACTGCGCAACTTTCAAGGCACTCAAAGCGCTTTACATCAAGGAACCACTCACCCATTCACACACCAGTCTATGCAGACACTGGGGCGAGGGGGGTTATGTGTCTTGCCCAAGGACACAATGTCAGCATGTGGGAGCTGGAATCACACCAGCCAACCTGTGGGTCAGTGGATCTGAATGCTCAACCACTGATGTTTATGTTAAGAGTGGGATTCGAGCCACCAACCTCCGGATTAGTTGATAAGATGATTGCTTTTCCTGGAATGTGCCACAGTATGGCATTAAACATATACAGCTAGCACTTATTCATTACTGGTGTTTCTAGAACATGCTACGCAGTGCAGCTTTAAAGGTCAGATCTGTGGAGAGGTGACCTGCTCACAGTAGGAATCCAAGTTTTTCAAGTTTCAAGCTCTCGAAGTTATTTGGAAATACCCAAATCTGTAATTTTGCTAAATCAAATTCACTTTCTTTTTTTGTATCACACTATACAGGAGGAGCAGTTTGTCATGTATAAAACTGGCTGGCCTCTCACTGGGCTCCTCATAAACACCCATGTATTAGTATATATGCTTTACTACCATTCCCAAAATCTGTGAGTCTGTAAAATGTCACGCAGTAATGACCACACACAACTTATCTTTTTAAATAGAAACAGTAAAGCTAAATTTTGCTCACTGCTTTCACTTAGGCAAGTTAATCTAAAAGGTGGGCTAGACTTGAGCTTTCACGTGTACATTATATTATGAGCATTTTGTCCTCTGTATTTGACTCTTACTGCCATGGTTCAAAATCCTTCTCCAAATACTGAGATATGGGTTCTATAGTTTTGCTTTACAGTAAGATTAAAGCCACATCATGTAATATTTAGACAAAGTAGACCTGACTTTACCAGTAAAGAGTCCGTCACCTTCTTGTCTCCATGGAGATGTTCTTATGCAATGCTTACTTATATTTTATCTAGAGGATTGTCTATTATGCATGTTTTGGGTTGTTGTAAATTAAACCATTAACCTTGAGGAAACCCGGGAGTAATTTTGTTATATTTGCAGTATAAATATTGCAGTTTCCTGTAGGCTAAACCCACCTATACTTCATCTCTACTTTACGATGGTATTCAGTCAAAGAGGAGCAAAACAAGGCGACTTCATTTTCTGGGCATGTCCAGAATGGAAGTGCTCCAATGTAGTGATTATTTTGTGTTCAGGTTTTTATAGTTTTGCAGTTTTATAGTATAATTTAATCCAAAAACTGAACCCTGTCAAAAGTAATGAGATGTTTATGAGGTGGTACAATGGAATAGCCATGAAAAAGTGAATGACGCTCATAAAATAGTTGTGACAAGGACAGTTTTCATCATGAGATTTCCATCTTGTGCTTATTGTTCATCTGCAGCTATAGACCGCAGATTAAATAGCTATTCTGAAGAAATGGTTTAGTTTGAGAAATGGTTTAGTGGTATTTTTACAGCTCAAGTGGACTGAATATAAAAACAAAAATGATCTGCTTAATGTTTAAATAGCGCAATATGGAAGGTTTGATATGAGAACGGGCTAATTAAAAAAAAATTTCAGCATAGAATATAGAGCATGTGGTTTAATTAGAAGAGCGTACTCATATGTACTATAATATAATGTATGTTACAATCAAAGGGAGAGGAAAATCTGATCTTGAAAATGAGAACTTGGCTCCTAATAGACACACACATGCAATAGTACATGTTGTCCTATTATAGTGTGAAGCCTATAAATACACTTGCAGATAAGAGTATTGGGAAGACTACTTTTACACAGATATTTTACAGAATATTACCTCAGTTAATATATAAGAGGTGCCGGTATTTGAAAAGCAGGTATCGTTAAAGGTTTTTTGTGAAACCTTTCTGTAACTTTTCTTCATGGAAACCAAACCAGACTGAGTTACAGATCAGATCTGTGGAAAGGCAACCCCACTCACAGTCAGAATGCCTGTTTTGTCAAACCCGTCACTTAAATTTAAAGATGTACTGTGAAACTTCTTGTGTTAAGATAACAGAACTTTAAAGGTGTAACTTTTCGTGTGGGAGTCCACCTGTATGTTTCTATGGATAAGACATTGCTCTGCTTAGAATGTTCCATAATATGACATTAAACAAATCCATCTTACATTTATCCAATTACAGGTAGTTTTACTGCTTAAAAATACCTAAAAAACAGGCATTCTGACTGTGAGTGGGGTTGCCTTTCCACAGATCTGACCTGTAACTCGGTCCGGTTTGGTTTCCATGAAGAAAAGTTACAGAAAAGTTTCACAAATAACCTTTAACAATACCTGCTTTTCAAATACCATTACCTGAATGGTTATTTTTTCTGTGATCTTCATGCAGATACACTGTCCACACTGGATATTTTTACTACACCACGTTTCTGATTTACGCTTTTACCAAGACCTACGAAACGAAGGCTTTTGGCAGAGTTTGGTTCACACTATCTATTTTGCTTTAACTTTACTCAGACACTGCAGACTGTGACTAGATGTGGATTTATTATTACGGACTTATTTATTCAACACCTTATATATTCAAAGCAGAACTGTATAACAAAGCTTTCTTGTCGCATAAACAAAACAAATGGTATTTTAACTCGTATTTGTAGTTCATTTAAGGATGTCACTCTGAATCCTTGACAAATGGACCTATGTATTTGGCGTATTCTTCTGCCAAACTACCTGCACTAACCCACCCCCAACCATGTCCGATCCATCCATTAAAACCCGATTAAACTGGTCTCCTCCGCCTCCTCTGTCCCTCAGACACATCACTGCAGTGGAAGCTACATTTATCATCCAACCAGCCTGCGTGCATTTTGGCAAGAGCTGCACAGAGCCTGGGGAAGAGGCTGCTGCATGCCCGGCTAAGCAGCACAGAGAAGTGAGGCATCATGGGAAAAGAGCCAGTGACCTTTAACCTCACGTCATGCATGGTGGTCCACCTCCTGCTGCTGATGCTCCACACACTAGGCACTAACTATAGTGGGAATACTGGTTTGCACAAACTTGGTGCTTTAATGTTTAGACGGAGAATGAAGAATTAGACTAAATAAATACACTCTCTTTCAGTCCTATGACTAAAACTGTGTTTTATGTAAGAACAGACATCTGAAATAAAACATATTTCTCAATACAATACTGGATAACACTGGG
The DNA here is from genome assembly GCA_030686955.1 of Odontamblyopus rebecca. NCBI lineage: Eukaryota > Metazoa > Chordata > Actinopteri > Gobiiformes > Gobiidae > Odontamblyopus > Odontamblyopus rebecca. Next base: position 16,927,260 of record CM060670.1, on the reverse strand, counting down.
GCAATTTGCAATATTGATCAATACTAATTCATTTTGTGTAAAAGTAGCAAAAGAAAAAATATTTTTGTGAGATTTAAGTATTGTATTTCTGTATGAGACTCTATACTCTATGATTCTAGTCAAAATACTGATGTTAATGTGCCCATAGCCACAAGAAGGCAGACTTGTCAACATCTCCGCTACTTTTATATAACCACAAATGCAAGCACTGTATATAAGTAGTAATTTAAGTCAGTATTTTATATCTTACATATAACTGTACTGCATGTACATCTTCTCTCTGTTTAACCCTTGCATAAACTTCCTTTGGTGTTGACATGGCATGACATTTGTGGGTATTCTGGAGTCATAGTATAAGTAGTAGTATAAATATAAGTAATTGTGACGATGTCTGGCACCTGTCCAACTCATTACCTGTTCAAACTTTTAATATCTGTCATTCATTCTGTCATTTTTTATGTCAGTGAATAGAAATAATGAACATGACAAAAAAATCTTAGTATTACTGTATTTTTTTTTACTTTGCCTCATCCACGAAGCTTTCTCAAAGGTGTATCTGGCTTAAGATCTTATTCTAACAAACATCTCCTGGCAGCTTACCCATGTAGCAATATCCCTATGAAAAAAGTATTAGCAGTTTTTCCAATACAGCATTCTGAAAACTTGTGTACACCCATCATTCGTGTATTTTATTTTTAGCACACAAACTCTTTTTAAAACCCAAATCTCCACGGTTTCCATTGGCACTGTAGTAGACACGTGTTTCTTGATGAAACATACAAAGGTTTATTTCTGTTTTGAACGCATTCAGATCAAAGGGTGTGGGGCCGGGTTAGATCCTTCCAACTCTCCCTCTCTATCTCTCTTCATCTCTCCCTCCTCTCTCCCTCACTCTCTCTCACCTCCTCTCTCTTATGCCCTCTCACTCCCCCCTCCATCTCTCTATCCCTCCATCCCTCCCTCCCTCCGCTCAGCCCCCGGCTCCCATCGGCATCACACTTGACTAGAGTGATTTAGAACTGCCACCTCCAAAGCTCGATCTGCTCTAGAAATCCACGCTTTGAAGTTCCCAACAAAAATAGTGCTTTTGCTTTTGCCACTTCCTATACAAGTGTTAATTGAATGATTATGGCAGTGTCAATGTGCCACTACGCCCAAGCGCTCCAGTTATTTTTGTTTCAGGGAACGTTTCCTGCTACTACGGAAAAAATGTATTTGTTTGAAGTTTGCCCCAGATTAGAAATGACAAAGAAAGAAAGTAAAGTCAAAGGATATAATATACCAGTTTACATTACAGAAAACACAATAGGCTCTACTGTATTCACGCTTACGTCACAAACCAGGAAGACATGACCATTTCCAGTGTAGTTACCGACACTGGGCTCGCCTACCGACTGTGATAAAACCCACTGAAATAAATGTCATCAGCGGTAAAATAAAGACAGCATACGTATGTGCTGTTTATGAAAACTGAGGTATGGTTGTAATTGTTGATTAGCCGAACATAACGGGCAAGTGTGGGAAGATTATGAAGGCCAGTAGGCACCAGTTAGACAGCAATATGCCACAGTTTAGATCATGGTATGCCGATGGTATGCCAAGAGAAGATTCTGGTGTAAATATAGCTTTTGTGAGTCAATGTTAAACTGAGCGATGTACATGGAAGATAAATTGCTTAAATTCTCTTACAAACACTACAGTGACATTTAGATGAAGAAAACTGGGCCATTTTCTAATTTTTTCTCATTTTCATCGCGAACAGAGAAACAGAGAAATTGTCATCACGTTTCCATGCGTGAATACAGCCTATACTATCAAAATCCCATCAAAACCCTGAGATTACATTATATTAAAACATGCATGAAAAGTATTACACTACTTAAAGGTGCAGTATGTAACTTTTCTGTTTGATTGTCCGCCACTTACTATTATGGGGCATGCTGGAATCTTTGTCTATCTTACATTTATTGTGTTTAGTTGCTATTCACCGTTCTCTTACCTTGGCAATATATGTGTAATGCAGTGCTGTGGAGCAAGCTATAACATCTCCATGGAGACAAGCAGAAAAGAAAAGTTAGAATACAAAAAGTCCTATATTCACATTTTTATTAGATGTATTGTTGTACTTGAATTAAACTTGGCAGATTGAGTTGTGTGTTTGATTTGGTCTTGTGGCAGAGCTGTGTAACAGGCTCATGATGATCAGCTTTTGTCATCCAAACAAGCAGCACATCGATAAAGCACACGGCTCTATAGGATTTCTGCTGCTACTGAAGAATGCACCAGGAAAAAAGGGAAAATGTATAGGAGAGCTGCTATAGACCTGATAGAGGAAGAGAAAGGGGAATGAGAGAATGAAGAGAAGGATGGAGTGAAAGGAGAGGGAGAAAGGGGAGAAGGATAGAGGATAGGAGAAGGAGAGGAATGGAGAGGTAGACACGGGAGGAGATGGAGAAAGGGAGGAAGAGGAGAGAGGGAGAAGGGTGGAGAGGGATGGAGAGAAGGAGAGATGAGGAGGGAAGGAGATAGAGAGGAGAGAGGGAGGAGGATATGAGACACAGGGAGAGATAGATTGATGGTTCAACGCTGACACCACAGTGTGATTTAAGATACTGCAGGTGTGGAAGGGGGAATAATACAAAGCAGATATTAAGGCTTGATGATAACCATGAGTAATTTGAACTTACAACTGCTGCTGCCATTGTGTCCTTGGGCCAGATCACATCGCCTACCATGTATCTATGTTTGGTGATGGTTGATGAAGTTTTATAGGTCCTGGATAGTGCTTGAATTTACACCACATTTGGCCTACAGGAGAGCAATTCAACAAGAAATACACAATTCTGAACTACAGCGCCAAAACTAGTACTGCTATTTCCTACTGGGACAAGAAAGAGTACAAATATTATCAGTGTAAACAGTTCAGGCGACCCCTGTATTGTTCCACAGCGTAGACTCTATAAAGAAATGGACTAAGGGAGCGTGACTCCCTCTGTGACTGTCTCTAGACAAATGAAGCTTACCCAGGCTAGCAGTTATAAGAAAATTGACTTACGGACAAAATAGCAAAATAAAAACACTAGAATCATGTAAAGCAGGTTAATATGAACATTTTAAGACCAACATGAGGAGCCTGGCAGCAGCAGTTTACAGAGAGAGGGGCGACGGTTTTTTTCTCAATAAAAAGTTAATTGGAAACCGGTCGATGGATCATTTAATTTCTTATTTGAAATCCCGCGGTTAGTGGGTTAGCTATGTCCATCTGTAGACAGTCTATGTTCCGCACTTGTCTTCACAATCTTTTGCGCACTATGTGTTTGTAGATAATTTGTTTGTACCACTCACAGACTTCAAAATTGTTTATTTAAAGGTTCACTCTGTACCTTTTCTGATGGCGGGTCTGCTAATTGCTTGTCTCCATGTATATGTTATTGTTTTGCCTAAAATCTTCCACTGTATGGTATTAAACTAATGATGACACCAGAAGACCAAGTTATATCTCATGAGTACCATGTTTTTCAAGGTATTTGGTTTTCAAAGATTTATACTTGAGTAAATGCAAGATAGAAAAGTGAAATGCCATACTGTGGAACATGTCAATCAAAGACATACCATCCTCATGGGGAGAAGCAGAAAGAAAGTAGACTGGAAAAGTTATATAGTGAACATTAGGTTAAAGGTTAAAAAAGTTTAGGGAGTTTAGCTGATGATTTTTGTATCCCTTTTGCTCAGCTGTCAAACCTAAAATCCCAATCAAACCATCATCTAACTCACAGCGCACCATGTTTCTCTCCTCTCCATCACTCCAAGCCACTTAAACCAGGTTTCCATGGCAACTAAAGGTCTCGGCTCTGATCCAGTCCAACCTGTCATCTTTTATCCCTCCTGCAAACTCTCACTTGAAATGTAAAAACGAATGCTAAGTGGCTACGCAAAACCAGACCTGTACCATGTTACTGTGTACTACATAATGATTAATGATCCTGGCTGAATAATTAAAAGTAACGATAACTGCCATCCATAAACAGAACATCACCTTTGCCTTAGATGTTGCTGGGGCTTTGACAGGGACTGGCAAAGCTTGGAAATGAAAGGTACTATAAAAAATTATTGAAGGTAAACTATGTTACTAAAACAATTACTACTATTACTACTACTGCTGTTGCTGCTACTACTACTATTACTACTATACTATGCTACTACTAAAACTACTGCTACAACTACTTAACTAGTACTACTATTACTACTAGTACTACCACTACTACCACTACTACTACTATTTCTCATCTACATCATCAAGTCAAGGCAGCGTTAGAGTAAAAACATATATTGATGAAGTAGTAGTAGTTTTAGCTTCAGCCTAATATATTTAGTTCCCCAGTATGCTCGTATACTTCTCATTATTGAGTGTACTTGTACTGAATGATTGTGTACTACTGTGGTCGCACAGTCTGTAATAAAGATGAATATGGTATTGGAGTTTCAGCCTCTGTGGTTATTACTGCGGTTAATTAGATTTGATTTTTGGAGATGCGTCTTTTTTCCTCTCAGACAGACAGACGGTGACCATTTCAAAGACCTGTTTGTGAAACAGAGGAGTAGAACAGAAGATGAAGGAGGAAAAGAGAGGGGAGAGAGACAGAGAGAAGGACAGAGAGAGAGAGAGCGAAGTAGGGAGGAAAGAGAGAGACTGAAGATGGAGGAGATGGAGAGAGGCAGAAACAAAAAATGAGAAAGACCAAAGAAAAGGGAAAGAGAGAGACAGAGTGGAGGCACAGAAAGGGAAGGAGGAGATAGGTAGAGCAAGAAGAAAAGAGAGTGAGAAAGAAGAGAGGGAAAGAGAGAGAGGAGAGACAGAAGAAAAGAGAAGAACAGAGGGAGAGAGAGAGAGCGAAGTAGGGAGGAAAGAGACTGAAGATGGAGAAGGAGATGGAGAGAAGCAGAAACAAAAAAATGAGAAAGACCAAAGAAAAGAGAGAGAGAGTGGAGGCGAAAAGAGTGAGAAAGAAGAGAGGGAAAGAGAGAGAGAAAAGGAGAGAAAAGAAAAGAGAAGAGATAGTAAGCAGGGAGAGAAAAAGAAGAAGCAAAGAGAACGAGGAAGAGGGGAGGGAAAGAGAAGAGACTTGAGACACATGAAGGGGAGAGACAAAAGAAAAGAGAGAGAGGGAGCGGATGGTGTAATTACTGTCACAGATGCGATGGGACTGGAAACAGAGTGACAGCCCAGTTTTTAATGTGAAAACACTTCATCTGCACCTCAAACTCAGCAGCCAATCAGCACCAACATAAAAGTCTAATTCAACTCAAGAACGCACTACTGGTGATTTTAGCTTTATTTACACACATTTGGATCCATCTCTGACAGTATTTTTGAGTTATATCTAAAATATGTATGTGAAAGCAGTATCTTTATTCACAACCTTTAATGTTTTAGCGGATGTGTAAAAAATCAGAGCTTTTTTCCATGTTACAAGTGACTTAAAGTGTACCAGAGCAGAAACTCATTACTCAAGCCCACATTTGAAGTCCACTCTGATGTCACTGTTCTGGAAATATCAAAATGTATCAGACAAACTCCCATTTAAAGTCACCAGCATGGAGATACATCCCTGCTTTTGTACTTTATGGCCCATTAGGGAGCATGCACGGTATTCACATGATTAAAAGTGCTTTAAATGAATTGTATTTGTTTGTATTATTATGACAATTTCAGTGATGGTCCATTATTTAATTATGGACCCAGATATTTGGATTTTTCCAGATTCCAGCCTACAATATTGAGTATACCTGCTTCACTCATTAAAACTACAGATGTTTAGTAAATTGTCATTGGAAGATAGATAGATTTATGTTCTTGCTTTGCCTGGAATGTTCCACAGTATGGCACTTAACATATTTATCTCCATGGGAAAAATAGGTGACGCCACCATACCAAGTCACAGGTCATATCTCTGGAAAAGCGAGTTAGTTCACTAGAAATGCACCAAAACATGTAATTAAGATAAGATAAATGCCATATTGTGAAACATTCTAGGCAAAGCAGTTACATCTCTATGGAGACAACCGGGTGACAGATCCCCTAACTGAAAAAGTTAGATAGTGCAGAGTTAGGACAAACTCTTAACCATTGGGAGATATAAGATCGCTTTCTTGGCAAAGATCTGCGCTTTTTAAGTGTTTCAGCAGTTTGATTTTTTTATTCAATTTGTGCTATTCTGTCTGTTTTTGGACAGATATGAGTGCCTTTATTCATGTCACTGACTGAAAAGCTGTTGAAGTCTATAGTGTGATCATTTGCCAAGTCTAGCTCTTCTCAGTTCTCCATTAGAAACCACAGAAGTAATTCAAAGTTACCAAAACCTTTCATTAGCCCTGTCCTAGGCCCTGACGCCTCTTTGTTGTGAGGCTTTGACAATCAGAACCTCTGTCTCCGCTCTGTGGTGCGTTCAAAGGCCTGGATCTTGTCCTGGATTCTTGGATTCCCTCTGGACCCAAATCTAACTCAGAGAAAAGAGATGGAAAATTACATTTGATCATTAAGGAGCAGCTTGTTAACGCCACACACAGGATAATGAATTATGTAGAGCATTAGACGGTGTATAAGACATCTGTACGGGAGGAATGAGAGAGGAACTGAGGGTTTGTTTAGACACAGTAAAATATTTATCAAGTACAAGCACTGTGTATGATTTGGTGATTGTCATTGTTGCATGGTAATTCTTATATACATATTTAGTAACTTTTATTAGGCGTGCAACTTAGGTTTTTGCACACATTTTCAAGAGCCTGTGATCAATATGAGCGTTCATGGTCCTGTTTAGGAGTTTGATTTTTAACAAAGAGGTGAGTGTGCAGCTTGTGACTGTAATTTTATGAGCGAGAGACTTGTTTAAGTGTCACAAATCAGCTCACTGGTTGTAGTTTTTGTATGATGTGTCCTGGTGTTTTTCCTTTGATCTGGTCAGGTGGAGATGTGTAATGACTCTGTGAATCATGGTCTTGTTGTGCGTCTGTCTCTTACCTCTGATCTCAGTCTGTGATCACGGCTCGCATCTGCACTTCCTGCTTTTATCCCACTCACCCAACTGAGAGACTCCTCTGATCGATCCACGCTGTACGGCCAATATCCAATCTCATCTACACTCAACACACTGGCCCGTCTCCTCTTTTCCTCTGCCCCTCTGCTCCACTTCTGTATCCCTCTTCTCCTCTCCTCATCTCTTCCTCTATCCCTTTCCTCCTTCTCTATCTCTCTCCCCCTCTCCTCTCCCCCTCTCCTCTTCCTCGCCTCCTCTTCCTCGTCTCCTTTATTCTGTCCTCTGCACACCTGGACAAGCCTCATCAAACCTGCCAACCAGCGGCGCCCATGGCTTTGTACTATTGTGTTGGAAATTTTGGCTTTTATTACTGCATGACCCAGATTGGTGAACAATTTGGACCTTCACCGTAGCAATTATAGATACATAGTAAAAAGTCTTCAAAATTGCCCCCAAATTAGGAAAATTACATTTTTTAAATTAAGAAAAAAAAAAATCAGGACTTATTACAGCTTAACAGTAGAGATAGACAGCAAGTCATTATATCATCAGGCTGATATTTGGACTTTTGAAAGCATCGGCTGTTGGCCTTAATTCTCCAGGCAGATATTTTGCTTTAGTCAGTCTAATGCATAAAAAATACAATATATAGTTTTATTTTAAAACTTCAGTGTGAAAAAATAACTGTTGAAAACATGGCAACACAGTGCTCTTAAAGGGTGGTGATTTAAAAAAAAAAAAGGGGTTGTGGGAGAGTTTGCAGTAAATAATCAAAATCGGTCGTACATTGGCCCAAAAATATTAGTCGAGCTTACCGGCTATAACTTTCTCTGGATTCTAAACAATCAGTATCAGTATCGGCCATGAAAGAAAAAAAAAAAAAATTGGTCGATTTAGCTTAGCATAGCTTAGTCATCAAGTCCATCACGTTCTACTGTTTGTTTAAAGTCACTCAGAGTTGAACAGCCTTCTCAGCACCTGTGTCACTCATCGCTCCTTGTTACCCATCTGGTCCTATTGATTCCTCTCTCTTCCTCTCTTCCTCCTTTCTTCCTTGCACGCTTGTCCCCATCACATTTGTGGATCTTATTCACATAAAATATCACATGACAGGTGGCAGTGCTGCGGCAGAAGGCCCAGTGAATATCCTGGAGTCCTAAAAATGACACACACTCATCTGTGTCGTCATTGGTCTGAAGGTTATAAAGGTTTTCCTCCTTCAGAAAATAGCCCGATCCCAAAATAACTCGCATTCATAAGAGAGGAGAAGCCCAGGCCACTGCAGCCTCGTCTCCATACAACTTTAATGAAAGGAGCGGATATGCTGTTTAAAATGGGGATGCCTGGGAACCACTGGTAATCTAACAACATGCAGAATACTTATAATATTGGAAAAATATTGATATCTTGCAGTGACATTATACTGGGGGTGTTCTACATGTTTGTGTATTGGTGTAATGTTCACCAGTCACAACGCACATATTAGCAAACACTGCCATAAAAAGTTTTAAGTCTTAAAACTCATGAAAAAATACTGAATGAATTTAAACAGCACATTTTCAGGAGCCTGTGATCAGTACGAGTGTCCATGGTCCTGTTTAATTTTATTTTCAACTAAAAATGTCTAAATGAAAAATTGTTAGCTGGTAATGTTAGTGAGAGAGATGTCTAGCAATGCATTTGACAGTTTCTACATGAAGTACAAATGAATGCTGTTGTTGTGTCCTTGGGAAAGACATTTCACCCACTAAGAATGAATTTACAGTGGAGAGCTGGAGAGGGCATTGCCGTAGATTGGCAGGTGTGCTTCTGTTAGTATGCCCTGGCTACAGTAGATTATGTGAAGTGCATTGATCATTTTGAAAGGTGTTTTACTAATGTAAAGCATTTTTATTATACCAAGTAACAACTGAGAATAAAAAAATACACAAACAATGTTAAGTCGTCTGGATCTTTCACATTATATATCAGATCTGAGTTTTGCAATGGCTCAAGAAGGAACATTTGCTAGTTATGAGTTAAAGGTGCACTGCGCAACTTTTGTGTTTTCGACGCATGGATGTATAATAAGAGCTTCTATCTGTGACCGCAGATTGATGTGTGGCCGGGCGAGGTACTGCAGCTCACAGCCCAGGAAAAAATCTCCCATAGAAGCACAAAGCATTTTTTGAGAAATCAAACTGCTTGTGTTCGGCTGACAGGGCATCCACAGCTTTCTTAAAGGTCAGATTTTGTAGGGATTCTTCTGTATTTTTACAATATGAACTTTTAAAAAAATGTAATCGTCAAAGCGCCTAAAAATCAACTTTGTAAGAATTAGCCTAGCGCTGCTCTGAGCCCGTGCTAACGCCGCTCTAGCAGCTCGTGCTCTGATTGGTCAGAACGCCGTTTCTGACGTCACACGTTGGGCTGCGGTGAGCTGCGGAAGTAAACTTTTTTGGGGTCATGCGCCAATGAGCACAGACCATTGAAAACAACAGGGCGCCATCTTGGATTCATCTTCCAGATTTTATTATAGTTCTATGGTTGGACGGTCCATTACTTACTTGTCTCCATGGAGATGTTATTGCTTTGCCTGGAATGTTCCATGATATGGCATGAAACATATCCATCTCACATTTATTCATTATGGGTGTTTCTACTGCTCAGAAATACAAGAGTTCCTTCTGTGAATAGGGGCGACTCTCCACAGATCTGATTTGTAATGTAGCATTTTGTTTTGTAGCCTGCTTGTCTCCTTTGTGATGAATAGGTTTAATCTAAACTGGACTATTCTAGACAAAGCAATAACATTTCTGTGGAGACAAGCAGGTAGCAGACCCTCCGCTAGAAATGTAACATAGTGTCCCTTTAAGTCTGTATTGCCAATATAAACACTGACATTGTAGCCACTTTTATAACAGTCCATAGCCTCTTGTTAAGCATAAAAATAGCAGAAAACTGTGAACTGTGAGTGTGAACCAGAAAATGACCAACCACTGCGTATCTTGTCTGACTGTGTATTCATCTCTCACATATTGTCTCATTAGTTTTATCATAGCTCTATATGTTGTGCTGAAGGCTCCTATAAGATCCTTTTAAACTTCTTCTCTCTCTGCTACACTTCCACAGCTGTGAGTCTCTCCATCCGCCGCACAATTACAGCTCCCGACAGAAATAGGCCAGCGTCTGTGAAGGGGCGTCAGGGCCTCAGCTGAAGCCTTAAATAATACATAGTCAAAATGCTCACTGCCAAGAAAATATCACCAATCATAATGAGAAGAAATTAAAAGTGAAGGCAAGAGGACAGAGAATAGATACCGGATAGATACATAAATACATTCATCAACACAGATATTAGACCTATAACAGATTTATTTTTTTCATGTATTTGAGAACCTTTTGTCTTGCTCCAGTACAGATATATTGTACATAAGCAGCTCTTGAGGTCAAAATAAATTTGTCTGCATCTAATTATAAAGTGTTTTATTGTTCAATAATAATAATTGTTGTTAGCTTTAGGCGTTACAGAAAAACTCCACTCCAGTGGTGAAAAGCACTTATAAATGAACTGTGGTGAATAATTAAAACCTTGGAACTTTGGACCACTGTATTTTCACATTTTAATACAGTAAAAATCTGATATAGCACAAAAAACAAGAAAGGGTAATAATAATAATAAATAATAACTAATAATACTAATAACATTAGAAGTGAACTACGTGACATTTCTAGTCTCCATGGAAATGTTATTGCTTTGTCTAGGATGTTTCACTCATATATCACGAGGGAGACAAGCAGGTTACAGCACTGCGCTACATTACAGTTCAGATCTGTGGAGAGTCGCCCCTATTCACAGAAGAAATTATTGTATTTTTGAGCAATAGAAACATCTGTAATGAATAAATGTGAGATGGATATGTTTAATGTCATACCATGGAACATTCCAGGCAAAACAATATCATCAATAGGTAGCAGACCCTCTACCAGAAAAGTTACGCAGTGCACCTTTAAGACATTAGTGTATATTCCAATACGCTCATTGCAAGATATAGGATCAATGCCTTAGCCAAGTTCTGCCTTTATATTTGCAATATTTATAAGTAGGTTTATTGATGACTAATTTTATGTGCAATGTAATAAAGTATAAGCACAGAAATAGCACAAAGAACATATGAGGCTATTATTTTTGAAGTTTTGTTAAAATAATTGAGGAAACATTCCTCCACACACCAATTAAAACTACACTGTGATAAAAAAAAAAAAAAAAAAAAAGCACAAAGAGTGCCTAAACTTGTGAATGTGTTTATTTGCACTAAAGTGGATCTGGTCCAAAAATAGCAGATTAAGCTGTGACTTTGAAGGGCACGCCATGTAATGAGAAAGCTTCATAATGATCTATCCCCAATTATCTCCTGCATATTTATGAAAGCCCTGCTGCTGTACAACCACTCACTGCCAATTTGACTTGCACTACTTCATGGAACCGTGTGAGGAAATATAAATCATCTAAGTCGCTAATAAAGGGTAAAACACATATCATCATCTTTTATCGACAATGAAAGGTTTGGGTAAAGGGGAAAAGACCCTGGCTATATACAATACCAGGCTAAAGTTTATGGCCAAACTTAGACGCAAAACCATTGTAAAAGTTGTATGCAAAATTACAGCTGTCAAAAAGTCAATACTTAGATTCCAGACCAGACCACAGGGTTTTTTGGGTTTTCTGAATTCTTTCCACCTGATTTTGTTTTTGTGCTTGTAAAACATCATTTAACTATAAAGGGCTACATCTTTTTTTCTGAAAATAAAATCAGTACTATTTGACATGCTGTACCAGTTGCTTAACAGTTCTGTTGAATCATTTGGGATAATTTTTGTGATGTTTAGTTTCAGTGGCTATACTCAGTTTTGAGGTAAATTAGTTTTACAGACATCCTGTAAAAACATATTTTAAGAGTCTGCTGAGACCTCTATGTTGTCTGTATATTGTCTCTGTCTTATTGTCTACGAACCAGAAAGTGCACTGTTACACTGCTGATTGTTGTTAGCTTTACTTGACAGTAGACAGTTCTGGAAATCGCTTATAAAGTTATTGTGGTGAATAATTAAGATACTAAAAATGTGAACTGTTTAAAATGAACTAGTTCTGTTCTTAATTATTTTAAGACAACACATTTAAAGGTGCACTAGGTAACTTTTCCGGTCAAGGGTCTACCAGCACCTTACCTCCATGTACATGTTATCATTTATTCCTGGAATGTTCCATAGTATGGCATTTAATTCAGCTATCTCCATGGAGACAAGCAGGCCACAGTAACAGTAAAAATGTATGTATTTGCAGTAGTTTTAAGAAATAAAAACACCTATAAATGAATAAAAAGAAGTTATATTTTGTTTAATGCCATACTGTGGAACATCCCAGGCAAAGCAATTACATCATTATGAGACAGGCAGATGGCGGACCCTCCACCAGAAAAGTTACACACCTTTAATTGCTTGTTTTAGGAAATGAACTGAAATCTCTCCATCCATCCAGGGCTGCAAACTTTCCTGCGTGTTAAAACAGGCTTTGAATGAGACATTTAAAAACACATCTCGAAATGACGAGACCAAAATAAAAGCACTAAACACATGACAAACAACAACACTTGACTTTAAAGGAAACATTGGAAGAGAAAGACAAACTAAACTTGAACCCGCCAACCCACAATGCGTCGCTCCCTCTGCTCTGTTTAAACGAAGGTAACGTTTGCCTCATTGAAGTAAATAGGGTTTAGAATAAAGAGAAGAAAACACAAACAGACTCCACAGGTGACAGCCAACCTGCCAGGAATTGTGGGAAGTCTCTGAACTCACTGAAGAGATGACAACAGACTTCAAATAAATGAAATGTGACAACAGTGGTTTGTTTAATATATATATATATATATATATATATATATATATATATATATATATATATATATATATATATGTTGTTCTATTATTGGACTGTGGAAACATATGATTCCTTCATTTTAAATATACATCTTCCTTCACGCCTTGTTACGGAGTTTCATATTAAGAACAGAAATTTATTCACAGAAAAAAACAATGTAATAAAAACACCAGGATCATGTACAGAGGGTTAATATGAACATTTTGAGACCAAAACGACGAGCTTCACAGCAGCAGTTACAGTGAGAGAGGCGACAGTTTTTCAATGTAAAGCCAGTTTGAGCCGGAGTCACTGAAGCGTACCCATGCTGACTTCCTCTGTGAAACGTGGCGGCTAGCAGGTTAGCTATGTCCAGTTATATATACACTGGCAAGACACGTTTTTTTGTTGAGCCCATTAATACACAAAGTTATTTTATATTTAAAATAACCAAATGCTTGGATCTTTCTTGAAAAAAAAATTAAATCATCATAATCTATATCACTGCCCTAACATTTGCTTTATTTTATCTAGGAAAACAAAAATTGTAATAACGTAAAACTGTGTAAAGGCCCAGTCTCAGGACACTGCTGGTGTGAACTGACTATTTACTTGTGGCAATAAAAGTAAAAAAAAAGAAAAAAAAAATAATTTGTATCATATTGATGGAAACTACTAGTTCTTTAGTGGTGTGCAGTAAAAATTTGCATCAAGAAGTTATTATTCTATCGTATTCAAATCAAGTGAGAAAATGATTATCACACCCTATGTATTGTTATTTCTATTGTCATTTTTGTGTACATTGTTTTGAATGTGCACAGGCCGATAGAGGATAGACTGGAGTTGGCCTCAGTGTAACCCAGCCTGGCAATAGAGCGATATTAAGTGTGCACCTCTCCAGCTTCAGAGAGGATTACAGCGGCACAAAAGAGCCACTTCCTTCTCCGAGTGCAGCCCTTTGGCACCGGGAAAGATGGGAAATACACAGACAAATACACACAGACTGTACCGAGCGTTCAGGTCTGTCCACTGGGAGAGTCTGGAGGTCTGGGAGAGCTGAGGGCCGAGGGGGCGGGATATGATTGAATTAAGATTTTCATTTACTGATAGAAAGAGTTTTGTGCTGTATACAACTTGTGCAAAAAACGGTGGTGGCTCAGTGGGCAGAGCTGAGCCCCCACAAACCAGAAGTGGATTTTTCTTGTGTGTGAGCAGACATTTTATTCACTTTTGTGTATGCAAGTAAAAATCAAATGCATTATTGTTATCATTAAGGGATTGTGTAATGTGGTAATATCATTGTCAAATTGATTTTATATATAACCGTTTTCTTTCAAGAAGAGATGTGCCAGACAGAATTTAAGTATTCACTTCCGATTTCTGTTTATTCACTAGAAAATAGGGATGGAACAATATCCAAATCTCTTTGTACAGTATTTTTATGCTATGTATCTTACAGTATAAGTATTGCAGAACAGAATTGTGGATATGCTGCTTTTTTCCCCTTTTTTTCAATGCCTTGTCAAGTCTTCAGTGTGAATCATTACTCTCATATTCCAGAGAATTAAGACTTAAAAGTGCTTAATAACAGTTATTTTATCGAGTAGTCTGCATAGAAATTAAGCAAAAGCTCATGGTCTATGTAGCTCTTTTGTTTTTAATACTTTTAAGTGTAAAACCTTGCAAATTCAATATATTGTCACTGTCCACAATATTACTGTGTGAGTTTTGACAATACGATATCACAATATTTAGGTTATTATTATTATTATTTATTTTATTTATTTATTTATTTATTTTTCTTTCTTTATTTATTTATTTATTTTTATTTCAGTTGTCACATCCCTAGAAAACACTTGGCACTTAGACAAATTAGCACTGTTGCCATAGCAATTAGCAATTCAAAACTATATAATTTGAAAAAGTATTCAAAAGGGTGCAGACAAACAGGAAGCTGTAACCATGAGTAAGAGTTGCTTGTGCCTCTCGACAAAAGCTGATCAAAGACCAGATCAGCCATTACACTGAGTCTATGTTCCATCTGAGGCTCTGGTTAAATATAGACCTCGCTCTAAAATGAATGATTGTTTTTTTTTCCATTTCATTTTTCATTTAATTTCATCCTGCTGCCTCTGTATAAGCCTCCCTCCTCTCCACACCCCTCACACTCACCGCTTAAGTTAATTCAGCTCCGAAACACAAATCAAGCGAATTTCCTGAAACAGCTGATACATGGATGTGGAGCTGCTGGCCCAACAGGAAAAATGATGAGGAAGGGAAGGTGAGGGAGGAGGTAGGAAACAAGGGAGTAGGGAGTAGGAGACACGGCTAGGAAGCACTGATGCATTGTGGCGCATTTTCTACTGCAGCACCAGGGGAATAATGTGAGGAGATATGTGTTCCCCTGAAGGAAGTCCCTGGAGTAGAGGCAGGAGCAGAGGCAGGAGCAGCCCAGGACACAGGATCAGAGTCAGTGTGGTTCAGTGTGTGTCCAAATACGAGCAAGAGAGAGAGGCCCCAGAGCGGAGACCGGGGGCGAGCTAAAAAGCAGGCCCACTAATCAAAACGGAAAACATGAGAGCTGCAAAGCCCAGTGTGGTTTACAAAGAAATAGTCAAGACGGGTTTAAATCACAGAAACAAAAATGAGCAATAAAGTTCAGGACTTTTAAACAGAAAAAGACACTAAGGCTGTGCTTGAACTTGGATCCAATGCAGTTTAGTCCTGATGAATGACTTGGTTTGGTCCTGTTCTAGTCTTGTTTTATCCTGATCTAGTCCAGCTTTAGCTTTGAGCGTGAAAAGGGAACTCCACCTTGATGCACCTCCTGTACAATAATGATCCACTTCCAGATCCAGATGTTTTTTATTTGCTTGGATTGTCCCATGGTATTCCATCAAACTTTTTATTGCATTCTTACTACTGTATGTGCATGCTCGCCACTCCATAGATCTGACCACTAACTTGGCCTGGAGACTCGAAGACATGGAGATAGATTAATGCTATATTGTGGAACCAATTA
This sequence comes from Odontamblyopus rebecca, assembly GCA_030686955.1. Classification (NCBI taxonomy): domain Eukaryota; kingdom Metazoa; phylum Chordata; class Actinopteri; order Gobiiformes; family Gobiidae; genus Odontamblyopus; species Odontamblyopus rebecca. The sequence continues at coordinate 16,911,302 of CM060670.1, read as the reverse complement.
GGCAAAGATAACATCTCCGTTGAGATAACTGGGTGCACGCCCTCCATCAGAAAAGTTACATAGTGCACCTTTATAAACACAAAATTAATGCATGTCATGTTTTATCTATTTGACTATAAACTCACTTTGATAGAAGACAATGTTCTATTCACAGACTGTAGGAAAAAGGTTTTCAGCAGAGGAACTCTTCTTGATTTAAAGGAATTTTTACATGGCAACTGTCCTAGTAATAACTCAGCTCAAATCCAAATATTTTAACATGAATATGGAAAAGTCTGCACAAAATCCTGCAAATTGGGAAACCCACGACTAGCCTACTGTAGTTTGAAATCAGGCATATCTTATGCTTTGTGTATTAGCAATGCCTCTGTTTTGTGATTAATTGACCATGTGGTCCTAATGAACCTTCTGTAAACCCAACTCAAACTGACAGCCAAAAAGAATATAAATAGAACAGTCGTGTGGCCCTGGAGGAGGTGCGCTGAGTCCAGGTAAAAGTAAACAGAGTCTGAGACGTGAGCCTGGGGTCACTCTCTCTGACAGCAAGAAGGATCAGAGACGACAGACACACAAAACACTAAATGGTTTCATGGTAAAAGACAGTTATTGGTTATGACTTGCCCTTTACTTTTCAAACTTTGCACAACTTTACTTCAACAAAGTTTGGGGGGAAAGTGAAGTATATACAATACTGTCTCTACTGACAAAGGGATGTATTGTCATGTGCCCTAGGGCCTTGGGGTCCCAGATTTGGACCCTCTTTCTATTCATTTGTATTACAGGGGGGCCCATGTGAGGCTGTTTGTCCTGGTCCCCCCAAATTTCTGTTGACAGGCCTGTTGATAAGAATCTCTAGAACTTATTTGTCTTATAAAAATCGTGTACTGTATTTTCTGAAGTAGGGTTCAGTGAGATGGCAAAAAATGTTTGCATTGAGTGATATTAGTATTAGTAGTATATAGTATTTTACTTTGTTGTTTCTATTTGTTCTTATTATGAACAAATAATTAAGTCTTTTAATAGTAAGGTTCATGAGCAAAGACACCTTTAAGTGCTGTTTAATATTTGAAACTAGGTTGCCACCCATAGACTGTAAACAAATTCCTATTTCTAAGATGGACCTGGCTCCAAATTCACTCTTATAACTACTAGATTTCGTGAGCTTCATTTGACTGGAGCCGAACGCTACGGATGACGTCACAATCATTTAGTCCACGTCTTTATACAGTCTCTGTTTGCCACAGGTTTTTCATTTTTTTCTATTAAACTAAAAGCTGCAAACATTTTAAGTCTTGTTCAGAATGTTGCTTGACTTACAATGATTGATGTAAGGTATTAGATCTCAATGCCACAGAAATAACTTCTCTCATCTCCCTGTGTATTTTGACCCTCTCCAGCACCCCTACCCTCTCTCAGCCCTGTGCCTCTCCGTGCAGAACTCTATATTGATTTCAACTCCAAATGCCGCTGTGCTGTGCTGCTCAACTCCGCACAGTGCACTGGGCTGTGGAGCCGGAGTCACCTCTATCACAGTATGCAGATGGAGGGGAGAGGGGGGCAGCTCCTGGGGCACCACGGACGCTCCGGGACAGGATACGAGACCAGGGCAGTGACCTATGTCAAGAATCACTCATCCATATGTCAGCTAAAAACTACCCCTGGACTGTACATTTTGTATTCAGATGGGAATGTTACCAAAGGGCACTTATTACGCTATTTTTTGGATCTGTTATAATGTTGTTTCCTGATCAAAAACACACCTGGAGTTGTGTTTTGTTTCATTTGCACATGTTTGACACACAAATCCTGCATATCTGGACTCTCAAACTGAAAACAGTCTGTTGCAGGAAGTGTTTTTTAACTCATACATCTTCACTAAAATCATGTGGATGATTTCAGGCCTGGAATTGGCAATCTTAACTGAACAAAAGGTAAAAGCTACTATTATTTTACAACTACCAGTATACACCATATATAAGTGGGCAACGCGTATGCATTGATATAATTCACAGGTTTGATGAAGCATGTTTAAAAATGTCTTAACAAAATGATTTCCTCAATAAAGGCTCACTTACATCCACACATGCTTGTACATATTAATACATGAGCTCAGAGCCGGAAACCATTTGTGCGTTTGGACTAAATGTGTTTCTTATTGTGGGTTGAATTACTTTAATGATAAATCACAATCATTAATATTCTGTTGGAGAAATGCCAGCTCATTCACATTCACTCATTATTCTCTTCTGTGCTGCCGTGTACACCAGTGTCTCAAACTCAACAACTTTCATCTGTCAATTTTACTTTACATTAAAGGAAGTTTGCATAACATTATTTTCAATTTATCAGTTTATTTGACTGTGAGTGTTGTTAACCATTCAAAATAAAATATTCTTCCTTTCTTTGACCTCAGAATGGTGTCCATAACAAGAAACATTTGATTAAACCAATGAATAAAAATATTGTATGCTAATTGTTATTATTATACTAGTACTATATTCAGATGTGTCCTTTGTAACATTGTTATGATTGTGTTATCTGATATATCTGGTCCAGGGCTGTAAGATTAATTACAATCAAATGGAAATGGTCATTTGAATGAATGTAATTAGCAAATAGCAAAGGCTGCATTTTTTTTCATTCTGTCTTGTTCTGCATAAAACTCTGTAGTTTTGATCTGTACTTTTTTTCTGAACTGCGTTTCCTATATTAGTTTGTCAGTTCATATCTCAGTCTTGTCAATTATTTTGGACATGTGTAAAGGTGCACTGTGTAATTTTTTGGTCGGGGATCAGCCCTCGTCTGGTCTGGTCTCTCTCAGTCTGCCGCTCCTATTTGCAGCTAGATGCGATCCGTCTGAAGAAGCATCAGTGACTTCAACCATCTAACCACCAGCGCCGCAAGCTAATTAAAGACACAGATCTATGCTAGCTCTCGGCGCCTCTCAAGTTTCAGCGCGGCCATAATCACAAGCAAGAGAAGAAGACAGTTTCTCTGCTCTGAAATCCAGGTAAGCGTCAATGTTTAAAGATATTTTATTCAGAGGTGTTATAGTGAGTAGTGGTGCCTGCAAAACAGACCAATAAAATGGCTGTGCGGGTTTTGGTTTAAAATCAATCAGGCCAGAGATGGAAATAGAAGTGTCCAAAGAGATACTTGAGATTGGGCAAGAATAATAAATATCACAGTATCTATTTCAGCCAACATGTATTGAATTAAAGACATCTGTAGCTTGACACCTTGAAAGACCTGGAGAATTCTGTGTTTTACTGAGCACCCAGTTACAACTTTTTATTTTTTTTATTGGGGTAGCAGTGGCAGGGCCCATTAACCAGAAGATTGGTGGTTTAATCCCAGCTCCAAACTGTTGCTGTGTCTTTGAGCAAGATCTTTCACCCATGGTGAGAGGCTCTTTATAAGTATATACATCCGAGTAAGGCTGCAATACGACAAAAATAATTACGTTTTCCGTTATATTTAATGATGGCAATTTTTTAATCTACTTTCTCATTAAAAAGAAAAAATAAACGCATTCTCAAACATAAACAACTTTTAATCACTGCCATTTAACATAATAAATATGATAATGGATTTCTTTCTCAAACCACATTTTACTGACAGAGAGCAGACAGAGAGCTGATTATAAATACTCAAGCAAATCACTGATGATTAGAAATGACTGAATCTCAAACTTGATTACAATTCCACTAGATTAATTGTCTTATTTCAGTTATTAAATTTCATTTTAAACCCTAATAGGTTCAGAATATGAAGTAAAAGGTAGCTGTAAACTTTAAAACTACCACTGCATGACATCATAAGGTGGAACAGAGCATTTTGAGCTTTGGGGATGTAGGCAGACTAATGATAAAGGGTTACTCAAACATGTGTGAATGAAACAAAACACAACTCCAGGTCTGTTTTCGATGAGGTAACCACAATCCAACATGTCTTAAAGCTCACGAGTGTCAATTTCATGTAATGCAGGACCTTTAAGAACACGTACAAGGTTATATCATTCAGAAAAGTGATTCAAATTCCAGACGGTCACAAGAAGCTCACGTTACGTCCTCTCCCAATTTCCCAACATCACAACCGCTCCGCCCTGCCAAGCCCGTCAAAACTTTTAGCCTAACTTTAAAATACAACACTCCATTTGATTTACACAAAGACTTCACACCGCCGGTCACATTGTGTTATAAATAAGCCTAATTGCACTGCCTTGTCTGGGAGCATGGGGGCGCTGTATTTATGAGCACTCAGACAAGGGCTTGACTTATGCAGTGTCTTCAGTTTGTGTACAGCGGTGCAAACGGCCGCACAAGTGAAATAGTTGCAGGAAGTTTGCCTGAGATAAGAGAGCAACGGGAGCATGAATCTCACCAGTGTCCTCAGATGCTCCAGGCCCAAGGGGGGAGCAGCGCCGTGTCTCCATTACTAAAGCAATTTGATACCAGAGAAATGTGGGAGCAGATTGTGTATTGAAATATGTATTGCGTTTCTTTTATGTATTGCACTTTTTCTTCCCAGGGTCGCCGTCACAAATAATCTCTCTGCTTTGACTCTAAACAGTTTAATACAAGAAGTGTCCTCTGCTTCCTCTCCACCGCAGCAGTGAAACTATAAGTCACCGCAGACTCTCGCTTAGTCTGTTTGCAAGCTCCAGTGTCTATAGACCCTTTAAAGGTGCACTGTGTAACTTTTCTGGTGGAGGGTCTACCACCTGCTTGGAGACCAAATCAGGCCAAGTTACAGGTCAGATCTGTGGAGCGGTAACCTCGCTCACAGTCTGAAAGCATGTTTTTCTAGGTATTTTGGAGCAATAAAACATGGCTTAATGTAAATCTACAAACCCACAGAAACAAGAAGGTAACAGACCACCAAATGAAAAGTTACATAGTGCACCTTTAAAAAAATGGTAAACAAAAACAATCTCAATTTTGCTTACAAAAAATCTGAGTCCATTACAGTTTGTCACTTCATTTACATATATTATATATTTCCCCATAAATTACACTTTTTGTGAAGCTCAAATACAATTCTGAGATTAGAAAACTTTTCTCCATTCTTTTGAACAGAGAAGTAAATAAACTATATAACTATAACTAAATATTATGTGTACCTTAGAAATTCAAAATGGTTATTTATTTTTGTTCTAACATGGTAAAACGTATAAGCATGTAGATCTGTTAATCAGCTAATTAGTGAAAATATATTATGTCGTGCCTCCATTACAGAATTTTGAACTGATAACACTGGATTTTAAAGGGTCTACAGACTCGCTAGAAGATGTTTTCCTTGTTCTTTCAAATCGCCAGTGCCAAAGTTTATCTGTTGTACAAAGTACTCATTGGACCTCACTCATTTGTCTGTGTCCGTTTAAGACTTTCCGGGTTGCATTGTTAGAATAGATAAGGATTTCTTTGTGTGTTTTGTCCTTTGTCTACAAATGTACGACAAAATCCTGCTATTTAGATGGGCTTAAAAACGTACACACTTTATCAAAAAGAGAGAGCATTCTTCATTTATATGATTATCAGCAGAACACAAGAGTGTGCTTTATAGAGACAAACAGGTGGTGGATCCTCTACTGGTAAAGTTACACAGTTACCTTTAAGGTTCAATTAATGCACAAAAAAGCTGTTAGAAATTTCACTTAATACTCTTGTCTGAAAGATTCCTCTGTAAGATTATCAAAATTTATGTCTTAGGGACACTCAACACCTAGTGTTAGTGATATTTTGTAGAGCACATCACCCACCCAGACATCGATACAAAAACACATTCCGTGTTCTGAGGCCGGAAAGTGGGGGTCTGGTCTGAGGGTCTGGTGGAGGTTCTGGTGGAGGCTCTGGTGGAGGCTCTGGTTGAGGGTCTGGTTGACGGTCTGACGGAGGGTGTGGTGGAGGATCTGGTGGGTGGTCTACCTGAGAATCTGGTGGAGGGTCTGAGTGAGGGTAAGGTTGTGGGTTTGGCAGAGGGTCTGACTGAGGGTCTGGCTAAGGATCTGGTGGAGGGTCTGGCTGAGGATCTGGTGGTGGGTCTGGGTGAGGGTCTAGTGGAGGGTCTGGTTGAGGGTCTTGCTGAGGGTACAGCTGTGGGTCTGGTTGAGGAGGTAAGGTAACCCGCGGGGGTCTATTCCAGGACGGGGTCTGAAAGCTGAGGGTCAGCAGGAGCAGCAGGACATATGTTGTGTCACTCACTGCTCCAGACCAGACACACTACACCACAGATACAGTGACACCTCCAACAAACAGGAGCAAATAAGGCCAAAACATCACCTTATAGCATGTGATTATGAACAGGGATTAGTTTATTGATTATATGATGTTTCAGAACTATCCAAAATGATAAGTGAAAGTCTCCACTGTCAGATCAATAAAAGTCAATCAATAAAAGTTTTTGATGGTCTGTCTCCATGGACACAAGACGGATTTCTGAGAGTCCATGGTCCAGACTCCAAAATTTGATATATCCGTATTACTCAAGGTGGCAAGGGATATCAGTGATTTTTTAAAAGTTCCATATCTGCACTTTATATTTTGAGTTTCAGCTGTATCACAGATATCAACTTTTGAAGTGTACAAACCAAAATGCACTTTAGACACAGGACCAATATTGGTTTAGGCCGTGTGCCGCCTGTTATTTGATGATTTAATAATGATTGCCTTTCATTTAAGCACAATGGTAATGGTCTCTGATACGTGGAATGGTAACCCCAATCACACTAAACGCATTTTAAAAAGGGATATTTTTAGCAATACAATACCTGTATTTAAATAAATCAAAGATAAAGAACATTGCTGACAAGGCAGAAACATTTCCATTGGAGATAGGCACATCATGTATGGTAACAGGACCCATTATGCCAGAGTATTGATTGAACCACAAAACCATCCTATTATTTTTCCACTGCTCCCATCTCAATTAAACAAACAATCTGCTGAAAACGGTGTTATTTGAAATGCAGTATCACTCTAATTTGGTTCATATTGTGCAGCTTCATAAGAGGTGCTAATGACCTGATGTGGTTGTGTGCATCCACCACACACACCGCTCATTTGTTTGTTTATAAATCTTGGGTCCATGGTAACTCTGGTTTGTCCCTGGAGATCAGTGCATGAAGCCAGGGAACCAGCAGCACCATTAGCCCTGTTTCTCCAAGAGCTACAAGACTACGCGGCCTTATTCTTTCTTTCTTTATTTGTAAGAGACTGTGCACAAATTCATTAATCTTACAAAAGAAAAGATGATTAGTATCAGATTTAGCTGCTGCTGCCTTCCATCTGCAATCCCTGGGCAGGTGAGCACGCATTAAAAATACACAATTAGTTTAGATTATAAGACTAATCAAGAAGCAATTTGTGAAGAAAAGTTGAAAAATGTGCTGAAAATGACAGAAAGGAGAGAGTTCAAACCTACGTTATTAACATTTTACACAGAAGAAACTATTTTTTTCTGATATTTTAAATATGATTCCAACTAAATAAAGATGTTTCTTATATTTGTCAGATCATAACAAATAGTAAATATAATGATCTTATCTGTGTTTTACTAAAGTGAGTAGTCTAAACTGACATAGGCACTTTAGGATAACTGTGAAGCAAGCCAATATTCTTTCTACTGTTTTTTTATGGTTTTTGTTTACTTCTTTTTACATTTGGAGATCAAAAGCAAATACTCTCTTCAACTTAGAGGCAATGTGATATTTAAGGCTCTGACCCTGTCTTGCAGTGGTAAAGCTTTGGCGCCCAAACCAAAACTTTGATCTTCTAGTTCACCTGTAAATGCTCTAAGCAAGAAATGATGTCCTATTATCTCAAAAATCCACAAATCAAAATAACAAATTTGTTAGTATACCGTTCATAAAGTTTGACTAAATATTACCAGTGGGGAAATTTCTGCACCCCCACTATGAATTATGAATGTACAGTGAGGAGATGCAAATGAATTCTCAATTATTCCTTTATGACAACCCCTTCGAGAGTTCCCCTGTCTTATAAGAAACATGGCTCGCAATTAAGCTTTTACTATATACTCCTTTGACTATGGAAATATTATTCTAAATGTTGTATTCTTGTGTTGGGATGATTCTGTCACATCTCCTTTGTAGTTCTCACAGACGCAAGCAAAAAATAATTTATCACTTTGTTGAATACAATTATGGAAATTTCTGAAGATTTGTTGGGAGTTCTGTAACAGCGTTTTCATACAAAAGACCTCTGAAGGCAAGAGAACGGGAAAAAGTCCATATTTTAATATAAATCTATCATGCATGAGGTTTCCCCATTGAAGTGAATAATGGGCTGTATATGTATATAATCACAGTCCATTTGTTACAGTGGGGCCAGAGAGGATTTATCAGCCCTGACTGTTTTGCTTAATATTTATAATACGTCTTGCGCCTAGCAGTGGTTGTTTATTCAGTGTCAACTCGGTCGCCCATAAGTCAGAATAGCTATTACTTAGACATTCACTCTGCAAATAGTGACTTTGGTTTGTATTTTTAATAAGAGTCATCATTGAAGTGACAACATTTATAAGAAAGGGGTACAATGATTCTTGTATTTGTTCCATTGTTTGCTTGCACCATAAATATTATATCTACAAATCATGAAAATGCCTGATTATACGTCCATACTTCACTTAAACAGACAAACAGAAACAATGGACTAAAATGTGTATTACGCTACCAACAGTAAAGATACGACATCTGACCACAATATGTAGACTCCACATGAACCAAAATATATATAAAAGTATTTAAAAGTAGTAAATGAGACCACTAAGCCACACTTGCATCTAGAGTCCTAATACATAAACTAGTATCGAAACTACATACTGATTTGAGTAGGTATCAATACTAAAAATGGAGCACTATGGAATATACCTGAACGACTGAGAGATTAGATGTAACACCACATGGTAATGTAAAAGAAAGTACTAAGTATTTAATGTTAAAAATACACTTTTATACACTTGTCTAAATAGTTGTCTAAATAAAGTCTTTTTTAGTATTGTGATATTAGAATCAGTATTGAGTATTGAGTCTATAACATAGCATCAAAATCAGCAGTAGAACAGTATATTTTTCTTAGGTCTAATATAGGCCTAAGAAATATATAGCCTCACAGATTCAGCCTTATAACTGGAAGCTTGTCCAATCCAGCTCCAACCCCCATTTTTGTTGTGTCACAGGGCAAGACACTTAAGTCATCTTGAATGGTGTGTGTGTGTGAGAGAGAGATTTGTGGCCATTAGTGCGACTGGCAGCCATGTTTCTGTCAGTTTGCTCTAAGCTTTTCCTCTTCTTTTTATTATCCTGCCATGTATAAAAATGAGAAGGTTGCATCAGAGCAGCTGGCTTAAATATGCCAAATCAATAAGAAAAACACAACAGACTAGGACCCCACTTACAACAGAATATACTTGAATTTCTGCCCTTTCGAGTAGAAAAAGTGCTACAGTGCCTTGCTAAAATATTGAAAAGTAGCATATAGAACTCTACTACAAAAAGTGTCGCTGTCTGGAGCTGTCGAGATGAGAGAAAATTGGCCTGTCTCTATAATCTATTGCACTGGCACCCCAGCGTTCAATTGAAAACTTCAGATGTGATAATTATTTGATCACACACCCCAAATCTTCTCTTAGATCACAACTTTTTTTATATAAATTCACAGCCAGACACACACACACACAACTTCTCTTTCTTTGTATCAACAGCTACACACTGCATCACAATGCCTAGATCAATAGAGTGGGATTCTTTCTCAACAACATCACAGCAGTATCTTAATAATAGTATTTTCTTCACACTCTCCCCTCTTCTCCCCTCAGACGTGGCCCCGAAAGTGCTGTTCACATAAATCAAACCCATGTCCTGGAGAAGCAGTGGGTCCCAGGAGCATGCTGATCAGCCCTACACTCGTGCCCCTCTTCGGATCGCTCTCCTGGGTCGCCATGGCCCCTGGGAGCCCACCACCTACAAGTATTATCCCTGCCAGTCAAGCTATGGTTGGTGTGAACTACTATTACATGTGAAATCAACAAATCAATATTTTATTTATACTTTTGGTATCACTTTATAATAAGGTTATGTTTATTAACCGATAACTAATCATTTACCAAAAATTAAAAGTGGTAGAAGGTAACAAAGTATCACTTGATTAAAATTTTAAGGTATCTGTACTTGCTTATTTGATATTTTACCAGGTAAGTCAACCCATGTGTCAACCCATGTGTAAATAATGTTAGAATGTGTCAATGAATCAGCTGAGTGAATGAATGAGTGTTACATGTCTTTTATTGCTGTAGTTATATAGATGAAATTTGATTGTTTTATATGTACGTTAGTGTAGAAAAGCTCAACCAGGGACGGGGGTTGAAAATTAGCATTTGCTAAACCTTGTATGCATCACATCAGCTGCAAACTCTGTATGTAACTATGTCTGATTGCATTGTCCCTGTCAAATAAATAAATAAATAAATAAAAAAAATTGAACACGGCTTCTCATTTACAATGACGACCTGGTATGTAGCATGTTTTGGGTTGATGAGGGAAACTGGAGGAAACTCATCCAGACATGAGGAGAACATGCAAACTCCACACAGAAAGGCCCGGGCGACTCGGGGGTTGAACCTGTAACCTTCGTGCTGCCACATACCCTATTTTATGTTTTAGTTACTCTATCTTACAGTGGATACTTTTTACTTTTACTTAACTACATTTGAGAGCAGGTATCTGTACTTTCTACTCCACCACATTTAGAACAGGACTGAAAAGTAAACATGTTTTAGCAAGAAAAGCACAATTGTTTCTACTGAACAAAAATTCTGCACAAATCTGTATCAAAATTAATATTTTTGCAGGTACTTGAGTAGATTTTTTTCATGTGGTACTTTTACTTTTATTACTTTTATTTGAGTATTTGTTTTGCTCAGGTATATGTACATTTACTTAAGTAAGAAAATTGAGTACCACAAAAAATTAACCATAAGTTTCATGTGCAAAAAAGTGCAATTTTAAAATGTGATCTTAGACTTACAGTTCATTCTTTGTACAAAAATGTTTTCAAAAGCCAAAAGCATTTTACTCCAATCTAAATAATACTCCATCCCTCCCTGATACAATCCACTGTACATTATTGTCAGTGATAAAACTGTATCTGTAGAACATGGCAACAAAAAGATAAACACTTTTTGCCAATCTTTTCAAACAGGGACATCTGTTTTTGCAAATGAACTCTTCAAGGGTTTAATAATAATAAATAACAACGTGGAGAATAAGTGTTATTACTCATTTATAGAACATTCATAAATGTTTCATAAGAAATGTTATGGAACTCGATTCATTTTATCATCTACAAACAAATTACAAATGTCCATTAATCATTAACTGCTCATGTATTATAATTACATTTTTTTAGGAAATGATTTGTAGGTATTCCTTATTATAAAGTGTTTGGGTTTTTTTTCATACATGTCAGTTTTGCATGTAAAGCTACTTTATATGCAAGAACAAACAGTGGTGTCTTATCATTACTGACCTCAGTAGGGTACTTTTTAATATAGAAACACAACACTATGGACTTTATGAAGTGAAACGTGCAATGATTCATGAAATGATACCATAAACGAAAAATACTGATACTTTACAGTAGAACAGAACCAAATGTTAAGGAACTAAAGGCTATAAATGACATATTTAAATGTGAAAAATGGTACTCAGCATTTGGGAGTAAATGCAGTTTAAAATGCAGTGGAAGAGTGGTAGTAACAGTAAGAAAAGAATATTGTAGTAATACTTACATGAGTGGTTTTCTAATAACCTCAACTACTCAAATTTATTTTAAGATATTTAATTTATTTTACACTAATTACTTATATTACTTTTGCTGGGTACTTGATCAAATTAATTAAAATCCTCTACCTCGCATCAATCTACAGAGATGAAACACAGATGAAAACACAATTAAACAATTATATTCTATCTCCTTTAAAGACTTTAAAGGTACACTATGTAACTTTTCTTGAATCCATGGAGATATTATAGCTTTGCCTGCAATGTTCCAAAACATGGCATTAAACTTAATCATTAAACATCAAACTTAATCCATTTCCATAGAGACAAGCAGGTAAAGATATTTTAGAGCAATAAAAACACCATCTTATATAAGTTTAATGCCATATTGTGGAACATTATGTGCAAAGCAATAGCATCCCCATGGTGGTGGACCCAGAACCTGAAAAGTTACACAGGGTACCTTTAACTCATTTACCTATCGTATCCATATTAGCATTGATCAGTCTTTTACTCTAAGATAAAACATAACAGAACTGCAAAAAAATATATATATATCAAGCTATTATAAAATCAACTAAACAAAAACCATGGAGGATTAAAGGGAGACACTGGGGAGACATTAAGAACTTTCAAACTTGAATGACAAATTCCCATAACATGAGACAGCTTCTGAACTGCTACTAAGAGAAACAGATATTGGAAATATCTGAGGAAAATATTGTGACATAAAGTCAGTGTGCACGCTCCGCCCTCTCACTGCTCAAACATAAAAAGGGTTGACTATGTGACAAGTTCAAACATCAGACAAAAGCTTCCCAAACTCTGCTTAGGTTAAATGATGTCAAGTGGCAAGGAACTCTGAATCAAAGCAAATGTTAAACAACGCAGCAATGTCAAACACGGCTTTGAAGCTAAATGTATGTTTCCATATCGCTTAGCAACAGTTGTACCCCAATCAAACAGCAAATGCGTAAATCTGTATGGTGCAAGTACAAAATGCATAAATTTAAGTATCTAGGTCCTTGTGATCTTAGATTGAAAATGACATAATAATAATTAATATTAATATTGGTTCAAAGTAATTACAGGTATTTCATTTATTATTTCAAAACATATTGTGTAAAAAACAAATATTCCTGAACAGACCTAACCATGGTTTAAGTCTTAAGAGCACCACAAAAAGCCTATTAACTACAGCGGTAACAATTTCACATTTTTTTATTGCTTACGATTAGCTAAATAAATACTCTGTAATACTTAGGTCATGTGGACACTGGTCCACGCGTTACACATACCAGAACCACAGAAGTATTGGTGCTGATGTTTAGTGAGTGTGAATCATAGACTGTATAAAGAAGTGGACTAAGGAAGTGTGACGTGACCCATAGCATTTGGCTCCAGTCAAATGAAGCTCACGAGGCTAGCAGTTATAGAAGCAAATTTGGAGCTGAGTCCATTTATATGTACAGTCTATAGTGTGAATGCAGTAACGTTGCATTATCTCAATTTCAAATCAGCTACAAACAGAAATTTAAGTAAAATGGTCCTACCAGGTTTCGTCATTCTTGAACTCCAACTCTCCGTAGGTGTCTTCAAAGTCCTCCCCTCCTCCTTTGGCCAGGCCCTCGATGGTGCGATAAGGCACGATGACTGTCCCCCTGGCACCGGATGTCCTGAGCACCTTCACCTCCATAATGCCAATGCTCTCACTTACATGCGCAGAACCGCTCTCAAACGTAAAGATGCCCGAATGGTCATCGTCAAGTATGGTAACCGTGGCTACAGTTGGGAACCCCAGCATCGCTTTGGGATATGGGAGACTATTGGCCGACAAGACTTCATCCTCGGTGTCAAGTACTCGTAGATTGCTCAAACGCACAAAGAAATGCTCATCTTCCTCAAAAATGTCATCATCAATAATACCAATGCTGATTTCTTTTATAATTTCGCCCGGTTTGAACATCACTGTCCCCTCTGTGAACTCATAGTCAGCTCCAGCATTTGCAGAGCCATCTTCTGTCTTGTAATCCACTAATATAGTTTTGTCAACATCCCCACCCTTTCTGGTAATTGTCAAGATGGCAGCACCACAGTTTTCAAAGCACTGATACACCGCTGGTTCGAATGCAATTCTCGATACGTACTCTTCAGGTTCGTCAACGTGGATCTCTTGGATACTTGCACACTTTTTTGCTTGTTCTGCCACGTGTTTCTTCAGGATATTACCTGCACCGGTCATCATGCGTGTAGCTTGGATTCGATAGAAGGCTCTGCTCTTTTGTTGGTGTGACAAGGCATAGTAGTTCGCCATCTCAACCAGCTGATCCAACTCTTTCTCAGGATGTTTCTGCTTAAGATCTTTCAGGATACGAATCATATCTCGTCTTGATTCGTCAACTTCTTTGCCTTCGATTAGACCGATGAGATTACTGGTTGCACTTCCATCCATAAAATGAGAATTGACCAACTTCCCATCCATTTCAATGCCTTTAGATCGTTCACTCTCTGTTTCAATGATGACTCCCCTATGCTTGTCAGTGCGGTATTTCTTGTGCATGAACTTATAGAAAAGCATGCGGCGGTCAGCGATCCAAGCAAGGACCACACAAATGGGAAAGAAGGCCAGAGTTAGGAGGCCTTCCCACACTTGGACTTCATTGGGAGTGATGACAGCTAAGATTATGTACAGCCAGATGTACGCGAAAACACTCCAACCAGCAGTGATGAAGAAAACCCGGAGATGTTTGACTTTTCGGACTTCTCCTTGGGGAATAACTAAAATGCAAAGACCGATGATTACGAACATGTTGAAAGCAGCGCTGCCGACGATTGTGGACGGTCCTAGCGCTCCAGCTTCAAATTCATGTCCGCAGACTTCAATGACGGAGAGCAGGATCTCCGGAGCAGAGGAGCCTAGAGCCATAAGGGTCAGATTGGACACTGTCTCGTTCCAAACTCGAATGGTAGTTGTAGTCGTCTCTCCGTTGGGTCTTTTGATCACTACCTCTTTCTCTTGAGATGTGATTACTTCAATGGCGGCCATAAAGCGGTCGGCAATGATAGAGACACCCAAGAACATGTAAATCATTGCGACGAAGTACACTATAACTCTTGCTATTTTGTCTCCCATGGAAGGGTCCTCTGGGTACCATATGGGAAGGATGATGCCCTGATGGCACTTGGTGTTGTGCTCACAGGTGCCATTTTTCAGGGGTGTCAGTGGACTCGGGGTGGTCTTGGCCTCCGCACACATAAAGGAGGAGGCCACAGACACCAGGCCTAAGCAGAGCCAGGCCACAGACCCCCCACCTCCACACCGTGATCCCTCCATGCACCCTCCTGCGTCTCACGGGCCCAAACCGCTCTGACTGTCCCCAACGGGATCCAGCACTGGGCTGTGAAGTCCTCCACCACCACCTGCAACACACAGAACACACAAGTTATCTGCTGTTATCATTATGGGAGGGCAATATTGACAAAAATGTATATCTTGATCAGTTTTTTGATTATCTTGGTAACAATCTTCAGATGGTATTTTAACTATGCATCTGAAATGTGATAAAATGTGCCTGTAAATACTTCAATTGAGGCTCCAGCACAAAATGTAGATAGAACATAAATGTAATTTAAGATCACTTTATACAATTTTTTGGGAGATTACACTAGATATTTTTTTTTATTTTTCTTTATTAAACAGTTGCAACATTTTCAATTTTTCCATATATTGCCCTTACAGTGGTCCCAACCTTTTTTGTCTCCTACCAATAAGAGTTTTATTTCTATTTAGAAATTTGTTTACTAGTATTTGGTCAATAATATGTTCTTGTTTTTGTTATTTATAGCAAAATCTAAAATTTCTATGGATATAAAAATGTAGTAACACTCAATTCTACCATTCTTTTCCTTAGCAGGTGCTCGGGACCCAGTACCCCTGGTTAGGATACTTATATTCCATGGAAAACGGAAATGGAAACAGATAAATTATGATTTCTTGTTGACAAGTTCACAGATTTGAATCCAGTCACATATCATCCATAGGTGTAGACCAAAGCAGGGAGGACATGCTGTTTGTCCTCCAAACCCCCTTTAAAAGTATTCTCTGACTATTTTTAGCTCTTCAATCTCCTCGTGATAAGACTGTAATATTGTACATTGTAATAGTTGTATAATGGATAGTCTTCTTGGTCATTAAACAGTGAATAAAACTGCTTTGCTCCTTGGGAAAGTGTGCCTCTGACTTCACAAACACCATCACCCTGGGAGCTTTATGTTATCTTTGTGAAGCAGATCGGAAATTAACTCACACTCTATGAATAAGGTGTGAACATTAGATTAATACGACTGGCCTGCGGGTTCACTTCTCATTCAGGAGTTTATTTTGCTTTCAGATGTGCGTCTAATAATGGGGATTTGAGGATGATTGTCTGAACTCTCTGGGGTAATAACACCAGCTCCAGCAGCAGCCTCAACATCACCATGGACATGTGGCCAAACCCAGCACTGTCCAAAATGTCGCACTGGCAAAAAATCAAGAAACATAATGAACAATGTGGCAAATACGTGGGACAGTGTTTGTGCTAATTATTTTATTCACGCAAAAAAAAATAGAATATTATGACAACTTTTCCATTTAATATTTCATGTTAATGTTTTTTTAAAGGTGCACTATGTGACTTTTTGGTTGGGCGTCCATCACCTGCGTATTTCTATGGATATGTCATTGCTCTGCCTGGAATGTTCCACAGTATGGCATTAAAAAGCTCTACCTTACATGTATTCAATTTTTATGTAGGTGGTTTTATAGCTCACTGTGAGTGGGATTGCCTCTCCACAGATCTGACTTATAACTTGGTCTGGTTTGGTCTCCATGATGATAAAAAAGTTTGATACCATACTGTGAAATATTCCAGACAAAGAAATAACATCTCCATGGAGAAAAGGATTTGACAGACCCTCCATCAGAAAAGTTACACAATGCACCTTTAAGTCAATAACCTTAAAATCTTAATTATCGTCTCTCGATCAACACAAAATAATGAAATGTAAAGAAGTGATGTAACATATTTATTTAAGGTCAATATGTCATTTATTCGATTGTTATTTGATCATAAATATACGGTAACATATTAATTTTAACAAATGTGTAAATTAGTGAATCGGAGTTGGTGGGCTCAGTAGTGACAGAGAGTTTTAAGATCACAATGACATGCAAAAAGCAAAATCATTTAATTTCTTTCTGATCACGATCCCTCAGATACTCACATCATATAATCAGAGTTTGGTGTGCATGTGAACAAGGCCTTTGAGGAGCACTGCCAAAAAATCATGATAAAAGTTTTTATTGGGATTTTCATATGTCCTTCTAGGAATGAAATTGACTAATCATGGCCAGTAAGAATTTCAATGATTGTATTATACTTTGGTCTAATATTAATTTTATGCTGTGTGTGATACACTGTGCAGCCCTACAGTGCATCTATCCTGTCTTCTTTGTATACAAGCCTAAATGCTCTTAAACAGTCTACAAAAGCCATAGAGCAGCATTACAGTAACTACCAGCACAGTGCCCAGTCCATAAAAGCTCCTTTAAGCATCTCCACTGTTTCTTATGAGATACGACCTGACACTGGCTCTGAAGCTAACAGCTGAACCCAGAGGCGATGGAGCCATGAGAGGACTGGCTCCACAGAGGACGGGCATGTGGGCTGCGCAAATACATGAAACTGCAAAGAGATTTATGGGGAGATACATCTTCTGTCCAAATACAATGATTATCTCATATTAAGGGTCAAATGGAACATTCTTACAGAGTCCAGACTAAAAACAAGTCAAGACCAGGCAGAATGTAGACCAGCTACATAGGAGATTTTTAGCTGGATGGGCATTCTGACATTGTGTCCTTGCACAAAATAGTTGGGTTAAATAGTAGGACTCATTATTTTGAACCTGTTGCTTGATATTTTTCCAGCATTAAAAACTTAAGACAGTATCCCCATAAACTTAAACTCACATTAAGCGAAAATAAAATATAACCATGATTCTGTTAGTGGTTTATCTTGGTCTTGGTTAGAATTACCTCCACTCTAGTTACATCTACTAAATCAAACTTAATGTATCTGAAGATGATATTGCTTCGTCTGGAATGTTACAAGTGGCATTTAACCACACCAGGTCAGATCAGGGGAGAGAAGATCTCATTCAGAGTATAAGAGTGCATGTTTTGCAAGATATTGAAACCATCTAAATAGTTAAAAGAGTTCAATAACTGCAAGACAAACATTTGCGGAACGTTCCAGGAAAATCCAAAACATATGGAGGAAACCCAACCAGAAAAGTTACTGTCATTTTTTTTTTAAAGTTTTGTAAATGTGGACTTGTTTGCTGATCAGGCTGTTGTGAGTGTTCTTTACTCACTTTTTCTCCTGATGGGTCACGCTGTATTCCCCATTGCTGCATGTTTTCTTCAATCCTAAAAGTGCTTTCTCATGTTCTGACCTGATTAAAGATGGCTCTGCTCTCTTCCATGATCCAACACTTTATACCACTCTAGATAAAAGCATCAACTTTAAACATGTTACTACCAAGAAATGTATTTATTTTACCTAAAGAAAGGCAGAGACGATAATGAAACTCTCTTGTGTATTGTGCGTTGTGTAACTTTTCTGGTGGAGGGTCCATGAAATGTTTTCTCCACAGAGATGTGTCTTTGTCTGAAAATTTTCACAGTATGGCATTAAACCTTTCTATCATCAGGAGGAGAAAACCAAGCCAAGTAACTGGTCAGATCTGTGGAGAGGCACAGTTAGAATGCCTGTTTTTCTTGGTGTTTTTGAGTAATTGAATAAATGCAAGGGAAATCCATTTAATGTCATATTGTGGAACATCTGAAGCAGAGCAATGACATAGAAACAAAACAGTGACAGATCCACAACCGAAAAGTGACATAGTGCACCTTTAAGTATGTATTAATTACACAATATTGCATGTATATCTAACTTCTGGAGATAGATTCTAAGGATTTTTTGCATTATAAACACATAATTAATTAAATGCAATATTGATAAGTTTAATGCCATACTGTGGATCATTTCAGGAAGAGGAAGAGGTGGTGGAACCTTTATCAGAAAAGTTATATACTGCACCTTTAAGACAAATATTGCGTTGAACAAATCTAAAGTCAAACACTGTCACTAGAGGTAGCGCTGAATCAACACAGGAGCTAATGCAGAGACAGCTGGCCAGATTTCAGGAATTAAAGCACTTATAATTACAAAGAAAGGTGTGTATTTAAGCCTGATTAGATTTCTCAGAGTGATGGCGGTATTTGAGGAGGACACTGATATGTTGTAAAGAAAAGTGGTTGACAGAAGTGGGAGAGGAACTTCAATTTAGCCGAATCAGCAGCTCTGGATATGGAGCAGGGCCAGTGCTGGATCTGGAGAAGAAACCCCATGCACGACAGGCACATACCTGAGTGACAGCAGCTAATGGGAGGAGAGGTGAGCTATGGGACTTACATAAGAACTTTCAAATAGAGATAGTCAGAGTAGGCCTAATACTTGGCTGTATACTGTGTAACATTTTTATTAAGATGTTTAAATTGTGAAGTCTAACCTACATCATTCATTGCTTTATTCGTGGCTTCCTGTTTATAAGTGATTTTTAAGACTTATCCATTCAAAAGCAATGGCCCTAGATTTTCATTCCAAAATCCATGTTGGAAATCTAATGCTAGCTAACATGGGACTGTAATTGCTTGTGTGTGAACCCAACTCAGTTCTTTCTGATCAGACGGTGTGAAAATAAAGCTCAGATTTAAGTCTAACCTGAGTAACAGAACTTCTGACAGAGTAGTGCTTTTTTTTATTAATCACTGCATCTATAGAGCACCTTACAAGACACCCAGAGTGGTTCACAGTGCAGTATTGCCAGTGATGGTAAACTACTGTTGTAGCCCCACTCGCCCTGAGGCTGCCAATCTGCCCCATTGGCCCCTCCAACCACTTCCACTCACACACACTCCACTTTCTTACTAGGCATTGTGCATTGTGTCTTGTCTAAGGACACAACAACAGTCTTTGCACTGGTGCCCCACTGTGGCACCTCATTTTCCCAGCGGTATCCCATCCAAGTACTAACCAGACCTGCTTAGCTTCTGAGATCTGACGAGATCAGACTTTGACACGTCAGCATGGTCACTTTCATTTAGCTTCCCAGGGAATGTTGATGACATAAGCTGGAATGTATCAGTAATCGATGACTGAATCCAACACTTTGAAACTGCCATTTTGTGTAATCATAAAATAAATTGCACTGTCCGGTGGCCCAGTCTAGTGGAAGCTCGCTTTGTCTCTTAATATAAAGCCTGACTGATGTCTATAGAATTATCTCCATTCTGCGAAAGGGCACAGCACTGAGTAAGAGGTTATAAAGGACAGTGAATGTAGAGATGGTTCATTTCAGTGTTTTAGTATAGAGCTGGTGCTGACCTGCTCCTGCTTCTTTCTGTCACTTTAAAAGAGAGGAACTGCAGAGTGGCACAAAAGCACAATGTAGCATCTAAATCTGAGCTCTGACTCTGGGCCAATGACAATATATAAAAGTATAGAAGGGAGATCTACAGTGAACACTGTCACATTCCTCTAAATGGTCTGCAACTATTTATTACTCTCTTAAAAGTGCGATTCCAATTATAAATGTTGGCTGCTTGAGTATTCAAAAAATCATAATCATTAGATATTTTTCATTACTTATTTCGATTTTATTTTATTTTATTTTTACTTGTACATATACATTTTTATATAATAACCCTTATTAGACACCACTGTCTTGCTATTTTCGCTACTTATTTAGAAAGTATTATTACAATTTTGATTTTTTTTCCCTCTTAGTTATTATATTATATTGTAGTGTGTGAGCTACTGTGTCCAAGTAATTTCCCTTGTGGATCAAGTGTCTAAGTCTAATCATGAATATTTATAGTTGAAATCACAATTAATTGATTTCTTGTTCTGTCAAAATGCCTATTAAGTGATTTTGGTCCAGGTTTTGTGGGGCAGAACAAGCGCTCATATAATACTAGGCCTGTCTTGATAACAAATTTTGTACAAAATACTTCTGAAGTAAATATAGACTATAAATGATAATATTGAAACCACAATATAAAGAGTATTTTCACTGTACAATATTGTTAAAAATATGAGCTGCAATAAATATATAACAGAATACAACACTTTAGTTACTTTGAACAGAAAAATTCTTAAAAATGTCCAAACTAGTACAAAGAAAAAGCACCCACTATAAATATTGAGCCCACAATTAAAATTGCATTCACTTTGTTGTCAAATGGTCGTTATACAGTTAAAATAAAATAAAATGCAGTCTTGAATCTTCTGTAATGTTCGTAACTCCTTCGTCCCTTTTCTTAATTTCACTCTTCACTGGTATGGCCTCAGTGACAAAGATTAGCATTGCAAAGTACTATCATGGGACGATAATTAGCAAGAAAATAGACCTGTATAATTGCTCATTTAGGACCCTCTTAGCTTTAGCAGAGGTACTAGCATAGCAACGCCACTGTCCACTCCCCATCTCCGCACGGCAACCAGCGCAATTTGTGCCAGGAAAGAAAATCAATATTCTCGTGGGACGGTACACCTGAGCAGGCTGTCAGGGCCTTAATGCATTTATTTTAATGAGATTTACATGATGGGTCCTGAGGATTGTGTCCGTTTAAAGATTTTACAGTGAAACACTCAATCTAGCTGTCAATCAGATCGTCCATCAATCATCTGCTGAACCAATTATGGGCCATCGCTTTGACTGAAACTGGGAGAGCTCTTAAAAATGACATCGCCATCTCCACCTCCAGCTGTGATTAATGCTCTGTAACTTTGGAGTGAGGAGAGACCGTCAGTAATGGTCAAGTGGAACTACGGGGTTAGGCCTGTTATAGTCCTGCACAGTGCACTATAGATGCTGTATTGCACTAAATCACCAATATGGAACATTTAAGAGTAGTTTCATGTGCTTCTGTTGGTTTGACATAGGACTGGGTGATATGGAGATGAAAATCGAACCGTCATCTAACTTCTGTGATGATCTGCTGTTTTGGATGGTCTGTCACGTTAACAGATTTCATTATACATTGCTACAGAGAAATATTGTGATAAACGATACTACTGAAACTACTTTATGATACAAAAAGTAATGAAGCAAGATAATCCCAATAAACCATTTTTAAATAGACAGTATCATTAAAAGGCCTGAGCTGCAACAAATAAATTATCAGAATGAACCACTAATTAACCATAGAAATCACTTATTCAACTCTCTACAGCTTAGATCTTACCTTATTAAAACAAAAATAACAAAAATCTCCCCACTTTTGCAAAGAAATTGTACACACGATAAAAATTGAGCCCCAAAATATATTGTTCCAGCTTTCATATAGTGAACGGTCTCTTGAATACAGCTCTTTACTCAAACACACTCCTCTCGCCCACACTTCTTACTGGTCAGGCTCAGCAGTGCTCTGAGTGAGTGACAGGCCAAGTTACCTTTTCAAGGCAATTTGAAGATACTGGCTGTGCCCTCTACATGAATCGTGATCAAACTGAAATGGTGATCTGGCTTCAAGAACATTTTTTGGCAAATGGCCCACCCCTTGTTTGACGTCATTGCAATCGCAACTGAACGCACTCTGGTTTATGTCTCAGGATCTGGTACAATGTAGAGCTACATTCAGTCACCTCTAAGCGTCAGTGATATATGCTTTTCCCCCGACTCTGACATTTTACACAACCAAAAAAAATAAACAAATAAAAACAAAACCCTCCCACACCCCATCCCTCTCTCCACATTACAAAAAAACACTGGGAAAGCAAACATCAGTCCAAGTCCAATTTCATTAGTGATATGCTTTTGATCGAGAGGTTCACAGCCAATCTTCTGTTAGTAAAAGCATGTGGTTTGAGGACAGAATTTTAACAAGACAAAGTCGTGATTCATCAATATGAGAAAAAATTATATTTTTTTTATATTCCAAACCTAGGATGTGGCATCCCAAAGTGAAGGGTTTATTCTACTGCCTGACTGGATTGTTGGCTGCAAAACCAAAACACAAAATGTAAACAGAAATAACTTTTACAGCATAAAAAGTGTTGGAAAATTAACATAACTGTCCAATCAGTATTTAATTTCAAAATGTTTATCTCCTTCAATCTGTTGGCAAACAAATCATTTAAAGGTGCATTGTGTAACTTTTCTGGAGGGTCCATCAAGTGCTTTTCTTAAAGGAGATGTTATTGATTTGTCTAGAATGTTTCACAGTATGGCATTAAACCTTTCTATCTTTATGGAGTCCAAACCAGACCAAGGTACATGTCATATCTGTGGAGAGGTGACCCTGCTCACAGTCAGAATGCCTAGGTATTTTGGAGCTATAAAACCGCCCATAATGGAATAAATGTAAGGCAGAGCTGTTTAATGTACTGTGGAACATTCCAGGCAGAGTAATGACATCTCCACAGAAACAAGCAGGTGATGGACCCCCAATTAAAAAGTTACATAATGCAGCTTTAAGTATGATACTAATTTTGGGACTTGAAAATTTAAAACATCAACAGTGTCTGTTTTTCTGTAAGGTTTATGCTAAATATTTTGGTCTAATTCTGATTCTCTTATCAAAGTTTATAATGTGACAAAGGGACAGATGTGTTAACAATCTTACAAAATCATGTGGCTTTGTTCAGCTACTGTTTTAAAGGGTTGTGCTGAACAGCTCTGTGGCAGATTGGAAAAACAATAAATTTATTAACACACCATAAATAAACCCAGGTGTCTACAGTGACTCACCAGGAAACAACTGTGGCTTCAGTTCACTGACCATAGACAGGAACAGGAAATCACAACCACTTTCACTTTTACACGTAATGCAATAAAGTTATAAAGACCACTTAGTCCCACAACTTTGCTCTTCAAGATGCACTGTGGAGGTTTTGTGGTGGAAGGTCTTTCTCTAAGTAATTGCTTTATTCAGAAAACCAAAATCAATCTAGATTGCATTTACTCAGTTTTAGGTATTGCTTTTTTTTTTTTTAAATAATCTTTAAAAACATGTATTACTGTGAGCAGACTTGCCTTTCCACAGATCTGACCTGTAACTTGGCCTGTTGGCATACATCACTCGTGGACATTCAATTAAGGTAGCTTTAATGGCAGGGGGTGGAAAGCAATCTTCATTCAGAAAAGTTACACAGTGCATCTTTTTCAGCTTCACTGGACATTTGGTTTAGCTTCTTTCAAACTGAAACATATTTGTACAAAGATTTGTCCGCTCATACTCTAATCTATTTAAAGGTGCAGTGTGTAACTTTTCTTGTGGAGGGTATGCAACCTGTTTTGTCTTGATATATCCCACAGTATGGCATTAAAGGTCTATTCAGCCTTCGTTTCATTAGAGATGATTTTATTGTTCAGAAACAAGTTTGAGGACTTGTGTGAGCAGACCCGTCTCTCCGTCAAACCGATCTGTACCTTTGCCTGCTTGGGTACGTAGGTACCCTCCCCAAGAAAAGTTACACCGTGCAATTTTAAGATAGTTTTTTTTTCCTACAGTATATAAATATATATATAGATCATAAATTGTATAAAAATTCACTTAATAACGCCAATCACAAACTTCACGTGCATCATATTTATCCAGGAGAAATTTTAGGCGTTCAAAAACACAACGGAAAAGTTGTTCCCCTTTTCCACAACTCCTATTACCATGGCAACAGTCACTGCATCACCTGAAACCCAGAGCCCTCAGCAAAAAATAGAGAGGAGTTTGTTTAAAAATGAGAAACTGTGTGAGGAAAAATAAATCAGGAAGGAAATGATGGTGAAGCTTTTGTCTGGCTGACCACTTCTCTGTGACATAAATATTAGGCTTGCTGTCTGGAGGAAGTAGCTATTGTGCAATTAATCAATGGGGCATTTTGTGACGAAGCTAGTGGTGTTTTAAGTGTTTTGTAAACTAAAGAGGGAACTGACCTCCACCGTAGATAACTGGAGACAGTTTGAAGAAATTAGACGTCAGACATGAATTACAGAAAATACATATTGGTAATACAAAAGATTAAGAAGAGCAATTAAGATGGGCCTGTATTTACTGATCATTTTAGTTTGTTTGCCCAAGACATCATAGAAAAGGGTAAAGAGCTGAGTAATAAAAGTAGTTTAAAGGGCCCATATTAAACTGTTTTCTGTTATAATGTTTCCTCATCAGAAACATACCCAGAGTTGTGTTTTATTTCATTCAAACATGTTTAACACAAGCTTTGCATATTAAGGCTGAGTTCTTCCCTCAAGCAGAAAATACTCTGTTCCACCTGGTGATGTCATGTGGTAATACAGGAAGAGCTCCACTGTGTTTTTAAACTCCACAGACTTTCACTAAATTCATTTTGATCATTTCAGTCATGATATTGCTCATCTCTACTGAACTAAAAGTGAGAGGAGCTGGTAACTTCAAATCGTATAGGCCCATGAACTGCACCCACCTTTAAGTATGAGTATATAGAGTAAATAGGTGTGACTACTGTGTCAAACAATATTGACAAACTTAGTAGAAGGTCACATGCTTTTGTCTTGAGTCCTTTAGATTGCACAAGGAAGGGCATCTGGTTTAAAGTATTTTATAGCTGAATGAATAAATGGAGCACCCAACCAAAACAGTCTCAAGTTGCGCCTTGGATGTTATAAACTGCGCATCATTTTGTAAATAAATCTGGTGTGTATGATGCAAATGATTGTTGATTTATGTTTAGAGATTCCACTGTTAGGGCCTGAATTATTCAAATCAAGATCATAGTATTAAATTCACATCAGATTTTCATATATTTCTTGTGTCAATTCTTTATGGATTACTCTGATTAGACCAATCCCGTTACCCACATTCCCTCTATAGATTTCTGCATTTCCATCTTATGTGGAGGCTTGGTAGCTGGGGTGCAAGCTGCTCACGGGTCTCCTCTTACCCCCTATTTTGGGAAGGGGAGTCCGGTTTAAAGAGAGCATTTGAGCTGGGCGTAAACATGCACTTCAGCACTGCGCGATCTTCAGCTGTTCCAGATTAATCATCGGACAACAGCCCAGTAGTTCCTCCAGTCAGTGCCGCCTGTCAGTGCAACCGAACGGGGGGGAATCCCTCTTGGAGCTAAGATACCCCCTCTACAACTTCTTCAAGCCATAGGCCCTCGCGTTTTAACACATGTAAAATTACCATGACACTTTAGGAAATAACATTTTACGGCATGGCAACAGTGGGATCAAAGCGGCGTAATATTGCCTATATCAATGATTCGCCTTGCTTTATGGGCTGTGGGCTAATAATGATTAAAACTGTCTCCACGGTGGCAATTATTGTAACGACACACCCATTTAGACGCTATCACGAATCCATTTGAGCCAATAGATCGGGGAAATGGGAAAAGGGACAGTGGACGGAGCAGATTGCGAGGCTGCACGAGCTGACATCACCTCGTCTCATCACTCATATCACGCCAAGCCAACATGTGCGTCAACAACACTGTCATTAGACTAAAACCTTTAGCCCGTGTGAAGGTATGCAGGACTGTTACGCTCATATAAACCTACCTGGATTTCTGTTGGAGCTGTGAGGGGACGCAGCGAAAGACTCCTATCCACCTCGCGTGTTTAATTACGCCTCACTTTGCACTGTGGCGTGTAACGGAGAGTCAAACCAACAAGAAAATATCCACAGCTGGGTAGTCTTCATGCACTCTAGAGTCCAGTCCAGTGATAAAGCTACGGAAGATTGGGTTAAACTGGTCCAAAAGGCGCTCTCCTTCCTCTCCTCTCCTTGGCTGTAGCCCCTCTCTCCGCTGTCCTCGCTCCGCTCCTCCTCGGACGCAGGGACTGACCCGGTCGCAGAGCTGTCAATGACGAAGAAGGGGGGCAGAGGGAGACGGGAGGAGGCGCGCGGGGGGTCAGTATTTTAAGGTTGGAGATAGCCGCTCCTCGTCTCTCCCTCGTGCGAGCAGTAGCCGTGAATCAGCGCTCCTGCCTCTCCTCCGCCGCCTCCTTCTCCTTCTGTGCTTTTTCTCCGCTGCGCAGCAAATCTACAGTAGCCTATATTGAGCGTGGAGATAAATGCCTTGTCTTCTACACATCCATAATATTAAATCTGATCTCTGCTAAATAGGGCTTTCCTGATTGGTCTAGAGGCGCACGCTGCCTGTCGCCAAAGGACTTTGAGTTATTATGATTCCTCCGTGGCTCATTATCGCGCGTTACAAGGCCGGTCCTCGCTCCGTATCCAAGGTGTGAAACGGTTGCGCCCTATGCCATACATAGACACACATATACACACAGCGTCCCTCCTCCAACGCGTGCCCCCAGGTTGGATAAAAGTCACATAGAGACAGATAGAGACATGCGCATCACCCCTGAAACCACACACACACACGCACGCACGATGCCACGGTTATGGGCGCGCTCCTCTACGTCATGATCAGCTGACAGGAGAAGAAGAGGAGCGAGCTGCGCCACGCGAACAGTGGATATGAGGCAGCCACGGACCACAGGGCTCCAGGTTCCGCTGAGAGAGGGAGGAGAGCGCGAACGGGGAGGGAGGGATGGGAGGAAGGGAGTACCGCTAAACGCCGTGTATGGATCATTGGACAGATGGTGCTAATAGTACGAGTCGTAAATAAAAGCGAGAACATCAGACACCGGCTCCTTAAAAGCGTTGTGAGGTTTGTTTGCATAGCTCGTACTGTAATGCCCTCAGATAAATCATGATGCCTACAAACAGGCCCAAGTACTTTGATAATGTTAGTTAAAGGGCCCTTATTATGCTATTTTCTGATCTATTGTTTGTTATAAATAATAAATAATATTTCCTCGTCAAAAACATACCTGGAGTTGTGTTTTGTTTCATTCCCACATGTTTAACACACAAACCCTGTATATTTAGGCTGAGTTCACTCTGTTCCACCTTGTGATGTCATGTGGTAGGCCAAATACAGGACAGACTCCACTGTGTATTTAAATTCCATACACCTTCACTTGAAAACTACCACTTCATGACATCACAAGGTGGAATAGAGTATTTTGAGTACTTTGGAGATGTAGACAGACCAATAATAAATGGTTACAACTTTATAACATGCTCGCCATGACCATCACCACCATCAAGACGTGTACCAGTCACTAGGCTATGTTAATTTTATCAGTAGTTCACAATAGTTTACAAAAAGTTTACAAAAAATTAAATAATGGGCTCATAATCAGACAAACTTGCAACTATAACCACTCTAATCTATCACAATTGCGGAACCCTCTAATTCAGGGGGAAATTCTCCTTTTCACATAAGTCAGCATAAGTCTATACGCTAATAAATTGTTCAGAAATGTTGCCTATATACAATTTAGAAAAGATTGTGGGATCTGAAGCTAGTCTGAACCACACTAAAGTCTTTGGTTTATAAATGCTATCCTATATGCCGAATACTTATTAAGGCCATAGTCATAACATTATACTGTACAGGACCAGTAGGACTCATTGGGGAGACATAACACTCAGTTACCTTCAGTCTGTCTTAAAGGGTTCGCAGAGTCACTGTAATACCCCATGAAGTGTTAACTCATTGTTATTACAGCAGGTCCATAATTAGCAAAAGAAAGAGGAAGCATCTGTGGGGTGAGAGGAAGAACTGATCTACAGTAGGCACAGTTCACAACCTCCACATGCACCTGCTGCTCAGTGAACTGCTACAACACAAATACACTTTAAGGCTTTTGACAACTAAATTTGGATGTAAAATATATTTCTCATCTGTGTTCTGAAAATATAGGCCTATATAAAGACACATTTTAAATTGTGCAGCTCTGAAATCCTTTATCCTGAGGGCACTTTCATTTTAGTAATTAGTAAAGTATTTATGAAGCAAAGCAGAGAATTTTTAAAACTCACTAAGCATGTTAAGTTATAATTAAAGCGCCCATATTAGGCTATTTTCTGATCTATATCATATATCATATATTATGTATGTTTCCTCATCAAAAACTGAAGTTGTGTTTCATTTTTAATATGTATTTAACATACAAACCATGCATGTTCTCTCAAACTGACCACTGTGTTCCACCTTGTGATGTCATGTGGTAATACAGGAAGTGCTTCACTGTGTTTTTAAACTCCATACACCTTCACTAGAATTTATCATTTAGATCATTTCAGCCATGGAACTGGAAATGTAGCCAGACTAATAATGCAGGATTACTCAAACATGTGCAAATGGAACAAAACACAACTCCTGTATGTTTTTGATGAGGTAACAACATTATGACGACTCAAAGCTCACAAAAGTCAATTTTGTGTAATGTAGGACCTTTAAAAACAGTTTTTTGTTAGTTGTCAAAAATCACTTGGCCCGCCTTGTGCAGTGATACTATAACGTTGATTGGCAAATACTGCAGATGAGTTTTCTGTGGTTGAAATGAACAATAGAAGACGATGACGCATAAGCATAAGCATTCTTTTGCATGGTGTTCATCTGTTCCATAAATCTTGCAGACTTTCATAAGGTATGCGCTGGCATGAATATTTGAAGACTAAAACACAAACTTAGAACAGGCTCAGAGTGAAAACCCGTGTAAGGTCAGGCCTATTGCAGTGATCAAGGACAACTTAAATCATTTTTTCACAAGGCCGAGGAGCTGCACACACAAAGTGAACTAAAAGCAGCAGCTGTATAGCCTCATATTGAACTAAGGAGGGGAATAAACCATAGTCAGGTGTTTTGCAATATTCAAGAAGTCTTACACCAGTTATTAATAATACTAACATTGTTTCTAGTGCAATGGTAATGCATATTATAAGATCACCATGATAAAGAATGTTGAAAAACCAAACCAAGACTTGCATTGTCACGCTACTAAAATTTCAAAATTTATTTCAATATAAGAAAATATCAGTACCTTCTTTGATACCACAATAAAAAACTCCCTTTTAATACTATTTGCAACACAAAATATTAGCAGTTTCTTGAATATTGTCACATGGTCTTATAGCACTTACTTCTAATATAGATGAAAGCTATTTTAAAACTTGATGTCAAGATGTTTTAACAGTCATCTGGAAGTTCGGAAATTTTCTGTTATCGTTTTCAGAATCGCTACCTGCTCAAATGAGTATCTAGTTTCATTACGAGTTTTGGTATCAATTTCTATCTGGGTTTCAGTGACAACCCATAATCAAGGATAAACAACAGCACTAAAAGAAGTGCCATACAATATCTGAACCAGGACTAAAACTATTGTACCAAAATAAAGACTAAACTAGGACATAGTGAACACGATAGCCGCCGTGATCCAAAAACACTGGCTCCAACTGACTTTACATTGGAAAATTGTCATTTTTCTCTGTTATTGCTGCAGGGAGCCTTGTCATTTTGGTCTTAAAATGTTCATATTGACCTGCTTTACATGAGCCTGGTGTGTTTATTCAGCTATTTTTTCTGTAAAAAATTCCTATTCCTAAAATGGAACTCGGCTCCAAATTTACTCCTATAACTGCCACCCTTGTAAGCTTCATTTGACTGGAGTCCAACGCTATGGGTGACGTCGCACTTCCTTAGTCCACTTCTTTATACAGTCTATGGTCTAGATATAAAGGCCTAAAGCAACAACTGAACACATAACAGACGCTGCTGAGAGGATTGTAAAGGACTACAAATCCTCCATAGTGTGCCCATCAGGTGTGCAAGTCCCACAGTTTGAGAATCACTGCTCTAGATAATGACTTTTACTGGGAAACCGATTCTTGATGAAGGACGACCAGGCGTAACCACTGCTGACTGGACCGGCCCAGGAGATTGGAGAGATGTTGACATTGCCACCAGTTCTAATTACTGCACTCAAATGGGCTTGGAGCTCTGCACAGCCCTGTAAAAGTCCAAGTCTCAGTGCAAACCAATCTGAATGTAAAATTAATACAACTATTTAAAAGTCTCATTAGCTATAAATCAATAATGAATTATCAGTAATACACCTGCAAATGAACCCTCAAACGGATTATAAAGTCGTGTTAGTATGAGTGGAGTGGGAGAAAGAGCTGTTCTATTACTTAAAGGAGCACAGTCTGGTGAAAGGGAACGTCACCTGCTTGTCTCCCTGGAGATGTGTCTTAAATATTCCACAGTATGACCATAAACCTATGATTTTCTATAGAGGCCTGCAAGACAAATAAGATATGTTTGAGCAATAAATAACACCTGTAGCTGAAAAAAGAGAGTTTAATACCAAACTCTGGACAATTTAAACCAAAGCATTACAGGTTGTGGACCCCCTCCAGAAAAGTTACAAAGTGCACTTTTAATGGTCCGGCACTTGCTTATTTTGGTGGTGGTGTTATTGCCCTGTATGGCATTTTTTCCCATGGAGACACAAAATGACACCAGCACCATGCCAAGATACTGGTCAGATCTGTGGAGAGGCAACGCTACTCACAGTTAGAATTGATGTTTTTCAAGTTATTTTTGAGCAATAAAAACACATTTAAGAAATAAAAACACCTTTCATTGATTAAATGCAAAATAGGCTAATAAGTAATCATTTATTATTAGTCTGTCAACATCTCCAATGCTCAAAATGCTCACCTTGTGATGTCATGTAGAGGTAGTTTTTACATTTAGTTCAGTAAAGATCAGCAATTCCAGGGTTGAAAACATCCAAATTATTCTAGTGAAAGTGCACTGAGTTTAAAAACATAGTGGAGCACTTCCTGCATTACCACATGACACCACAAGGTGTTTGGGAGAAGAACTCAGGTTGAACATGCAGGTTTGGTGTGTTAAACATGTGTGAATGAGACAAAACACAACTCCAGGTGTGTTTTGATGAGGAAACAACTGAAGAAAATAGAAAATATTACATATTACAGAAAATAGTGTAATATGTGCCCTTTATTAAGTCTTCCATGATTCAAATGAAGTCCAGATTCAGACCTGTTTATACCTAAAGGTGACATATAGTGTGGACCTGGCCTGAGTGGAATCGAGGAGTCTTTTTTTGGGGGGGATGAAAAGAAGCACGAAAAATCAATTGACTCCCTTTTTAATTACATAATCCGTGGATGTGCTTTGGAGAATCTTATTAGGCTGTCCAGATTTGCACGCTTGTTAAGTCCAGAACCAAATGGATAGAGATGATATGAACAGCCAATCCGGTCACACACACTGCCCAGCGCTCTCCCTCTCCTCCGTGTACTTGTAATTACTGCACACGCCACACTGGGTAATGAAGTTTCCTTATCAGCAGTGGAAAGAGTGGAGTCTGGACACAGCCAAAGACAATGGGCCATAGTCTGCATTAAGCAAGACAATAATTAATGTTTAGATGTCTTTAAGGGTTTAGGTGTAAATTGTTGAATTGCTTGTTGCCATGGTGATGTTTTTTGCATTTCTCTGTGTGGCACTAAACTTGCATCTATACCTTGCCTTATACTTTAAAAACGCGGTGTCATATTGTAAGCTGTCTCTCAATGAGATAGTAAGTTTAAAGATGTACTGTGGAACCTTTTGGGCAAAGCAAAAGCATTTCCTCAATCAAAACAAGAAGGTGGCGGACCTCCTCCAGAAATGACAATGGGCAATAGTGCAATAAAGCAATGAACAAGACAATGATTAATGTTTTGATCTATGCAAGGGTTTAGGTATAAATGGCTAAATTGCTTGTCGCCATGACAATGTTTTCGCTTTGTCTGGGATATTTCTCAGTATGGCACTAAACTTGCATTAATTCAATGACAGGTGTTTTTATTGCCTTATACTGTAAAAAGTGGTTTCACATTGTAGATATATAGTAAGTTTAATGCTGTACTGTGGAACCTTTTAGACAAAGAAACATCTCCTCAATCAAAACAAGCAGCTGGCAGACTCTTCTCCACAAATGTTCCATATTGTAACTTTAACTAAAACATTTCAGTATAATAACTAATATAGGCCTAGTAAAAACAAATTAAACTTGGACTGTAACCAAGAGAATGTGTACATTTACAGGACAAAAACCGGCATCCAAACTATTTTGTATAAGCAGGTCTTGAGGTCAAAATAAGTCTCTGCGTGCTGTGTGCATCTAAGTGAAAAGCGTTTAATTGTCCAATAATCAGGATGTCCACGTTAGCATGTTAGTGGTTATTAGCTTTACCCTGAAACCCTCAAAACTTTGGTCTCTGAGAGTTGTGAACTGCACTTATAAACTCATCATGGTGAATAATTATGACGTTCTGAATGCAGATGGTAAGTGAGGAATAACACTGGACTACTGCAAATCATTTAAAATTAATTAGATCTGTTTTTCACATTTTTAAGACAGTAAAAATTAAGGACAGCTCCTCAATTTTCAAATCCTTGGTGCTTACAGATGACCTTAGCTCTTTTTACACTATTTTAGCCTCCAAACATATCCTGATAACTCTTTGGTCCTTCTGTATTATGTCCCAATCCCCCTCTCTCTCAGCGCGCTGCAGGCTCTCAGCAGTGATAAACTTTACAATCACCAGACTGAGCCTTGACTCTGGAGGAGCTGCACTTTACAAGGACGCCATCTTTGTGACTGCAGCCCTGAGACACAAAACACTCAACCATCTCCTCCACACTCATCTCTAACCTGCAAAATATTTCACACAAAATCACTTTTATTCAAGCACCAGGAGATGACTGGTGTTTCGATTCTGTCCTCAGAGACATATTGGCAAATGTTATTGACGGTGGATTTTTCCATGCTCACTAAAAACTGATCATTGTCTGATTTCCAGAGTTATCAGATTATTGACATGTAATTTAAGCATCTGATGTGAGAAGCCTGATATGTTTCTGATTCTTCTATTTATACAAAAAAAGGCAAACTAATATGGCAAAGACAAAAGTGAAAGAGAAAATGTTAAAGATTGAAATATATATATATATAAACACACACAAAATAGTTGATCACTCCAGTTATCTATATACTGTATATACTGTAAATGTGTTGTAATAATGGATATCACATTATACTATTTTATAGTATAGTATATTAGAATAGTGCTGCAGTTAAATTTTGGGATTATTTTTTTTCATCATTGGGTTTTACTCTGCACATGCAGACAACACAGAGGTGAAAAGTGCCAAAATACTTCAACTGTACTACACTAGACACTGTACTTTGATATTATCTATATAAAATAACCATGTGCCAGTCAGTGGGTGGAGCTGTGGTCAGAGTGAAGACAGAAGCTGTGAAATGGAAAAGGTAAGAGAAGAAAAAGAGAAAAAGGAGAAGGCAGCACTCAAGAAAAGAGCATATAGTCGGGTTGTGCAATCACTCAATTATTACTGTATTCAATTACAAAAAATATTTAAAATTTAAATGCTATTGATTCTGTTCATAATGGTAAGTACAAAATATTACTAAAGACATTATGTAGGCTATTTTGAATATTGAATTTTTTATGAAACTATTAAATTATTTATGAAAACTCTTTGTTCAGTTCTAGGCCTAGTCTTTTTATTATTAATGGTGTTTTTAGTGTAATCGAACAATAGTCACCATTAGCCCTTTTTATGTCTTTTCTGTGTCCAATGTGATGGCAGATTTGTGAGTCTTGCTGTCCAAAGTGCATTCTGCTAGTACTCATAGCTGCTGGCACATATCTGTTTATGAAACCACGGTGACAACCAAAATGGTTTTATTTTGTCCAAAAGATGAACAGGATTACACAACTCGAGTGCTCATCTCTTGTTCTGGTGACTCAACCACTTCTGTATTCTCATCTGACAAGTGCCTCACCTGTGAGTCAAACCCTATGCACAGTACAGAGGTCTCACTTCAAATACATATTCCTCCTACTATTACCTTCAACATCACCAGCTAAACATTTTAAACTACATGTCCATTAAACCATTTTATTATGAACACAGCTATGAAATTAATATGATTTTAATCTGGATTAACTGACAATAATCATCGTCAAATCCAATAAAACATGTGGTTTGGAGTTCATATTTTTGACAGCTAAACAAGTATTTTATTGTATTGTATTTTTATGTTCAGGAAAGTAATATTGAAATCCATTATTATTTGTTTTAGAAATAAATTGAATATTGTGATTGATCAGGGGAGAAAAATGTCATCATTGTCTTTACCGTGTGCTCTGCTCTAGCACGAGTGAAAAAGACAGTATAAAGACTGAAAAATGATTGACAGCTATAAGCAATAAGGGTCAGTGATTTTCGACACTTGATATTAAACCCATGAAAACGTGTCCCAGGGCAGCTCACAGAAGAGGGGGATAGGGAGAGGAGGAAGAGGAGGAGGGAAAGAAGGAATAGGGGGTGACCACTGTGTCCAGCTCATTATGCCACGAATGAAGTGCAACCGCCATGGGGGGCATTTGTTCTGCGTGGACTACCCCTCAGCTGCCAACACAGGCTCACTGCTCTATTTATAGAAGAGAAAAGAGGGAGAGGGGAGAGAGACTGAGGAGCAAAGAGAGAAACAGAGAGAGAGAGGAGGAAAGAGGGGGAGAGAGACAAAGAAAGAGAAAGAGAGAAGAGAATCTACGCAGAAGCCACAGCCTTAATGTTGGTCTATATTTACATCAGTGAGTAAACTACACCAATGTGTTTTTGAGGATAAGGTGTTTCTGGTTGAACTGTCTTATTACAACATGTAAAATCAGTCACTAACTGAGTATAGGCTTAATGGGCCACATGTAATATCACATCCAGAGACAACCACATCTCTTGTCTCTCTATACTCTGCTCCATTTCAACCACAGCAGCAGAACCACCAGCCCCCTCACCTCACCATTTTCTACTCTCCCAGTCCTCCAGTGACTATAAACCATTTTCACTTACACTTTTCTTCACTTTAAGGAGCCTATATTGCGCTATTTTCTGATCTGTATATTTCCTCATCAAAAACACCTTCACTAAAATCATTTGTATATTTTCAGCCTAGGAAATTCCAATCTCTATTGAACAAAAGGTAAAAAGTAGTTGTTAACTTGAAAACTACCGCTTCATGACATCACAATGTGGAACAGAGCATTTTGAGCTTAGGAGTTGTAGACAGATTAATAATAAAGGATTACTCAGACATGCGTGAAAGAAGCAAAACACAGCTCCAGGGATGTTTTTGATGAGGTACTGTATATAACATTATAACATGGCTTAAAGCTCACAAGAGTCAATTTCGCGTAATACAGGACCTTTAATCATCTGTTTAGTTTCCAACCTTATACATCTGTGACCTAATTTTACAAATAAATATAGGCTATTATTTTGAACTTCCTTAAGATTGATGTCTGTGTAATCCTTCAGTTTCCAGGTATTAGTTCCATTGCAGAAGAGAATTAAATTCTGTCAGCTGGACAAACATTTCTGAGTCATTATTTTCTCATCCAAGTAGCTTCTTCAGTTCTGACAGGGTCTTATAAGCCAGTGCCTCATATCTGTCTGAAGGGAGGAGGTAATGACACTGAATGAACACATGCTAGTTGTTTACAGTAAGGAGTATCTATTATTAGTAAAGTCCACTGATCTACCCTTATGATTGATTATAAATACAAGCTTCATGGTATCAGATTTCATCCCCTATTGTCCTATCCATCTCTCCTCTCCCACCGTCGCCACTCGGACCTCTTAATGGCTCCTTTAAACTTGGTGCTCCATCAGGATTCCCTCCCTCTCCATCAAACTCAAACACTGATGGATCCGAGTGATGGCGTCTCTTATCTGGTTGAAAAATGTCTTGTGGCGAGATAAAACCAGTGCTAATTAATCACAACGAGGAGTGTGTTGAAGGAGCCTGCGTTCATACATCAAGAACCAAAAAACCCTGACTGAGCCCTGACTCTGGAGCTCTGAGGCTGATTTGAAGAGAAATAACTCACGACGGGCAGGAGATTAGCGCACAAATGTCAATGACTCAAGAGGGCCCGAGTGGCTCCCGAGGCATGATGGGAAATCCAAACAGCGGCGTGTTGCTTGTGACTTGATTAGCTCCATTGTGGTAAATATTGAATGTATTTTTAGACTTGTAAGATGAATATTTCAATGTTGCTTTTTCCTATTAAACATTCATCAGAGTGTGAAGAAGCGTGACTGTGGGGTTTTTACCAGAGAACTAAAGGGACTAAACAAGAACGACCCCAGAGCTAAACCAAGGCTGACTTGTCTCCATGGAGATGTTATTGCTTTGCCTGGAATGTTCCACTGTGGCATTACACTTATTGATCTTCCCATCTTACACTGATTCAATTACAGTTGTTTTTATAGCTCAAAAATCCCTTGGAATAAAATGCAAAGGGACCTGTTACGTGACCTGGTCTTACAATTTATAGGTTTTCATGAAGATAGATAAGTTTAATGCTATGCTATGTAACATTCCAAGCAAATCAATTATATTTCCATGGAAACAAGCAGATGCTGACCCCCTGACAAAAAAGTAGCTATAATAGATATAAAAGAATGATGTACTATGAAATTCACATCAATTATTATGTCTCTCTATGGGCTTCAGCTTCTTGTTATAGGCAACCGTTGGAAGGACTTTTAGCATTCAAAAGACATTGGATTTTTTAGGTTATTGCTATAGCTACTGTCCTGATTTTCATCATTCTGAAACCCATGCATAGTAAAACTGCTTATTGCTCCAAACTGTGAATGCTGATACTGTAAAACAAGCAAGATCCACACATCCTTCAATAAAACATTTAAACACGAGCCTGTCACTTGTCACTACAGTCTTCCCTATAAATATTTCAAAGCATCTTCTTGCATTGAACATACAGTATCACATATTAACACATGAAGAGGCTGGGGTAGGAACTTAGGGTGTATTTTGACCTCAACTGCCCTCCCAATGTATTTCTATAATAAGCCATCCTTACATGCAGGGTGACATATTCTCTTGCCTCGCTGCCCTCCAGTCTCCTTCACATGGTTCATTACAGTAGAAGTGAGAAAGGAGCCATGAGACTGAATGGCTCTTCACAATTAGCAAGGTCACGGTGTTTTTTTTATGCAGTGTACATATGTAGGCTATAAATAACAGTATTAATGTGTAACAAGCAAAGTGTTAAATGAACTGGGCTCTTAAGTGACTCTCAGGTTTATGCAGCAGAGGGAGGAGTACTGTGTGTGCTATGACTAAATATAAGTTGTAAAATAAAGGGATGATTTTCTTAACCAGTGAAGGTGCATGCAGGTGTGGCCCATTCATCGAAACCTTTA
Organism: Odontamblyopus rebecca; assembly: GCA_030686955.1. Lineage (NCBI taxonomy): Eukaryota > Metazoa > Chordata > Actinopteri > Gobiiformes > Gobiidae > Odontamblyopus > Odontamblyopus rebecca. The sequence continues at coordinate 16,873,214 of CM060670.1, read as the reverse complement.
ATTTATTATCTAAAATTTATGTGGGTGAATAATGTAATTTGTTCATGGTTTGGATGTGTGAATTGTACCTTATACTTTTATGAGTCAGTTACTACACAACTAACTTCTTTATAATTGTAGCCATAGTCATAGCGTTTCCAAAAAGAGACCTAAAATGAACACTTTGTAGCTAGTAGGAAATAGAAGAAACACTAAGCATGTCAAACAAATGCATCAGTGCCAGCTCTAGCTAGACAAGGGTGGGCATTGTCACACCTACGACCCCATACAAAAACATATATATACTTCCCCAACTAAACTGCAGTCGGCACACCCAAGTTCAGCAGGCAAGACTGGGGTCTGGTTTGCATGTTTCTCCCTGGGTGGGTTTACCCTGGACACTGTTGCTTCCATCCTTCAGTTCTGACCAAGCCTATCTAACGTGTGGAGATGGATATGTGTACCAGGAAGTGTAACTGTAGTGTCCAGAGCAGCATCAAGTTCACAGTCACCCATAGATTTCTATGTCTATATTCACAACAGAGCTACAGTCATGGTGCTCCTCACTCTTTTTCTCCCCTTTCTCCTCTTCCAAGTCCTGATCACATCCACTATCATTAAACAAGCCCCCCTCTGCTCCAGCTCAGAGTAGAACAGCAGCTCTAACTGTGCTTTTGTGATTTTACTCTTTACACTTCAGATCTAATCAAAAACAACCCTGAGGCAAAGAACAAGAGAAGCATCCTCAAACTCAAACATCAGAAAACATAGACAGAGAGAGTGGGTATGCATCACCAGACACAAGTGCAGTTATTGTTGTGCATGCTGTGATCAAATAAAGGAGTTTTATTGAAACACACTTTAACTTCTTGTTATTGAGGTAACCTAACTTTTTCAACTGAAATGGGGATGGCCTATTCTTGTGTTTCCTGCTGTGCAAATTCAAGCATTATCTGATTTCTTTTGGATTGCTCACACATGCAGGTTTTGGACAGTATGCAAAAAGGGGCAAGCTGATGTGGCAAAGACAAAAGTGAAAGAGGAAATGATAATGTTTGATTATTGGTTATTCTAGTTCAGAATAACCATGTTTAATAACCATGTAAGTGTAACTAATATAATGTAATAGTAATACTGGAAATACTGATATGCAATATTAAAGGTCATATATCATAGACTCGTGTTGTGATTTGTTTCATTCACACATGTTTGAGCAATCCTGGCTTGTTGCTCTCCAAAGTTAATTTGGAGAGTTAAAGTTAAGTTATGCTCTGTTCCACCTTGTTTCCAACTTGTTTCCAACTTGTTTCCAACTTAACAGCTACTTTTTACCTTTTGTTCGGTAGAGATTGGCAAGTCCTGAAAGTGTCCAAATGATTTTAGTTCACTTCCTGTATTACCACATGACATCACAAGGTGGATGTTTTCAGTTTGCACTCAGCCTAAATATGCAGGATCTGTGTGTTAAGCATCTGTGAATGAAACCAATTCCAGGTATAGTTTTGATAAAGAAAAATATTATAATATAGATAATAAATTAGGATAATATAGGCCCTTTAAATTATCTGATTACTTTACAAGTCATACTGGGATGTTATAAAATCTGTTAATACTCATTTCTATTTCTTTAATTTGATGTTTTACTTTTATAATAACACTCTTACTACAATTTGGTCTACTTTTCCATTTCAGCTTTGCCCTAATAGTAGCTGTAAAATCAAAAACTTTCTCATTAAAACATTACAAGCCCCAACACTGTAGTCTACATATCAAATTACCTGTGTTTTTCCTCTTGTCTGTGTAGAGCAGGAGCATTTATCTGAAACTCCACCAGATTGTCTAATTCTGTGACAAATTCCTTGATTGAGGTTCTGATATGTTTTGGAGGGATTACAGCGATTGCTTCTTCACGGCAGCTCTGTGTGACATGACAGGCCCCAAAGCCACATCCACCAACACATAATCCTCTGATGTGATGTGAGCTATTTGCAGCACAAACCCAGGTATTAAGGTGGCTATAAAAATCTCCAACATAAAGGCAAAGTACGGATCCCCAGACATCTGTTTAAACTGCTGCAGAAAATGTGCTAAAGGATTTTATGGAGGCAATGAAAGAGAAAGGTGTAATAATGTACTGCAAGAAAGCAAAAAGCACTGTTTGAGACAATGGTATTAACACAAAGCTTGAGTCAAATGCAAAGATGTTTTAATTAAAGGTGCATTATGGCGGCACGGTGGCTGGGTGGCTAGCACTCATGCCTCACACCAAGAAGGTTGCGGGTTCGATCCCTGGGTCGCCTGGGCCTTTCTGTGAGGAGTTTGCATGTTCTCCCTGTGTCTGGATGGGTTTCCTCCAGGCACTCCGGTTTCCCCCATCAACCCAAAAAAAACATGCACTGTAGGTGTGAAAGTTGTGTGAGTGAGTGATGGTGGTGGTCGGAGGGACTGTTGGCACGGCAGCCGCGCCTCCATCAGTCTGTCCCAGGGCAGCTGTGGCTATAACAGTAGTTTACCACCACCGGGTATGGAGGTGAATACTCTGTAAATAATCCTCTGTAAGGCGTCTTTGTCTGTCTGTGAAAAGCGCTATATAAATAAACACTTACTTAATTACTTTACTTATTATGTAACTTTTTTGGTGAGAGTTCAGGCATCCAATTGTTTTCTGAAGAGGTTATTGCTTAGATTGGAATTTTCACAGTATTAAACATATTCAACTTACATTTATTCAGTTACAGGTGATGTTGTTGTTGAGAAAGACCTTGCAAAATTCTTACCATAGTCTGTGTAAAGATGTGGACTAAGATAGTGTGACATCACCCATAACGTCCGGCTCCAGTCAAATGAAGCTCACGGTGCAAGCAATTATACGAGCAAATTTGGAGCCGAGTTCCATATTATGAAGAATAAGAATTTATTTATGGACAAGATAGTGTAATAAAAACACCAGGATCATGTAGAGCGGGTTAATATGAACAGGTTAAGGCCAAAATGAGACTCACTACAGTAGTTACAGAGAGAGGGAATACAATTTTTCAGTGTAAAGTCACTTGGAGCCAGAGTCGATAGAGCAGGAAGCACCTCCATGCTCACTTCCTATTTGGAACATGGCAGCTAGTGGGTTAGTTATGTCCATTTATATATACAGTCTTTGATTCTTACTAAGTGGGTCCCGTCTCCACAGATCTGACTAATAACTTCGCACAATTGTATTATATCGTCATCAAGGAATTTATATTTTTATATGCATTGACACAATACAGGCAATTATTTCAGTTAAAATACCCCCCCTTTATTATTTTTTATTATGTGCTTCTGTATATTTACTATGCACCATTTTAACAGTCAGGTATGCACCAAGCGTACGTTCAGTCAAATCTACCACATATTATGGACCGTTTGAAGTCATTGCTGCAGAAATGGCATTGTTTTGTTTGTCAAATGAAGAAAAAAAACAAAAAGGTAATAGTGTTTTGTATTATGGATGCGATAAAGCAGGAACACAGCACAAAGTAATAACTGTCAGTGGGAGGGATTACTATCTTTCTCCATAAGCCTCGGGATAGGGCCAGACATTGCTGCTGTTTATTCTGCTAGATTTTCTCAAAGTAAATCAATGCTACAAAAAATGGCATTTGAAAACGGCCTGTGACAACGAAGAAATGAAAATAACAAATAGGATCAATAAAGAAAATAATTTATTAAAAACCTTGTAGATGTTGATAGATTGATAAATTACATCAGTCAAGATACAACTGTGAAAGGTACAAGGCAAAGGAGAGAGGATACGCCATCTACTGGTGACTTTAGTTACAGCATTAGGTTCAAGGAGATCATTTATGCAGCTTTGGGTTTGAAGAAGCAGACAGGAGCAGCCACAGTGCATACTTTTGGCGTTTGTTTTTCCCAACTATATTAATTTCAAATTTTTAATTGGCTGAGCTTTATAAATATATTCATACAGTATATTAAAAGGTCCCATATTATACAACATTGTTTGACTAACCATTTATTATTAATCTGTCTAGATTTCCAAAACTCAAAATGCTCTGTTCCACTTTCTGATGTCATTTAGTGGTAGGTTTCAAGTTAACAGCTACCTTTTATTTTTTGTTCATTAGAGATTTGCAATTCTAGGGCTGAAATTATTCATATGATTCTAGTGAAGGTGTCTAATAAAAACAGAATGGAGCAGTTCCTGTATTACCACATTATATCACAAGGTGGAACAGAGTACTTTGTGTTTGAGAGAATAATTCTAGGTATGTTTATAATGAGGAAACATTATAAAATAGTCATTTAAAAATAAAAATAAACTTAAAAGGCCTGGTAGGTTGGCAAATAGATATCTTAAAGCAGCATGTTGTAAAGCAGTGGTCCCCAACCCCCGGGACGGGGGCCGGTACCGGTCCGTGGATCAATTGGTACCGGTCCCCGGCCGCCCAGAAAATTAATTATTTCCGTTGTATTGTACCGAATCTGAACCACCTTTTATTTTGAAAAAATCTTTTCAAAACCCATCACACCCCCTAAAAAGGCTGTAAATCTGGTTGTAAACAGGAAGGAAAACAATTTGTACGAAACGTGAGAAGTCCTGTTTAGAGGAGGTGGGCCAAAGCGCGGCACATCTGTGCGCACCGATGCCTCCGCACGAGGAAAACCCGAAACAAAGTCCGCCTCAAAACATACGGAGAAGCCGCAACAAAGACCGCGGAAAACTTCTCTCCCCAGCGCCGCCGCCACATCCACAAACACACAGAGGAGCGCGCACCGCAGCAGACCCCACACCCCCTGCCGCTGCACTCACCCTCTCCGCCAAAGCCGCAGCTCCACCACGGGACCCGCAAACAGCGCCGTGCGACGACGCCCTGTCCGCAGCCGACAGGTGCGAACGGAGAACTCCAGGCAACCGCGCCCGAGCGCGGCCCGGCCCGAAAGTCCCAGCGCGAGTGTCCCGGGTACAACAGGAGCTGGGCCGACAAACACAGACTAACTGGAGATCACTGGACGTCCCTCAGTCATGAGAACTACCTCAGGTCACAGCACATTATTTCACCCGTTATGTGACTGTTCTGTCCCCAGTTATTGTTGTTGGCGCAATGTTACGAGGAAGCCCGCCCCCCAGGCCCCCCGGTCCGCGGTAAAATTGTCAAGCGTTGGCCGGTCCGCGGTGACAAAAAGGTTGGGGACCACTGTTATAAAGTACAGAATAGGATAACTTAAGGACACCACCACAAAGTTTCACACAATGGCATTAATAAAGGACTAGAAAAAAACTAGTCAAATAAAGATATTTGTTTTCATTTTGCAAGGGCCTCATGAGTGGCCTTACATAACAAAACACCTGCCATTACTCCTGTCTGTTCAGAAGGTTTTTATAGATTCTGGTGACACATTATTAGACCCTGCAATCTTGACATTTTGGAAGATTTATGGAGCTGGTTTTTCGCCACATATTTATTTTTGCACAGTCCAACATAAGCAAAGGTAGTTCAGTCCCTGCTGGCTCAGTCCTGATGTGGTGGGCTTAGGCTGAACCTCTGTAGTCCTCCTCTTGTTTTGTTCTCGTCCACAGTGCTCTTCTTTACTCTACACCAGGAGTCTCCAACCTGTAGCTCGGGAGTTACCAGTAGCTCTCCAACCCCTTCCAGGTAGCTCACCAAGGGATTTCTGAATTATTCGTATCGTGCTGAATAACTACAGTTTGATTTAATTAAATGCCTATTACCACTGTAAACGTATCATTTCCTGTCTTTGTGCACAAATAAACGGAAAATTGTGTGAATGTTTTATTGGCATCAGACTGTACCCCACCAAAGGTTTTTACTCAATTTCTTGTGACCGCTAAAATTAGTAGCTCTCTGGCATTTTTGTTTTGTAAAGGTAGCTCATCAGAAGAAAAAGGTTGGAAACGCCTGCTCTACACGCTCACTCTTCTGCAGTCCTTTATATTGTCAGAGCTCGGTTTTCTTGCTCGGACGACTGCGCTGTTGATCCTGGAACTCCCGTGAGTCCTCCCAGGGACGAGGACCACGGATGTTCTTCCACTCGTCCAGATTCACCTCCTGCATCTTCTACACATCACACCACAAACAAGCCACATACTGCTGTTACCAAAGTTATTCAGATCAGAAATGAGTATTGGTAGTTTGCTAGGGGGTGCTTTCAACAGAATCTTAATCATGGTTTTAAGAATCTGAATGAAAGAACATATTTTTCTTTCCTAAAAATACAAATAGCTATTCAAGATACACTGCAACTGTTATGTATTCATTAAAGCTCCTATATTACACAAAAATGACTCCTGTGAGCTCTAATGTTTTGCTTCATTCACACACCTTTGAGTAACCCTTTATGATTTGGTCGGTCTACATCTCCAGTAGTTCAGTAAAAATTGGAAATTCCAGGGATGAAATTATCCAAGTGATTCTAGTGAAGGTATATGGAGTTTAAAAACACCTGTATTGCCCACATAAGGTGGAACAGGGTGTTTTCTGTTTAAGTGAAAAAACAGTCAAATATGCACAGCCTTATATGTTAAACATGTGTGAACAAAATAAAACAAAACTCCAGGTATGTTTTTGATGAAGAAACAACATTATTTATAAGGTTGTTACATGAGCTCTTTACATAACTATGGAACAGCATTGTATTATCAAATGTCTAAACATCATGACCTGGACCAACAACAGTGAGTCACTATATAGCTCAATTACATAAAAGCAGTTAAAACCCAAATTACTCTTCCAAATGGATCTGTCACCCTGAGTCTATATATGTTTAAGATACATTTTTTGCCTTAAATGCCAAGAGATCACGCAATAGTTCATTCAAGTTTAGACTGAACAGATGTTTAGGGAACATGGGGGATGTAAGACAAGTGTTTTTTAAAGAGTAATGCGTTCTTCAAATGACGCTAAATTAACTCGTGTTCAGCAATTGCAGCAAAGTGCAGCTGGTGCTCTCATACAGATGACATCTCCGAATGCAAATAAAATGAATCTTGTAACCTGTTAAATGAGTTTTTTAACATAGATTTTTATGGTGTATAATTTCTCGGCGGTTGTAGTAAAAAAAAAAAAAAAAAAAAAACATTCAGTATTTATTTATGCAGCAATAGTAGCTAAGTAACCATAACTGTTAAATCCTTAAATATATTTTTCAGTTAATATGTTGTTTTTGACACATTGACGATAAATATTTATGAGAAGTGATTATATATATTTACACAGCGTTACATGAGTCATTCCTGTTATTTAACGCTTTAGGAAATATCACACATACACCACACAACTGAGCTTTTCCCCCAGTCAGATCACACCTCAATTCTGTTTCTATACTACATGGCATTTAACTGGTACAAATGTGTTTTAGATCTGTAAAAAAAAAAAAAAAAAAGAAAAATGGTCGTTTTCCTGTAGGAAACACATCAAATGCCAAAAATGGAAATAAATACTTGAGCATTTGTCAGCTGTAAATAAAACTATAACTGTTTTGTTATATATATGCACACCAGACACTGCTCTCACATCCTGTTCACGCCTCCACAATACCATAACTGTGAAAAGGACTTTACATTGCTACAGTAAACAAACAAAATGTAGATTCTGGTCACTGCTAATAATATCTAGCTCACATAGGGCTGCAAGATTAATCGCAGTCAAACAAAATAGCAATTTGAATGGACGCAATAAGCCAATCGCAAAGGCTACATTTTTACTAGTACTATAATTTCTTCCACAAACAAAATATCCAGTCTGCATAAAACTGCATAAAACTGCATAAAAACTGCTGACCTGTATCTTAGATCTATACAATCATGTTCTGAAATGTGATTCTTGTATTACTTTGTCAGTTCATATTTGGGTTTTTGACAATTATTTTGAAAGCGTTTAAAATGTGAACTTAGAATACAAATGCAACTGGATTTGTAATCTAATCGCGATGCTTGTCAGAAAAAAAATCCCAAATTGTGCAGCCCTAACCTTACACTTGTAGAATTCACTGTGACAAGTAGACATTTTGTTTTTAATTATGTCTTAATTGCTGTTTGCAGTTTTTGAACTACTACACTCCTCACCTCATACTCCTCCTCCAGTATGTTGGCCTGTCTCTGGACGTTCACCTGAGCCTCCAGTTCAGGATCCAACTGCGACACAACAGAATCAAGTCAACAACGCAACTCCAAGAAATTCAAACATTATCAACCATAAATATCAAAGCAGACACAGGGGAGACAGATATGTTCAGAATACACAATAAGAGCTTCAAGTCATTATAGTTTTACCTTTGAAGTGTTTGAAAAATGTGCTTTAATGAATAAATAAAGACTAGCTCAAGTCTGGCCCCTAAACTCAATCACTCAAATACTTTTTGACAACCTGAAGAAATTCTTTTCACTTTAATATGAAAATAAATAGTTTAGAGCTGGGGTTATTTCTTCAGTTCAGTCTTGGTTCAGTCCTTGTTCAGACCTGGATCAGACCTGACTTGCAGGCTGGTCTATAATTCTGGGGAGTCCAGTGGAGCCCTGTGGCTTTTACAATTCAAATAGATTTCACCCGAGAATAGGTCTGAAATGAATTCTATTCTGAATCATTACTTTTAATGAGTTCTAATATTTTATGGCAATATTGCTGCGGTTACTCGGGTGACTGATGACTTTCATAATGCCCTGATTGATTTTTAATTAGACCTACACTGAGACGGATATCAATTATTTATAGAAAATGTTGCAGCCTTCACCACAAGGAATTAATAGCCCGAGTAATTAGTATCTCACCTAGTTGAGAGAGGGTATTTCTGCTGCTAATGAAGAAAACTGCAGGAGGAAACTGATTACAGAACAATTTTAACTGCGTTTTGATGATAGGTTCAGTATATTTATATAGTATGCATGCAAGTCCAATATCTACACAAATAACTCCACAATACTACATAGCTTGATTACAGAAGTTTGTTTATGCATCCCTACAAATTAAAATATGTGAACCCCTTGCTGTCCCTTTTCATCTGATATTGGACTTGGACATGCCAAAGCAATTATATCTCCACTGAGCCATAAACTGTATACTGGTGAATAGCATATACATACAGTCTATGATAGTAACCCAGAGGAGCAGGAGGAAGTCTGGGCATCTCTGCTTATCACACCTACCCCTGTGAACGCCTGGGAGACAGACTGCAATAATAGTTGTGGCCACTGGGGGGACATTTTACAGTCTGTTTCATGTAGAATCCGATAGGATTTTGGATACAACTGTTGAACTCTGATTTCACATAATTGACCTTGGAAGGGAAGTCGTGATCATTTCACTCACCTTTTTCCTGTGCCTCTGTGCGTCGTAGCGGATCTGTGTGAACTCCTTCAAGCCAAAGGAGCCTCCAACCACTAGCAACTGTAAAGACATCTGAATTTATTGCTTTATAAGTTTTTAATGTTTTGTGCTATGTGCAATCTAGATGCGCAGTTTTAAGATTTGAAAAAAACGTACATTGACCTATAGCTATAATAAAAACAAAATTAAGTATATTCTAGAGACATGAGAGTTTATTTTTGTGTGAGACGGCCCTTAATTTAATCAAAGTCCTTATGTGTGTTAAATCTTGAGTTACCACGAGCACTACATATGATTTAGCTATAGCTTTATCAGGTCCAGTTATGAAATTATGTTGGCAGCATTTTCTCGGCGCTTTTGGCATTAATGAGCGCTAACAAAACACAATAAGCTCACCAGCATTGGGACTCCATACTTGACGGTTTTGTTCCTATATAAACCTCTTAAATTAAACATTATTCCTCTCGAATTCCCATCTCAAACCTGGCAGGTCACAGCTGAGAGGCGCTTCCTTGATGTGTCCGATGACAAAACATGTCCGGAGAGAACACGGAACAAGATTATTGTTCCGAGTCGACACAAACTTACAAACAAACTACTGTTTTCCATAAGCTCACTAATTGCACTATTTACTTTTCTCCATAATTAAACTGGGGTACATTATTATTTTATTTGTTTCATATTACAAGCAAGAAATAACAAATAAGGTTAAGAATGTATATGTCTCAGTGTATTTATTTATTCATTCATTTTCCTATTAAAAAAAGATGATTTTGGTATGTCTATTCCATGGATCGCTACTTCTATTCTGAGTGGACACTGAAACTCCTGGTGACTAGTTCAAATATTTATAGTATTGTTTAAGTCGTATGCTTTAATACACAAGCTAATTTACACAAAAGTTGTTAATTATACACTTGGATCTCATTTACCTGTATACTGGTGCCATTTTAAAGACATTTGACCATTCAAATGATATAGTATTTTGTATTAAACTTTTGTTATAAACTATTAATAGCTAGGGCAATGGTCCTAACTTTTCATCATATCAAAACCCACAGATAGCGCCTTCATATTACTGGACCTTTTTGGATAAAAACTGATTATTCTACAAAAACTGATTATTCTACAAAATATTACACAGTTCTTTAAAAATACCCTCTGCCAAGTTTGAAAAAAAAATATATATATATATATATGTATATATGCGTGTGTATATATATATATATATATATATATATATATATATATATACACACACACACACACACATATATACACACACATATATATATATATATATATATATATATATATATATATATATATATATATATATATATATATATTAGTTGTCCCAAACCCACCCATTATAATAAGAACATACTTCAAACAGAAAGAGCACATAGAAAGTATATCAATTTCTCTTTATTACAATTGTCTCATATTTTCAATCAGGTGAAGAAAAATACCTTTTTTCGTTCCGTATAATAAAATATGTTAACTTTAGTCATTTTTTATGAAGAAACAACAATGACGACAAGAAAATACAAACAAAGGACAAACATTTCTCGCTCCCTCTTTGTAAACTTGGGAGAGCTTCTGCTGCATTGCATGACAACGGAGACAGATTGTGAGGGAGCAGTGGGCGTATGGATGGGACAGAGGGACAAAAAGATAAGGCAAAAGACGTACAAAAGAGGCCGGGACAGGACGGGGCGGGAGTGTGTGTGTGTGTGTGTGTGTGTGGGAGAGCTGGGTGTCGGCTGGATGTCCCATTTGAGCATATAGTTACAGAGAGTTCAAAGGTCACTCTCCCCGTACAGAGCTGTAGAGAAGGACATGTAATCCAGAGCACCAGGTACAGCGTCGGGGCCAGTGTAAGGGGCCATGCGGGCAATGCAGTAATCGGCTTGGTCCGGAGGAAGCTCACGACGAAGCTCATCGGCCAAAATGTAGTTCTGAATAACACAGAAGACGAAAGCGTAAATAAAATTGTTGATATAATAGTGAGATTGGTTGGATTTAAAGGGCCCATATTACACTATTTTCTGATCTGTTATAATGTTGTTTCCTCATCACAAACATACCTGAAGTTGTGTTTTGTTTTATTTTGTTTAAGGTAACAGCATTATAACATGGCCTATAAGCTGATTTTAAGTTACCTATCTTGATTGTTTACTTCTGTATTTCTATACTCCTGCTGTTCTTACATTTTTTGTTGCAACACTAAAATTTCCTCATTGTGGGACAAAATTTGTCCCACAATGAGGAATGCATATATAAATAAGATATGAGAACCATTATTTATCAATTTATCAATCATTATGTAAATTTAAGTTACACTTTCATTCTTTGTTCTTCTACAAAACTGCTACATGACACTGCTTCCCCATAAGATGTTTGCTTTTTAGGAACTGGTGAATAGGCTTAATGGAGAATTGTGCAAATGCATAAAAAAATGGTGTCCTTGTTTTATTATAATGAAAAAAATATGATAAGAGTGTGCCATCTGGTGGTCACAAAGGGATTGTTAAACTAAAGTAATTAAAATGTAAGCAATTAAAAATGAACTATTATCATACTGCACTCCAGAGAACATACTACATTCTGTTTGGAGGAAACTACTTTTCTTTTTTGAACATCTTGACCCTTGACAGGACTGGACTTGACTGACTCTTAATGTTTTTGTTTTGTTTGTTTTTTCATTTGCATAACATAAAAATTAAAAAAAAAAAAAGTTACCAATTAAGACAACAAAAAATGTCTGCTTTCCAAATTCATCACCTTTTGTGCACTAAAACCAGTTTCCTTAGAATTCCAGTTACAATCACAAAAGTAATAGTGACATATCTATTACTGTACTACTACTACAGTTCTGTATAGTCAGTTACCTTGTCTCCAGCCAGGATCTTGAAGGAGGCCATGACCTGATCGGCTGTGTCTGTATCTGCTGTTTCTCGGGACATGAAGTCGATAAAGGCCTGGAAGGTAACGATTCCCATGCGGTTTGGGTCCACGATGCTCATGATGCGGGCAAACTCATTCTCACCCTGAACAAGACAAAAATCTGTTAAACTATTGGATGTAATGGTAGATTGCCATGGCGTACAGATAAGTCAAAGCACAATTTAGGTACTACCCCACAAAGAATTAGAGAATTTTTATTTTATTATGTATTTTTATGATGTAAAAGAACTGCTATGTTTTATGTTGCTGTCATTTCATCTTGTCTCAGATTTACAACTTCAGGCTACTGTAGACCAAATCCATAATTAAAAATTACCAAGTATGATTATGTCAACTATTTCTTTGACTTATCATTTCTTAAGTTCAAATTCAGCTCTCTCAAAAAGGTTAAGATGACCTGAATTAGACAATATATAATTTTGGGATGGGTTTACATTAAGGTTTATGCTTTGCAGGGTGGTCATGCCAAGTTACAATTGGTAATGTAACAAAAGTGAACAAACAGTGACCAATATCAACTTGCATGCTCTTATTTATAACAAGTAAACATCATTACAGTGCTTTTGTTGTCATGGTTGAGTCTCAATATAAAAATACATTCTTCATGCAAAATATGTTCCTTGATTACCAGTTTCAGACAGTTCCTTACTGTATAATCTGTACACAAAGACAGACAGTTTCATAGGAGCAACTTTACCAGGTTGTAACCCATGGAGATAAGGCAGGTTTTGAAGTCTTCAGCCTCCATGATGCCTGTTCTCTTCTATAGGGGAGATGTAGGCAACAAAACCAGGAGGAAAGAATAGGAAAGATCCAGGTAGAAGTGGGTAATACAAGACAAAGAGGAAAGTAAGGTTTAAGTGGGTAAAATTAGGGAAAGTTTGGAGTTATAAGTAGAAGTATAGTATAGTATTGAGTTATGGGTAACAGAATTGGAGGAAGAGTACAGAGAGGAAAAAGTACAAAAACAAAAAAGCACACGTTAACTCTTTCACCGCCGAGTGAGTCTTCTGAAAGTACCTGTGCATCGTTGCCGATATCGAAGCCCAGACTGATCAGGCAGGCCTTGAACTCCTCAGTGCCCAGAGTGCCGGTGTGGTCCTGGGGAGGCGCGGGGGGCACATCCAGGGGGGGCCATGCAGCGGACACATACAGCGGTCAGTGACGTGGTGAGACAGACAGGTGGCAGTAGTGGGTTTGGTTGTGATGGTGGTGATGGGAGAAGGGTGCACCATGCGAGGAGGTGGGAGGTGTGGATGGGGATGGGTGGAGAAGGGAAGGAAGAGGGAGGGAGAGGGGTTGGTGGAGGGGTGGGGGTGTAGGTGGTGAGGAGGGAGGAAAGAGTGTGGTGGGACATGCAGGGGAGACAGAGAAAAACAGTGCATTTCGGTTAGGATTACTGGCTGGTGGTTCAGGGGGCATTCAGGCGTTAAAGTGCAAAGTGCAGGCAAACTACTGGGCGGTATGTGAGTTTATTATCCATATCGTCAATGGCACACAGTACTTCACAACATCAAAGTCAAAAAACGTCAATTTTCAAATACAAGTGACAAGACTATTGCATAGATGTATGTATCTACTGATACTTTGAAGCTCATGTCATCGAGGTTCCCTGGGGATGTGATGCTAGCTATAGGCTCTGCTCTGTCTGAATCTTTATTAGACTTTGATCGATTTATTTTATCACAATCTGACCATACAGAAGTGACATAGCCAACAACAAGTTTCTCACACATAGCTTAGCCAACAGTTGTTCAATTACTCACACTCACCATTTTTGTTGAAAATAAAACACCTAAACAAAACCATGAACACTCGTATTGATCACTGACTCCTGAAAACATGTTGTTTAAATCAATTTTGTATTTTTCATTTCTAAAATGTTTTTGTAGTTGCTAATGTGTGCATTGTATTAGCATGTTGACTAATGACCATTACGCCATAGAAATACATAAATACACCCCCAGCATGATGTCACTACAAAGTATCAGTAGGTATTGCATGTGTAAAAACTATAGTTGTGGAAAGACTGTAATGAAATAGTGATAGAAATTGATACTTTTCCCCAAATCTACTTTTAAACACAGTAAATGCAAAGTTAATCTCAATAAAGTTCATGAATCAAGCTTATGAAAAAATATTGTGCAAAAATCAAAACAATAAGACCACTTCTACTATATATATACACTACTATTTGTGGCCATGCTACTAGTACTACTACTATCATCGCTGCAATGACTGTAACTATTACTACTAAAATGAATACCACTAAACCAAACCAAAACCACTGAGGGTGTGATCAGTGTAAAACATATTAGTTATTTCTGCAAATATTTGAAAATTCTTACAACAGATATGTTATATTTTACACATTTGGTAACTTTAAAATCAATTGGATGACTTCTCTATTGACTGACAGTTTATTATGGACCCTCTGCTGTTTTGAAATGCCAGTCAGGACATGCCCTTAAGCCGCAAGCTTTATCTTCATCAAATATGAAACAAGGGTGTGCCGGTGTCTACTGCCCCCTCCTGTGAGCCAGGGGTATTGATTAACGATAGGTCAACCTCGACACAGGGAAGCAGCAGTGAAGCGTGGTGCTCAGGAGGGGGGTTTATATAAAAAAACTCATCCATATTTGGCGTTGTAAGACTGGAGTAGGATTGAGGCCAGCGAGTCCAGCCACACCATCAATGGAAACACTTCTCTATATAACATCTGCAGCTATAAACGCTAACACAATATTGGACTTCCTCTTTAGGTTTGGTCTGGCTACTGTTGTGTTTTCTGTTATAGTACTGATAACACAGAAACAATTTTACAATCTTTGCAGGAAATTATAGGGTTATTTTTAGTAGATGTCATCCTATTCTGTGTTTACACTACATTAAGATTTTGAAATTATGAAAGAATTAATAACAAAAAGAAATAATTGAGTGTTTTTAAGTCTAATATTTCTTGTCAATGTTGCTGTTTTCTAAAATTGCTAAATTAAGTGCATGTTCAGATTCATATCAGACTCACTTTAAATTTATTAACATTGCACTTGTATAAGAAGAACGCAATGAAATGCATTTTTAGTATCTGACCAGTGTGCCATCAGTATTAGTTACACATTTACATATGACAGAATATTGTAAAGCATGAGCATATTGCCAATCATTACATTCACATTAACGTGCATGTTAAAGTGCATAGATTTTAAAATGTACCATTTAAAGTACAAATTTAGGAGTGTGAAGTACATTTTAACCAAAGTGAGTTTGAATTGTTTAAAATCTCCAATAATAAGCACAGGGCTTTTTAATTGAGATGTCTACAGGAAATCCTGTATGTATTGTAGTTGCATGTTTGTTTTGTGTTAAAGTCCACTGTCTGAACTAAACCAAAAGCCATGAAATTAATTTTTATTTGGTTTTGATAAGAAAAATTATTTAATTAAAAACATGATTTTGTTTTGCCATATCACCCAAACAGATTTTTCTTTTGCTCTAAGAAATATCGATGTTTAAGGGCAGTCCAGACACTGTATGTGGCTCTAATCTGTTGAGGTAGTGTGTGTATTGAAATAGTATAACCTATATAAGTAGGCAGTAGTGTATAGTGTATTTAAATAGTATAGTATATACTATTATAAGTAGCAGTGTATTTATTGTACTGACCCTGTCGAAGTGGTTGAAGGAGGCTCTGAACTCATTGAGTTGTTCTTGGCTGATGCCTTTAGCGTCTCGCGTTAGGATCTGGTTCTCGATCTCGTTGATGGTTCTGGCGATGGTGGTGAGGAGCTGCTCCCAGCCCACGCGGATGTGCTGCAAAAAGGCAGGAGGAAGAGGAGGAGGAAGAGGAGTTAGGATGAAACTTCACAAACTGTCTGCAGAGAAAGACTTCATATGTAGTAGAGCTACTTTGAGGTGGCCTTCTATGCTAAATATAGTCCTGTCGGTGTCCTGTCTTTTCACTAATTTTGGAAATTGAATACCATATTATTAGGTTATAACATGCTAGAAACTAAAGAATCAAGTCCAGTCTGGGCAACCAGAAGTCAGCAAGAAATCTGTTGAATCCAGTGATTTCCAAAGTGGGGTCCGAGGCCACCTGAGGGCCTCAGAGGCATCACAGGGGGACCCCCAAAGGAGAGAACAAAATGAGTTTGAAATGAATTGAACATAAGATCATTGTTTAAATGTACTACTTTATAAGAGCTTTAGCCCTAGAAACATGGTTATTGTTTTAACATTTAAATCAAATGGGGAAAGACATGACATATTCTATCCAATGTATAGAGTCAATTATTATTAGGGGGCCCTGTGTGAGTTAATGTATGAATCTCTAGGTATGGAAGTATATAAAAGCTCTATATTATGAAAACTCTTCTTTAATTCCTGAGACAATAATTAAGTACACTGAAGACTTGAATTAACCTGTACTGACATACCTCCATGGTGTACTTGGTGTGCTTGTTGTCAAAGATGAGGGCCTCCTGGATGAGCTGGTGATCTCCTTCTAACTGGTCGATCTTTGGTTTGTAGTTCACAATGCTCTTCTCGTACTGACGCAGGTTTGTGAGCTGGTCCTCCAGGGTACCATGCATTTCAATAGAGATACGGCCAATCTCCTACACACACAAAGAGATTAGGGTTGAGCAATATCTGAAATATCTTAATTAATTTTTTTGTATAATTCTCTACGGAAATGTCCACATGAAAGAGAACTGAACTATACACTGATAAACTATCCCAAGAATTACCTGTAAATTATGACTATTCAAATTGTAATTTCAATTCTATAGCAATAAATCCTGCAGCCGTAAACTATTAATTTTAAAACAGCATCATGGGAAATATTACTTATATGGACATAATTTTGTACATGATCAGTGTACATTATTTGGAGAAAATACAAAACTTTACTGTAAAAGTTTGCAAGCGTGAATATATTTCGCCACTTAGGACTTACTGAGATGTATTCTATATAAAAAAAACATTGTCTAATCGATAATAGTTAAATCTTCTTTTGTAAATCCCTTTTGACAGTCTCTTTAAACTCACCCCCATCTTGGTCTGGATCCAGGGCCCTATGACGTTGGCCTGGTTGGCGAACTGTACGCGCAGCCTTTCGTTGTTCTGTTGACGGGTGTGTTCCTCGATCAGGGCCTGGTCTCTCTGTGGCACCAACTGTTTGACCTGTCAGGACCAGGGCACCACACATTCAGGAAAAGTACAGAACACGCCATTCAAAAGTCATTGTGGAGGAAAGTTTGAGTTATAATGAGGCCCAGAGACTTCTGTGACCTGAAATGCCTCCTCAAAAACTTTCTAGATAATGGACAAGCTGTTAAATAGAAGTTAAGGGTCAATGCTGTATCTATATGAAAAGATTTTACATTTGAGCAATAAACTTCACAATTACTAGAGTTATATCCATAAAAGTGACTGGCAAAAAGCTATTAACTTGAGGTCAAACTGAAGGTGATTTGGGACAATCTATGAGTGACATGTCTAATAAACTTCAATTTAAAGTGTCAGAACACATTTTTCATATAAAAGTGCACTGTGTAACTTTTGAGTACATTAAACGCTTTTCTCCATGGAGATGATATTACCGGTACTTTGTCTGGAATGCACAGTATGGCAATAAAACTACCTATCTTTACAGAGATTAAACCAGCCCAAGTTACAGGTCAGATCTGTGGAGCGGCAACCCCGCTCACAATCTAGATGTTATCTCATTGTCTTAACATTATTTTATTATTATGATTTATTGTGCTACCTTGTCCCATTTGGCGTTGATCTCCTGAGGGTTGATGGTGGTGTAGGGGTTGGTCCCAGCGATGTTGACGTGGTAGGTCTGGACGATCTTAGCGATCTCGTTGTGGATACCCAAAATGGCGTTTCGTTCTTTGTCTGCCTCTGGAAGTGTGGCCTTAAACTGCTCGTGGGCTGTGCTTAGTCCCTGCAAAATAAAAATGTTGTGAACAAAAGACTTTAGGTTTTAGATAAGGTACATTATCCAGATTTTCATTTATGCATATTATTGTATTTTGTAACAACAAGCAACATAGTCTGAGGAAATATTTGAAGAGTCTGCTCCATACTGGTTATATTACATAGATTTTCCATTACTTTTCACAGTCTTGTAACAGGGAAGAGTAATATTCAACAAACTGAAAACTTAATACTGATACTTTGGGGAGTTAATGCATGTTCCTTATTGGAGTGTGCTAAGTCTTGTGTTGTTTTCATTAGCATTAGTACAACCATACAACAATAGGGCAGGTAGCGTTTTTTTGTCATAATCTGTTTGTCAAAAAAAAAAGAAGTTTTAATTGTGTTGCTTTTATTTCATAACAGGTATAATGGTGTTTAACTGGTCATATTTCATTTTAAACAAATAGAAACATTTAACATATATTTCTGGGGACCCTGAGACTGCATTGTTGAGATTTGGTAGACCAGGTTTATTTACAGGTATAGTCTGAGTATTGATATGAGTGAACACAGTTTTTTTAATAAGAAAATATTGCCTTTCAGAGTACACAAAACATCAGCTAAACAACATCAGTTAAACCAGCACATGAGCCTTTTTATATTTTGTATCAACAAGTGAAAAACAGATTATGCGATACTGCTGAAGGTCAAAATGGACCCCTGTACCATGTTCTAAAGGGGCACTTGTTTCGCCCACCTTGATCTCTTCGATGGTGTGCACTATAAAGGTGTCCTGGAGGTCCTCCATGGCGCCCTCCATCCAGTTGTTGAAAGGAGCCGCTCTTTTGGCAAACTCCAGGTACAGCTGGTCAATGGTCTCCAGCAGTTTCTCTGTCCTCTGCAAACACGCCATACGTCACAAAGTCAATACAAACACAGGGTTTAATGTAGATGTGTGTAGAGGGTTTAATTTGGTATGAGATATGTTTTAGATATAGATATATATAGAGAGAGATATATTAGATATATTTACAACTAATATACAGGACAAATGTATATGGGTTACTAGTGCTGTGTTGACTATTAGAATATTTTCATCCCTAAAATAAAATGGTGCTGAAGTGAAAGTGTTTTGTTTATCCTAAATGTAAAAAACAAGGTTAACTTTGCAGAGAAAAGCAATCCAATTGTTTTGATTGTATTAGAAAGCACTTTGGTCACCTTGCAAAGTGCTCTATAAATAAATGTTGATCCATAATTTAATTGAATTACAAAGTCCCTTGGTTTTACAAAATATTAGCTGCACAGTATTTTTATGGGTTTCAGTTTTCCACTTACAGGCACCATTTTGAGTCTTGAGACTTTTCACCATTCTTAAGACAGAATATTTAGTTCTGACTTGTCAATCACTATGAAACAGTGCTCAATTTTCCAAACTCAGAAGCATATTGATAAGTGAATCCTTCTGTGTGCAGTGTTAGAGTGGGTTTCAGCTTTCTGTTACATGCAACACTTCGAGGACTTATTCACATTTTTGTTTCAAATTATTCATTGTTATGGCAACAGTCCTAGTTTCTCATCCTCCTGAAATCTCTGGATAAAGCAGTATCCTGGTTGCACCTGCAGAGCCTCGCTGCGTTTCTGAGTTAGGTTCCCCAGAGCGTCCCACTGGTCACAGATCTTCTGACAGCGCGCGTTCACACTCGGGGAGTCGTAGTAGTCCAACTCACTTCATACAAACAACAGGCAACATTATTAGCATGATAGCATTATTATGGTTAAGCGAAAACAATGTGCTGTTTCCTAATCCGTCAATTTGTTTATCCATTGGGGTTTGGTTAAATTACTGGCATTAGCGAAGGTGACCCCTGAATAAATGGAAAAATGGAAAACAGAGAAAACAAACATAAACTAAAATAAAGCAGTAAATGACTGTTGTATTCACCGTATTTGAATCCACATCATGGCAGTGATGTAGAGCCAAGTCAGTAAGCTTAGGGTGAGGGTGCTATGATCTCTCTATATAAACTGTCTGTGTACTGACAGTAAATAATAACGTAGAGGCTCTGCCACCTGCTTTTCTCTTTTGTCCAAGAGGATGATATCGTTTTGCTTGGAATGCTCCACTGTATGACATTAAACATTTCTCTCTCTTTCTATAGAGGCAAGTACATTACGCCAGCAGGCCAAGTGAACAGTGAAAGGACCCCACTCATAGTAAAATGTACTTTTTTTAAGGTATTTTCTTTTAATGATAACTTTAAAACAATGCAGTCTTTTTTCTTATTTCTTTTACTTGTAATTTTTCTCTTTTATTTTATATATTGATTTTATTTATCATTATTTTGTTCTGTTTACCCTTACATGTTATCAGTACAGCTTATTACAAAGTTTTATGCTGAAAAACTTCAATAAAAAGATATTTAAAAAAGAGATCTTTCTATTTTAAACAACATAACATTTACTATATTAATACAATCTTAGTACAGTCAGATGAACTGTACTTAAGTCTAAACATTTGCGCAAATAAGGAAGCATCTATCTACCACAGTTTGTTTCAATGTGCTATTACTATATTATTTTACAAAGTTACTAAATCATCCATAGGTTGCCTCTTACTTGAGCTCCTGTGCAATGGCAGCGATCTGCTCCACTCGGTCCTGATGCGCTGCCAGGTCACTTTCAAACGCCTCGTGCTTCTTTAGCAGAGCCTTGATCTCCGACAGCGAGGCCATCTCAAAGTCCTTCTTCTGCAGCATCTCCTCTTTACCTGCACAGAGTGGCGGGTAAGTGCACCGGGCTCCAAAGTTGGACTTGTTTCGTATCATAATCAGACTCAGTGGCCAGTTTATCTGCAGTGCAGCCTGTTGCTCACATTCACACAGCACATGCAAAAAAGGATCAGAATTAAAAGACATTTAAAAGAGTAAAAAGTCGCAGTCAATGCATATTCAGTAAGTAAATCGGTAAAATGCTAGGAGTGCTAAGGAGTTACAGGCACTGGCAAACAGGAGGTGATCCAATTTTGAAGACAAAGACAATTAGTTGTTTAGTTAATGGTAAATAATAAGAAATGTTTACAAATGGTGAGCACTGGGAAGATAGTGTTTGGCTACTCAACTTCCGACTTAAATTTTGGATATTGATCAGAAGGATTATTTGAAAGTACAACTGTATAATGGGAAGTTTAAATTTAGCAAAATACTGCACATTTACAATAGAAGAGAAGTAGTAAAGTTTAAAGGAAGTGCATTTTCTGATAGGAAGGTTACATGGTGCATCGTCTTATTCTTGTGTAAACTTTATTTATTTACAGATAGTGTTGGGAAGTTACCGAATACATGTACCAAGAATAAGTTTTCTGAATACTAATTAGAAAGTAAATGTATTCCAGTACATTTGGTGGTGTTCAGAATACAGTTACTTTTCTAAAATCAAAAGAAACACATTGGAGTACTTCATCACATAATTTAATCGTTAAACTTCTCCAATTAGTGACAGGAAATGCTTAACCAACAGTCTAACAAACATAAAGCTTCTTATAAACCTATGTTCCTTTCTGATATTATAATTTAAATGCAACTCCATGTAAAAGTATTCTTCCTGTTTATAATGCGATTTTCACTGTAATTTGGTAAGTAGCCAATTGATTTCTAAAATTGTGATTAACTGTATATTGTGTTAGACAAACCTTTTGATCTTTTTTAAATTATTTGGACATGGTAGCTCATAGCATATTATAATAACAAAGAGAAATTCTATAATAAATTCTAAATAAGTAGCAGAAATAGTAGGAGACTGATGACAATTAAGGCATAATTATATAAATGTATATAGTTGTGTGTTTGTGTGTGTGTATTGTGGATATATTCCCCTATATTACCTTCAGTCCATGCTTCATGGATTGCTGCTTTTTGTCTAAACTTCTCGGCGAGGTGGTCGAGCCTCTCCAGTCTGCGGATCTCGTTGAGGAGCCACTCCTCGTAGCCCTTCTCTGCCCCCTCCAGATTGCCCCAGGCGTTGTTGATATCCTGCCCACAGTAAATGACAACACTTCAGACACCGTTCAAACCCTCATGAATGAATGAACATGTCTGAAACACGCTTCTTCACACTCTGATCATTTAAAGATGGGGGGTCTCCATGGTTACGGAATTAAACAGCGGAGAGGAGATTGTCCTTGAAATAAATGGGATTTTTAAATTCAATAGGGGATAAATGGAGATGTCTTTGTCCTTGAGGAAAAGGAAGAAGAAAATTTCACCAGTTTGATATTTCAGATCCCTCCTGTGGGCTCACCACCTGCAGAGGGGTTCATAGGGGGGGTCAGGTGCTATGAGTATTGGGCAGCACGCTGCCCCCGTGACCCAGCTGGATTAAGCGGGAGAAGATGGATGGATGATATTTCAGATGGGAAAACCTTACAAATATAGGCATCATAGCATAACATGTTTTAGAGGTCCTATATTAAACAAAATTGATTCTTCTAAGTTTTAAGTCATGATATAATGTTGTTTTCTCATCAAAGAATACCTGGAGTTGTGTTTTGTTTCACACATATTTGAGATATCCTTTACTATTAATCTGTCGACATCTCCAAAGCTTAAAGTGCTCTGTTCCACCTTGTGATGGCATGAAGCAGCAGTTTTCAAGTCGCCATTTACCTCTTTTACTGTTGTTCAGAAGAGATCGACAAATTCCAAGACTAAAATCATCCAGATGATTCTAGTGAAGGTGTATGGAGTTTAAAAACACAACGGAGCACATCCTGTATTACCACATGACATTTGTTTCTGTTTGAGAGAAGAACTCATCTTAAATATGCAGGGTTTGTGTGTTAAACGTGTGAGAATGGGAAAGAAACACGACTCCAGGTATGTTTTTGATGAGGAAACAACATTATAAAGATCAGAAAAAAGCTTAATATGGGTACTTTAACTCACACTTGTCTAAAATGTTTGAACAGGTAAAAAAGAGAAAAAAAGTTTGACTAATATTTGAACTTGTACATACTAGCCTAGTCCATTCAGTATTCCCCATCTGTATGTCCAGGTTAAACCCCGGATTAACAATGTTTTAATGTTCAGGTAATACATAATCAGTGTTTATTATTCATATAAATAGCATGTCCTTCCTCTTTACTAGACTGGAAAATTGGCCTTCTTCTTTTTCTAATGCCTCCAAGGATCTTTCTAAGCCCTTGGATAATATTGCATGTTAACATACACAATATGAGACTGATTATGGGATTTCTTACACGTACAATATACGCCCCACAGTGGAGTATTTTAAGTCTCTGGATTTGAACATCACGTGAGTTGCATGGTCCTCTGTGTTTTCAATTTATTTTATTTAAATGTTTATATTATTACTTTTTTTTTTAGGAAATGTATTTATTACCATTTCATGGGTTTGCTTTTATTTGAATTTACTTAGTGTTTTAGGACTGGCAAGGTTAAATTGAGCATTTATACCTTTGTTGTTTTTGTTGTTGTTGGTAAATGGTCCCTTTTTATACAGCACATTTCCACCTTCAAGGCACTCAAAGGAACGTTACATCAAGGAACCACTCACTCACCCATTCACACACACATTCATACACCAGTGTCACCTGTGGGATATGACCTGTTCAACCAACGATATTTATGTTAAGAGCGGGATTCAAACCACCAACCTACAGATCAGTGGACAAACACTCTATAAACTGAGCTACTGTTGTTTTTAATGTTACCTTCATATGTGCAGCTCTTTGAAAACGGTTTTGTCCATAAATTGTGCTAAAGAAATAATGTGGATTTGGAAATGTGGGATTTTATACACTCAAAACATTTCGAAATCTGTAACT
The DNA here is from genome assembly GCA_030686955.1 of Odontamblyopus rebecca. Taxonomy (NCBI): domain Eukaryota; kingdom Metazoa; phylum Chordata; class Actinopteri; order Gobiiformes; family Gobiidae; genus Odontamblyopus; species Odontamblyopus rebecca. The sequence goes on along the minus strand of CM060670.1, from coordinate 16,849,154 downwards.
TACGGACACCATCTTGCCCTCGGACGGCATGAACGCGGGCCGGTTGCTGAGTCTGAGTTTGGTCTGTAGCGTGTTGAAGTTGATCTCCAGTTGGCACTTCTCTTGGACTTTGGGGGGTTTGTGGAGACGTCTGTAGTCCCTGAAGTCCTCTAGTTTCTGCTGCATTGCCTGCATGGTGTTCTCCGGCATTCGGTTTTCCAGCCACGGGATGGTGCGACGAATCCACTCCAACAACTACAGTGTTTTTGTGTTTTGTTTTTGTGTTGGTGCAGTGAGGAGTGAGGGTTAAGAGGAGGTGATCGGGTGAAATGGGTGAGGAGAGACAGAGGAGACATGCAAATAATGGAGAAATTGTGTAAAAGGGAGATTTGGGGAAAGGGTTTGTGTTGAAAATGTAGGAAAAACAAAAAAATATATCATTATCAGTATCATGATTGTAGGAGTGATCTTCCGCATTTACTGTAAGTATAATTTATATTATTTGCTTCAGTATTTATATGTGGTTTTCTAATTTTGTTTATTCAATTATGGTGATTGGGGTAGTTTCGGTAATTCGTCTGGTCAACATAATTTAGTACTGCTAAGTATTTGGTGACTAAAATAGTTTAGAAATGATTAACTTATTTTGAAGACGCTGAATTGGTGAATCATGATTTATGGCCTACAGCTGTTGACACCAAATAAATACATTGTGTTATCTTTTTCCATGGAAGGCTGCCTGTGATAAGATACATTAGACTGTATTATTTGTCAATAATCTAATAAAGCAATTATTTCTATACAAGTGACTACTTCCTGTTAAACTGCTTCCTGTTACAGGAAGCAGTTTAACAGGAAGTGGTCACTTGGCTTGACAATAATAGGTGAGCGTCTACTGGAGACACCTCATATCAAATTAAAGTCATTATAATTCTCAAAACTGACCATAATGTTTAACACAAAACACAGTGGGTGCATACTTTTGTCCTGAGTGTTGTTACTCCCCTCAAACTGCCCTGAAACTACCTGACAAACTGAGGTCTTTGTTTGATCTATTCCATTGTTATTGTATCTTAACAAAAGTTATACTGATTGACTGATTAACCGAGTCAGCGTAAGATTCATTCTATTTAAATGTAATATTTTTTACACTGTAACTGACTCCATTGGCCATTGGAACCTACTACGGCCTATATACCCTTAAAGAGCACAGGGGCAGTGGTGACAGGAGCAGAGAGTGGGGCAGATGGGTACATAGGGGCAGTTATAGGGACATGGGAGTTGTGCTCACATCACTGGCCAGTTTCTCATAGTCCTCCATGAGCTGCTCGTTCTCCTGGTTCACGGCCAGCACTTTGCAGATCCTGTTGGCTGCTGTCTCCGCCTGCGGCACATCCACAAAAATAAGAAACATATGAAAAAGGGCTATTTTTAAACCTTGGCCCTGAGTCACCCACACCAAATATATTACTATTTTGGATTTATATGCTTTCCTTAAAAAGTATTAAGTTTACAGCCTACACAGGAGATACAAACACTACAAATGCCAGGTTCTCAAACTGGAGTGCACATACACTTGCTGGTGTTTCTATAAGGTTTTACATAAGGAAGCACCAATCGAATACTGGTAGCAATTTTATTTAGTTGTTCTGTTGTTACTTCAGATAAACAGCTGCATAGCACATTTTAACCAGTTTTGTGTTATTTTATTTTTGTTTCAAGGAAATAAAATGCTGTTTTCAATCTCTGCACTGGTATCGGTTTATATTCCGACACTTAAAGCTATAGTATTGTCCTTATTAGGTTTCTACATTTAATTTGAAAAACTCATCCATTTAACAGTGTGTTGGAGATGTTATTACTTTGCCTGGAATGTTCCACAGTGTGGCATTAAGCAGGCAACACCACCTGGCAAAGTTACAGGTCAGATCCTTGTTAAGCTCAATATTGAGCTTGAGAACCCCTGTTCTGTGTTTATTTGTAGAAGGTTATTTATATTCAGGTGTGTTTTCCGATGAGATTCTCTATTGAACTATTTATAGCTACAGCCACAATGTGTTTCCTAGATCTAAACACACAAAATGCACTAGAACAAGAACTGCTAAAGGAAATAAACAATGTAATTAAGGAAACAGAACCAAGGCCGAATCAATGGACTGGCAACACATGAAGAATTCAAACATTTGTAGAATAACAAACAATAGCATACAGTATATTTTGTAAAACAAATATACAAGAAGTGGTCAGCATTGAGAAGTTTCAGAAAAGCTCAGAAATATGCAGACAGAAAATTGTTTGTTCAAGTACCACATTTCACTGTAAACGTGTGTATATATATATATATATATATGTGCATTATAAACATTTAAATGGTGCGCTATTATAAAGGGGAGCATTTGCCTCATTATCAATTTATTTGTCCAAAACAGAACTGTAAAAATATAGTTTGTGACCAATTACATTTTATTAGAGTAGAATATGTGGTTGCGCTGTGTTATGCAATGTCTCCCTAAAGCTTAATCTTAGACTCCCAACAAAACTTAAATGACAACTATAAAAACAATGGTACTATTAGTGGTGAAAATTTTGCAACTAAAAACAAGTCTGAAGATATTGAAAGAGCTCATAAAAACTACCACTGAACTAGGTCCATTAGTACACAACCTGTCAGCCAACTTAAAGTAACTCAAAAAATATCCATCTTAAGATCTCCAAATACCTAAATGTGTAAATTAATTTGCTCAATGTTAAAGGTGCACTGTGTAACTTTTCTGGCGGCGGGTTCGTCACATGCTTGTTTCCATGGAGTTGTTATTGCTTTGTCTGAAATGTTTCACAGTATGGCATTAAATCTTTCTATCTTCATGGAGACCAAACCAGACCAAGTTACAGGTCAGATCTGTGGGGAGGCAACACACTATAAAAGCAGCTGTAATTTAGCTGTTAAAAGTCATACTGTGGAACATTCCAGGAATAGAAACAACCAGGTGATGATGGTGATTAAATTTGAAGTGCTTTTAAGGATTTCTTAATTTCTTCCTCTTAAATCACCAGTGGACTAAAGGGCGTTTGTTTAATAAATATGATTTCATGGTTATCTTATGAGTATTAAGAATAATTGAGGATTTACAGTAAGAGAAGAATCCAAAATAGAATAACAGAATAACAGTGTTTGTAGGATCACTCTTTACAGGGGAAATGGAGACACCCACAGTTTCCCCACACCTCTACTTTTTATAGTCTCTCTGCCAAATCTATAAAACTAACTGTGTGCTACTGCCTATAAGGAACGCATTCATTTGAGTGTTTGTGGCCCTTACCATATATTTGCAGATGGTTGATAAGACTATTTCAAAATTGTACATTTAATTATCTTATCTGTGCGAGTTTCAGTATATGAGGTCATGCATTTTTCTACAGGGCGACTCCTTTTGATCCAGACTCTTCTTATCTGTTATTCGAAAGCATTTCCTCAACATCGCTTAACACACAAGTTATTCTTATGAGTATTACGTCATGTAATAATGCTGTTACCTTTATTGTCAGTCTATTTCCAAAGCTCAAAATGCTCTATTCCACCTTGTCATGAAGCAGTAGTTTTCAAGTCAAAAGCTACCGTTTACATTTATTTCAGTAGAGATTGGCAATACCATATGTGAAATTATCCAAATGATTCTAGAGAATGGAGTTTAAAAACACAGTGGAGCACATCCTGTATTAGCACAACATCACAAGGTGGAACATAGTATTTTCCGATTCAGAGAAGAACTCAGCCTAAATGTGCGGAGTTTGTGGGTTAAACATGAATGAATGAAACAAACCACAACTCAAGTTATGTTTTTGATGAAGAAACAACATTACCAAATAGATGAGAACATAGCAAAATAGCGCAATAATTTAACCTACGTTTTTTTAACCTAGTTTAAACAAAGATTTAGGTTTAGTTGAGTTTGAGTTTAGACCAGGTTTTGCCCTAGACTAGCATTTGTTTGGCTGTTTGGTCATGATTTAAACTGGGTTTCAACAGTAACATTTTATAATAACACCTATTTAGTCTTAACATGAAGAATGAGCTAATTAAGTTTATTAAGAATGATTCAGGCTTAGTAACTGCTTAATTAATACACTAATCTTAACCTTTTTCATAATTTAACTATTTGTTCATTATGAATTTAAGGCTAATTAAAGTGTAAACCATTTCAACTGGTGTGTAATAGTGTAAAGCTTTAAAACTGACCCATGTTAAAATACAGTATAATATTTTCAAGGCACAGACTAATGACGTTATAACTTGACTGACTTGACGACTACAACAATGAACAGTAGATAGATGACTGTTTGTGATTAATTTGCGAGTACTTTATTATTTAGTACTTTGTTGATCTCACCTTCTGCTTGCCTGAGAAAGCGTGGTAGTAACACGACACATAAGTCATGACGGCCTTCTCATCGGGCCTCAACGTGCTAATGATATCTGCACAAGAGAAGAGCCAAAGGAGCAGAGAGAGGAGAGAGAAACAAGGCAGAGGTAAAAGAGTGCAAGAGACAACAGGGCCAGCAGGGGGCGCAGTCACAGGAGGCAGCACTGAGCACGAGGCATCTGCAGTCTACATGCAGCAAGATCATAGTCAACTTTTTAAAATGCAAATATCTGAGTGAATTTTCTGAGTAAAGCAAATACAATGCCAGTTTCTCTAATCCTATGCTAAGATATTTGAAAATTTGTGCTTTTTTTTCCTTTTTTTTCTTGCAGCAAACATCTTAAAATAAGCTGTAGTAAGCAGCTGAACTTGAATAGCCGTTTCGCTAAGTATTTGTTTAAACTTGAGTAATAATTTATCTGTATGTTTGATACCTTCATACATACAAAGTCTTATTTACCTCTAAACATACTGAACCCACTTATCACAATTCATTAAAGTATGCAAACAACACTCCAGCAGTTATCAGACTCCTCCTCTCCTCTTCTTCACTTATAAACAGTGACTTTTTTTATTGCTAAACACAGCTGCTTCAGACAGTCTCAGAGGACGCTGTGAGCTGGAGGCCTGTCACTGTAATTACTACATAAACTCATCGCTCACTCCATGGCAGATGTATTTTTGAGGGGTCCGTGTGGAATATGCTATTATTATTTGTAGAATGAGAACATTAGAGATGTTGAGGGCTGAATAATAAAGAACTATGACTCATTGAATGTCCACTGAAGTCCATTGTGATCTATTTAGAGACTGACTGATATGTTTTCTTCATGTCGATACTAATGTTTCAACCGATATATATCAGACCACATATCGATATCTCTAGTTTCTTTATAATATTTATTTATTCCAATTAAGTTTTACTGAAGATTGTTATGAAGACTTTTTAGAGTTAAATGTCTTGTTTATAAAATGTGTTATACAAATAAAGTTTTATTGGTAGTTGGTTGGAAGAAGATTTATTTGGATTATCTTACTTTTGTTCACAATAATACTATACTGACTTATTATTCAATATATAAGACAGTTGTAACAATATTTTTGGAGGTCAATATTTATCGTGCATACTTTTTCTTTGCACTAATGGGAAATTTTTGCTTATTTTTTATATATGATTACAATATGATTACTTAAGTGTCACAATCTGCTGTTTATTTGTTGCAGCCCAATAATATTTAACAATACTGTATATTTAAAGTACTTTGGGGGGTTTACTTCTGCTTTATGATTTGCTCACAGTATTATCATTTATCTTCTGTATTTACTTTAGCAATATATCTTACTTCAGAATTTGTTATCGTGATAATTCTATTGGTTAATTGTCAAAAAATCGTCTTCTGTACAGTCTATTGCAAAATTTTACACCATTTTTGTAATAATTTTTTTGTGACCTAGTAAGCTGTCATATGGCAGAGTTAAACTGCTTCACCAATTATCAAAATCAATCACGAACAGGCGAAACAAACACTCCCCCGCTGCACTTAAAATAAATGCTCCGCTCTGAAGGGCCACTTTTCACTCTGTCGTTTGGGTCAAATTATTATGTAAACAATAGCAAACCTGTGCAGTTAATCAGCCTATTAATGGAGGGGGCTACATTATAAAGGTAACAAAGTTTTAATGATTGGACTTGCTCAACTGTATTCAAGCAGGTCGGAGTTTATGTTGAGGGAGAAGGTAAAACAGCTTGAGCCAAAATGGTTGTGAAAAAATAAGTGGCACTAAAATTTGAAGAAGATTCAAACAAGGAAGACAAATCTGATTTTGAGTTTTATATAGTACGGATCTATATCAGAACAAAATTAAGACAACATGGTAATATTTTGTTCTGTTTTCAGAATAATTGTGGTAGGCTTGAAATCTCTACCAAGACTTTTTCTTTATTATAGAAATCGAGTTTGAAATTTTAGTATGTGGCAACACTATCCATAGGTCACAATGTCAAATGCACCGAAACTACTTTTATACACTAATGTTTTCTATAAAATGACTAACAGCCCACAGGGAGTTTATATTGTGATAATTTAGCTTTTAATCCACATAACTGCATTGTGATTCAGTTCATTAATAGTGTAGGATTTAAAATGCAGATTACAATTCTCTCAAAACAAAAAAACATAACTAATATAATGTGAGCTGTAACTTTTCCAGTTCTCACTAATATCCATTACAATGCAGACTGACTGACAATGTCCTTGTGCTCACTGCCTTTCCCAACTTTCCCATCATGCATTTGGTGAACCATGCTGAAAACACAGTGACTCCTGGAGGAGAGAGAAGGACCATTAGGAGGAAGAACAAGGGAAGGAAGTGAGGAATGAAGGAGGCAGGAGGTAGGGAAGGAGGTAACGCTGCATCCTTGATACCTTCTGTGCCCCGGAGAAGGCGTGGTAGAAACTAGACACGTAGGTCATGATGGCTTTCTCATCCGGACGGGCTGTGCCTACAATGTCTGTAGACGGGACACAGGGGCAGGGGAGGGGGAGGGTGGGGTATTGGTGGAGGGGATGTGAGTGGTTAAATAAAGCTTACATCAATGCACAAACAGGAACAAATGCCATGGGAATCACTTCATTCAACAGAACAATTGGATGTAACGGGAAAACAGTATTATTAGAGATGAGAGTTCAGAATGACCTAAAACAGCTTTGCATTTATCAAAAAATCTGCCATAACATTATCACACCTAACATGTTAACAAAGATAAAGACGACAATAAGATAATAATAAGATTAATAAGTTAAAAGCAGCACTATGTAACTTTTCTGGTTGAGGTTTTGCCATTTATTATTTATTGCTTTGCCTAAATTGTTTAACGGCGTATGGTATTATTTTACATGGATCTCCATGGACACAAGCAGGTGGTATTTTTGGTACTTTTTCCTTTTTTTCTTTTTTAGTAATGAAAATCCTGAAATTTAATAACGAAAGATAGATTAATAGGGTGCTGCAGAACGTTCCAGGAAAAGCAATAACGTCTCCTCACACCAGAAAAGTAAGTACGTAATAGTGCACCTTTATAAATTAAGTTTTGTTGCACTAAAATGAATTCACTGGGGTAAGTACTAATCATTGTAATATTAGAGGAGACTAACAGAACATATGACTCCAAAGCTACACTCAGCAACAGTTTAAAATCAGTTGTTCTGATTAAATTTCAATAACGTTTTAAAACCACATCATGCCCATTACCACGGACACAGGTATTCAGGTCCACGCTTTGAATCTAAAACTGTGGCTTTAGACAAAATACATTCCCTGCACCACATTTTCTCAAAATTGCTTCTGGAAGAGAGTTCGGTGAGATCATTTCAAAAACATCATTTCTTTTTGAGCTCACCTTCTGCGTCCAACATTTTGGGGATGTCCAGGTATTTCTCTGCAACATCAAAGGCTGTGTTCAAGTTAGTCATTGGATCGTCCTGCAGCAAGAGAAGAACAAAAACTGAAATGTCACTGAAATTCTGTTATATATGCAAAAATACAGAAAACCAAGGCACTCTATTATCAATTTAAAACACCTTTATTTGTTATGGCATGTTTTAGTAGATATACACCATAGACTGTATAAAGAAACGGACTAGGGGAGTTTAAGGTCACATAGCATTCGGCGCCAGTCAAATGAAGCTCACGAGGCTAGATTTATGGGGCGAATTTGGAGCCAAGTTCCATATTAGGACGAACGAGCGAAATAAAAACACCAGGATCATGTAGAGTGGGTTAATACAAAAAAAATTAAGACCAAAATGAGGAGCCTGACAGCAGCAAATACAGAGAGAGGGACGATGTTTTTTCAACACAAAATGAACTGGAGTTGCTGGAGCCAGAAGTGCGCCCATGGTCACTTCCTATTTGGACAATGGTGGGTAGCGGGTAGATGGTCACAGTGTATGGTAACTAAGCTTGATGTATTAAAGGCTGAGAATCATCAGTAATGTATGTGAAAGTTAGCTGGTATTTTGTTATATAATTAAATATATATTTCCAGACAGAACCCTATACATAATGACTGTATTGTGATGTTAATATAAGCATCCATTAACAAGAAGCTTTGTCAGTTATTTTAAGACAAAAAAACTGATCTTGTCATAAACACCAGACTTCAGCTTTTGTGTTTGATAAATGTTTGATATTATCTCAGCAGGAGGCAACAGACTGCTGACTTTAATAACTGAGACAAACATACTGCACTGTTATTATAATGACTAAACGCAGCACTTGAAAATAAGGAGTTCATAAACCACTACAGTCTGCACACTCAACTCTCATACTTGCAATTCCACAAAATGTTAGATGTACACACTATTTGTACAATTTATAAATACTTAGCACTTGTGGTACTTGTATCCAAATATGATGAAAATAAGTTTTGATATTTTGTCTTGTACAGTTACACATGAGACTGACTGACCTTGCGTAGTTTGCCATAGTCGATGAGTTCAGGACGGTGTCGGTGAATGAGTGCACAGAAGCCCAAACCATCTTTCCAACTGAAAGAGAAAAAATCATTAAAGATACTGTTTATTAACGGTCACAACTTCAAGTATGTTTGTGTTTATTTAAAGGTAATCAGAGATACACAAAAGATGTACCAGGAGATAAGATTTAGTTTGACCCAAATCTATATTATATTTGTATGTGTATTTTGTAGTATTAATCCTAATACTTTCTAGTACTCACAGTTGAGACAAAAACAAAGAGAGAAACTGAGCGTAGTGTTGTGTTTTGTCTACATATCACTTAGACAGTTTATTCTGTGCAGAGTGGGTGGACAACCTACTGCAATAAATTACAGAGAGAGAATACTAAAACATTACCCATCCCTCCTTCTTTAGAGACAGAGGAGAGGTTCTGAAGGCAGAAAGATGCTCTCAAACACAAATATAAATCAGATGAATGCTTCAGTGGGGGCAGGGATCAGTGTCCTGGGACAACCTCACCTCAGCCTGTCCTGACCTTCTGCTTTCATCCTCCTCAGAGCAGCACAGTGGGCAGCTCTACATCATTTACTGTGTCCATGTGTGACACCGATACAGGTGCTTTAATGCCACTCACAGTGAATATAGTATGAATAAGATGGGTCAAAATGTTTTATATAATTCACAATTTTGGCCTTTGTTGATTTATGTTATTTAATATTTTTGCTGTCACTGTAGCACTGTTTTATGTAACAATAGCTCATCAAGACATGTAACTTTCCAGCACTTGGCCCTTTTTTGTCCAATCCAAATGTAAAAACATGGGGGGGAAAATCTCACGAGATAATTTTTCTCACATGTGCATAATCTTGCGCAATTTTGTCTCGCAAAATCTTGTGGTACAAGAACTTTGCCCATCCTCAGATATTTGGTAAATTTGGTAAAGACAAACAGCTATTTTTTGTAGCATAAAACTGCTACTGCTGTAGTGTAATTCTATCCAAGCATGTGTCTTTTATAAGTTTGTTAATTTATAGGCCCATTTCAGTCTTTTTGTATTGCTCCTCGACATGTTTAAAAAGAGAAATTTGAACATATTCCTATGGTTAAAACATACAACGGAAGTCTCATCACAATGTTTGTCAGAAAAATCACAATTCCATATTTTTCCTAAATTGTTCAATCTTTCTTTCTAATAAGATCTGTCTGGTTTATTTCCAAACATGAGTCCAACAATAGTAACTTGATGGCATATTAACTTGAAATGCAAGATGTGAATGAACAACATGGTTCTCTATTAGATTAATGACAAGAAATTATGAAACATAAGCATGTCTGGTTATACTATGTAAAAAAGAACAAATAAAAGTGTGTATTTAAACCACAGTGGCATACATGGTCCATATTAAAGCTTGCTCCAGTGTGAAAGCAGCACCTGGTTTTGACTCTGGGCACTTAAACAAGTCAAACAGAGAGAGTGAGTTTCCACTGCACTGTAAAACACCTCCAAGTATAATAGCCTCATTTTCTCTCTATCACACTCACACTGCAGTGGTATGTGAGTGGAGTTATGAGGTTAAAATCAAACCTGATGTGAAAGTTCTGGATGTTAACGTTTTTGTACGGAGCTGTCTTCCTCTGGCACCACAACAGAAGACCCTCTTTGGCCGATGTCTCTGAAAACAAAACATTGCAACATAAGAATCAGGATCTATGCATTATTTATTACTGGTTTAAGTTTAGATTCAAGTGTGTCGTATAAAGAGTAGTTCCTTGATTGTGCTATTCATAGTTTCAACTTCCTGTTATATGCAACATTTTGAGGAATTTTCTCATTCAAAAGATCTTTTGGTCCTACTTTTTCATCATTCTGGACCCATTCATAATAAACATTGTAATCCTTTATGGTTTTTTGCAGTCAAAATGGGGACCGATGCAATAATTTACATGTGCTTGTCACGATAATTAATATACAGACTTATCGTTGAGTATATGAGAGCTGGAAGAATATCGTGTCTCTTTGCACTAATGGGAGATTTTTGATTATTTTTTGGTTGTATTATAAGTTTTGAGTTGTAGAAGGTTGAATTAATAACTTACCAATAACAAACAAAGTACTAATTGTGTTTCATTCTGCCGTTTATCTATTGCAGCTCATGGTTTCGAACAATATTGTAGATTTAGAACAGTTTTTGCAGTTTAATTTTGCTCTTGGGTTTTCGTTTATTATCTATATTTACTTCAGCCATGTATCGCACTCAAATTTTGTTATCATGACAGGCCTACTTTTACACTATAAAAAGATTCATTGCTTTGACACAGCAAATATAAAAATCATTGATGAAATTACTACTTTTAAAATGGCATCAATTGTCATTTACTCAATTACTGTATATTTTAAGAGAATAATTAAGGAAAAGGCAAACTGATTTTGCACATTTGTTAAGGTATCATTCATATTTGCCCTGCATATCTGTTATTGAATACCCCAATAACAGCCAGTCAGATGTACTATAAACAACAGTCATATTGTTTTTTGTTTAAGGCTGTGTTCAAATGACTTCATATGCAAAACCAGTCAAGTATTTTATAATTGTGTGACCCAAAATGAAATACAATGTCAGCGTATGTGAACCTGCAAAGAAACCCATCTGAGGGATTAGCTGGTCCTTTGAAGCTCTTTGATCTACTCTCACTTAATCCTAGTTTAGCGTCAGATTAGCAATAAAGTAAAGAGAGTGAGCAGTATGTTTCTCAGATGTGTGTTTTCTTTGCTGAGTTGGACAAATGCTACACTAAAGCTAACTAAACTGAATCTCTAAGATGTATCCTAAAGCCTGGTTTTATTCACTTTAACAGCTCCTGACACTTCAATTGGATTACACTTTAAGTACAATAAATACACTGACCAAGATGATGAGTGTAACTTATATATTTACATTTGTATAGACGACCCTACATTCTTATTCAAATCAATGGCAAAGATCCCCAATGTATACACTGTGTAGTTGGCTAAGCGTGCAGTGGTGAGGTCAAAGAGGGGTTTTTCAATTGCAAATGTTGCTTTTGTAGAGAAAAAGAAGGAAGTGTGTGCGGAGGAGGGAGGGAGAGGACCTTCCACGGAGATGTCCTGGATGGCAAAGCGCAGGATGATGGTCCAGATCATTCCCAGGGTCATTTTAGCATTCCCGTCTACAATCTCTGCAGGAAGAGGAAAATAAAACATGTAAGACTTATACTGTACTTGTACTGATACCAAGAACTGAAAATCATGTATTGAGTGTTACTGCGCAAGTATAACATGCAAAAAATGGCAAATAATTAAGTAGTCAACATCAATTGTAAATAGAAAATAGTATTATACATTTAAAGTGTCTTAATAGTGATGCTGATTAAAAGATTGGGTAATGCTAACAGGACACAAACTCAACATAGAAACTCAATGCCTATTTGAACTTAATGGTGCTCTATGTATTTTTAGATTGGGGGCTCTGTTACCTTCTTGTCTCTGTGATATATTATTGCTTTGCCTGAAATATTCCACCATACAGCATTACATTTGTCTATCTTGCTTTTGCTAAAATACATGTGTTTTTATTGCTAAAAATGTATTGAAAACCACACATTTTTACAGTGAAGGCTGACCTGTACCATGGCCTAGTGGCCTGCTTGTCTCCATGGAGATAGGCAAGTTTAATGTCAAACTGTGGAACATTTCAGGCAAGGCAAACCCACCGTGATGGAGACATGTACATGGCAGATCCACCACCAAAAATCACACCACTACACTGGAAACCAACCACTCTACTCTAGACTGAACTCATTATAGCCACAACAAAAGGGAGATCATAATACTATTTTAATTTACACATAAATTTCAGAATGACAGTTATTACATTTCTGAGACCCAATTTTTAAGTGGAATATGAGTGTCGCCATGTGCGTGAACTATACTAGTAATATTAGGGCAAAACAAATTAGAAATAATGAGAAACATAGACTTTTACATGGCTAATTTATATTCATCCATTCAGCTGCGGACATGAAGCAGGACAAGCCACAGGAAAGAGAAGTACAACAATATGGGACCACACTGACCAATTTGAAGTATTGTCAGCAGTTTTAGTCAGGAAATATTTGAGGCAATTCATCAGAGCAAATACAATGTGCAAGTGATAGAGTTTTTGAGTCTTTTCATATGACAGTGTTCCTACTCTCAAAAAATGCATGTGAAAATAATAAAAGTAAAAAAATAGCAATATTTTAAAGGTGCACTGTGCAACCTACTTGTCTCCATGGAGAAATTATTGCTTCACCTGGAATGTTCCATGGCATGACATTAGACATATACAACTAACATTTATTCATGATGTGTGTTTTTCTTGCTTAAAAATACAGAGTGAGTGAGGGTGACTCTCCACAGATATGACTTCTAATGTAGTGTAGGGCTGTAATCTGCTTGTCTCCTTGTGATAAATAAATTTAATCTATACTGTATGAAACAATCTAGACAAAGTAATAATAGTTCCATGGAGATAAGCAGGTGGCAGAGCCTCCACGAGAAACATTAATCAATTGCACCTTTAAAAGTTCATACTGTTTCTGATTAAATCTGCAAGAACAGTTGCAATCGAATCAAAATCTCAATTTGAATGGACGCAATCAGCAAAACGCAGAGGATTACAAGTACCATAATTTCATCCACAAACAAAATATCCTGTTGTTTAGATCTGTATAAACATGCTCTAAAACACATCCTTTGTCAGTTCATATTTCAGTCTTTTTGTCACTTCTCTCACATTTAAAATATGAACTGTGACCAGTATTTTGTTCAATTTCTGATGTTGTTTTTACTCTGTATTTGCTTCCTGGTCAGTTTAAACCACATTTCCCTTCTCTATGCCTTCACTCCTCATTTGGGCTCCAAACCAAAGTCAACGCTGCAGTTTCCACATTTATTGAACTGAATTCCTAACATTCAGCTTTAGCCGGGTTCTTAAGGTCCTCAGAAACCAGGGCAAATACAAAGCAAAAGTAAGATGCTTTTAAATGCCAAATGACTATTATAGTTACATTATTAACATTGTCCAAGCAGGATTATGCATTAGACAATGGCCAGAATAATTTGAAGTAGAAATTGTGCTTACATTGTGATTGTGATTAGATTTGTGATTTATGTTTTAATATTAGGATTCTTTAAAAGTTCAGAAGAATTCACAAAAAGACAGACAAATACTATACTAATATAGAAAATTACAGGGGGTACCACTTTATAATTACACCTGACCTTAACTATTAACCTTTCATAATAGATGAACAAATAGTTTACGGTATTAAGAATGATTCAGGCTTAGTAAGGGGCTAGGGGTTTTATTAATTCAGTAGTTATGTTTATAAGGCTTTATATAGTTATAAACAGTTATAGTTATAAACAGTTGCTTGTGATAGTGTTTTAATATATTTACATTACTATATTTCTACTTTTTACTTTACTTGTACATATACATTTATATAATTATGCCTTATTTGACATCAGTCTCTGCTATCTTTGCTACTTATTTTTTAGAATTTCTTATGACATTTATATGTTTTTCTCTTTGTTATGATAGTATATTGTGATGTGTGAGCAACTGTGTCCAAATTATTTCTCCTGTGGATCAATAAAGTTTGTCTAAGTCCAAGTTTTACTCCTCAAGGCATTGCTAACATACTGTATATTCACATTTTCAATTCCATCTCTAGCCTGTGTCAGCAGATGTTACAGTTGCCCGTTCCTAATTCAATCGGAGGCTTCTTTCACGGTGTGTTTAAGTACATCTCGTTGACATATATCAGCTTAGCGGGTTGTTATGTCCGTCACACTGGAGTCCCTGAAGGTGTCATGGCCTGTGTCTTATTGGATTATAGTGAGAGGAGGCAGAGCATTATTGACGGGTGAGAAACACGCACTGGCCTGAGGAGTTCATTCACACAGAGGAGATGGACAGTTAAAACACACACACTGAATCACCGCCACATTCGGAGCTACGGGTGGTACTTATATGCATGGGTTTGGAAATAAACTTTTGGGAATTTCTACTGCTATGTGATAAGGCTGCAGCTATATGGGATAATAGGGACTAACCAAAAATAATCATTGACCATTTTAAAATTGTTATTTGGACTAAACAGACTACAGACAAGAACACATGCCATATGATATTTAATAATGAAGTAGGGCTGCACGATTTTGGGGAAATATCTCATTGCAATTTCTTTTGACAAGCATTGAGATTTTGATTAGATTTGCAATTTATGTTTATCTTTTAATAATAAAATTATTCACATTCACATTTTACACATGTCCAAGAATGAACAAAATGACTGAAAACTAATGCAAGAACCACATTTCAGAACAAACATGTTCTGCCATCAGTTCCATTCAAATTGCAGTTTTAATTTCACGGCAATTAATCTTGCAGCCCTAGATTATTGTATATTTTCATAAATTCTCTATCTATAAGCATTCAATTCCAATATTTCAAGCCTCATTTGGTAAAAATATTTTTCAAAAGCATAAATGTACTATAGAAATAATCCTTTGAAGGTCGACTACTAAAATAGTTATTGGTTGGTTGGTTACTGTAGTCCACATGAAAAACATGAATGCTTGTCTTCTATGGGACTCAATTTTGAATGCCTGAAGTTGAAAGAAATCACTTCTCTCTGCATCCACTGCATTTTATCCATCTATTTTAAAAGTTGAAAATATAAAACATGACATACATTTTTCAGTGCATTTCATTTCATTTTTCAGTGTGACCCAGTGATCATGTAATTCCCGTAGTTATCAAAACCATCCATCCATCCATCTTCTCCCGCTTAATCCGGCTGGTCGCGGGGCAGCATGCTGCCCAATACTCATAGCACCTGACCCCCTATGAACCCCTCTGCAGGTGGTGAGCCCACAGGAGGGGATTATCAAAACGTATGTGTATATTTACTCATTACTGTGACTTACTCTAATTTCATGATCAACTGCAACAGCTTAATAACAATCCATAGAAACTGCACTGGGGTCTGCATCTTCAACACATTTCAAACTCAAACCCAAATACCATACGAGTCTATACCTCCTCTGCTTTACTGGGACTGTCCCTGTTACAGAGGGTGGGCCCGTCTGAAGGGGCTGAACAGAGATAATCTGTCTGGTATGTGTGTGGAGGGTTCAACCAGGCTCTGCGCAGTGGTTAAACATGTCAAGACCAAAACCAGACGACAGCAAAAGCAACCACAAGATCCCATTACTTATCTCCCTTTGCTGTCTTCAGATGATTCATGATGACAACTGTATTACATTAGGTATTTTGCAATATATTAGTGTGGTAAACTAAATAGGCCCTACGGTATGTGAAATAGAAGAAAAAATCACTTTGTTGACAGGTGTCCTATATTACACAAAATTGTCTCTTGTGAGATTTGTGCCATGTTGTTATCTTGTCACAAACATACCCGGAGCTGTGTTTTGTTTCGTTCAGACATGTTTGAGTAACCTTTTGTTATACTTTGAGATTGATGAGGAAGCTGCATTATAACAAAATCAGAAAATAGCCTAATATGAGCCCTTTAAACTTACTAAATGAACTGCCACTGAATTTGAGGAATAACATTGAAAATATGCTCACAAAAAACAACCCCAGCAAAACTTGACTAATCGCACAGTCTCAAAGTTGTTTATCACACTTTGTGGATAAGAGCGTATTCAGTGAAGGTTATGTACACATTTCGCATTAATCTCTAGGCAGGCTGACATGTTTTACTGTACACAATGTTAAGTAATGATACAATCTGCGAATTTGTTATGAGAACCTTTAAGCAGGTCAGACATTGGTTTCATATCAACAATATCTGTCTGTGTTTGGACTACAAATAATAAGGCAATCGATATCTGAACATTAGTTAATACATACTAATCATAGACTGTCTAAAGAAGTGGACAAAAGGAGTCACCCATAATGTTCAGCTCCACTCAAATGAAGCTCATGAGGCTAGCAGTTATAGGAGCGATTTTAGAACTAGCTCCATTTTAGGAATATGAATCTATTTATGTACAAAATAGCAAAATAAAAACACCAGGATCATGTAGAGCGGGTTAAACTGTAATATTTTAAGACTAAAATGACTGCAGCAGTAACACTGAGAGGGAGTCGATGGAGCCAAAAGCGCCCCCATGCTCATTTCCGGTTTGGAACACGTCAGCTAGCGGGTTAGCTATGTCCATTTATATGTACAGTCTATGATACTAATAGGGCCATTTATCCAACAGCGAGCCTTAGTGAGACATTTGCTGAGCACAGTGGAGCAGAGGACGGTAATATGAGCAGTTTTGACTGCAGGAGGTGAAAGGTTAAACCAGTTAAATGATGCAGGTCAAAGTTCAAAACCATGGGCCATGTGTTTTTAACCTGGATCGGATTAATTTAGAAGAGCTCGGGTTGACTGTGGCAAAAATGAAAAAAAAAAAAATCACACTATTATTAATGAGATATGTTTTACACAGATATGTTTCACAGTGACGCTACAGCATTCTAATCCCATAGTATTGAAATAAGATGGGGGAGGGCAGTGCCTTTGAAACTTTTTCTACAATCTAAATATTATCTTGAGAAAAAATGTGAAACCTAAACATTAAAACTGCAAGAGTACTGTTATTACATTATAAAACCTGAAAACCAGTGGATGATTATGCTATAGTAAGATAGCAAGAGATTTAGTTGTCATGTGGATCTAAAAAGTCTGGAATAAATGAAGACAAATGAAAACTGTAATAACTACTGTCTGTGTTTAACCCCTGAAGACCTAAGGGCAATTTTAGTACATTTCTCATCGCCTGGATTTTTTTCTTAATTTTGCTAACTGTCCCTTTTCCACTATAATGAAGTGTTATACATCCTTTTTTTCAGTACAGTCTGTTATTTCACAATCTGATGCTGTACTTGTGTCATGTGGCTAAAAGCTATAGGACCAGAACTAGAGATGAAAAAAAAAAAAACTGAAAATAAAATTTTTTATACAAAACACACAGCAAACATCTATATACAACTTTTTGGACATAAAAAAATGCTTAATTTAGGGCCTTAGCTGCAAAAATGCAAAATATTAAGTCTGTAAGTAAATAAAAAATATCCTTATTGCTCTAAAAACAAAAATGTGCAATCGCCCCATTATTTTCTAGTAACAGTCATGGAAACAGCTCCTGTAAAGTCCAGGGCCAGAGCACAGAACAGAGCCACATCACTTGTAATGCATTTCCATGGCATTTATTACATTTGCATTTGTTCATTTTGAGTGAAATAAACCTTTCAAATAAAAATAGAAAGGGATGCACAATTACGCACACCAAGATGCGTAATTTGCCATGTATGTGAGAATTAACTCCACTTAGAGCGTCATTAAAAGCAAACACATACCAGACTCACTTCACTCTTTGGCAAAGTTTTGGCCAATCAAAATGGATTGGAGCACATGCATTTGGCAGAAAACAAAGTTCCTATTGGACACTCGTTTTACGCACATCATCATGCAGCGTGTGACGTAGGATAAAGCCGCAGATATGTACGGAAACCGCGATGTCTCCACTTTCAGAGGGGAAAAAAGTCAGTTTCTATCTTTTACAGTTAGAAAGTTATGCACGGTTATATAAAACATATTCCTCTGAATCGTATACAATGCCGTAGGTCTTCGAGTGTTAAACTAGCAGATCACAGTTTGAACTCTCCATAACCCAAACTCTCAAGGGGCAAGTGTCATCCCAAAAATTTAACAATTGTTCTATAAGTGAAAGTGCACTGACTCCACCAAGTCTTAAAGGAAGTCAGGCGGATATCCCCTGAACAAAGCTCCATGGGTACAGCCGGTCAGGTGATCAATAGACCAGGAAGTGCACAGTCAGGCAAAGACTACAGAGAAGAGCCATGTGGAAAAAGGCTCATTAAATACACAGCAGCGCCATGGTAACCGACAGGGACAGATAAACAAGGCAACTGATAGATAAGGAGAACAAAGAGGGACACATGTTTTATACTCTGGTCACGTGAGAGATTTGTTTCATAATAATCGCTCGTGTTGTAAAGTTGTACTCTCTGTGGAGATGTTTTTGCTTTGTCTAGAATGTTCCTCAGTACAGCATTAACTGCTCTATGTCCATGGAGACAAGCAGGTGACACCACTAGGCCAAGTTACAGGTCAGATCTGTAGACGGGTGGGCCCACTTACAGTAAGAACGCATGTTTTTTCATGTGACTGTGAAAAAAATCTGCTAAAACTGCACTAAACTTTGTCATCTGGAGCCAAAGTGGTAAAATCTAATTACATGGATTATAATTAGGTGATTAGGGAAATTGCTAAGATGCAGAATTGATTCTTATAAACATTCACATTCACAAATTACATTTAAATGACATAATACTTTCTGCAAGCTATAATGTTTGTATAATAATAATAATCAAATTGTGTCCAACTATGTAATTAAAGCTTCGGTTAAAGTTTATCAAATCAAATTAGTTTCTATTTCAAGTCTAGATGTAATACTTGGCGAATAAAAATAAAGCATCTTGGGAGCATATTTCTCCCCCTCCACACATACTCCGCACCAGTTACCAAAATAAACAGCCTGCATTTAAAACCACATAATAACGTAATGATAATATCAGGATGATTTCTAGACACAACACGACATACCTTCTGCTCCAATGGACACCAGTTTGACTCCTTTACTGGCGATGAAGTCGAGGGCTTTATTTACGTTTGAAATCTTGTGAACTCTCATCTTTCCTCGTTCTGGTTTGGCCAAGCGCTCGCCTGAAAGAACAAATGACGCAGAGGGACAAAATATAATGAACATGGAGGAATGAACATGAGGAATCTTACTAGCTAGATTGTGTATTGTGACGTTTAAATTGTATTTAAATTGTAAGCAGTTCTCTCTAAAGGTAGATTTAAAGGTCCTATACACAAAGTTTACTCTTGTTTATGCCTCAAAAACCTAACTGGAATTGTGTTTTCCTTGATTCACACATGTCGGAGTAATCCTTTATCATTAGTCCGTTAACATCTCCAACCTTTATGCTTTATTTAAGTAGAGACGGGCAATTCAAGGGCTGAAATCATCAACATGATTCTAGTGAAGGTGTTTGGAGTTTAGGAACGCAGTGAAGCACTTCCTGTGTCACCACACGACATCGTAAGGTGGTACAGAGGGTTTTTTGTTTGAGAGGAGAACATATCCTAAATCTGCTGGGTTTGTGTGGTAAACATGTGTGAATGAAACAAAACACAACACCAGGTTTGTTTTTGAGAAGGAAACAATATTATAACATAGATTAGGGGCCCTTTAACCTATGCACTTACAGGAGAAGCCACTTGAAGATTTTTTTTTTTTTTTGTCAGAATTTTGTCAGAATGATGTGTACAAAATATGTTTGAATCCTGACCTGAGATGACCTCCAGCAGCAACATGAGTTTGAGTCCATCCCGGAAGTCCTCCTCAATGTTCTCGATCTGTGTCCCGGTTTTCCTCAAGTGAGAGTTACACCATGCTGTGAATGTCTACGAGAGAAGAGAAGGAAATGTAAAGTGAGTGAAAAGAGGTTCAATTAATGCAAGTTATTACAATTATGTGTACAGTCTGTTTAAGAGCCCATATTAGGCTGTTTTCAGACCTATGTTATAATGTTGATTCCTCATCAAAAGCATAGAGTTTTGTTTCATTCACGCATGTTTAACTCACAAACCCTGGATATTTAGGCTGAGATCTCAAACAGAAAACACTCTAGTACATATTGTGATGTCATGTGGTAATACAGGAAGTGCTCCACTGTGCTTTTAGATTCTGTATACCTTTACTTGAATAATTTGGATCATTTTAACCTTTAAATTGCCAATCTCTACTAAATAAAAGGTAAAAGGTAGCTGTTAAGTTGAAAACTACATGACATGACATGACATGACAATATGACATAACAAGGTAGAACAGAGCATTTTGAGCTTTGGAGATTTAGACAGACTAATAATGGATTACTCAGAGGTGTAAATGAAACAAAAACAACCCCAGGTATATTTTTGATGAGGTCATTATAAAATAGCTTAAAGCTCATAAGAGTCAATTTTGAGTAATAGAAGACCTTTAAGTACAAAACCAAACACACACATTAATCCCCGATCAAGCAATGCAGGTCCAAGCTTCAAGTGAATCATAATAACAGCCTTGAGGAAACAGTACAATGCCAGTAAAGCAAGCCAAAAGATTTGCAAGTTACTAATTTAAGTTTATCTGCACCAAGCTGTTATATAGTTTGTGTTGTTGCTTACTGGGGCTGGGAATCACAATGCTCCTCAAGATTCAATAGTATACATCATACATGGCTCAGAATACAACATTATCATGATAATCGATATATATTGCACATAATATTCTGTGGTATATCGCTGTTTTTGAAGAACCTAATTTTTGTTAAACCACGACTTGTGCAAAGTTAATATGAAATACGAAGATTCCTTACATTAAAAAAAAAAAATTGTAGCACGGCCACAAAATAAATTGCTAAAAGATATTAAAACATACTTTTGCAGCAGTCCACGATAATGATACTGTATCACGATATATTGATATTTCAATATTTTTGTACTGGTTAGCCTTCTTTGACCAGTCTAATATTAGTTACCAATAAAAAGAACAACACAACTAAGTCCTCTGTTTGTTTTTTTAAGTTGAAGCTGAAATCAAATGGGAAAAACACATTCATTTATTTCTGTTAACCAACAACAATGTGTTTCAATTGGAACCATATCTAATGTTCATTCATCATTCATCTGGTCTTGTAGTTACAGAACTGGATTTGCAATTTGATCAACACTCTTGCCAAAGTCAAATCTGATGGCCAATGTTTCCCCATGTGTTCAGCCAATTCAGGAAAACAACAAAAAAACACACATCACAAATACATTCTCTGGCGTAATTCAATATGTTTGGTTCTTTAGAAGAAAATACAATCTATGTGTCATATTGACAAGAATCATTGATGTTAAAGGTCCTATTTTACACAAAACTGTCTCTTGTGAGCTCATGTTATAATGTTGTTTCCTCAAACATACCCAGAGTTGTGTTTTGTTTCATGCATACATGTAATCCTGCATTATTATTCGGTCTACATCTCCAAAGCTCAAAATGCTCTGTTCCACCTCGTGTTGTCACATAGAGGAGGTTTTCAAGTTAACAGCTACCTTTTACTTTAAAATCAGTGCAGATGCCTGAAATCATCCAAATTGTTGAAGGTTTCTGGAGTTTAAAAACACAGTGGAACACTTTCTTGTATTATTACATGACAGTGTTTTCAGTTTGAGAGAAGAACTCAGCCTAAATACACAGGGTCTGTGTGTGAAATGTGTGAATGAAACGTAACACAACTCCAGGTATATTTTTGATGAGGAAACATTATAACAGATCAGAAAAAAGTGTAATATGGGCCCTTTAAAACTGTTTGCCAGTGGACTGTTCGAGAAGTAATCCATTTTCAACTAGGCTACATTGTGTGGTTAACTATTGCCATTTTCAATAGTGCATGCAAGCAACTTCCTCAACAACTCTTCAAACAACAATTTTACTGTCAAACTGGTTTCCTACTTTATAGTCCTATTGTATTATTAGCCAAATCTGCTCTCTTGATGCTAACCAGCTAGCCCACCCGTTCCACAGGCCTGACAGTGGATCTTTGTGCCTTGAGTACAGTAGGTGTCGTGGGCTCTGGATTGCCTGGTATTGCTGGCATGCTAACAGGCTAATGGAAAACATGTGTCGCTGCCGGATCTGAGACGCCCAACAGGAGCTGGCACTAGCTGTCCATCCACCACAGAGTCCATTATCAACACCTTTTTACAAGATTCAGGTCTCATTACATCCATGGACTGAGTAGAGGCAAAGGTAGTTTGAAAGAAAGCCATACCTGTTAGAAAGTAGTAGTAGTAGTAGTAGTAGTAGTAGTAGTAGTAGTAGTAGTATTAGAAAGTAAGTGCTATGTAACTTTTTGGTTGGGGGTCCGTCCCTACTTCTATGGATGTTATTTCAGTTGGTTTATTGTTCAAAAATTACTAGAAAAACAGACTCTGACTGAGAGCAGGGTTACCTCTCCACAGATCTGACCTGTAACTTGGTCTGGTTTGGTCTCCATGAAGATTGAAAGGTTAAATACCAAACTGTGAAACATTTCATACAAAGCAATAACATCTCTTTGGACCATGGACGCATTCCTGGCCTCTACAAAAGTTTTATAATAGCTGGCAGAATAAGTCTTCTTACGTACTGGAAAACAACTAAGTACAACTAAGGCACAGTAGGTCAACAGAAAAAACTGTACATTATTATTGGATAAAAAGTTATGGAGAAAATATAGTTGATTAATAATCAATCAGTTGTTCTGGTATCTAAGATTTACACAACACTACTAATTTATGGTTATATTGGGTTTATATTAGGCTTATTCAAGGGTTTTAGCTTCCACGTGCAACTTTTGAGGGCTTTTTCTCATTCAAATTTTGTTTTAAATTGTTAATCGCTATGGAAATGGTTCCCATGGATATCCTATTAAAGGACTATTTTTTGCAGCCAAACTCATCACATATTCAGTATACTGTATGAGAAGGGTATAATTTGCTAATGCTGTCCATAATTGTAGTTGTTTTCCCACTTTTCCACTACAGAGAAACAAAACCACTTCAAAGTTCACCATTGGCTGTTACTATTCGTAGCTTCTTTATGACGTCAGCCTAAACTGTAGTGGCGTGCAGCTAGAGTGACCATTAATAATCCTGTTCCAGTTCCTCAGATGTGTGCAGTAGTTGTGGACTGTGGTGGAGAGATTTGAGAGGGAAATGAGTGATTATAAGAGTTTTATCTTAACCAGTGAAGATTTATGGGCTCCTTAAAGAGAGGTTGGCAGCACACACCCTCTGCCTTTCAGATACTGTTGAAATGTTGCTCTGGTTTAAGTGAATGTATGCACCAATCTGTATCAATAAAACATGAGCGCTTAGACAAAACACTTTATAGAGTAGAGGCAGAGCACTGACTGTGTTTAAATGTAATCTCAAAATAATTTATGATCAGATTTCCAGAGTCGTCCAATCATTATAATTACATGTAACAGGCTAAACCCGATTTGAGTAATCTGATTTCTTTCTGGTTTTTCATATTACTCATAACGGATTTTGCATGTACATTTAATAATCTGACAACAGAAATTTGATAAGTGCCAGACTTTGTGTGCACGTAAACAAACCCAGTGGTGTCAGCAGTGAGTGTGTAGCAGGTTTAATGAAAATGAAAGTGAAAGGTCTAAAATCCTAAACAAAATGTAGAAGTGAAATGGCTGCTGATGTGAGAATAAATAAGAGCATAAAGGAAGTGGCACTGCCACAACTACTACTGTTACTACTACCACTACCACTAGTACTGCTACTACTACCACCATTACTGCTACTACTATTACTGTTACATTTAACTACTGGTTAAATGGTGTAGAAGCTCCTTAGAGTGTTTGACGTGAATAGTAGCAGAGACAGTCCACAGATCCCTCCCCTGCGTACTCATAATACTTCATATTACTTATGTCTTAGTGGTGTGTGTGTGAGTGTGGTCTTGACTCTATAATGTAACTCTGACATTACATACTCTGACTGTATGGATCTGTTATGGCTCTGCGTGCTCAAGGCTGTGTGTCACATGGGACATGAAGCAGTGCTGAGGGGCATATGTTTTCAGTGAATAACATTAACATCTTCTTTCACCTGCGCAGTGTAACTCTAACTACACCAGACAACTGAAATCACATCTCAACAAAACCTGGAACGTTAAATTAGGAAAATTTGGGATACACTGTCATACCAAAATCATGACTAAAACAAAAAATTAAAAGGCAAAGGAGATGCACGAGTTTATAATAAGTATTAAACCAAGACTAAACCAGCTCTACATTGGCTATAATACAAGGTTACAGAAATTACTGGACCGGGTGTATATCAGATCTAGTATCAAATTAAGCACTACTAATTCATTGTGATTAAAAATATAGGTATTCTATTGTCTAAAAATGTATTTTTTTCATTGTAGTATCAAAATAAGTATTGACTATGAAGCATTCCTATCAGTCTTGAAACAGACTGACTTATCTGACCTCCTGCTGCTCCTCTCACTGCAGGTCAGACTAGGCAAGGCTCAAGTGAATCCTGGCAAACACCTGTAGATCACATGACCAACAGCAGCATCACATGACCATAGTGTAGATCACATGACCATCAGGAGCATCACATGACCATCAGGAGCATCACATGACCATAGTGTAGATCACATGACCATCAGGAGCATCACATGACTTTTTGGCTTTTAAGGAATCATTGGGTCTGTTTATAGGTAATAATTAAACAAGACAGACTTATATAACTGTAATTTAACACACAAAATTACTGCAATTTATTACTCAGAAATCTTCTACCCAAAACAACATACTTGGCTATAGACTTCTCAGTTTAAAAAAAAAAAGACTAAATGTTGTGTTTTCTTTGTTTTGTTTCATACACACATACAAACACAAAATATATTCATGCTGAATCTATTCAACTTTACATTAAAAGTGAAGCTGTTATTGTAAAAAAAAAAGGACTTGTGGTTGATAAAAGATTTATAGGGCTGCCCTTGATCTCATTCTCACATGAAATATGATCCAACACTTGAGCTATCTTAAGTACACAATCCACTTGACACAGAGTAAAGTAAGTAGCCTACATGTTACCAATAGAGGCAGAAGTGCACAAGATGATGACAAATGTGGTCCAGAAATGTAAAATAAATACATTTTCCATCACAAAAATCCCCATATTGAATGTTTTTTTGTTTAGTTAAAGAATGTTGATAGTACTTGTAATCTGTAGTTGTTTTTAATAGTTTCTTTCGTGTTGCAAGTCCATTTCTGTATCATCATAATCCATTGCATTATGCACTGCTGACTCAATGATGCAACATTTTATCTGATGAACTGTGTCTGAGGCATCTGAAGTATGTTGAGCACACTGAGTCAGGGAAAGGCTATTGCAGAAATATGTTTGATAAATCAGGTCAGGATATTGTTTCAAAACACCACATGAACAAATGTTTCCTTATAAGGATGGTTTAAGAACATCACTGCAGAATGTCAAACCACAAATAACTAGTTCAGTTATGACGGCCTTGACATATTGTTGTCTATGAACAATAGAAGAACCAGTTTAAAAATAACAAAATAAAGTCACTACTTTTATTGATAATATCCCAGGATACCAGCACAGACCTCTGTACGCTAAAGTAATTCATGCAGCGACATCAGAAGCCAACTCTGTAACAAGTGTGCAAACAGTATTGTTCATTTACTACATCCACAAACATTTCTGCTCATGATTTACTTCTATTTCTGTTTTATAATCCTTGTATCGGAATGTCCATGCAGTTCAAATGGTTCTCCTTGTTTCTTGTGGCTCTTGTATGATGATCTATGTGTGACCAACTTGTCCGTGTTATTACATACAGTATGTGCTGTGAATCTGCGCAGGCTGCTGTCTCTGCAGAGGCCACAGCAACAGCCACAACCAGCCCTCTGAAATCTGAAATCTGTTTGAGATTAGCACTGTTTAAAAATATCACACATTTCAGCCGTGCAATGGGAAATCAAGCAGGAAGTAAAACTCGTAAATTTGAAGAGTACGTATGTATTTTTCTTTTTTTTTTATTTGAGTCAGGGTCCCAGAGACGAAAGCGGCTGTAAAAACACTGGGGGTCAGAGCGGAGGGGAGAATCTGCTCCGTATCAGACACAGGGAGAGCTGCCAGTGAACGTCATTTCAACAAGACATTTCCCTTAGCAACCACACAGGGCACCACACAGAGCAACCACAAGAGGGTAAGACTATTTTAATTATAAATGTCAAATACAGGGTCCAGCGTTCTGTAATTGGATTAGAAAACACACTAAAATTGTTGGCTTCTGCAGTTTAATATCAAAGATGCTGTGTAGACAATATAAACAATTCAAGAGTAAAGTATCCCAGCCCTGTCACACAAAAGTCATCAAAGTTTTTCTATTCAAACTAGCTAATATGCAAATGGAGTAATCTTAGACTTAGACAAAATGCACTGATCCACAAGGGAAATGATTTGGACATAGCAGCTCAAATAATCTGCTACAGCCTATAGGAATTTCAATTAAAAGTATAGGGTAATGTTACAGGTGAACCATGTAACATTTCTGGTGAAGGGTCTGTCATATGCTCGTCATCCCCACGGAGCTGTAATTGCTTTACCTTTACCTGGAATGTTCCCTAGTATAGCAGGAAACTTAACTATAGATACGTTATTCTCCTCAGAATAATAAGGCTGTTCTTTGAGGTACAGGTTTACTACCCTTTACATTGAAAATTTTGGTGCCATAGTTCCCATATATGTATCATTTGGAATAACTATAAACCTATATAGTGTATTTTCCAGTACTCTGTCGCAGCCTTTTAAAGTTGAATGACGTCGGCTTTTGTCTCCTTGTCCTCTGTGACCTTCTGCAATTAAAGTCTGCTAAAACACAGTGCATACAGTCTGTCCATTTGTTTTCCTTCTCTGCTCCATTAACAAGCCTGTGTTCGACTACTATTTCCAGACACATTTTAGTATCATCCTTTAAAGCCATGTTATAAAGCTGTTACCTTCTCAAAAACATATCTGGAGTTGTGTTTTGTTTTATTCACACGTGTTGGTGTGAATATAAAATGGTTTATTGGTCTGTCTGTCTATATCTTCAAAGCTCAAAATGCTCTTTTCCACCTTGTGATGCCATGTGGTGGTAGTTTTCAATTTAACAACTACCTTTTACTCTTTGTTCAGTAGAGATTGACAATCCCAGGGCTGAAATTATCCAGATGATTCTAGTGAAGCTGTGTGGAGTTTAAAAACCACATCACATCACATGGCGGAGCAGAGTGTTTTCTGTTTGAGAGAAGAACTCAAATAAATATGCAAGGTTTGTGAGTTTAAACTTGTGAATGAAACAAAACACAACTCAGATATGTTTGCGATGAGGAAACAACACTACAACTAGGGCTGAAACGATTACTCGAGTAACTCGGATAATTCGATTACATAAAATATTCGGGGCAAATTCTTTGCCTCGAGGCTTCGTTTAATTCATGTCACCAAAGTCAATTTATTTAAAATGTCTCTGCTATCGTATCACTCCTCCTTTGTAGACTGCTGCGCCAGTCTGGGATCACTGTTTCACACGGACAGTTATCAATGACGTACATTTCAAAGATTTGAAGCGGCGCGATTTATTCCACGGTGTGGAAATGGCAGATAATGATGTGGCCGCTGCCAGTGTGCACTGGCAAAGCCAACCTAATGTACCACAACAGTACGTCTTCAATGCTGCAGCACTTAAAGCGAAAGCATCCTCATGTGAACTGTACTTCTCTAAGCGCCGCTTCTAAGCGGAGTCGAGTCGGAGAATCTACGAGGTAATATACTTTTACGATTGCTAACTGAAATGAAAAGTAACGCCTATTAGAATGTACAGTATTTGTAATTATTTGTAACCTGTGTTATGAGTCGATAGTAACGAGGCATAATGAGCAGCAAGAGAGCAAATGATCTCACTCAAATCGCTCCCTTCCTCACGTATACACAGACACACGCACACACTCGGTGTTTCCCATATCAGAAACGTCTAGTTCGTTGTTCTACTTTTACCAAAAATCTGATTTAATCTAGAACCGCTGGCATCAATAATTCCAATATCAGAGAAAGGAAATATTTTACCGACGTTTTAACACTTATGTGTTCGCTAGTTCTATATTTAGCTTATTAATTAGGCTAGTTAAAGGATTAACGTTGTCACTTAGAAAACTCCTGTCTTATAAGCCAATAAGCCAAAGGTTTTACACTTGTTTAAAAAAATGTTGACTTCAAATAAAAACCTTTTTTGTGAGGAATAACAGCAATTGCTTGCTCATTTTAAGAGGCCTTTCATGTTGCGTTACACACTATTGATATAGTTGTATAAAAACAAAAAAGTGTGATTTATCCGATTACTCGATTAATCGATGATATAATCGACAGAATACTCGATTCCAAAAATATTCGATAGTTGCAGCTCTAACTACAACAGATCAGAAAATGGCGTAATATGGGCCTTTTAAACTAATCCAGGCGCAGATCTGTACACTCACACATACATTCTAGACAGGCTATCTCGAATGCAGAGGGGGGATTATCAACATAACAGTCAGTTTCTCAAATCGCACCAAAGGACCTCTCAAGTGTAACCACAAGAATTACCCTGGTGTTTCCATAGTCTCCTATAGACATGGAGAAGTATAGAGAGGGATGGAAGACAGAACAGAGGAACAACATAAAGTGGGCTATAGTGTTACATCTGCTACTGGTTAGAAAAGGCCTGTTTTGTTACAGTTTCTCCAATGCAGCTGAGATTAGAGCAGGGCAATATGGCGATAAAATTCAAATAGTGATCTGATTCCAATAACAATACGAGATTTTGGTGATGTTGTTATTATTCGGTATTCTCTGTTTAACGTAGTTCTGTTAGACTGGTCGTCCTCCAGGAAGTGAGAGGTAAACTTAACCAATCATAGTGAAGTGTGATGCAAATAGTTTCCTCCTAAAGCCATAATAATAATATTCAGTACATGAAAACAGAATCTCGTCTCCAAAAAAATGACATAATGGTGGGATAAAGGATTCTTAAATGCATTTGTGGATAAAATATCACTAATTTACATTGTGCTTTAAAGCTACCACCCTTAAGTTTATTTGATTTTTTTTCACCAGTAGATGGCATATGTTAAACCTGTAAAACCCTCACCTTTTGTTCAGGCTCACAGGTCTGCCTGTGGTCTTCTGTCAGGCCAAAGCTCGCACACTATCAGAATGCAGCAATGTAGACAGCATCAAGTGGTGATATGTGAGAATGCAGTATCTAGCCAGAATAATAATGGGTGGTAGCTTTAAGTACAATATTACCAGCATAGTATTGTTTATTGCTATGACGTTTATTCACATTCAAGACATCTTAAAACAAAGCAATAAAAAATATTATACAGGGAAGCATCCGATATCACTCTATTCCTCCCAAGAATTGTTTAAAATTATAACAATGTGAGGACAGTCCTTCACTATCTAATGCAGGACACAAAACTATAAGAGACAGCCACCCACAGTTCAGACAGATAATGATATCTACACTGTCTGAAGGAGTCTCAGAGGAGAAATCCTATATCTTACGATGTGAGCTGAACTCTCCCGTACAGACTGCGACCAGACTGCACAAAAAAACGTATTGATAACTTAATAATTTGTCAACGTAACTTAATAATTTGTACACAGTCCAACTGAGGTTAACACAAAAAATGAAAGATCCAGAAAACTCAAGATTGACCACCACAGCCATAACTGAATATATATGAGGTTTTCCCAAGTTGAGGCATTTTCTGTGGTTGTCATTTGGCTAAGACTTGAGGTTTTCTGCTGGAAAGAGTCACCGCATTGCCAGGAAAACTGAAGCACCTGGACGACTTCCTGATGTGAGATGGATCAGCGTGTCATGTTTTAACCGTGTATGTTTTCTCTTAACTGCAACGAATTGTATTAAAATAACAGACAGAGGAACCTCGGTGGGAAACAGGGAACCATGCTTTTGTCAATGGTGATAAAAAAAGGAACAGAAAGTTTTTAATTTAAAGATCACTTTTCAACATTTTGCAGTAGCAGATCGAGAAAAAAGCCCACAGTGTAAAAAGTTGCATGCACTGATATAGGTACAACAGAAATGTATAGATCCATATATAGGCATACAAGCTAAGCAATCATGTGGCTAAAGTGGGTCAGTAGGGCACAGCTTAATACATGGGTTTGTTAAAGGGCATATGACCGGTTTTCATGTTTTTCTAATTATTACTTGTGCTACTTGTTACTAGTTTCTTATGATTTACAAGGGAGTTTGTGCAAAAAATGTTGAAAAGAAAAGAGTACAAAAAAGACTTGAAATAGCGCTGAGTTCTAAAACTGAATATCTCTGCCTATAATATTAAGAAGGAAGGAATTTTGGGCAGTTGAAACCTTCATCCAACTAGGAAGTAAATGCGCACCAAAATAAAAAACTGATGAAATTGTTCAATCATAAAATGCTAACTATGAAAGTAACTAATGAAATGAGTAGTCTAAGTTACAGTCACAGTTACAATTAAACAAATAACCTTTAAACCCTCATGTCATACTGTTGCCACAGCAATGACAAAAAGAAAAAATCCTGTCTCATAACACTGACACCTGCAGCAAATGTACTAAATTTTGCATCAAGGTCCCCTGTCTGGATGTGGATGTGATGTGGCTGGAAACTTGGGCAAAAATAACACGTCCTAAAAAGTGGTTAAAATGGTGCACAGTGACTGACAGCTGATGTTTGTGAAAACAATAGGCCTATATATATACATTCCCATTGTCACATTATGAAATATATTCTCCAAAAACTGATGCTCAAGAAGAATATAATAAAGTGTCAGAAATATACAATTTCTTAGGTACTAACTGAGTAGTCACTAAAGTAGTAGTAACTAATAAATGCTAATTGTTTTTCTCAGTGGCATCCGCTTTATGTGCAGACAAAAGTAATTTTAAAAAGTAATACGCATTTAAAGGTGCAATGTGCATTTAAAGGTGCAATGTGGGTAAGTCATCTGCTTGCCCCATAATAATATCCTGACTTTGCCTAGAATATTGCACAGTATCTTAAACTTGAGCAAACAGGATGAAAAGATGGCACAACCAAATCAAGTTACAAGTCAGATCTATAGAAGAATGCATGTTTGCAAGGTATTTTTGAGCAGCATAACTCTAACCCAAAACAAACACAAAAGCTACAGTATATATTTTTATGCTATAGTGTGGAACATTTCAAGCAAACCAATAAAATCTGCACCAGAAAAGATAAGCAGTGCACTTTTAAACACTCTCCAATGCAATGATGATTTTATAGGTAATACAGTTGATTTTAGTGTCATACTTCATCAGACTAAGACAGAAGCAAATGGATTCAGCAACAGAACAAAGAACAAATGACTTCTTTCAGAGCCCATAAGTGTAAAACGCTGGATGGCTGCTGCACTGGGCCAAAATAGTGTCAGGAACCTCTGCGGTCCTCTCTGTAGTCTGGGCATCTGGCAGCACATTAAGAGTTTTACAGAAGAAATGCCAAGTGGAAGAATGGGAAAACTTAAGAAAGGATTGGGTATTCCCTCTTTTCAAACACACTGAAAATGATTCGTCCACTTTGGCTCATGTAAACACAAAATCCATTTCACTTAAAGGTGCATTGTGTAACTTTTCTGGTGTCTCTTTTCTCCACGGAGATGTTATTGCTTTGTCTGGAATGTTTCATAGTATGGTATTAAACCTTTCAATCTTCATGGAGACCAAACCAGGCCAAGTTACAGGTCAGATCTGCGGAGAGGCAAGCTTGCTCCCACTTTGACTGGTATTTTTGAGGTATAAAACCATCTGTAATTGAATAAATGAAGACTAGAGCTATTTAATGTCATACTGTGGAACATTCCAGGCAGAGCAATGGCATATCCATAGAAACAAGTAGGCAATGGCCACTCAGTGCACCTTTTAAAAGTTCCTTCTATAACTGATCCTGTTAATGGGCTGATCTGTGGTAATGTCACTTATGTAATAAATAATAAGTGGGGGTGCTGATATATGTTTTACAAAAGTTTTTGGTATTTTACATTTCTGTATCACAAGTTTTTGTCAGTTTTTGCATAAAATAGATTATTTCTCAGCAGACAAAAACACATTTTATTGGATTTGGTCTTGGCAACTTTATCTCTCAAATACTTACAGCTTGTTTGAAAAAAAATGCAATTCCAGTGCACAGTTTCCGAATTTGTCCCTTGGCAAAAATCTTTAAAAAACAACGAAAAATGTCAAACTCATTTACAGTGCAGAAGATTGCACATTTGAGCAGAAGCTTTCCAACTTTTGCCCCCCAGACACCCTCACACAGGGGTAACACCCACTGCTCTCAGCGCTGTCCTGTCTGGGGCCTCTCAGTCTCTGGTGTCGCTCACACAGAGGTCAAAGTTCAGCGTTCATCCTGCATGTCTCTTCCTCTACAGCCCCCTGGGGGACCATGGCCCTCCGCACACTCACTAAACGGACACATGTTTCCAGATGGGACAGACTTGGACACATTGACTTCCTCACTGCAGCTGTTTCACATCTCAGGCCTCACGCTGCCAATTAATTACAGTCCTACAAGTTGGCACAGAATTCCTTATTCAGATAATAAATACACTTTCGATCTTTCTCTAAATTTAGCTTAACCAAAGCTCTACAAATAAGCAGTTTTCAGGCTGGTACTTCTACTGCCAAGACCTAACAAGGGAATCACTTCACTAGCTCTAAGTGAAAATGTTACGTAGCCTATTAATGGACACAATATTCTCATTGTGTTCTACCCAAGATACACACAAACAGTAGATAGCTGTTTTGTATGGGAATTATACTGAGTTCATTATGAATCATTGATTGCATCTCTTTTATGAGGTTGAGGAGGAGCACAGCCCAGTCTAGCTGTTGTTAGCCTTAGGTTCAGTATTGTATAAAACTGTTTAATCCATTAACATAGTTTGTATCTGAACATTAACGGCATCCATTAAAGGGATATTCTAGAGGTGACTTTGATGAGCTTTTAACTACTAACTTTTACTACTATAGTGTTTTCATTCTTCATGATTTGACTCTGACTTCCATTTTCTATCTTTGGTCACATGCATGTAGGATTCAAAACTTCACAAAGCAATTTTTCAACAATGTGTTTTGAAATGCAGTTTTGAAGTGGAAGTCAATGCACCAATTAGTATTAAAACAAAGTAACCGTTTTATATGATATTGCAGTTGAATAAAATGTAAAATAATGATCTCCGTAATATGTTTGACAAGGCTTATTTAAAACATACAAATGTAGTAAATGTGAGTCATTCTAATATAGTATTTTAAATGAAGAGGTTCAAGTGATTCTCTTAACTCTCCACTGTTGAAAATGCGATTGAGTGCAGTGGTGCGCCTCTAAAAGCTCCTATCTCATCACAGGACTCTCTCAGGTCTGTTAGAGTAAAACCATGAGTCAGCCCTTGGTCCCATTACACTTCTCTGTGTCCTGTCCACAGCTCTGAGCTCAGCCACCGCACACTGACAGAGGCCTGACGCACACCGGCAGCATGTGCACAAAGGTGGATGCAAGCTAAGGAGAAACTGTTATCGCATTTACACTTAAAAAAAACACATGTTAATTTAAGATAATGGGGAAATGCAGAGATTAGCTACTTAAACTAATGCTGCCAACTGTGTAACAACCCCTATTGTCCCTATAGAAACCCCCTGCGCTCTTTTTTTTCCATTAACAACTAATTCTTTGCTATGTACCCCTCCAAGTGCGTTGTGAGATGTATTTAATTAATGTGTTAGTTATGTAATTTTTATATGTGATGAAAATACTTAATCAAGGTGCATAGTAACTTTTTGTCTATACTTTAAAGGCCTCCTCAACACAAACATACCTGGAGTTTTATTTTTCTTTCATTCACACATATTTAACACACAAACTTGTATATTTAGGCTGATGATGATCTCATGTGGTAATACAGGAAGAGCTCCACTGTGTTTTTAAACTCCATACACACTCACTAGAATCATGTGGATCATTTCAGCTCTAAAATTTCAGATTTCTACCGAACAAAAGGTAAAACGTGGCTGTTAACATGTGTGAATGAAACAAAACACAACTCAGGTATGTTTTTGATGAGATAACCACATTATAACATGGCTTAAAGCTCACAAGAGTCAATTTTGAGTAATATAGAATGCTTTTAACATGTCCTTGGATATGTAATGCCTATATAGAAACCTCTAAACCAAATTGGCCACAACCAAATTTGACAGTTCTGACCCTTAACTCCTGCACATACCTAGAGAGAGGCAGTGTGTCTGACTAAGTGCTACAGAAACCCTCCCGCAAGACGCTAAACACATTGAGAAAAAGCCTGCGTAAGCAAATAAGAGGTACTCCAGCGCTCACACATGAGACCTGTGATGTGCTGACAAGGCTCAAGTTACTGCCAGAAACTGCTCAGTCTGACACAGAATGGCCACCCGTGTGTCCCATCCACTTATATTTACTCACGCGGGCCAAAAAGAAGCTAATGAATATTTATGAGCATAGATCAATAAGACATTAACTGCGGTGGTGTCTAACTTTTACTCAAGTAGTTTCGTGCATAGGATTTTTTTATGGAGGAATCAACATACTTTACTGGCATACAGAGCAGGGGGTAGAATCTGGCATAGCAGAAGTACCAATTAGTTGTAGTAGATGTAAAATGACAAGAGCAGTAGCATAAGCAGCAGTAAAGTACTATTAGTAGAAGCTGCAGTAGTAGTATTTGTAACAGTAGCAGTAGCTGGACCATCATATAGTTGTAGGTCGGGTCGCTCAATTCATCAAATTTCAACCGTAATCAAGATTCAGTCATCTCTATCTTTTGATCAGGTTGGGTTTTTTGTTATTAAGAGGTCCACGGTCAATCCTCTGTCAGTAATCATTTGTATTTTTTGTTAAATGGCCATAATTACAACTAAATAATTGGAATGTAGTTATGTAACAGGTGGTAGTAGTAGTAGTAGTAGTAGTCATAGTAGTAGTAATAGTAAAGCAGCATTTTACTATAGGCTACATGTACTAATGAAATCTTGTAGAAATACTTTTACTCCAATAGAGCTTTAGACTATAATACTCCTTTTTCCTTGTAGGACAAAGCAAAGCCATATCTCTTCCTCCAGTCTGGTCCATTTAACAGAGAGACAGTGTGTACAGTGAAAGAGAAAGAGAAAGAAAGAGAGGGAGAAGGATAGAGAGGGAGCATCTCCACAACACAGGGCGGTTACCTGGGAAACCACACACCAAAACCAAACAAACAGATCGGCCTCAGCAGAGAGAGGAGCGAACAAGAGACATCAGCAAATACATGAAAACTGTACAAGGATTTCAATGTACACAGATCAGAAACCTGCGAAATCCACTGCTACATATAACAAATGTCTACACCACAAAATACATCTGTGAGCGGACAGACACAAATATGACACTGGTATTAACATGAATTAGTCATAAACAGAAAGTGTGTATTAAGTAGGCCTACATAAAAAATATATATATAAATGCTTGGTCCAGATACTACTTGTCAAAAATAAAACTAAACTAAATTTAGGGTGTTGGAGTGTTGTCACAATACAAAAAATGCAAACTCAATTCCAATACTCAACTTCTTGAGTATTGAAATTGAGTTTGCATTGATACTCAATGTAATACGACAATGATAATGATAAAATGCACCATTAAAAACTATTGAGAGTAATTATTTTATGCTATAATTTTCTTTCATGTCTTTAATATTACTGGGTGGTCTGATATAGATCATGATCATAATAAAACTACTCAGCAAAGGTCCAGGTTTGTTTCATTCTTGTCAGTCTTTTTCAGTATCGATACTTGATACTTGATCTGGTTTTAGTGTCAAACAGCATGCAGGTATTTATTTATTTTATTGACACCACTATTGGAGAGTCTATCATGCACTAAAACTGATATTGAAATGCTGGACAAGACAAGAGCTTATGCATATGTCAGGACATTGAACCATGATAGGCAAAGTGTATTTAGAGATGTCTATTCAAACTCTGTTTACTTTTGTCAGGGCCATAATGAAGTGTCATAGAGATAAAGATGACCTCACGGCTTTCAAATCCAATGCAAATCCTGCTGCATGTTATTCAAAAGGAGCGCTGCATCAAAGCACCGTCCTATAACAAGTTAGCGAACATGCTCCACTGGGTCAGACAGAGGGTCCCCAAACAAAGACTGGAGTGTTCACTGTAACTGTAGCTAAATGTGAGACTATAGACTGCACTTATAGGATTAGGATAAATATAGAGCACTTAGAATGTGCACTGGGGCCTATTTACTGTCAATCAAGGCTGGGATGGACAGTTTGAGAAATGTAGGTCATAAATAATTGTTTCTCACAGTAATGAATAAATGTATAAACATACAAACCACAACTGACTGGAGGCTACTGCTACTTGAATTTAAACTTTGTCTACTGTATACTGTAAAAAGATGCACTATGTAACTTTTCTGTGTCCAAAAATAAAGTTGTAATCAGTGTGTTGAATCTCTACTCAAAACTGCAAACTGAATTCTCACATGGACAGTGACTGCACATAGAAAGTTACTATGAGCCTGGTCAGAATAAACTTGTGATTTTAACATCTGACTCACTCACACAGACAGACCAATGTAAACAGTGTGAATGTCCAAGAAAACCATGACTCAGCGTTCAGCTCATACAGTGTGAACACGAGCACAATGGCATTAACTAAAAGGAAAGTATATATATAAAAACATGGCTCATATTTTTGTTACACTGACTAATAATGTTTGAATGAGTTTTAGTCCAGAATACTGTCTGATAAAGTTCAGTTCAGTCTTTTTGTGAACCTTTTTTGGACCTAGTTTACCTTACCTTTGGAGCTTTATAATTAAGTTATGATTCAGATTATGAATTCATTAAAATTAGAGTCTCCTCTCTTTTTATTGAACAGTGAGGAGTGTGAAAGAAGATTAGAGTATTTGGGGATCTATGGGGTTCAGGATGATGAAAAATGAGGACCGTTCCCATAGCAATTGATAATTTTATCCAAAATATTATATCCTTTAAATGGTAAAAAGTCCTCACCTATAAACGGGAGCTGAAACCCATGTATAGCTGTGTGCCTGGGCAGCGTTTTTCTTGCTGACCGCTGACTGTCACATGACCACAGAAGTGCTGAGGTAGGCGGGGCTACACTGGCCTCACACAAAGGTTCTATTTTCACTGTAAATGCGTACATACAGTGAGTGGTAAGGCCATTGAACGCACTGGACAAACTGTGCTGTAATTAATGGGAAGCTGATATGACGCACACATGTCCCGTGAATGCTATAAGAAATAAACAAACTAGGACTTATATGGGCTTAAACTGGGTGTAGGTTTTACACCAGATACAGTTTGTATGCAAGAAATATTATTATTAGGGGATAATGATGCGTTGTTTCGCATTTTAAAAACAAGGAGAATTCACTGCCTTTAGACTTAGACTTTAGACTTAGATCATAACTTAAATATTACGGTGGAAATTCTCACATGGAAATCACCATCATGATATTATTAGTAAAGTTATACAAGTACAGTCATGCTCACAAAACAGTCTTAGAAGTTGAATCAGCATTAAACCTTATCTTAAGTTTTACATATCTTTTACAGTAATGAAAGCAGATCTTATTAAATGCCCCTTAGTAATCTTAAACAGATTATTTACTGTAAAAGTGAAGTAATTTTCCCAAGTGTCAGTTTCACATCAACCCAAGGTCAAGATTGTCTCCAGATGAACCAGATATCACACGCAGTGAAGTGAAACAGCGCGAGAACAGGTACTCAACTCATGTGTCAAAACTGCTAAATGTGTCGTTATACTGTATGGTGTATTGGTTTAATTATAACAAATAAGTCATAAAAATGTTTTACATACATATATTTTAGTTTAAATAGAGGTTACCTTCACGGTTATTGAAAGAGGAAGGTGATAATGAGAGTAAAGGGGAAATGATACTGTGAGAAAATATTTAGCATAGAATGACTCAACATTAATTCAGCGGCATCTGACCCAATAACGTTGGTTTTGAAATGAAAGCAATACAAAGGTAATATCTGCATTATATTTTTAACTTCAGTGCGACCTATCCAGACTATAAAAGGAACATACGGCAATACAAAGCACGTTTTAAATTATTCACCCATAATATTCAATAATGTCATAATGTTTAAAGGTCCAATATTACACTAAATGGATTCTTTTGAGCTTTAAGTCATGTTATAATGTTGTTCCTTCATCAAAAATATGCCTGAAGTTGTGTTTTGTATCATTCATACATGTTTGAGTACTCTTTTATTATTACTGTGGACATCTCCAAAGCTCAAAATGCTCTATTCCACCTTGTGATGTCATGAAGTAGTTTTCAGCTCCTTTTATCTTTAATTCAGTAGAGATGGGCAATTCCAGGGCTGAAATCATTGAAATAATTATAGTGAAGGTGTATGCATTTTTAAAACACAGTGGAGCATTTCCTGTATTACCACATGACATCATAAGGTGGAGTGGCTTCTGTTTGAGAGAAGAACTCACCCTAATTATGCAGGATTTATGTGTTAAACATGTGTGAATGAAACAAAACACAACTTCTGGTATATTCGTGATGAGGAAACAACATTCTGACATAGATCAGAAAGCAGTGAAACGCGGCCCTTTAACAATAATAACTAATGACAACTATGAAATACCTTACATTTGAGAATCAAGAATAGATTGGGACAATTACTGCATTCAGCTCGATTCTCCTCAAATGTGCATTGCGTGTAGTGTAGAATTAGACAATATGGCTTCACTCCAGTTTCGCAGCAGGTAATGAATGAATGCACCAGAGCCAGTGTAACAGTGAGTAATGCTGATGCAGACAAAAGCACAGGGCCTATGTCTCCTCCCTGTACCGCCCCTGCACTGGTCTGACCGGACGAGGCAGACTGTATGGTACAACAGCCTAGTAACTGTAGTAGTAGAAATAGCAGTAGTGTTAGCGTTAGAAGAGGAATAAATAGCTGTATTCTGGGTAGTAGAAGATAGGCCTGTCACGATAAATACTATTTCAACTTATCGTTCAATATATGACAGATGAAGCAAAAATTTTGGGGGTCAATATTTAGCACAAGTACTTTTTTGCTTGTACTTTTTTCTGGATTAAGATAAAATTTGAGCTGTAGAAGGTTGAATTATGAAGTAAAATTACACAATCGAATTACAAAGGTGTTGCATTCTGCTATTTATTTATTGCAGCCCATGTTTTTTAAATTATTTTACATTTATAATACTTTTTGTGAATGACTCTGCTTTATGGTTTAGTTTAAATAACATCGCTTATCGTTTACATTTACTTTGAACTTCAATATTTGTTACCACGACGCGATGAAGACTGCATATTAAAGTAGTAAAGACAATACACAGTAGTAATACAGTGTGTAATACCAGTGAAATTAACCATGTGGTAAAATAATTCAGATGTAACACACATTTTTTATTTGGGGAATCCAGGGATTCAGGAAAAGTCTAGTTTATTTGATTTGAATTTCTGCACAGATTTGTATGGATTAGTATCTATGGTACATAGATTTTACGTAGATTTTTTGGCAACCACAATAGACACTAGTAAATGGTAGTGACAGAAAATTAAGTACACAGTGCATCAATGGATGCAAAACAACACGTTAGACAGGTAGGATCAGTATCAGTTTTATTGGTAAACAGAGTAAAGTTCTTGGTGAGTGGAGTGGAGTGGAGTGGTGAAGGTGTGGTTAAAACGGGAGGTGTCTGTTACAGAGTTTGTAATGAGATCCACCACAGCACAAACATATGCCCAGGACAAACAGTATTATGTAACCAGATTGACAAGAAATAACTGACAAAATTAAACAAGCAGAATGAAGCAGCTTATCTGTATTTGCTTATTTATTTGTTTGAAGAACAACTACTTATTCTATGATACAGTGACTATTCAGTTTAAACTATTCATATTTTGTCAATCACACACACCACATCAAAAGAGTGACTGGGATTAAAAGTACAAAAATGAACAAATGTGGACTAAACCAGGAATAAAACCAGAACTACACCAGGATTTAACCAGAACTACACCAGTACTAAACCAGGAATAAAACCAGAACTACACTAGGACAAAACCAGGATTAAACCAAGACTAAACCAGAACTAGAAAGGCATACAAAAGTCTACATCAGGACTAAACAGAGGTCAAACAAAATTTATTTATTTATTTTATTTTTTATTTATTTGTTTATTTGGATGGGACAGTGCATATTCATGAACATACAATTTGTATGAAATCACACATATTGATGTAAATACGCCGGATTTAGCACAGGTGCTAATTTCCATCCATAGTCCCATATATAAAATACACATAAAACAGACATTTGACAGACTCGACAAATACAACTAACAATATGCATAATACACAGTATAGTACAGTACAATAAACATAGCTATCATGACCTAAGGTGCTGTTAAAGGTGCTTTTTATAGAGTGCATTATAAGGTGCCTGCAGTATTACAGTACTATTTTTAAAGTGCTAGTAGCAAAACACTGCTGGATGAGACTAAACTAGTAGTGGACAATTTGAATGGTGGGTCACATGTTTCTTTTTCTTTGTACATTTAGTTTTACATTGAAAAAAATCATTAAAAGCATCTGCTTCGTCTTTAAATGTAAAATTGCCCATCACTGACTTGAAAAAGGCAAAAAAATAGACAGATCAGATTGTAATTTGTATTTAACATCCATCCATTCACTGACTAACTCATCGAAAGTTGCTGTAGTTGTAATGCAAACATCACAGGCCTCTCTCTAGCAGTTGCAGTGGACTCTGGGTGGTCCGATCAATAGCAGTTGCTGATTGAAACTGAGCCAATCAATACTTGTCCCACTTTAGATGGGCACACGAGGGCACCAGGACTCATCGCCCCTGATCTGACTCTGCCCAAGGACTTCATAATCCTGACTAATGGAGATTTATACCACAAATCATCACAGTCTATACTCCACAGGGACTAGAGTGGCTCCATCACAGATACCAGGGCTAACAAAGGGGCTATTTCTGTATCATAGATTTGGTCCATAATGGAATTTAATGCTTTTCATAATTACTGAATGCATCTACCTAATCTATTTTGCCTCTATAAGCCAAAGC
Organism: Odontamblyopus rebecca; assembly: GCA_030686955.1. Classification (NCBI taxonomy): domain Eukaryota; kingdom Metazoa; phylum Chordata; class Actinopteri; order Gobiiformes; family Gobiidae; genus Odontamblyopus; species Odontamblyopus rebecca. Next base: position 16,807,247 of record CM060670.1, on the reverse strand, counting down.
AGTTACCAGCACACTGGGCCATGTCATTGTTATTTTTACACTTCTTCTATAATGTTGTTTCCTCAGAGTTGTGTTTTGTGTTGCATGCCACATATCACACGTGTTTAACCCTCAAATCCTACATATTTAGGTTGAGTTTTTAAACACCAGACACCTTCTCTAGAATCATTTGGATAATTTCAGTCCTGGAATTGCCAATCTCTACTGAACTAAAGGTAAAAGTTCATTTGAAAGCTACAGGAACAGAGCATTTTGAGCTTTGGAGATATACACAGACTATCTATATGTGTGAATGAAACAAAACACAACTTCAGGTATGTTTTTGAGATGGTAACACCATTATAACATGGCTTAAAGATCACAAGAAGCAACTTTGCATAATGTAGGACCTTTAAAATGAGCCAACCACAATAAAGGTTCCTATGACCAATAAGGAGGTATGCTGCACACAAATGATCTGATCTACCGATAAACTACTTTAAAATAACACATCAAAAGCTGAAAGCAGCGCTCTTATTGGCTGTGCACCCCAGTTTCACTTCAGCGTCTAAAAGTAAAAGCGTTAAAGCATTAGTTCTCATACAGATTTAAATACCTGCTTCCTCCTTCTGTGTTTCTTCAAATCATGAGGCTTTAATGTTTTTTTTTTCTGTCTGTTTGTTCTGGACCTTAAGTACTGCCTAAACTCATTTGCTTAGCACTGGCAACATTCTGCCGTAATTATTATCGCCTAAAAAGGGGGACTAGGTGATGCTTGTATTTGCCCCGTAGCACCAGCAACACCAAGGACCACCTACTGCCCTAACCCTCCATCTGAATTAGAGCTAATTGCCCCTAGTGTAAATCAGCCACCAGAAACATCCCGCAGTGTCTATTTACAAGGCTCTGATTAAACAACATACCTTCACCTCCGTGTGAGAAAAGAAAAGTGGCTTCCAGATAATAGCGCTGTTTAGCCAAAGTGGTGATAAACACATATGATTCAGGACAAACAAATAAACTTTACAGTGATTCTTCTGTGTTTTTTGATGGATGGGCAGACACAGATTCATTTTGTATTAGGTTACACTGTTATGTAACTCAGATGGAGAGAGGGAGGAACTTGGTTAGACTTTTCAGGCTGGAGAAAGTTGGAGAAATGTCAAACTCAAAAGCTCATATCTTTATGCAACATCTAAAATATTCTTTTTTTGTTTTTTTTTTGTGTTATTTCATTATAACTTCTTGACCCATTAAACTTTTGTTGGGTGAAATAAGTTGCTATTGAGTCTGAAACAAGAGAAATGTAATGTTAAGTTGCTGTAGGGCGTTCTAGTTCTGTAATTTACTGGCAACTCGAGCACATTTGACCTCAGTGTTTTAAATAAAACTTGAGGCAAGAGTCAAAGACCACTGTCTCTGCCACGTTTTTTCACTAACTACATTAGAGATACAGGTTTTACTATTTAAAATATGTTGAGTAATACTGAATCATCTGGACAATGCTGTATTTTAATCATACATCTTTCATCCCATATTTTAAAGCTATATAGTGTAACTTTTGTGGTGGAGAATAAGTCTGTAGTCTGTGAGGTGTTACTCTGGAATATTTCACATTATGGCATTAAACTTATCTGGCGTTTGTCTGTGGAGAGTCTGTGGAGTTTTTTCAGCAGTAAAACACCTGTAATTGAATAAATGCAAGATACATTTATTGTCATACTGTGGAACATTCCAGGCAAGGCAATAATATATCATGTATCTATGGAGAGAAGCAGGTGGACCTTCCAGCAGAAAAGCTACAAAGTGGATGCAGTTTCAATAAGCATCCTTTTGTTTTCTTACGTGTGTCTCAGTAGACACATATATCATGTCATGTGATATCTTCAAACAGTGAGCAATGTTAAATTAATGACGATGACAAAGGATACCCCTGTCCAGTCCCGTTTCTATGGACCACCCTCCTCCTCTGCTCCTGACCCCTAGAAGCCCCTCCCACTGCTCTCTTGTATGCCTTTTACCTGCGTATCTGTTACACAAGCCTGCTTTCACTTTAGCTTTCTACGCACTGCAGCTGCTATTGAGCGCAGCCTAACACGCCACGCTAACTACCGGCTTCAAAGGCGACTGTGCATGTTCTCAAAGACCCATGTGGTTTGATTAATAGCATTAGTGGAAAAATGGTGCTGGAGAATTCCTGCTTTTAGACGGATCTGCCTTTAAACCCTATTGGAGACATGTGACCGTAAATACATAGAGCGAGTCCAGACAGGGTTCAGCCGTGAGAGGCAGTTTGGAGGCTTTTTTTCATTCTTGTCTGAACAGGAAATGCACCTTGACCCCAAATCCCACGGCGAAAAGTGGAGACCAAAAAACAGTATTTCTGGAGACTCCAAACAATAATACGGTGTGCAGACATAATAACTTGGCGAATGTTAATATGTGAAGAACAGTTGAAATACTCAGCCAAATACTGATACTTTGCAGCTGTCATCAACACTTCCTGGGGGTGTGACGCTAACTGAAAGCACTACTCTGTCTGACGCTCTGTTACTCAAGATAGACTTTATCTGAGCTTTGTTTTAACATAATCTGAGCAGAAAGAGCTGACTCAATGAGATGATTTGTGTACTTAAGCAAGTCTCTCACATGTAAAATTGCTGTTACAAGCTTTCTAACGGTTTTTCAGTTGGTCACTCTTTTTTTGTGGAAAATCAAACTTCTAAACAGGAACGCTCATATTGATCACAGGCTTATGAAAATGTGTTTAAATCCATGAATTGAGTTTTCAGACTATATTAAAAAACATTTTGGGCAGTTTTTGTTAATGTGTGCACTGTGTTTCCATGGCAACTGTCAAAAAATACTCAATCGTGATACATGTGGAACACCGCCAGCATGATGCCACTCAAAGTATCAGTACAATTAATCATCTACTGCTTTTTCAGTTGTTTGCATTATTATTACTATTCTATCTGGACACATAGTACATAACATTGGCTAAAATGGAACTGTTACCTTATTATTTGTCATTTGAATGGAGAATGCGTGTCTGTGGCTTTATTTCATATAAAAAAGAAGATCACCATTGTGTAACTCATTTCAAACTACAAATTCAAACTTTGGGACAAACATTGTGAAACGTTGCTCTACAATATAATCTCCAAAAGTCCCAGTCAAACAGTCAATGATAAAACTCCAAATGCAGCATAACCCAAGTGGGACGGTCATATCTGTTTCACAATCTCTGGCCTTCGGTCTGTTTAAATGACCTATAACAAAGTAGAGCCCAGGCCTGAATCCTGTTTGCTCCATCTAAATACAGAACCACAGCCTGAGAAAATAAGCACCAGAGGAATTTGAATAGAGGCCCCACATTTCAGCGCCTCCGATAAGGCAGAGGTAATTGGGCACATTTGACTTTCCAAACAGCAAACTCTGAAACGCCACATGCTGCGGACGGGAGGTGAGGAGGTCTGAACATGGACAAATATGGATGAAATGACTCAAAACAAGAATGAGTTTGATGGAGGAAAGGGTGAATTCAGAATCATGAGATATGATGGGACTTCTTTTATAGCAATCTATAGACCCGTTGAGCCAGCAAAAAGGCCTGATTCATGGTTAAGTCTATTCAAATGTTTATTATAATAGAAATCACTAATAAAATCATCCATCCATCCATCCATCCATCCATCTTCTCCCGCTTAATCCGGCTGGGTCGCGGGGCAGCGCCCAATACTCATAGCACCTGACCTCCCCTATGAACCCCTCTGCAGGTGGTGAGCCCACAGGAGGGTGGACAACATGTTAGTTCATAGGGGTACAGGCATGTTTTGGGTTGATGGGGGGAAAACCGGAGTACCCGGAGAAACCCATCCAGACACGGGGAGGAACATGCAAACACCACACAGAAAGGCCCGGGCGACCCGGGGATCGAACCCGCAACCTTCTTGCTGTGAGGCCTGAGTGTTACCACTCAGCCACCGTGCCGCCACGCTAATAAAATCAAATTTGAATAAAACAAACCCACATGTATTGGCTTCTATTGTAGCTTTTACAGGTATTTAGTTCTGTATTTTGAAGAGAAAGGCTTGATACTCAATGCAGATTTCAATACCATTAAGCCTGTCATAATTACTATATTGACTATATATACTACATATTTTTGAGCTCAATATTCAAGTGTACAAATTATTTTCAGTAGTGCGAGATTTTTGCCATTTTTATGTAATAAGGTAAGATTTGAGTTGTAGAGTGTTGAATAATTAACTTCTATTGCTAATCATTGGTTAATTCTGTTATTTATTTGTTGCAACTCAGGCCTTTTTTATGATACTCTAATTTAAAATGGTTTACTGGGATTATTCAGTTTTCTGTCAGTGGAATAAAGTAGTTTCAATAAATGTTTATCGCAATATTTCTCAGCAGCAATATATCATGTTCAAAATGTGTCAGGTCTCCATACTTTAGCTCATAAAATGTTATTTCCAACATAAAATAAAAGTAGTTTCTATTTAAATAAATACTATGTTATTTTATACTAGTCCTGATATAGATAAACATTCTCAAACTACTCAGAAAAGGTCCAATTTTGTGCTATTTATGTAATTACAATGAATTTCTCAGTAAATGAAATAGGTTGTATAAATAGATTGTAGAGTTAACTCTGAACAAGCTGCTAATGGCTTTGGTGTATTTTCAGGTTGCAATTGAAAAGTGGAGAGTTGCGGGTTGAGCTTTTTCCATGTTTTATGAGTCTGACATCACTGCGCACATTGAAAGTTTAAATATCCAATTATCGTGTTAAAAGTCCTGCACTTTTTCTTTCTCAGGTAGTAAAACAGCCCTTTAAAGGTTAACTACTACAGCTACTACCAACCAAATATATGGGTACTATAGGTCACAGCAATCCATTACCACGACCACTATTCTTAACAAAATATACCTTTAATAGCAGCTTTAATTGCAGTAGGCTACTTTAGTTTTTTTTTTTCTTTATAGATTAGTGATACTATTTTAAAACCACAATGGAAATGCCTTTAAACATGACCAACACATTTCCTATTGAAAGATAAGTGGCCAAAATCCAACTCAAGCTTGATTCAAGAGTCTCATGGTAATACAGCCTCATCCAGTCAAGAGTTCAATGTTAAAAAATGTCATTGCTGATTATTACAACGTGAACTGTGTAAAATTTTGAGGGGAAAATCTGACTCATTGGTTCCAGTCTGACTTTTGAAGCTCAGAGAGATAGTGGATTGGTGATTATCTGGCTGCTTATGATAAAAACACACGTATTTTCATAGATGTAACAACTTGGCATACTGAGAATTCCTTGCTTACTTGCACTGCATAGATCTTAGATAATATCATGTTTAATACATTTTGCTGGGTAAAATATAAGAAACCAAGGCCAGGCAGACATGCTATAAGTCAAAATCTGTATAGAATTGGCATATTTATGATTATTTGGAAGACCTATGTACAACTGTCCGACTGCAGGATAATGACTCTATTTGGGTTTGCATATCAATTACCTAATACAGTATACGATTACGGTAAGTATTAGCCTAACTACATCAAATAACATTACAAATTGCTCAGCCCAGGTTGAAAGTTTGCCTATATACAAATGACATCTCTCTTTTTGCGTATTTGACTTGAATAATAATAATACACCTTTGCCGGATAATGCCTCTATCTTGATATACAGTATGTATATAAAATTTGACCGATATAAAATACACATTGAAATATGTGGAAGATCTACCTTATAGACAGTTATTTTTAAAAGTGTACCTTTGGAGTGTATTTTCTTCTTCTCAGTTAGTCTAGTTTCCCTCAAATAACATTACAAACACTCATACTTATCTACTTTTTCCACTGGAGCCATCATTTTTAACAATAGCTCTGGACCCAACAGCAGGACAGTTAGTTTCACTGGTGTCACCTGATCCGCTGCTGTCACACCTCATCACTCTGCTCTTATGCACAAAGAGGATGAGGAGAGCTGGGTTTGTTGTTTGACAGTCTCTGCCCCAGAACCACCGCATTAAAGCTACAGCAGTTCACAGTTTGTGCTTCAGAGACCCCCGGCTCTGCGCCAAAAAAACATCACAGCAGTCAGGAAGCCACAGTGTTCCCAAACGTTCCAGCTAAGAATCTGCTCTTAAACATCAGACTTCATTTACAAAGTCGCAATAAACCAGCAAGTACTGTAAGTTTCACGTCCTAAATAGACAATGTGTGCAAAAGCCTATGTCACAATGGTTAGTGACAAATCCTAATGACACAGTAGATAATGACTGACCGTATATGAAAACGTATAAGGAGCAGGCCACATCTATAAATGACGTCCAATATAACTTAATGGAAGTTTTTTGATAGATCCTTATACTGGGAGACTGGGTGGATTGGATCTACAGTATATATGGAAAAATCAAAGGAAAAAAGCATCTTGGATTTTCAAATTAAACAAATGACTGCTTACTTATCAATACATATGTTGTTTTAAAATTATTTATGCAGATGAAATATACTGTAGGTGTCAGTTTCTATATTGACTGGCTCCATTCTATTTTAAATTGCGTATCAAAAAAGAAAATCCACAAATGACAAAAACAAGACTTATTACTGTATTATAACTGTTAGGTCCATGATTTCACAATACCACATGTACTACACCTACAAAATATAATTCTGAATATAATCTGAGAATAATCTTGTGACGTCATTTTAAACGTCGCATTATTGTTTTCATCCATCCATCTTCTCCCGCTTAATCCAGGGTGGTGGAGGGTGGACGTCATGGTCCTTGATGGTAGTTCATAGGGGGCATTATTGTTTTCCATATCCCATTTGGTCAGGTTCAGCTGCTAAACCAAAACAGTAACTTGAAATTTCCATGATGCAATCCTTCTAGTAAAATCAACTATTTTATGACAGGGCCTGACTAGTGCTGACAAGAGGTAACGGCATGAGCAACCTCACCATGACCAATTCCCACAGTTTAAACAAAGGGTGACGCACTATCATAGTTTATGTAGTACAAAGACAGTTCTGCACACACGGCCTGTTACCATAATTACTACAGCAACTTCTATATATGAAAGCTGGAACAATATTTTTTGGTGGTCAGTATTTATCGTGTGTACTTTTTCTTTTCACAACTGGGAATTTTTTGGTTATTTTTTTGTCTATGTGATTCAAGCCATAAAAGGTTGAGTTACTAACTTCTATGGGACATTTTTGGTTATTTTTTTTGCAATATGATAAGATTTAAGCCATAAAAGGTTGAATTACTAATTTCTATGAGAAATTTGGGGTTAATTTTAGCTATACAATAACATTTAAGTCATAAAAGGTTGAATTATTAACTTCTATGAGACATTTTCGGTTATTTTTAGCTATACGATAATATTTAAGTCGTAAAAGGTTGAATTACTAACTTCTATGAGAAATTTTGGGTTATTTTTAGCTGTATGATAAAGTTCCAGCCATGAAAGGTTGAATTACTAACTTTTGTTGTAGATTTTTTTTTCCTTTTTTGTTTATGAATTTTTTTCTTTTTTGTTTATGAAATGTGCTATAAAAATAAAGTGGATTGTATTACAGATGCAAACAAAGCACTGAAGTATTTCATTGTGCTGTTTATTTATTGTAGCTCATGATTTTTTTTAGAATAGTTTTGTGCTTTAAATCTACTTTTGGGTTTTTGTGTCTGTGTCATAAATGAGTTTCAATATGGTCATTTATCGTTTAGATTTATTTCAGCAATAAATCACACTTCAAAATGTGTCATGGCAGGTTTAGCAGGGAGAGAGTGGCTTCAAAAAGTGTCCGTTTACTGCTACGTGAGGTGCATCATGGGAGGAATGTGATGACAGGAAGTAAAAGTTGAGGTAAACCGACAGTTGTTCAATGGCCCAGAGTTGACTCCATTGTGTTGCATTGTGTGCTATAGGTGTGTTATATTGTGCAACCCACTGCAAAGCCAGGAAATGTTATATTGGTTTAAGTGAAGCGTTACTCAGTGCTTTTTAGTGTTGACTCAGTTTCCTGAATATTTTAACGGTGAGAGCCTTGAAAACACAGCTGCAAAGAGTCACTACTTCAGACTAATCTATTATCAACATGTATTTGTGTTTGTAAGTGCTTTGGTGAAATAGTGTCACTTAAAAATGGGCTGGTGACAGAAGGGAGTGTACTTAATTGACAGTGTTGCAGAAAGGTTTACTCGGTGCTTATTTCCTGTCACATATCTGAACTGAAGAAGTAATTCATATTCATAATGCACAAGACAAATCAAAAACAGTTCAAGGGTCTATCTTTTGAGAAAACCCAAGCTGACAAAGGAGAAAACTTAAAAGTATACTGCATAACTTTACATGTAGGAGGTCTGTACTTGTCTCCACGGAGATATGTGCCTAAATTGTCTCACAGTAGACTATTAAACTTCTCTAAAGCATATAGTTTATTTCACAAAATCTGACTCTGTATCTTAAACCGGTGGGGCCATAAATTGCAGATATGGAGATGGATACAGCAGAACATTCCAGGCAAAGCAATATCTCCATGGAGATAAGTATGTGACAGAAAAGTTATGCAGTGTACCTTTAAAGTAAATACCTGACTTTTTTGTTGCATGCTTTTCACATGTTACACCCACGGTTTTCAAGAATTTCACTTCCTTCCTCATACACTTGCATCAAGATTGCTTTATAACATTATTGCAACACATTCTCGTTTCTTCTATTTTGCTACAACATGTCAGAGATGTCAGCCAACTGACCAGACAGAGAAGATTATATAAAAAAGAATCCAGGTTTATTTTCAACAAACTGGTGCAATGTATGTAGCTTTGTGAGCATGGGAGGTCCCCCAAGTGAACCAGACACCATAACTTGCTATCCATGAGTTATTAAAATGCTAAAAATTTAAATTTCAGTAAAGATGATGATACTAAATACTGATGTCACAATTATAATACATAAACCAGTTTTAAGACAAGACAGAACGTTACTGCCAACACAGAATCATGTGGTCTCTGATATAGACCAATATCATTGCAAAACAATCAGGAAAAGTCAAATGTTGTCTTATTTGTGTGTGTGCATGTGTTTTATACCTGCATGGATCAGCTTTAGTACTGATTTGTATCTGGGTATGGATTTTCTTGACAACCTACATATGCCATAGCCATAAACATACAATCAAATGTAGTGATCTCCTAAAGAAACTAAACAAACCTACTGACGGGCAAACTTGAAAACTGTCTTAACGAAATTGCTACTACAAATAAGCTGACATAGTGAAGCATATTTTACAGGCAGGGGCTCTGTCTGTCTGTCTGTGTGTTTGCTGTCCTGGATTTCACCTGTGTCCTTATCTGTGAGCCGAAGAGCAGAGTCGACCCAGGGGAATGTGGGTGTGTACTGAGGAAGATGATGATGGTGGCGGTGGTGGTGATGAAGGGAGGGAAAGAGGGAGGGATGGGAGTATAGCTCAGAGCTTTGAGGTGTGGGACACAGGAAGTGGGAGGTGCCCAGGCCAAGGTGCTTCTGCTTATGCCCTTTTATGGTCTTGGACAATTGATGAATAGAAGGAGTCATCACCTAAAGTAACTCCACCTTAATTACTCAGAAAAACATTTATGTGTTCTTGATCAGTGAGGTGTAAGGGTATGTGCACAGCTAATACATGCTAAGCTACAAGATCTGTCCCATCTGGTTTCTATGTTCAGAATTTTCTCAGTTATTCCTATAAAAATATACTCTTTGAAGTAATGGCATAACTGTTTTATCTTTGGGCCCATAGACAGTTAAAATAAACTTGTATTTTCAACTTTTAACTTACATTTTAAAAACTTTTAAGTACATTTTATTTATATAGTGCTTTTCACAGACCAAAATGCTTCACAAGCTATAATAAAAACACAATTAGTACAAAAATAACAGCAATAGATCCAACAAGATGAACACGATTAACATTAAGATGAAGGTAGAGCTACAATTTTTGTTTAAAGTGGCGAATCTTAACTTTCCCTCTTTGTAACTAGTATGATATTTTAATTTAAATGTTGTAATTATGAGATATTTTCAATAGTTTTTCTTAACTTGTAGCATTGAAAATGCCTGGGTTTTTCATAGGCGTAAACATGGTGAGATAGGACGTAACAAACTTGTCTTCTGCACCATGTGGTCACGTCCAGGCTTGTGTTGGATTGCAAATATTTCATACACTCCCAGGCATGCTATGAACACATATTACTAAATACCTCTTACAAAAGGCTATGGTGAATCGCCCTCACCTGCGTCAAAAAGCACTGTGCTTTCAGGCATTTGTGGTTTTCTTCATAGTCTTGGTTTGATTCTGAATTCGTCTATCCACCACCATACTTAGGCCTGTTCGCTTCAGTTTAGCCCTGTTCAATTTTGGGTTCTCCATTTACAAATGTCAAACTGGATTTCAATATACATGAAAAGGCTCAATACTCATTACTGATTTCAATACCGCAACAATAAAAAGCATTATTTAAATACATAATATGACACAGAATGAGAGGTTTAGTTTTTGTTACCATGTGGTCTTATACATTTTTTTCAGATAAAGGTCAAACCACTGAAAAACTATACTGGATACTCAGTCCTATTTATGGGGTTCTTTCAGTTTTGACGCTTTTCAAATGAGTATCTAGCTTCTACATAAGTTTCTGTATTGATTAGTGTCTGGGGAATGATTCTTTTGCCACCCATAATTTGGTCCAGATCCAGGCTCATTTTATTGACACGTTTTAGAAATATAAAGCGTAACTTGTACTGTAGTTAAAGGTTGTAGGTTGTTTTGTTGTTTTGCTTTAGGCAGACAGAGGTCTTCAAAAGCAAATAAATCCATAGCCTGCAGACTACACTGAGCCCCAGTTCCTGAAACATGAGCACTGCCAAAGGGAAATGTTATTTCATACCACAGAAAAGTGGAGCACGTTGTTTGGACGGCGATGTTTAACACTGTAAATATGAAAGATAATATGATGAGAATGCACTGGTAGACAGAAGACACTTTACCTTCAATAAACCTGAATAGGATAAGTCTATACCTTTGAATGTTATATAATGGTTTTCTTATCTGGCAAGTGTTAAGCCCTCTATTTTCGTAAACAGCAAAATCAATAATGACCTCAGCCCACCTGCAAATCGCACTAAATCACTATTTGTCCTATTTTGTATTCTCAAGTGATTCTCTACTAAAACAGGAGACTAGTAACAACATTACAAGGAACATAAAAAAACCATTACACGTCCTTTTTATTGACTTAAAGGAGTCAAACTTATATGTGCCAATTTTTTTTTAAGTAAATTTGCTCCCAAAGTCCAATCTGACTCCACTTAGCTCTGCTGACTCTGGAGTGTGGATTTTGGACGCTGACACATCAGTTAATAAGCTACTCTTGGATCAATTTAGGTAAAGCAATATTTTACAAAACCGCTAAAAGTGTTTTAGTCTGCATTTTGGGGACTTTTCACCATAATATTTTTTTTTTATTGTTAATTACTATGGCAATGCTCTTGGTTTTTCCATCATTCAGAAGTTCACTCATACAATTTATACTGCTAAAAAAAATCATACATCTTCCAGGATGAGCCCCAGACATTGTCCATATGGCTTAATATGTCTGATCCAAAATTTATAGTAGAAACAGCTTATCCTCTAAGGTAAAGTTTCAATAGTTTGAAAACATTAGTGTAACTGTACAATGATCAGTTACTAATAGTTTTTTCTCAATGGGGAGCCGCATAAAAGCCCAAGGTTTATCTGGTGATCTCTTTAAGCTCTGGAGGTAATGGGCGTGGAGCGGGCTGCAGGCCTTGAAGCTCAGCCCAGAGGGAGTTTGTGTGTTGGGGCAAAGATCTGGGTGAGATCTGGGCCATTATCACCGATGATGGATCCATAAACAAACAAAGCAGATGAGTAGCAGGATTTTCTAAAAGCTGTCATACCAGATAACACCTCTGGAAAGTATCATCTTTTGTGGATTAAAAACCAGGCCTGTTGCCAACACTAAACTTGAACCACCAAATGAAAATCAGAACTCTTAAGCATAAGATCAGCGCAGTACTGTTATTTATTTTGTGTTATCTAGCAATATATATCATCTATCTATAAATAAATGGCCAGAACCCACTCTAGTCCAAAATTAAAGGTGCACTACCTAACTTTCAATATATATGCAAGATTTAGTTTAACTCCAGACACTCCACTCGTAGCAATAACATTTCAATGGAGACAAGCACGTGGCAGATTCTCCAGCAGGAAAGTTACATAATACAACTTTAAGAGAGGACTGTGCTTGGAAAGGCATCTGGACTACAAATGCCCAAATGTATTTCATATACACACAAATCTATTTTTACAGAATATCTACTAATTATTTATGTTAAATTGTTCCCCATTGAGTAAATGAAAGACTATATGGGTCGGTAGACTCATAGTTACTGGGACTGGCTTCAGTTCAGTCCCTTACAATGCCAAACTAGGATTATAGTAGAAAGAATGATGAATACAGATTTCACAGATATCAAACACTCCTCATCCTCATCATATTTCTGAATGGTGACGTTGCCCCAACCTCTAGACTTTCTCTCCGGGTATCTGACCAGTGCAGAGTAAGCACGCTGGCCACACCTGACCGCAGTCGTGCATACCATCAGCGTGTTTCCCTGTTATTTGCACTGGAACCAGTAGCAGTCTGACGATGACATAATGCAGGAAACTAGAGCTTTTCAGAGCCGGGTAGAAAACTGTGAGGGGGAATCAACTTTTTCCAGCAGCGGCAGCAGCTCAGCACATGAGAGGGGCTGATTATTACCATTTTTGGGCAAGCTCGCTCCCATACAAGCCCTGCCCTAACCACAGAGCACACTCACATTCCACGGCAACTTTTTCTTCCCTCCTATTTTTTTTTTCAAACTACAGAAGTAACGTGGACAGCATCACTGGAAATATGTGTGTCTATAAATACTTGAAAAAAAATTAGGTCAAAATAAAGACTAAGTTACTTTCATGGTTAAATGATGCCTATAGGACCAGGACTAATTCAGGTCAAAAACTATGGTGTAAAGCAGGTCTAAACCAGGTACTAACCCTGATTAAACCCAGAGAATAGGCCTAAAATAGGACTATTATACTAATTACAATAGAATACCAACTATGCACAATATAACTTTATACTGCTATACCTATACAGTGCCCACTCCATACTTGTAGACTCACTGGTGTAAAGTTCTGCTGTCTTCTGCCTACCAATTTACACTGAGAACTTGTATAGGTGGGCTCTGGCTAACTTTGGGGTTGCCCAGACAGCTCTTAAAGTCAGCCACATTCAGGTCGTGCCAAGAACCACATGTTGCAAGGGTAGGACGCACAAAACTTGCCGCCTAAACAGTGCAAATTAGTAACAGACAACCGTCCACCCCGCTCCTGCTTTGTCTTTACCCACGCAGACCATAGTAAACCAGGTCTAATCCTCGTCCCATCATAAGAAGAAGCCATATGACAAGCCGCCGGGGTCCGTTCAAGCGCATGTCTAACATCTTTTGCTTGGGAAAGGTGGGTAGCTTTAATTGCCTTCCTGCCCCCGTCTCTCCTCCCTCGCGTTGTCCCGTTGCCGCAGAGATAATGGGGAGGTGGGCCCCGCGTAATTACGGCTACAGGACGTTTCATAAAGCCGTACAGGATGTGTGCAAGTGTCTCCAAGGGGTGATTTCACGAGCGGTGGAAAAAGTTTGATAACAACCTTTAGCGCAGTAATGGTCGGTAATGCGCAATAACGCACGGGTACACCTCCAAAATTCCAGTCTCTCCCTTATTCTATAGAAGTAATATGACTTCCTGTTTCCATAGCCTCCAAGTCATCTAGATTGCGTCTTATTCCAAGCATCTGGACATAGTTTGTACGCTTGGAGATGCCGCGTATCCTACCCATCGCTATGGATGTTACACTGGATCACTTCCTGGTAGTGAAACAAATGCCTGTTTAGGACGAGCTACACACGCCACATCCGCACCTTAATAGTGGTTTTGGTCTTACCTTTCGTTGCTGCTTCTCCCATGCAGGATCCAGGAGCATATCGCGGTCCCAGTCGTCCTCTTGGGGCATGTAACCAGGCTCTCCGTCATAAGGATCCATAGTTTTCTGTTTTGGAAAGCTTGTATTCGGGGTTAAAAGAGTTTGTGGATGTGTGGTGCCGGGTCCAGGCGAGGTGATGTTACAGCTGTAGCCTATAGCCAATGTGTAGTGCCTCTCCTCCGCGCATTCAAGACGCTCCGACTGGCTGAAACGTACGGTCCACCCCCGGCCTGCCTCTCTCACTAACTCGCTCACTCTAGCTTCGTTTGCCCTTCCAACTATGCCTCGTATTTCTTCCGCTATTTGTCTAGGTCTCCGCTGGCAGGGCTACTCAGCAGTTAAGGCAGGGAGGCGCGTAAGTAGGAGGCAGGTCCACACAAGCAAAAACTTTGGTTCAGACAAATTGAATCGATAACTGGATCCGCGCTGTGATTGGACAACTCGCGAAGCAAGGCCCGCCCCCTCGACGCTGATTGGTTGGTTGCACTGTCACCTCGGAGGCTTTATAGCCAAGGTTGAGTGCGTGGCTCCAACCACTCCAAAGCGTCTGACGGTAATTAGCCCGCAATCACAACAAAGCGCCTATAATGAATGAAATGACACTCCCAAATTCAAATGACAGCCAAACCCCTTTGAGGCAGACTAAAACAAGCAGAGTATTAAGTATAAGTTAGTAGCTATAGGCTCAAGAAAATAAATTAGACTGTCTTGAAATAGGAAGAGGCTATAGTTATTACAAGATAGACTGCAGTGTTGTCCTGTCTATCCAAATGGAACAGAGAAGAGGAACCCTACAAAAGTGTGCTGTGTTCATTTGTTATTCTTAATGCTATAATGTTACTTCATTTAAAAAAAAACACACACCCAGAGTGGTATTTTGTTTCATTCATACAAGTTTGAGTAATAATTTAATGCTCTGTCCCACCTGGATGTCATGAAGCAGAAGATTTCAAGTTAACAGCTACCGTTTAGCTTTCACTCAGTAAAAATAGGCAATTCCAGGGCTGAAATTATCCAAATTATTCTAGTGAAGGTGTACAGAGTTTAGAAACACAGTGGAGCACTTGCTTACCACTTTCCAGATGACATCACAAGGTGGAACAGAGTGTTTGCTGTTTGAGAGAAGAATTCAGAATGAAACAAAACACAACTTCAGGTACGTTTTTGATAAGGAAATTTTACAACATACTGTAGATAAAAATATCTTAACATAAGCCCTTTAAAGGCACAGTATGTAACTTTTCTGGTGGAGGGTTTGCCACCTGCTTGACCCCACATAGACTGCTTTGCCCGAAATGTTCGACAGTATGGCATTAAATTAACTATCACCATGGAGAGAAGCAAGTGACACCTCCAGGCCAAACTGCAAGTCAGATCTGTGGGATGGCTCACAGCTCAAGGAAGTTACTCAGAGCATCTTTAATTAGGCCATATTTTCCTATATGGTTTGTTTCTGCCAAAATATTTGACTAATAAATGTCATCTTGGAGACTTCTCCCTATGAGTCTTTAACCCTGGGTTTCACCACAATAACTAATTTTAACACAGATAACTCTATACACAGGCATAATAGGCCAACGAACAGTTTTGTAATTCATAATAATGTCCACTATATACTCTTCTTGTACTTCTTAAAATAACACTAATCCCAAAATCCATCTCTGATCTCTGTGCCGTCCGCCCGCTCTGTAAATCTCCCCTTATTCCCACACACTTGATGGAGAACTCCTTTTTGAATGGGCTCCTCTGTCCAAAGCACTTAGTCTTAACCCCAGCGCTTGTTTCATTTGCACATAACTGTCAATGGTGGAGAAAGGTGAGTCCAGCCGTGGGTCAGATAAACATAAAGGAGCTGCTACAGGTCTGGAGCCTTGTAAGGTAAACTGTGTTGAATGTCACACAGCACAGAGAGGACGGAGCAGGAGGGATCGCCCCAACTGCCGTTATAGGGAAGTGTGCTCTGTCCTTATATGGGCACGGCTCTGACTTCAAGCCCAAATGTTTGGGAAGGTGATGTCACATACAGAGAGCAGGGTAAACCACAAAGGACAAAGCACAGACTAAAGCGGGACTAAACCAGGATTAAACCAAGTCAAGAGTAATCCAGGACTAAACCAAGTAAAGAGTAATCCAGGACTAAATGAAGTCAGGAGTAATCAAGGACTAAACCAGGGCTAAACCAAGTTAGGACCAAACCAGGACTAAACCAAGTCAGGACTAATCCAGGTCTAAACCAGGACTAAACCAAATCAAGAGTAATCCAGGACTAAACCAGGACTAAACCAAATCAAGAGTAATCCAGGACTAAACCAGGACTAAACCAAGTCGAGAGTAATCCAGGACTAAACGAAGTCAGGAGTAATCCAGGACTAAACCAGGGCTAAACCAAGTTAGGACCAAACCAGGACTAAACCAAGTCAGGACTAATCCAGGACTAAACCAGGGCTAAACCAAGTCAGGACCAAACCAGGACTAAACCAAGTCAGGAGTAATCCAGGACTAAACCAGGGCTAAACCAAGATAGGACCAAACCAGGACTAAACCAAGTCAGGAATAAACCAGGACTAAACCAAGTCAGGAGTAATCCAGGACTAAACCAGGGCTAAACCAAATCAAGAGTAATCCAGGACTAAACCAAGACTAAACCAAATCAAGAGTAATCCAGGACTAAACCAGGACTAAACCAAGTCAGGACCAAACCAGGACTAAACCAGGGCTAAACCAAGTCAGGACTAATCGAGGGCTAAACCAGGGCTAAACCAAGTCAGGAGTAATCCAGGACCAAACCAGGACTAAACCAAGTCAGGACTAAACTATGGCTAAACCAAGTCAGGACTAAACCAGGACTAAACCAAGTCAAGAATAATCCAGGACTAAACCAGGGCTAAACCAAGTCAGGACTAAACCGGGGCTAAACCAAGTCAGGAGTAATCCAGGACTAAACCAGTGCTAAACCAAGTCAGGACTAAACCAGGACTAAACCAAGTCAGGAGTAATCCAGGGCTAAACCAGGGCTAAACCAAAATAGGACCAAATCAGGACTAAACCAAGTCAGGACTAATCCAGGACTAAACCAAATAAGGACTAAACCAGGGCTAAACCAGGACTAAACCAAACTAGGATAAAACCAGGACTAAACCAGGACTAAACGAAGTCAGGAGTAATCCAGGACTAAACCAGGGCTAAACCAAGTTAGGACCAAACCAGGACTAAACCAAATCAGGACTAATCCAGGACTAAACCAAGTCAGGACTAATCGAGGACTAAACCAGGGCTAAACCAAGCTAGGACCAAACCAGGACTAAACCAAGTCAGGACTAATCCAGGGCTAAACCAAGGCTAAACCAAGACAGGACTAATCCAGGACTAAACCAAATCAGGACCAATCCAGGACTAAACCAATTTAGGACTAAACCAGGGCTAAACCAAGTTAGGACTAAACCAGGACAAAACCAGGATAAACCACAATAGGACTAAATCAGGAATAAACCAAGTTAGGACTAAACCAAGACTAAACCAAGTTTGGACTAAGAGAGGACTAAACCGAATAAGGACTAAAACAGGACTAAATCAGGACTAAACCAGAACTAAAACAAAACTTAACCAAGTGAGGACTAAACCAGAACTAAACCAGAATTAAAGCAAGTTCGGACTAAACCAGGGCTAAACTATGCCTCAACTATTCTGAGCCTAACCAGAATTAGAACAAAACATCACATGCTTAAATCAGGACAAAAAAAAAGAGTCTAAAATGGCTGAACTACTCTGGGTCAAGAAGTTTGTCCCATAAAAGCACCCTTGGCAGCTCTGCTAAAATGATAAAAGGGAATTGCAGAAGACAGCAGAACTGAGATACAGCCCTTTTCCATTAGTGGATTAGCATAAATTAATTAGGCTGAAACCTGCTTTTGAATAAGAGGAACCTATTAAAGTTGAAATCAGGCTCCACCTGGACAAATACTTTTCAATAGCATCATGTAATACTGAATAGAGATCTCATTATTATTCATTATTATAAATAAAGATGTAATTATTCATCAGTGTATGTACTTTAAAGGTGCACTATGTCACTTTTCAGTTGGGGGTTCGTCATCTTCTTGTTTCTTGTTGTCGCTGCTCTGCTTTGAATGTTCCACATTAAGCAGCTCTAACTTGTATTTATTCAATTATAGGTGGTTTTACAGCTCAAAAATACTTTTGACAGACCCTCCATCAGAAAAGCTACACAATGCACCTTTAAGACACTATTTAAATAGAAAATAGCAATACTTTTTACTTTGCCTTTACACAGTTTTAAAGAAATCCTATTATGTAATTTTATTTTACCTAGAGAGTATTGTAATCATCTGATTCAATTTTGTGAAAAATATTTTGAAAATTTTGTAAAAAATATTTTTGAAAAATTTACTTGAAATAACTATAAAATCTGGGACACAAAATCACACATTCTATACAACAATTGTCCTACAAAGTGAGGGACTCGTGTACCAGATTTGTTAACTTTTGAATCCTGAATATGTGCACAACTAAGGGGCTTAATACTGGCTGTATGCTCTCTAAACTAAGGTCTGTCACGATAATTACAATATATACTTATCGTTCTATATATGAAAGCTGGAAAAGTATATTTTCAGGGTCAGTATTTATCACGGGTACTTTTTCTTTGCAAAAGTTGGGAGATATTAGCCATTTTGATGTAATACTCTAAAATTTGAGCTGTAGGACACATTTAATGATGCTGTCTCTAAAAATGTGTTTACTGGGATTATCCTTATTATATAACAAATATGATTGTTTATCACAGTAGATCCCTGTAGCAATATATCATGTGTTTTCATAACAGGCTTAGTCTAAACTATCTCCAATCACACAGTTACACAACAGATTCAGAAAAGTTGGACGAAGTGCTTTCTTATGGACACAGCAGCAATATGCAGTGCCAGAGACTGGACCAGCAATCTTTTGATGTATGGGAGAATATAGACAAACTGTTTCAAATAATCAATTGATCAACAAAAACACCTTGTAGTTGTATTATTTTTCTTCAGATCTGAATTTGAGTTACCAAAAGCACAGCAGACCCCCACCGAGGGCTGTAAATGGCCGTTTGACAAGAAGCTAATTTCCTCCTCAGCGGACGATCGCCAGTTAAACGCTCCAGTTAACTGATTATAATGAAGCATTCAGATGTGCATAATTTTCTGTGGCACAGTCCAAGACGCCACGCTGCGTTTTGAGAAGAACTTGTACGACAACAAGAAGCTCATTGTTGGTGTGGTTTTTGAATGGTGGCACAGGTTAAACTGGTGTACGCAGTTTAAATTAATCTGGAGATTGTACTTTTGGTCATCAGTTGAATCCTGATTATGTACTATGTACTGTGGTTATGTATTTTCTGGTGGGGGATCAAGTTTATTACACATAAAACTTATCTCCATGGAGACAAGCAGTTACAGGTCAGATCTATAGAGAGACGGCCCCACAGGTATTACAAAAACAACAGAAACATGTGCAATAAATGTATCTGATCTCCTTGGCCTGGTGGTATGCTTGTCTACATAGAGATTAGAGCTGGTATCATTAAGAAGTTGCCAATACATAGGCCACAATACAGTATGTAACTCAATACAGTGAGCTTTTAAATCGAATATGATTCGATACTATATATTTCAAACCAATTCGATATTGTTCAATAAAAAATAAAAATAAAAAATGGTTAAATCATGGCTGTGATACTAAAAGTCTTTGTCACACCACTTGTTGTGCAAAGCAAATATGAAACACGCCTAGATTCATCATCAAAACAGTGAACAAATGCATTGCATAAACAAGTTTCCTTCCTCTAAACAAGCACTGTAACATATATATAATGTATAATATACTGTGGTCTACTGTAGTATTATACTACAGCAGACCACAGTATCAATACTGTATCATCATATTAAAACAATACTATATATATATATATATATAAAATATAAAAATATTGAAACAGTGAACAAATGCGTTGCATAAAAAAGTTTCCTTCCTCTAAACAAGCACTGTAACAAAATTATAATTATATGTATATATATATATATAAATAAATAAAATTATAATTATGTATATATATATATATATGTGTGTATATATATATATATACATAATTATAATTTTGTTACAGTGCTTGTTTAGAGGAAGGAAACTTTTTTATGCAACGCATTTGTTCACTGTTTCAATATTTTTACACACCCCTGATAGATAATAAGAATAAGAGGAAGGAGAAATAAGAATAAGAAGAAGAAGAAGAAGAAGAAGAAGAAGAAGAAGAAGAAGAAGAAGAAGAAGAAGAAGATCTCCATCCCCATGGACACAAGCAGGATACAGACCCTCCACCAGAAAAGTTACACAGTGTGTTTTTAATCTTGGTTCATTCCATCATTATTATTGTTCAGACTTGGTTAAGACTCAGCGAATGGACTTTGGGTTGGAATGTTTGTGGGTTTGGCTCAGTTCTGTTTTAATTCTGTTTAATTTGGCTCTGCTTTAATTGAAGTTAAATACACTGTGATTTTAGTCCTACTTTAAAAGCACATTTCATACATTGTTTTGTGGGTTTATATGACGAGTTGCAGTGCTGGATTCTGGCACTGCCCCAAACTATGCCAGTGATGTTTGGAGGGGAATTCTCAAACACCAGCACTCAGTACTGAAGCTATGGTCCTTGTATGGGTTCTTCACCAGGGTAATCCCACTGGGCTGGAGAAGGTTAAGAAAACTATTTGGGACTAAAAGGGAATCAAAGACCAACTGAGAGTGACCAGTGTTAACCTCTTGAGACCCTGTGGCCTCATACGAGGACATTACATTTTTGCCTCTTAGCACCATGATTTTCAATTATTTTAAACTTTCACCTGTAATCAACTAAAAACCTCTACAGCAGCTCCCGAAAGTTAAAAAAAAAAACTGCATGGTAAAGTTTAGATGGAAAATTTATGAATAAAACCAATGTATTTATGTACAATAATGTCTCTTCATGTATCTTAATGTATCTTCATTTGGCATTAAAATTTGACCCATTTTATTGACCACAGCAGACGAGAGCATCAGGAAATGTCATGTCCTCGTTTGAAGACATTGGGACTATGTTATATTATTGATTGTACATGTTGTTAGGTAAACTTGGGAATATTTAGATGAGTTTACAGTTATAAATTGCTGGACGTTTCTGCTGCTATAGGGAAACTGCTGCCTGTCTCCACTTTTTGCACCTCTACTTTTTTTGTAACGATTGAAAACCATAAAAAATTAAAACTGTGGACCACATTTTCAGGCCTTTTTGTGTGTTTTTAACCTCACTCACTGAACCCCAACCCGCTCACGGTCGACCTACGTCACATTTGGCAGGTTTAGGGCTTGAAATAAACAGCTAATTGCTGTTTTTTTTTTTTTTTTTTGTAATTTATTTATACATTTTAATGTTTTTACATTTTTTAACCAATGGTGTCATACAGAAGACTTACTTAGTAGGTCCTACTTATCCCAAATAGCAAGAAGAAATTAAAAATGGACACCAGACAAAAGCTCGGGTCTCAGGAGGTTAAGGGACATGTCCAGAAATTCAAACATACAAACATTTCAACTTTCAATCTGCCTGTCAAGTTTGTATATTGTTCCCATAAAGATGCACAATGCAACTTCTCTGATGAAGATCCATAGATACAACAGGTCAGATCTGTGCACACGTGCCGCTCTTTACAGTAACAATGCATGTTTTTTTGATTAACTATAATTAAATAAATGCAAGATAAACATGTTTAATGCCATAATTTCAGACAATGCAATAACATATCCTACCAGAAAAGTTACATACTGTAGCTTTAGAATTCATCCCAATTTATATAACATAAACTAGTGGAATGTTGACCAAAATATATATAAATATTCTACTGGATACAGTTTTTCTCAATCAAAAGATGTGTTGTTTTATCAACTGCTATGGCAACGGTTCTAATTTTTCATCATTCTGAAACCCACAGATAAATTGTTCTGTGACGCAAATGGAAAAAGCCAAACCCACAATAAAAAAAATGTGCATTGTGTAACATTTTTGGAGGAGGGACCGTTAAATGCTTTTTGACCATCGAAATGTTAATGCTTTGTCAGGAATGTTTCACAGTATGGCATTACATTTTTCTACCTTAATGGTGACAGGTCAGATCTGTGGAGAGGATCTTTTTCTAGGTATAAAACCATCTGTAACTGAATGTAAAGTGTAGCAGTTTAATGTCATATTGTTCCAGGCAGAGCAGTGACATATCCATAGAAACATGCAGGCGATGGACAACCAACCAAAAAGTTTCACAGTGCAGTTTTAACTAAAATAGGCAAAAGCTGCAGCTGTGTGAGTGAGAATACACAATAGCATGTGATTTTTGGTTTCTTGGCACTAGCCCCTCCCATGTTCCACTGAGGTGATAATCCCAGGCCTGCTCCAGAGCTGTAGTTGCCCTGGGCCCCTCCCTGTTTAAATGTGGGCTTTAGAGGGGTGTTTACTGCTGTTAACCCGGCCTGGATAAATACTGATAGAATGGTCCATTGTGCACCAGATTCTGCTAATGACCACCACTGCTGCCTGGACACATTCTCAACAATACCACTGTGTTCTTAAGGAATACAACTGAAACTGAGAGACGAAATAAACCTAGAAATGAATTTGTATTTGTACTTGCTATGAAAAGCTGACAGTAGTAATTAATCAAAACAGTATTTGCAAGTCTTATTTTTTAAAGACCCCATATTACACTATTTTCTGACCTGTTATAATATTATATCCTGATCACAAACATACCTTGAGTTGTGTTTTGTTTCTTTCACACATGTTTAACACACAAACTTTGCACAGTTAGGCTGATGTATGTTTATGATGAGGTAACAACATTAGAACGTGGCTTACAGCTCACAAGAATCCATTTTGTGTAACATAGGATCTTTAATATGGTCAACGCAAGATCAGCCATGATATAATGGCCACATACAGTAACTAAAATTGAATTATTGGAGGTCCCATTAGTGGAATTTTGTGAAATTTTGTTTCCTGGACCACATGGACTAGCATTCATTTGCCAATTAACTTGTAAGTGGATAAATATTTCGAGCAGCAATTTTAATTTTATAATCATAGCTGTTGTGTTCATGTTCCTTGTAGCTCGCCAACTTTGAGGACAAAAACAAAACAAAAACATATTTTTCATTTGACTAACATTTCTTTTTTCTTATTATTAGTTAGGACTTCTTGAGTTTGGATACAACGTGGGTCTAATTAAAATGAACCCGGTGCCTCTTTTTATAATAAAATTTTAATGAGCTCATGAAAAGATTTGAACATTTTATCAAAATTCTCTTTATGTTGATAAAAACTGATGGAAAATATTAGCTGAAAAAATTAACCATGTTCCTACCAGTGTATAAATACAAAGGCTGAAGAGATTTTAATACTTTGGCTTTAAGTATCTGGTGACCTGATACCAACCAATACCAGTACAGAGACTGAAAACAGCATTTATTTCTTTTAAATATGAACAGCGTATGGTAAACAATTATATAAATGTATTTTGTAACTGTTATTTATTGTGCATATTCATTATAGAACAGTTTTAAAATTACAGGTTTAATATTATAAGACCCCTATGAACTAACATCAAGGACCATGATGTCCACCCTCCTGTGGGCTCACCACCTGGGTCGCGGGGGCAGCTTGCTGCTACCCAGCTGGATTAAGCAGGAGAAGATGGATGGACGTTTTGGGCCAAATATAAAATGTAAATTCTCTTATTACACTAGTTTATCAACCAAAATTAAATATCGATTGAATCGATATCTTGGAACCAATCCTTCAAACTCCATCCAATACCAGTAATGTTTCTGTGCATCTTTAGTTTTATTTATATATTTAATAGTACATATTAAAGGCTCACGGTGCAACTTTTTTTGATGGAGTGTCCTCTACCTACTTGTCTCCATGGAGATGTTATTGCCTTGCCATTTGACATTAAAGATATACATCTAGCACTTATTCATTATGGGTGTTTCTATTGCTCAAAAATAGACAAAGCAATAACTTTGTATAGAGACAAGCAGGCGGCAGACCTAGACTAGACAGTGAAGAGCACCTTTAATGAATATCTGTAACAGTTGTGCTAATATTTAATATTATGCCTACTGCAAGATCCCATTTGAAAGTGTTTGTCCCAGAGCTGTAACAGGAGTGAAATGAAGGGTGTCTACTTCCTGAAGATAAGTGACCGCAAACTAAATAGGAAACAGTGCAGACAACAGAGGAGTGCAAATGTCCCGATAACTCCTTTACTGCCAAACTTCAGATCACCAGCTCCCTGCTAACTGGAGGGGAGGCCATTTGCTCCTTTTGTTATGGTTCTTAAGGAAAACCCAGGCTGCCCTGTGGTCCAGAAAGAGAGAGAGAGAAAGGAGCAGACACCAACTAGTTTCTGCAGACTCAGATGATGTAATGAGCTCTCTGGACAATCGGAGCTGTGTTGGAGATTTGAATGGGAGCTCAATAAAAAGTTACTGGGCTGTATGGGGATTGAAGAGGCATTACAGCATTGAATGTGTTAAAAGGGTCAAACATGAAGGCAAATTAGTTCTGACTTTTTGAAATCTGATCTGTTGAAAAGTCAAAAGTTAGTTACAATAGGCTAATGAAATTTAAGTTAATAGATGAATTGAACCTCCTCTCTAGATGTATGAGCTCATTTGGACCAAAAACCAGGGACGAGATGCGTTATAACATACAGTCAAAACGGTGGTGAATTTTTGATCCAATATGACCAAATTTCTGTTTGTCATAAGGGTATGTGCCAGTTAAATTTTTGGCTTGTCTTATTGTTCTTTATCATTGTTCTGAATTTTGTTTGCCTAAGCCAATCTTTGCCTGTCCCCACTGTCATAGGGGTCCACTTCTACTTTTTTTTTTTTTAAATCAAAATTTTCTCCGGACCGGTCAATCAGGTACCCCGTTTGGGGACTTTTCTTTTCATTGATGTTTAGGCTCTCAAAATCATGATCGTGTGCAAGGAAAAGTAATAATAGAGAAGAAATGGGGGAAAAACAATAGGTTTCACCAGTTACTCTGTTACTGGCTTGGGCCAAATATAACAGTAACAAGCAAATAATTAAATACGTATTGACTTTAAAAGGTGAATTGTGTAACATTTCAAGTGGAGGGTGCGCTAATTGCTCGCTTCCATGAAGACGTTATCGTTTGTCTGGAATTTTTCACAATACGGAGACCAAAACAGACTAAGTTACAGGTCCGATCTGTGGAGAGGTAACCCCAATAACTCAGAATGGCTGTTTTTCTAAATATTTCTGAGCTATAAAACCACCTGTAATTTAAAAAGGTAGGTAATGTAGAGCTGTTAAATGTCCAGGCACAGCATTGACATATCCATAGAAACAAACAGGTGGCGGACCCTCAACCAAAAAGTTAAATACACCTTTTTTGACCTTTAAGTCAAAATGATGAGATGAAATGAAGAGATGCTTACCTCAAATAAAATAAATTCTAAAAGGGGAAAGATAACCTAATATATTTCTTTACCTTCTTTAGGAGTGAACATTTAATAAAGTATTAACACAGGTAATTTGGAAAAACTAACAATTATTAAATGCAATATGTAATTTTTAGTGTATTTAAATACTATAGTTGCTATAGTTTAATGCTTATTTTCAGTCAATGTGCACTTATAACATCTTTTGTAACACTGGCAAAGGTTTTTAGTTAAAACTGATAACGCATTCCTTCTGTCTGCACATCGCTTCGGGTCACGGCCAAATGAACAACAAAACGAGACACTCTTACCGCTGCCATGGCAACCAGCACCAAGTCCACCATCATTTTAGGGGTTTCTTCCCATTATTTCTGTCAAAAAACATATGTTAAAATGAGAAACCCCATTAACCACAATGAGAGGGAAGCCCGAGGAATGAGACGCACATTAACAAGAGAACAAATGATTCTTTAATTGCATGAAACAAAATAGCAGTTACCCAGAAGGCTGGATAAAGGAGGGAGAGCACTACACTGAATTGAAGCATCCGGTCTGAACAAATGGCGCAGCTTTTTAGGATTTCTGAGGAGACATTTTACATGGTCCATTGTTCATGAAGTGCCTGAAGCAGCTCGAGAACATTTAGAAACACAAAAATAAACTCAAATCCGATTTAAGCTTGGCATTAAATGTTTAAAGTTAAATAGCAGAAAAGCTTTAGTCCTTTGTAATAGCTTTCTCTTGTGTTAGTTTGCTCCAAAATTCAAGGTGGAGTTACAAATTCTGCATGGGAGGACAAACACAGAGAACTGAAACCAAAAATCACTTAAAATACCTATTACAAGCAATATTTGTACAATTGCACAATTTAAAAAGTCATGTTGCTATAACCTCAGATATCAGACTTCAATTTGTTCAGAAACAAAAATCATCCCTCTTTCCCTTCTCAGTTTGCTGTCAGACTACAACCCAAATTATAGTTGTATAAACCATAGAAAAACATTTTGAAATCTTGAGCAATTCAGTCTCCTTGATGAAAAATAATTATGTTTTGATTTTTTTCTCCGAGGAGGTGGATTCGTCGTCCTCCATGTGAGTTCGTTTTAAGTTGCTGTGCGTCTTTGAATGGGACAGTCCTGCCTCTTCTTCTGAATCTGACGACATCTGAGAGACAGTCCGGTGCTGTCCATTCAGTCCTGGACTAAGCCTATTGCCTTGTGAGTTACTACTGCCCATATCCAAATTGGGACAGTCTAGATCCCCCCGTAGCCCACCCTCAGTTCTTAACTCGTCGTCTTGGTTTGATCTGTCTCCTACTTCCTCTTGCTCCAGACTCCCTTGGGACATGACTGGACTGGGACAAACAAAATCCGAGGGGCTTAAGCACTTCTCCTCGTCGCATTTTCGTGGTTTAACTTCCAAGTTTTCCTCATTCGAAGTAGAAGAGGACATGTCTTCAATCGAGATGGAGGGGTAGCTGCAGGAGTCTATGGCTGAGAATAGAGATTGCACAGATTCGGGCCGGTCTCCAGCTCTTGATACAACGTTCATTCTTCGTCTCCTCATCACGTTTCGTCTTCGGACTGCGCTGCGCCGCTCCTCATCGTCGCTGCTTGAGCTCGAAGTGGATGAAGAAGAAGAGGACGCGCCAGCGGGGAGAGATGGAGAGGAAGAGGGACTGGACAAAGTGGAGTTCTCTCTAGGACTGGGAGATCTGGGGCGGGGCATCGGGTCCAACCAAAACTCGCTGGAGTCGGAGTCTTCATTGATGAGAAACGAGGACTGGGGTCTTTGATTCCTGCTGCGCTGTCTTTTCCGCTCCTCGCCGTCGCCATCGGAAACATCTGGAGCAGCCAGAGAAGAAGACGACGAGTCCGAATCGCTGTTTTGGACGGTGTGAGGGGCGGGCGTGGCGGGTGTGGTCCTGGCAGAGCGGCGCCCCCTAGCGTGAAGCTGCATTATTGCCTCCTCGCTCAGGTCGCTGTCTGATTCCGAGCTCCAGCCCTCGATCTCTCTTCGGACCAGGGAGTCGAAGAAGGCCATCATGCGTGGGTCCTCCTGGATGGACTGGGACATGTAGTCATGGGACAGGCCACTCCCACTGTTGAGCACTAGGCTGATGTACTCCTCATGTGTGTACAGGCTCCGGGACGAGTCCTCCACACATCCCTCCAGGTCCCCCAGACTGTCAGGCTGCTGGTACGGGCTCCACAACTACAACAAACAGAAGAAGAGACAAAGGTTTAAGGTCCTATATTACACAACATTAACTTTTGTGAGCTTTAAGACATGTTATAATTTTGCTACCTCAACAACATACCTGGAGTTGTGTTTTGTTTCATTCACACATGTTTGCGTAACCCTTTATTATTAGTCTGTCTAGCTTTCCAAAGTAAAAATGTAGTTGCAGTTTTCAAGTTAGCCAACTTTTACCTTTTGCTTAATAGAGATTAGAAATTCCAGGCCTGAAATCATCCAAATAATTCTAGTTGTGTTTAAACTGCCGTGAAGCACTTCCTGTATTACCACATTGCAAGGTGGAACAGAGTGTTTTCAGTTTGAGACGAATGAAACAAAAACAAAACTTCAGGTATGTTTGTGATGAGAAAACAATATAACAGAGAATAGCATAATATATATTTTTAACTTCAACATTGGTAGTCCACATAATCCATTGAGAGAAACATAAACATTTCACCTCTATAGCTGCATTTTCATTTTATGTTCATCCAAAGATAGCCCTAAGACATGTTTTATTCGACTCCTTCAGAACAACACATGGAAAGAACATGACAAAGGGGAGAATGGAAAGAGCTCAGGGTTTGATGGCATCTGCGCAGAACACCTGGACAAAGATCATCTTTCACTACATTTTTCACAAAACTCAAAGGGCTGCTGCTGCTGAGAGTACAAAACACTGATGACGGCCATCTTTGTTCAGAAGAATATGTAATTATGAGTATACTGTATTCCACCAACAAGGACACAATCTTGAAAATGTTTAACTATGTACTAACAGCTAAACTCCTCCATGCCATTTCACAATCAACATCATCATTGAAAATTCTTAACAAAAAAACATGGAAATATAGACAGTAACATCCAATGATAAAAACATGGAAATATAGACGGTAACATCCAATGATAATATATCACGACTTAAATCTACTGGCACTAGCCCTTCCTGCTTTTTTTCCTTTCTCCTCTGCATTTGTGTGTATTGTACATCAGAAGCCTTTATTATTTTAGTATTATCTTTCTCCACTTTGGCATGGACTGCTAATCTCTTCAGCACTCATGCACAGTAGTTTTACAGTACAGTCTACATCTTGTCCATATAAAACACTAGACTTTGTTATAAAGAGTATAAAGCTCCACAGGTGGAGTTTGAATGAGACATGGGGGACTTCAGATCAATGGCTGCAGGCTGCTCTGATGTTCAGGTCAGAGCTGAGAGCAGTGAATCATCTTTGTCCAGACAGAGGCAAGAACACAGGTGCCTAAGAGGGAACTATTCATACTGTATCCATGCTCACGAAAGACCTAAAGCAATGCCAAGGTTTCAGCTAAGAGCTTTACTCATTTCAGGTTACCAGGAAACAAATGTTGGTCAAAACACAACCTTATTACAAAGGATTCACTGTATAAATAATCAAAATTGACTCATAAGAAGTCCTCAATCTGAACTGACATTGGAATTCTGTTACCTAATTTTTGTCAAACTTTCTCATGTCAAGTCTGTTCCGCAGGATTTTATGTTTTTTAGAGAAACCTTTCAGTTAGTAAAAACACGGCATATGTGAAAGAAGAATGCAAAATAGCTGTATTCTTATTATGTCATTAAAGCTGCACTATGGAACTTTTTTGGTGAGGGTCGATCACCATTAAACGTGTCTGTCTGGCATCTGTTCAGTTTCCTGTGGGGTCAAATGCTTGTTTCCATAATTCGAAGGCCATCAGAGCAGGTGGTGGACCTTCCCACCAGAAAGTTAAGGGCAGTACAGTTTTATCATTTGAGAAACAGAAAGTGCACTGTTATTATGCTAGTTGTTATTATTAGCTTTACTATGACTGCAAAATGCTGCTCTGATCTCAAAGTTATGAAACAATAATCTCATGGCAGTGAATAATGGGATGCGAGGAATGTTTTTTGGAATAACTTTGGAGCAGACCAAAGAGGCTAAAATGAACTGCATCTGTTTGTGACATTTTAACAGTAAAAATCTGGTATAGTTCCTTTAAGAAAAAAACAAACTATAAAAACTAAAAAAAGAAAAGAAAAATGAATTAGATCTGTTTTTCAAATTTAAAGCGTCATTACGAAAAAAAACTTGACAAACCTTGATGACTTTCTCCACCCCCGAGGAGCAGATCATGTAGGTGTGAGGATTGAAGCGGACCTGGTTCACGATGGACCTGTGCCCCTTCAGTACCATGAACGCCCCATTGACCACGCGCCCGGGGCCGCCTTAAAAAGAAACAGCAAAAGAACTGGTCAAACTCTGTGCGGCATTAAGTCACAGAAGCCCATCACTGTCATGCTCCATATTAAAACAAACACATACGGCTGCAAAAACATGGACACCGTTACAAGTCCTGCTCCTGAACAGAAACAGTATGCTGATGGCCCGACACTGGATAGGCCCGGGCCACATACTTTCTGAGTTGAGTAACGCCAGAGAAAATAAAATGCTTTAAAGTGTCAGGATTCGGACACACAGAGACAAATGGGTGCATATTTTTGGTATGTGGGATAGAGCTCAGACAGGCACTGAGGGGAGGGAGATCGGACATGCCAATAAACACTGCAAATCAAATCAAAGGGTTGAATCATAGGGTTGAATTCCGAGGCACAGATCTCTGAGTGGGGTCTGGTCTGCCTGGTCTCTCTGTGGTGCTGTGGGTTCTCCATTCACAAACTACTGGGTTTTGGTTTGAGGGATAAGATTTATTTATTTATTTATTTATTTAAATCACACAATGCCTTACCACAATACCTCCTTAATAGCTTAAAGGTGCACTATGTAACTTTTTGGTTTGGGGTTCACCTGCTTCTATGGATATGTCGTGTGTGTGTGTGTGTGTGTGTGTGTGTGTGTGTGTGTGTATGTATGTATGTATGTATGTATAATATGTATGTATAATATATATGTATAATATGTATATATATATATATATGTATAATATATATATATATATATATATATATATATATATATATATATATATGGTCTATTTTACATTTATTCATTACAGATAGTTTTATAGCCCAAAAATGCCTAGAAAAACAACATTCTGATAGTGAGCGGGGTTTTTTTGTCCACAGATCTGACCTGTAACTTGGTCTGCTCTGGCCTCCATGAAGATAGAAAGGTTTAATATCATACAGTGAAACATTCCAGACAAACAATGCCCCTTTACAGGAGCTTTTCTGTCTCTATGAAGGTGTTATTTATCTTGACCATTTTTACTGAGCTGCCATTGCTTATTTCATTCATTTCATACGTCAGAAAATGTCTCAAGCAATTATTGTTCCCAAAACTACTAAAACAATTATAGATGAAAATGTAAACCATGGTAGAACTGACATTTATAATATTAGCGATTAAGAATAATAGTGGTTCCCTGTGTCTGGAAAAGTGCATAATGTCCAAAGGAACTGAAGAAAAACCACAGTGTGTGCAAAGAAAAGTCCATCTTTCTTTCTGTGGTTGAACAGAGACGAGACCAGAGTTTGTTTGGCCTCCTCTGACGCCGCTCAAATTCTTAACCTTCAAATTATCAAGGCAACAATACGGTAGTTTGTCTCCGCTGGACTGACTGGAGCAGAGATTACAGCTGTGTGAGCTCAAGCACAACAATCACAGACGTATTTAAAAGGGCCCATATTATGCCATTTTCTGATCTATGTTATAATGTTGTTTCCTCATCACAAACATACCTGGAGTTGTTTTGTTTTGTTCACATATGTTTAACACACAAACCCTGCAGAGTTTTTCTCGCAAACTGAAAACACTCCTCTGTGTTTTTAAACTCCATAAACCTTCACTAGAATCATTTGGATTATTTCAAAATTGAAATAATCCCTGGAATTGCCCATCTTTATTGATCAACATGTAAAATGTAGCTGTTAACTTGAAAAATATTGCTTTATGACATCACAAGGTGGAACAAAGGATTTTGACTTTTGGAGATGTAAACAGACTAACAAAACAAGATTACTCATATATGTGTGAATGAAACAAAACACAGGAAAGGTTTTTGATGAGGTAATATTATAATATGCTTTAACCTTCACAAGAGTCAATTTTGTGTACTATATATATATTATTTTTCATTTAAATTTGATTATTACATTCAATATTGCAAAAACAGAAAATCTGATTAATAATGTGAACCATCCTAACTGCATAAACGGTTTTGTAAGATGGTAATACAGAATGTGTCTCAGTCTAAAATGAATCAACAGTTGAAACAACATCTGAATACTGCAACGTACAAGTTCATCTTGGTAGAACAAGTGATTTGAGACTCTCCGTTGTGTAATTTATGTTTTTTTTTTTTAAGCCAAAACGGTCTGATAAATCACACCTCATCCCTTCCTAAAACACCGCTCATCTGGTTTTACAGAATATTCCAACTGTAGCTCACCTGCTTCTGGGTCTTTGGGGATTTTCCACATGTAGAGGTTGAAGTCGTCTGAGCCAGACAAGATGTACTGCAGAGAAAAAACAGGAAATATTCAGTTTATACAAAAAGTTATTTGTTCCCACTGTAGAGCTGTGCAGTTTATCACATTTTAATCAAGCAGGAGATTCAATCATTTCATGGGCCTTTTTAATCTAGAGGGTGACAGTAAAAGCATCGAGAAAAGTTAGGATTTAGGTGAAAGAAATGTGTCTAATTTAAAAGGTACATTACACAACTTTTCTGGGGGAGGGTCTGTCACCTCCTTGTCTCCATTGAGATGTTATTGCTTTGTCTAGAATGTTCCATGGTAGAGATTAAACCCATCTATCTCTGGGAAGACACCTATAGGCTACTTTACAGGTCAGATCTGTAGAGAGTCTCCCCGTTCACATAGAGAATTATGGTATTTTTGAGCAACAAAAATAGCTGTAATGAATAAACTGTCATTGTGCCCTTAGGCAAGACACTTCACCCACATTGCCTAGTATGAAAGTGATGTGTGCATGGCAGGACTCCCTTAAGAGAAAAGAGATTAGTAATCTCAGTGGGACTTTCGTGGTTAATTAAAGGTTTAAAAAATGATAGATGTGTTTAATGTTATAACATGGGACATTCCAGGCATGGTGTCTCCATGGAGACACAAGTGACAGACCCTCTACCAGAAAATTTGCTCAATGCACCATTTAAGAAAGAAACAAAAAAATTACCAATGTGCCTTAATTAAAATATTATTGAAAGTCATTTTTATGAGGGATACAAAATGTGATTCATTATGTTTGTCATATTCCCTGGCGTTACCACACTGCATTTCAGAGCCAAAAAAATTATCAGAAAACATCTAAGTAGCGTTGGTATGTAGCGCAAAGGCAGTGGTTATCTCAGGGACATGTTTCTTCTTGTTTGATTAAATGCTTCTAGTCTCGACATGGCATTTTGACCCTGACAGGCTCCTGTAGTTGTGTTTCTGCTACACTGTAGTAACATATGGTTCTACTTACAGCTGTCGTTACAGGTACATTTTGACAAGAAAAACAGAGACCTGAGAAAAACATGTGTTGGACAATGACTTCTGTTCACTCATACTTGTGTGGGACAAAAGGTGAAATAAAATGCTGAACTGTAGAGTTAAAGGTGCATTGTGAAACTTTTCTGGTGAAGGGTTAAATGCTTTTCTCCATGGAGATATTATTGCTTTGTCTGGACTTTTCACAGTATGGCATTAAACCTTTTAATCTTCATGAAGATCAAACCCAAACAAGTTACAGATAAGATCTGAATTTTTGAAGCTATGAAATTATAAAATGTAATAAAGCTATTTTTTGTCAGAGCAATGGCATATCCATAGAAACAAGCAAGTGACAGACCCTCCTCCAGAAAAGTTACACAATGCACCTTTAAATATCTTTACT
Source organism: Odontamblyopus rebecca (assembly GCA_030686955.1). Lineage (NCBI taxonomy): Eukaryota > Metazoa > Chordata > Actinopteri > Gobiiformes > Gobiidae > Odontamblyopus > Odontamblyopus rebecca. The sequence continues at coordinate 16,773,489 of CM060670.1, read as the reverse complement.
TAAAATTGAATTGTACAAATCTTGTTAAGTGTGTCAAAGGAGTACTGTAATAGTTGTGTGCATCCCAAGCCTGGATAAATGGCAAATCATAAGTAAATGACAAGCACCCAACAAAACATGTCTTTAGATGTTTGAATTTTAACAAGTTTGTTGTAAAATGTCCAAATGAAATCAAAAAAGTGTAAGCCTATACAGTCAATCACTGAATTTAGCATTAAGTTGCACATTAAATTTCACACACTGTTCTAAGTCTGTTTATCAGGTCTTCTTTATGGTACATGTTTGTCACATTTAAAATTTGTGATGATGCAAAATATCTTTAAATGGAGAGTTTGCGTTAACTAATTTCAAATCTTTTTCCATTCACCTTTTAAAATTCGACATAAATGCAGTATTTTAATTGGGCGCTGCTAAGAACTCAGGGCTCCTCTTAGTTCAGAATCACTCCATGTGTTGAATGTCTGTCACTATGTGTTTTTTAATGCTCAGAATAATTCCCCCTGGCGAGAAGAATAAAATCTGAATCTGAATCACAAGTTGCCCGCCTAACTGCCAGGAAAAGCATACTCATTAAAACATACACTCAGCATTACAGAGTGTAGCTTTAGCACAGTTTGACACTTGTCCTGGGCTGTTGGTTCAAATCCTGCCTGTAAAAGTTCGGATTGCTTCTGTGGCATTTCTGAAACCACAGAACCAACAAACCCAAGTTTAGTTCAAATATGTTCCAGTCCAGAGTGTGTATTTATTTTTCATTTAACATGCTTTAGAGCTGCTGTTTTAACCCTGGGCTTGAATGGCCTTTTTTAGAGAGAGCGTGTACAGTACAGAAACAAATTAAAGACTGTACACAGAAGTATGAGGCAGTTTATCAGTTTAAACCTACAGTAGATAATAATAACCACATATAATACAAGCTAAATTAATGAAAAAATAGCACCCTTTTACTTTTACTTAGATTTATGACAACACTTAGTAACAGTAAAAACAGTAAAATCATGTTATTTTATATGCTAAGTTAAGTAAGTTAATAGGATCTGTCAATGGTAAATAAAACCTGTATTAAAATTAGATCTTCATTTGAGCAAGTATCAATACTAAAAAAATAAACCTTTCCTGAATTGCTTTAGAATGATCTTGAGCTGTATTAGAACAAACTAAGATTACATAGGCTTATATTTACCAGTAATTAATCTATTGTGTAAATAAAGAGTGTTTTTATTATGATTGAGTACCGAGTCTATTTCTTAGTATCGAAATCGATTTTTGTATTATGACAAGAAAAGGATCGAGGAATAAAAATCTCAGACCAGTTCTTACCAGTGTAAGTCAAAGTAAATCTGCTGGGCGTCGCTGCAGTTACAGTGAAAGTATGTGCTGACCTCAGGTGAAGCAAAAGCATTATGAGCTCAGAGCAGCCTCAGGACATAGCAGCAGGGCACACCTGGATGCCCCACCCACTTCACAGACACATATCACTCAAAAATGTAGCACCCGCCCCTTTTTTCCCTCACCATCCATTTTAAACTAGTCATCAGTCGGCACGTTCGCTTTGGCACCACCCTGATACAATCCTCCCCTCTGTGTGGAGCAGGGTCTGCGCAGGACACACTGGAGACTGGTTTGACCCCTGTCTGCAGTTTGTCTGAAGTGTCCCTGTGCAAACAAATGAGGAATGCCCCCCCCTTCCAATGCATCTGACAATGCATTGGAAATAGGTTACAACAATAGGAAAGATTTACACAGTGTTAAAATGTGAGTCATGAGTTATGCATAAACTGTAATCAAATGTGTTTTAACATTCATGGAAATTTAAACTGCTGAAGAAGACTCAAGTCCAATTTTTTAAGAAAAGCATTTATTGGACCTGAGTCCTGTTCACCACTGCCAAGTCCAGGAGCCGTCCAAGTTTGCCTCTGGTAAATACATTATTAAGACTTTGTTTGGTTCTAGTTTAGTCACTGTTCTGGTCTTTTGTAACGCACTGCAATTTGTTTTAATGCCCTATTCCAGATGTAGGCTTTTAATGAAAATAATAATGATGATTAAGCGTGGAGTTTATAGTGTTTTGAGACACTCAAAACCCTTAAAAGTGCAACATTCCCTTCACTCTCAGTGGTGGCCAATGACTATTATAGCCACAGCTCAGTCCCCCCAGTGTAGACTGATGTTAGTAAAACTGCCAAACTGCACTTCCGACCACCAGCACTCACACACCACAGCCATACTAGGCAATGTGGGTGAAGTGTCTTGCCTTAGGACACAACAAACTGTTTCCACAAGAGCCACTGCTGCCCCACTGTGGTACCTGGTATTATAATTAAAGCTCTTAAACAAAGCTTCCAAAAATGCAGTGTGCAAAGAGTAGGTGGCTCTTTGCACACTGGCTCAAGGTGGCTATATACTGTAGTGTTGATTGTAGATTTTAAATTTCTACGATCATTGTCTCCCCCCACCAGAATTAAACTTAAGACCTGGGGGTACAAGGCTTGTGCCACTATTGCCCCCACCCTCTGAAACTCTCCCCAGAGAATCAACCACACTCCCCATCTTCAACAAAGATCTTATTTTTTTATTTTTTAGCTGTTTTTGTCATTTGTGTTTTGTCTGTTTGAACTGCATGAAGTGTCTTTAAGTGTCAAGAAAAGCGCTATACAAGTGTTTATTATTATCATTATATATTATGTAAACTAAACACCGACAAGAATACATAAGATTGAATGCTAGGGGTGTAACGAGATCCAAGACTCACGATACGATATTGTCAGTTTATTGCGATATCGTGGGAAAGCTCATAATATGGTGGGGAGGCTCACACAATATTATGATATTCTACATAATAACAAGACTGACATTATAAAATGCTTTGACCAGTCATTTGGTGCAACATTTATTGTCATTAGGGATGTAACGATATCCAAATCTCTCTATACAATATTTTCACGATATATATTTCACGGTACGATATTTCTTACAATATTTTGTGGAGGCTCAGAACTGTGAAGATGCTACTTTTTCCTCTAAAAATGCCTTAACAAGACCTAATCCAAAAAATGAAGATTTAAAAGTGCTTAGAACAGTTATTTCTTCATGTATTCTGCACTGAAACGAAGCAAAGGATCATGGTTTATGTAGTTTGCTCTGTTTTTTAGCCATTGCTGCATCATAACTATTCACTTAAGCAACGAGACTTGTGATTCGATATACGCTGTATTGTGATGGTCCACGATATTATTGTGAGACCTTTGATGATACCATATCACGATATTTCGGTTATTGTTACATACCTATTCAATGCTCTACACTAGCTCTATTAACCACTGAAATTTGTAATCATTCTTTTTCCTAAATAGTGTTGTCGCGATACTAAAATATTCAATACAGATTCTGATACCACAATGATTAAAAACAGTTTCTTCAAAGTATTGTATGTCATTTGTAATGTAATCCTTTAGACGTCCAGGTAGGTTCCATAGTAGTCCATGGGCGTGTACTAATACTCTGAGTATTGATTAGTACATGATTTTGTATATTTTTGATAACCCTACTTGAAAACATAGTAGTTAGTTGGGCGTTGTTCTTATCTGCTTAAAAACATGGCAGAGGTGAAACCCTAGATCTGCGTTTGGAGAATCACTTTTCCTCATCAGGTCTTCTGTAATGTTTTGCCTAAATCAGATCCTGCTAAGCTCACCCGCTCCTCTGACACTGAGGCTAATGCTAACACAATAAACATGACTGCAGAGTGAAGTCATGTCTGAAGAGCTATGAGATGAATCCGAAGGTCCTGGACTCAAAACCACAAATCCACACAAGCTGATCCACGTTCTGAATCCTTCCATTTTTACAGCCATCCAACCCAGATGTTAGCCATAATTCAGCAACCACAAGGTCAAAGGTGACGGTTTATAGAATTTTATACATGTTTTACTGTGTCCACTTAATGAATTATTGCTTACAGTAGTGCCTTTACATGCCAACACACTTCCCCATCATGGCAGTTTATGTAGTTCAACTTCTGACTTAGGACTTCTGACTTACAAGGTTAATCAGAATCGTATCGAAATCACAATTTGAATGGACGCAAAATGCAAAAGCTGCAATTTTTTAAGTACTATAATTCCCTCTACAAAACAACTAAATATCCTGTCTCATTATGCATTAAAAACTGTAGTTAAAATCTGCACAAACATGTTCTGAAATGTAATTCTTGTATTAGTTTGTCAGTTCATATTTCAGCCCTTGTGTCAATTCTGCTGGAGAAATGAAAATGAAAATTGAACTTTGAACAGAATCTCATTATTAAAACTTAAAATGCAAATCTCATCGGAATTGAAATGCTTGTCATAAAAAGAAATCGTCATTAGATACCCCAAATCGTTCAGCCCTACTTAGGAGTTATCAAAACAGCAGAAAACCTGGGTTAAATTACTTCATTTACAACTACTTTGAATACGCTGCTAATTTGTGAAGATATAATTACACAATAGTGCGAGATTCCAGGTTTAACGCCCATAAGAAAACATGATCAAACATTAAGGGTGGGAAAGCCTGAATTTTAACAAGATAAGATACGACAAAGAGATGAGATAGTGAAATCGTTTACAATAATCAGATCAATTCACAATTTTGGTCTTTGGATTTTAATTGGTTATAAAAATAACCAAATTACGTAATTTTCATCATGTGCTTTTAATAGCCTGAATACATTCAAGGTGCATTGTGTAACTTCTCTGGTAAAGGGTCTGTCAAATGCTTTCCTCCATGGAGATATTATTGCTTTGTCTGAAATGTTTCACAGTATCTTTTCTATCTGGATAAAGACCAAACCAGACCAAGTTGTAGCTCAGATCTGTGGAGAGGCAACCCACTCAGTCAGAATACCTGTTTTTTGAGCTATAAAACCACCTGTAATTGAATAAATGTAAGGTAGAGCTGTTTGATCAGTGCAATGGCATATCCATAGAAACAAGTAAGTAACGGACCCCCAACCAAAAATTCTTCCAACAGTTTGGGGGCACTGACCTGGTCCTTGTCCCCAGCGAAGCAGCAGCTCTTCATGGTGCAGGAGTTGAAGTATCCCTGGTTGTCGAACTGGAAACTGGGCAGTCGGGAGTGGAGTTCGTAGAGGACGGGGGGCAGGCGGCGGCGCAGGGCCAGCAGCTGGGTCCCGGTGCTGTTGAAACGAACACTCATGGCGCTCTGCAGAGACATGCTGCCCCCGTAACGCAGGAGGGAGCTGGGAGAGAGGAGAGAGAGAGGAGGGATGTGGTCAGTTTAGGAAAATTCACTTACACTGGTCTATCATCATTTGAATACATTCAAAACTTTTATGGCTTAAATCATATCATATAGCCAAAAATAACCAAAAAATCACTGTAGGATAAAGAAAATGTACACACAATAAATACTAAACAATAAGTCGTAAGTAATAATTCTCATGACAGGCCTAGGTTTAGATCTCAGTTCTTTGGTATTAAAGGTAATAATAGGAATAACACTCTAGTAGTAGAAATAACAGAAGCAGTATAGTTGTAATTGTAAGGAGTAGTAGTAATAGTATAACCAGGAGTAGTAACAGTAGTATAACCATTAGTAGTAACAGTAGTAGTAGTAGTAGTATAACCAGTAGTAGTAGTAGTAACAATAGTAACTCATCTATATTCTTTACAATCATTTTTGTTGTTGTAATAAATAAATAAATAAATAAATAAGTTAAAAATCTCACCAAAATTTCAAAATTATTACAAGAACCAACTTACATTTTTATTATAACATTTGCAGTATATGAATTTAAAAAAAACACTTCTTTTAATTGAACAAATGTGTACTGTTCTTAACCATTTACAGTAAAACGCTCCTCACCCCCTCCCACTTTTCTGGGGAATTCTACAGTACATAATTACTACTGCCAGTGTTTTTAAATAAAGTTGTCAATTTTTAATTTGAGGGGGGAAAAAAACAATTAAGTTTTTCTAATATATAGCTCACTCTCTCTCCGTAAATCTTAGCTGATCTCTCCACACAGCCCCACGGAGAGAGCTGATTGCATTTATTAGAAAAGGAGCATTTCGTGTTTGCTCATAAACCCCAATGAACACACTCACTGCAGTATTCACAGCCATTAGACCTATGTAATAACATTTGAGGAGGAGGTTTCATGATGCTGGCACTGGACCAGGAGGGACCGCTACAGATACAACGGTCTAATGGCGCCATCTAATGGAAACAAGTAGAAATAAACCAGTTTTTTGCATTGACACATTTGGGTTTTTAAGGTTTGTATTCTACATTTCTCATTCACTGCTGCATGAATGTAGTTATTGCTTATATAGAGCAGTTGTTGCCTAAGTGTAGATCTGTAGATCCACATTCCCCCTGTTTAACTGAAGATTGTACAGTGTCCCCCAATAACAATGCATATATCTCAAAACAATATATAATGTTTTCCTCTCAAATGTACATGTGAACAGTACATATCAATATCTTTGGGCTTAATACTGATTTAAAGTAATAAATTAAGTAAATAAATTATGTAATGTTAATTCCAAACTGAATTTTCTTTCATACATGTTTTGTGGACAACCACTGTGAGTGTCTCTGAAGCCACCCAGGGGCCACTGGTGAATACGCATACAAACATGGAAAGCTTGATTAGTTTCTCAACAAAGCCCTGGTACCTCTATACAACAGAGGATGACACTCACCCCTACAATGAGGACTTCGACCTACTTTGCTCCACACCAACAGGGGGTGTTTAAGAGCCACAGGAGGCCCAACTAGTGTCTCCCAACATCCAGGACTCCTCAAACCCGGTCCAGGAACTTACACCCCTGGAGGCCACTTTTCTGGCTTTGTGAAGAGCTGGAGCAGACAAGGCCCCAGCTTGCAAATCAGGTCCAAATGAGCAATTCTTTGGACAACAAGCTTAAAACTCTGGAGAGGATTGGCAAAGAAAGGGACTTGGAGTTGCAAAAACTCATGGATTCTCTTCAGAAGGACAAACAACCACAAGACCAATACTGCGCACATAAGGAGATCCGGTACCTGTATAATTCTACAGTACAGTAAAATGTGCACCTCAAACAAGAGCTTACCAACTCAAAAAAAAATCACTAACGAAACACACTAATGTTGAGTTGAAAAAGCTCAAAGCTACCCTACAGAAGAAAAATAAACAGCCAGAAAGCCATGTCAGTGCGTACCAGGAGATAAGATATCTGTATAACAATACAGTGAGAGACAATGTGCAGCTCCAACAAGAGCTGTACATTGTCCAGTAAAGCTCATGAGAAGCTGAAAAAAACTTAAAGCACCTATAATTGACACTCAAACCACTTGCACTGATATTGGTAGAGATCTAACTAACAAAGAAAATGAGAAACTGTCCAGGAAGATGCAGGAGCCGTCCTCTAAACTCTTCCCAGCACAAGAGGAACTGCAGCTCCTGAAGTTTATGGGCTAGAGATCCAACCCCCCAAAAGGAGCAGCTGTAGACCACCTCCAGCCATCACCATTTACACTTGCATTAATAAAAATGTTAACAAAAATGGTTTTAAATGGGTGCATTGACGTTTCATTTAGTACTTATTGTTAAAGTCACATGCCAGCCACATAGCACTGTGGTTACTTGATTTTTGTTGAAATGCATTTTGTTTACAAAATATTACCAAAACAATATTGCTCCTCACTTAAGGCAATAGATACTTATGAGCAACACATTTTAGCCAAGTCAACCCAATTTCTTTATACAGCACATTTAAAATGACACTGAATCAAAATAGCACCAAAGTGCTTTAGCCTTAGCCTGACTTAAAATATCATGACTAAATATACATTTGCATAATAATTCACTGCTGCACATTGTTTCTTTGAAATTTCACTGCTTTAAAAGGTGCATTGTGCAACATTTCAAGTGGAGGGTCTGTCACTGGCTTGTCTACATGAAAATGTTAATGCTAGAATGCTTCACAGTATAGCTTAATAAGTTACAGCACTACCCTACATTACAATTCAGACGTGTGGAGAGTCACCCCTACTCACAGAAGGAATTAATGTACTTTTGACCAATCGAAAGACCCGTAACGAATAAATGCTAAACAGATATATTTAATGTCATACCAGGGAACATTCCAGACAAAGCAATAACATCACCAAAAAGTTGCGCAGTGCACCTTTAAGTGTTACAAATGTTACCTGCGAGGCTTGCGTATATCCCACAGACCCACTCCCTCCTTGGAGTTGGCTGTAGCCAGAAGTCGAGGCTCTACCGGGTTAAACATGACACTGTGAAATGCAGAGGGGTAACTGGCCAGGCAAAACGGCTCTGAAAAGAAAAGAGTGAAAAATTATTATGACACAAGGGAAGAAATAAGCATACTTAGTTATAATATTTATTCCAACCTGCATATATAATTCACAAAACAGCATAACAACACATAGTCAAAGTTTCAAGAATGGTTAAAGGCCCCATGTTATGCTATTTTCTGATCTATATTATAATATAATGTCGTTCCCTCATCAGAAACATACATGTGGAGTTGTTTTTTTCTCTCACTTATAACACACAATCTCTGACTGAGTTCTTTCAAACAGAAAATTCTCTGTTCCACTTTATGATGTCATACATACGTAATACAGGAATTGCTCCACTGTGTTTTTAACCTAAATACAACTTTACAAGAATCATCTGGATAATTTCTGTCCTGGAATTGCCAATCTCTACTAAACTAAAGGTAAATGGTAGCTATTACTTAAACATGTGTAAATGAAAGAAAACACAACTCCAGGTATGTTCTTGATTAGTTTATAACAATGTATTTTAATTTAAAATATGTCATAAACCACCAAAGGAAGCTACTACAACCTGAGTGCATTAATATACCATGTTAAAAGCTTGTGAGCTGATGTGAAAAACATATTGCTGAAGGTATAATTAGGTCATTGCTGACCTGGTCACACAGATGGTCAGAAATAGAAAGAGATAAATGCTGTGCAAGATGATGCTAGACTAAAAGACCAGATGACCAATGCAACAAGACTCAGTTACATAGAAGTACAGGTCTGTTTAGTCAAATCCACTTTACCAGAAAAAGTAGCAGCTAACATATGTATAGCCTTCTTGGGAGTAGTTATCTGAATTTTAAAAATGTAATAGTAAAAGATACACTGTGTAACTTTTCTGTTGAAGAGCTTGTCTCCATGCAGACATTACTGATTTGCGTAGAATGTTCCAGAAAATGGCATTAAAAACTTCTCTTCACCATGGAGACAAGCAGGTGTCTCCAGTAAGATCGCTTGTTTTTCCAAGGCATTTTTAAGCAATAGAAACACCAGTAATTATATGCAAGACATGTTTAATGCCATACTGTGGCATATGGATACAAGCAGGTAATGAACAAACTAGAAAAGCTACATAGTTCAGTAAACTATTCAACAAGATTACTCTGTGAAGTATTAATTGTAGTGTTTATACAAAATATAGTTTCTACCCTTTCCACCATGAATAAGAATATGACCTATGTACCTACTACCCCGTACCACTCCTGTTCAAAACATGTGATACTTGGTGTCCCTTTAGTTTGACAAACCTCCATGTGGCGGCTCACGAGTGTCCCAGATAAGCACGCGGCCATCGTCAGAGGAACTGGCAAAAACATTATCATTGACGGGACTGACGGAGAGGCTGTACACTGCATCAATGTGGAGGAATACGTTCAGCGTCTCTCTTCTGCAAAACAATAGATGAAGAGTTACTAGTGCTGGCTTACCTTAAAGTCTGCATCAGCATTTGGACTAGGACTATTCAGAGGACGACAGAAAGGTCAGTGTTTTCCAAACGCCTATATTAACTGTTTAATTTAAACTAGGGCTGGGCGGTATACCGTTTGAACCGGTATACCGGTAATTTTTATTTTTATGATATGAATTTTTTATTTACCGCCATACCGTGTGTGCGCGCATATGTCGGCAACACAGAGCGGCGGAATGTCGCACAGCGGGAGATTGAGCGGGGCTGTTTTTCAGTGTTACACCAAACAAGCCAACAAGCCAGGTAAGGATAGCGAGTTGAGTGGTGCGCGCCGCCAAAGGGACCGTCCGCGCAGTGCCCCGCGACACGGCCCCCGGAGAGAGGGAGCGCGCGGGGCCGCGCCCGGGCGAGAGAGCGCAGAGCGGGAGTGCACGGAGCCGCGCCCGAGCGAGAACGCAGGTGCGTGGCGCCCGAGCGAGAACGCGGGTGCGTGGCGCCCGAGCGAGAACGCGGGTGCGTGGCGCCCGAGCGAGAACGCGGGTGCGTGGCGCCCGAGCGAACGCGGGTGCGTGGCGCCCCGCTCCACACCCCTCGCCCGGGCACGGCCCCGCACCCCCGCCCCCCGAAAAATGGGCCACGCCACAAAACACCACACAGACGGCCCCCCCAGCAAACGCGCCCACCAGGGACGTCTGTGTAGTGTTTTGTGCTGCACTGCCAACGTTACGCAGAGATTGGGGAGAAGATGCATATTTTACTTTCATGCAATCTTCGTATTCTCCGTCTAAAGGGACCGTCTATGACAAGAAAAGCAAACGTTGGAATGATATTACCAACTCTATCACACTCCACTTAGCCAAAGACAAAAATACCGTTAAATACCGTGATACCGTGATAATTTAAAAAATACCGTGATATCAATTTTTGGTCATACCGCCCAGCTCTAATTTAACCCTTTACAGTGTAGTTGTTGACCTCACACTTTACAATGTAGTTTGAGCCTAAAACCCCGAACGGCATATTAAAAAAAAGTACCTTCAGTTTAATTTCTTACCTTTCCACATCATGAAGAATCACCTGTTCATCATTTCCTGTAAAGCAAACACAGAAACTTATTATTAGCTATATGTCATATTTACAGTAAGTACGTGTATATCCTAAGTATATTGTCCTTACCTCCAGAGAAGACCTTCTTGTTAGTGCTGTCAAAGGCAAGGCAGAAGATGTTGGAGAGGTGCTCTCCCTTCAGTTTCACAGGTTTGGAGCGAGAGTGAATGGCTTTCTCCATGTGCCAGAGGAGCACTCTCCGGTCATCTCCTCCTGCACATCAAGTCAATGGCAATGTATTATCATTTATTATAAACCTGTGTTTACAGTGGCATAAGAGAGACTGGCATTATTTCAGATTGCAGGTTTAATAACATTTCTATTGATTACATTTGTCTGGATAAATATTAAACATTAAGTGAGCATAACAGTGCATTCTCTGCACAACTGTGAGTTTGGGTTTAACCCATATTATTTGTTGTTTTACTCATGTGCGTCGCTGCAGAGGGCAGCCATGACAGTGTGGTGAAATGCCCATAGTACTGTTGGAGTGACAGATCAGGCTGGCCCATGGACTGTTGTTTGTGTTGGCTTAGTTAGCTTATCTAGCTATTAGCCCGCACGGCTAAGCTATTTAGCATGTGCTAGTTTTGATAGGTTTCAGCTGATTGCCACCTAGCCATAGTTAGCATGCTAACAAACTAGTGCAAAGGGGATTTGTCAACTTACCAGAGACCAGCCATTCTCCGCCGTTGTTGGAAAACTCAATGGCGTTGACACAGCCGAAGTGCCCGAGCATATCCTTCTTGTAGAGGCTGGTGCAGCCCGCCAGCCGGAGCCGCTGAAATTCCTCCTTCATGAGCGGCTGCCCGGTGAGCTCTCTGCGGGACAGAAAGCCCACGGAGGAGCGCATGCCGCAGCCCTGAAGCTCCTTCATTTTCCACATGCACAAACACGGCCTCTAGGCTTTGTCCTCGCTGCTGCGGCTCATCTGCTCGCCCTGCTCCGTGTGTTCGCCTGTAGTGGAGGTGGCAGTGGGCTGACACGGCTCGGTGGGCTACATTCTGGAGGGCAGCCCCGTGTCTCGGTCCTGCCGCCGTGAGTGCGCTGTTTTCGGCTGTGGCTCCTCTGTGTTTGTGGTGAGTCCCGGAGCAGCGGCTTCCTGCTCGGGCTCAGGACCTCTCTCCTCCCCCTGCTGTCACTCAGCATCCACTCATCATCACTGCCACTACTCAACCAATGCACTTTAAGACATGCACACTTACATAATAATAATAATACTTTGACCGCAGGCTGCACAGCCCTTTGAGCAAATATGTATATCAGAGGAGGTTTGTATTTTCATAAAGGTAAAATATTAGTTTACATTACCCTTAACATTGCATTGACACTGGGAAAAAGGATAAAAGGGGAATTTGCAGTTAAGTTGTAGTAATATTGTAAAGATAGTGGCCAATATATTTTCCAAAGACAATAGGCTACATCATTTTGAACACTTTATTAAATGTGAAATGTCAGCCAGTCCCATTGGAGCACAATAAATGGTACATTCCACCCAATTTATACATCTACATTGTTCAAATTGTTTAAGAGCATGTCATAGGATATAAGCTAAATAGACTTTTCTTCTGCTTGCATTTTACCTCTGAATTTCCATTACACATTTCACTGCAGTAATTTAGGCTAAAGTAAAGAACTATTATTTAGTCAATTAACATTACTCTTCATTAGACTGGACATTATGTGTCCCTATTTGACTTGAAGAAAACAAACAATAACCGTAGTGTGTATAGTAGTTTTATTATTCCCAGTTTTATGGGATTACAGTGGTAGTCTTTGGGGAACTTTGAACAAGCCTTTTTGAGAAAACCAAAACATCTAAAATACCTCCTACACAGGGACAGATGGTGTACAATAGCAGGCCATAATATTAATCATAATTCACTGTTGTTTTAGCCCCACCTATGAGCGTTAGGCGGGGACAACAATTATGATATTATGTTAGGCTATAACTAACATATTTTTTCAGACCACAACCAGCACCGTTTTGTTGATAAAGTGATTTGTCAAACTTAAGCAATTTAGGCACTTATTAAGTAATTGGCAAAGAAGTGAAGCTGCTGTTTTATGACAATCAGGTATAAGCAAAATACTGAAAATACAAGTAGTTTTACACATAAATAACTGAACATTGAGATAATATCTATAAACAACACATCCACAGCCTAACTAAGCTCATTAAAAGTCTAACTAGCCCAAAGAGAAGTTAGCCTACAAAGCACTAAGGACATAGGACTAATAGTTGTTATGTGCTGTTGTTGAAAGCTACTGGTTCTCAAACTTCATGTCTGCCTATGAAAATATTTCCAAGTTTCATCTGAAATTTGTCAAAATCAATACAGGGCTTTTATTCAGCACCTTCTCTTAATCAGGTCTAAACCAGGACTAAAAAGGACTGAACCAGGGCATTAGACATTAAGTCTGAATGGACACAAAATCAGGGGTAAGATAGGGCTTAACTCTGTCTGTCTAAATTAACTACATTTTAGCTGTGTACCACCAGAAGAAGCCCACAGTACCACAGTTTGAGAACCACAGATCTAAGTAAGAAATACAGTTACAGTTAGGTCAGTCTCACTATCAACAAACAAACATTAAAAAGTGCTTTACGATTTGTTTCCTTCAATACATTCACCTCTATTGCAGGAGCATGTCCATAATACCACAGAGATCAAAACAAGCTGCAATATATGACCAAATATCTGCAAAAATAAGCGGAGTGTTGAACTATGCATCCTTCTTCTTCCTCTGCTGCTTATCCGGGGCTGGGTTGCTGGGTCTAAGTGGACTCCCAGACTTCCCTTCCCTGTTCAAACTAGGACAATATAATTTATTTTGTGTGTGGCCAATATTATGTCTAAACTCTCTTAAGATAGCTGGAAAGCCTTTTTGCTGGATTGTGAAGAGGAAATGTCTTATTAACTTGTCCCACACTAAATAATCTAGCCACAACGTTTCACAGTGTTAAGTGCATTTGTGTCAGTCCAAAGACTCCAACTGACCAACCAGTGCCACTAATGTGAAACTTTAGGCAGAAATAGCAGCCACATCATTTACTGCCTGTGTTTTAATCTTTTAAAATTAGTAGAACAACAAATTAATTACTATGGGGTGAATCATGTTTTTTTAAAGGCTCTTTTGAATAAAAAACAATCTTGAATAAATGTTTATTAAGAGAGCTCGAATGCAGTTCCGGCTAAAGCATTTGTTCTGTGAAGGATGATGGTGAGGTATGAAACTATAATCTACATGTTTACCACCAGATGTCACCACAATCTATATAGTTCACAATTGAAGTGTTCTGTAAATTGCTGCAAAGTCTTTGACAGAGAAACATCCACACTGATCAGTCCATTGCACTTCAAACTTCTTTGATACAAGCAGAGGATCAAAGTTATTTTCTTTCCAATTATCATAAACACTGGGTCCAGGCTTTATGAAGGTGGATCAATACGTTGGTTGAGTTTGTTTTTTTTCTTCTGCTTTTTCTGAGGCAGTTCTGACTTGTTTAGTTGTTTGTGCTGATCAAGTGCTTAAATCAAATGTAACCAAATTATCTTCTGTCTGAGATGGCAGCCAGTTGAAACCTAAGTGTCCACTTGATATAGGATTATTTTGTATACAATATTTTTTATAAAACATCAGTAGCCTTCTTTTAAAAAGCAAGATAAAGAAATACTCACTTGGCAGCTTTGCCTTGTGATATTTTTACATAAATACAAAATTAAAAATACACATAAAAGATTAAATAATACAATTGCACAAAGCAGGAGTTTAAATTAAGACAGGGGAGGTTAGGGAGATGTTGGCACAGGGATGAGGGGTGGTGTCCATAGGGGGCGCTAGTCTCTGCTCCTGATGTTAGTACGGGCCTTTTGAGTGTCCAAAGATCCCGATGGGAAAATGTTTGACGTGAGACGACCACTGCGCCGCCAACTGGAAAAACTTCACATCGTTCCACTCAACTCCGTCAATCAGCACTGAGGAAAGACATGAGCAGGTAAGATAAGACAGAACTGTAGTGATATCAGTATGGAAAATAACTTAACTCTTAATACACAACAAAGTGTGACAGTAATAAAAAGATGTTTGCAGCATAAAGATAAGAATTAAGGAATAATAAGATCATCTTTGTCTCACAATGGGGGATTGCAGGGTTCCAAAAAAACAAAAACAAAAAAATCACATGTTTAATCACAATCACATTCCAAAACTATATTGGAATAAAACATTCGAGAGTGTATCTCCATTGATACTTTAAAGATGATGTCATCGATATTCCTTAGGAGTTTGATGCTAACTGTAGGTATCATTTTGTCTGAAGCTCTGTTACAAAGGAGAGATCATTTATACTGTGAAACAAGTCATCAGCCAACAGTTTTCCACTTAGTCACTCTCACCTTTTTGTTTAAAATCAAACCATGAACATTTCTATTGATCACAGGCTCCTGAAAATGTGTTTGCTAATATGTGCAATGTGTCACCATGGTAACTTCTAAACATTAGGCCATACACATACATGTAGAACACTTCCAGTATGATGTCACTGCCAAGTATCAATAGGCTGTGGTAAGGATGTAACAATAACTGAAATATCGTGATATCGTATCGTCAAAGGTCTCACGATAATATCGTGGACCATCACAATATATCGAATCACTAGTCTCTTTGCTTAAATAAATAGTTATGATGCAGCAATGGCTAAAAAACAGAGGGAACTACATAGACCATGGTCCTTTGCTCCGTTTCAGTGCAGACTACATGAAGAAATAACTGTTCTAAGCACTTTTACATCTTAATTCTTTGGATTAAGTCTTGTGAAGGCATTTTTAGAGGAAAAAGTAGCATATTCACAGTTTTGTGAGCCTCCACAAAATATTGTAATAAATATTGTACCATGATATATATATCATGAAAATATCATACAGAGAAATTTGGATATCATTACATCCCTAATGACAATAAATGTTGCACCAAATGACTGGACAAAGCATTTTATAATGTCAGTCTTGTTATTATGTAGAATATCATAATGTCATGAGCCTCCCCACCATATTGTGAAATTTCCCACAATATTGCAATAAATATAGTACCATGAGGTTCATACCGTGACAATATCGTATCGTGAGACTTGGATATCGTTACACCCCTAGGCTGTTGTGTTGTTATCTCAGCAGCTGGTCATTTCCCTGTAGTCTCTCAGACTAAATCACAGATAAATTTCAAAGTAAAAGTGGTACCTCGGAGCATGGTCTGCTGTTGTTTGGCCGTGCAGATGAGTCGACTGATGCCCTCGATCACCTGACTCTTGGGCTCCACCTCTTTGTCTTTGCTCTTTTTTGGCAGAAACATCACTAATGGAGAAACAAAAAATCCAAATTACTCTGTTCCCAATAAGAAATGACTGCAGTTCTCAATATAAAACTATAACAAATGTTAAGGTCAACTAAAACCCCAGTGAAAATAAACATGTAATACAATATAATTAAAATTTCGCACAAAGTTAATGTTATTTACATGCAAACAATATGGAAATATGGCATTTATGTCTATGCAATGTCAAATATGGGAATGAACAGAAAGAACTTTCACAATGTACATTTTCTTTAAAATATAGTAAGAATAAAAACTGCCATAAGTTCTATAAGCTCACCCTTCTTGTTCTTCTCCTTTGTGACCACTGTCATTGACATAGTGGGAAAGGGACTTGCCTCAGCGCCTCCTAGAGGGAGCCTGCTGACCTGCAGCGAGCGGAAATTGCACTTAAGCGTGTTTTTGGCGGAAGAGTCCCGCTTTTCCACGTCTTTCTTTCGTTCTGATGGAGCCTGCCAGTAGTCCACCTGCAGCCCCATCACCTCTGTCTGAGCACTACTGCAAAGAGGAAAAAGAAAATTCCATTGTTGAAGTTTTTACTATATACTACTATTTACTACTATGATCCAAAAAGCAGTATGACACGAAAGCACTATGAATGAATTGTACTGAAAATTTCCAACCAACTCATGTTAGTGCCACTCACTTTGCTCCAGCTGACCACCGAACCGGATCTAATCAAGTGTCAGACCTTAAACCCAACACGACCCAGTAGAAAACTCACACACTGTCCCAAAATGGAAGTAACTACTAACTGAAGAAGGTTTAAGCACAACTTTGGACACCTTTAAAGGTTGGCTGGCAAAACCTTAAAGCTGCACTGTGTAACTTTTATGGTAGAGGATCCACCACCTGCTTGTCTCCATAGGGATGTGATTGTGTTCTTATCACTTAAAATACCATGAAAAACAGGCATTCTTACGATACACTAAGGGGTTTCTCCATAGAGCTGACCTGTATCTAGGCCTTGTTTCATTTCTGCTTATCTTCATGGAGATTGATGAATATAATGCTTCACTATGGAACATTCCAGGCAAAGCAATAACAGGTCCATAAAGGCAAGCAGCTGGTGGACCCTCCACAAAAAAGTTACACAGTGCACCTTTAACCTCTTGCACTCTCTCTCTCTTCATCGGCGTGATAAACATTTGGAGTTTGCTCAGTAATTAGTCAGCCAAAACCAGAATTTCAGGCTGAAGTAAGTTGGAGATATAACGTAAGATATCTGGAGTATTTATTTAGTAGTTAATCACCTGTAGGCACTGAAGCTGGTGTTGACTGAGGGGGATGAGGGCGGAGTGGGCGTGGCCTCTTTGAGCGCCGGGGAAACCTGAGGAGGAGTGGAGGAGAGCAGCGAGGAGGGCGTGGCATCATCCGAGTCACCTGAGACGGACAAAGTAGAGAATTAAGTAAATCTGTGTTTTTTTAAGTGTCAATAACAGTTTTTAATTTTATTCTATTCTAACAATTAACCAAATTCTGTAAGCCGTTGTCTAGTGAAGTTATTTTTATGCTACAGGTGAGTTAATAGATTTGAGTGACGGTAAAATATATGTGGAAGTTATATAAAGTTATATAAAATATAACTTAAATATAATATAACCTAAAACTTACCTGATGCTGTTGATGCTTGCTCCACAATACCAACTTTCACCATCTGAAAAATTAAAATGAAAAGTGCCTGTGTGTTCAAGGTTTCCACATTTAACAGCCTTTAATTATGTTTAATCAAAATCACAAACTAAATTCTGAAACTATACACAAAGAATTTAATGACTGAACATACTTGCTTATTTTATTATGAAAGGACAACATCATTTAAAGAACATAATTTAAGGACATAGTGTAGATGAGTGTGGCTGTTTTTTTTCTAATACATTTTCCTAAAGTATGACAAAAGAAAAACTTACTCCAATGAAAGGTATGAATTTCTGGCAGGAGTCTTCATCAGGGCTACAGCAGCAGGAGATAAAATATCAGATATGTATTAGTTAATTACCGTATTACAATAGCAAAAAGCAAATCACGCAAAAAAGGGTTTTCATTACGATCTATAATATCTATTGTTAGTAATTTCATATTGATTTCCAATGTGTCACGATTGGAAATTATGTAGCAGCATGTTTAAATTCACCACTGAAAACATCGTAGCATGCTGTAAGTCTTCATCATGTTATTTTTGCAGCCATAGAAACGCCCACATGCAACTACAGCTCTACGAAAGCCATTCAGTTACTGCAAAGAGTCTTCACCTACAAAGACAAGCATTCAGAGGGCAGCAAAGAGCAAATGTGTCTATCTTATTTGAAAAGAGAGAAATACAGAGGGAAGAGCACCAACCTAAACCTGACTTAAAGCTGCACTATGTAACATTTCTAGTGGAGGGTCCACCACCTGCTTGACTCCATGGAAATGTTATTGCTTTGTCTAGAGAGAATGTTCCACAGTATAAATTAAACCTATACATCACAAATGCTACAGCACTACACTATATTACAGTTCAGATCTGTGGAGAGTCACCCCTATGTTCCCCTTCTAATGTCATACCATGTAACATTCTAGGGAAAGCAATAGCATCTCCATGGAGACAAGCAGGTAGCGGACCCTCTACTCGAAAAGTTACACAGTGCACCTTTAAAAACCTTATGCACTCCCACTAATGGCAGTGCATACTACAATTACACAATTACATGAAGCTTTCTACGAACTATTTTCCTGTTTACGAGCAGAAAAATAGACTCTACAGTGTACTGAGCGGCTGTTGCTCTTGCCTTGAGGTAACCTGCCATCGCCCCCCCAGGGAAGACACAGACAGACTAAAACATCAGAGACAGAAGAGAGAGAGTCTACAGGAGGGACAATCAAGGCCATATCTGATTTACTTAAATAACATTATATTTAAATCAACTTAAAGAAGCCAGGGACTGAGCCAGATGTCTGCCTGGTATTTCACAGTGGACATTACAGGAGTGCAGATAATGTTTAAATGAACTGGTCAAATATCTTTCACAATATGTATGTCTATTTGTGAATCTGCGATGAGATAATATTTGTTATGGCAATGAATAAGAAGACGTAAGTGGAAATATGGAAGAACAATGTGGAAATATAATACAGTATATTTCAAATGTTTTGGTGGGTCTAAACTAGAAACTTAAAGTATAACACACTAGTAGGTGCTTTATCAAGAATAGTCTCATTAGGAAGATGTGATAAAAAGTAAATGAAATACACAGTCCTACAACAAAGGACCTTGTTATACCCCATTTATCAAACTTATGTGATAGTCTCCAATGTGTTTCAGCATGAAAGAACAGATGGCTTTAATCTTGAAATGAGTAAATAGATTTCTTCGTGATTATTGGTGAACTTTCTAAAATTTTCAAAACAGACAGACATGGATGGCCTAAAGAGCATGAAAATATCACAGAAAGGAAAAGGGAAAGAAATGAAATAAAATGAAAGGGAGGGCACAAATTCTCCTGTCACTTTAACAGCTGCTTCAGTAAAACTTTATAGATTTTCCTCTTTATGAAACATGATGATAACAACTATCTATTAATTATATTTACTATTCAGCTCTTTCAAGCAGCAAATACTCAATCATAGTTGTGGTCTAGTATTAAAAGATGACAAAGCCTGTTTACACATACGAGAGTGCACACTTTGATAACATAATGGTCCCATTTAGTCAATAGTACTTTATGCAGCTAGTAAAGAGGCAAGGTCCACAAAATGCTAGAGAAACAGGTGCAAATGGTTCTGCATGAATCAACATTAAAACTAACCACAATACCTTACTGCAAAATCAAAATGAAAGCTCTTTTTCCTTCAAAAGAAAATAAGAAAAATACAACAAAATAAAAACATATTATTAACACTCACAGATGGAGAGGCAGAGACGTTTAACAGACAAATACAATGTTAGACACCAAAACACATTAGTCTGGCACCTGGGTTCATGTGGGCACAATAAATGAAAATAAAATATAGAAAGACACTGAAAAACGGGTCTTCTCCTGCCCTATTTTCAAAGTGAACATATAATAACTATTCTGTGATGGCTATAAAGACTAATGTTTTGGTAGTTTTATTATACATGATCGTTTTAACATATGTTTTATTATATATCAACTGCTAATGAAAAAAACACTGAATCATATCATATTTTTGATAATCAACCTAAAGGATGAATTAAAATGAAATTAGATTAAACCAAAAATTTCGCCGTACCTCTTCTGTTTGTAGGTTAACATGGCCTCGGCGATGGGCAGCTGGTGAGCCCCATTGGCCCCCAACATGTACTGGGTCACTCTCGACACCACATCCAGACTCTCCTGGACTAAAAATCACGAACAAAGTTCATTTGTAGTGCTATACAGTGAGTTTTTTTTTCATTTTCTCTCTCTTTTAAAATAATATATATTGTTATGTCTGAGCAACTGTGTCCAAATAATTTCCCTTGTGGATCAACAAAGTTTGTCTAAGTCTACGTAAAAACTATTTGATGCATAAAATATAATGACCATGTTGGAAAAGGTGGTTTAAAACTATATTTTTCATTCAGAAAATCCTGTCTCTATTCATTTGCAGTGCACTGGTCTTACAACATGTAAAAGTAAGATTTAATAAACTCACCGACTAGAGGAGCTTCAGGTTTGTGAAACAGCTCTCTCCATGCAGAATCTTGGAACAAACTGTTGTATCTGTAGTCTATTGTGCCGAGATATTTGGAAACAGGATGTGCACCTGAAAAATAATATTACAACAATTCAAAAAATATTTAAGGCAAAACTCAGAAATGATAACATAGCTGTTTTTCAGAGTTCAGTCCCAGAGTAAGACCTGATTTCGTCAAGAGTATTTAGTCTTCAGGAATCTTCACTATGCTACCTATTGGATTTTTTGTTACATGGAAAACTGTTTATTCTTCTGATCGAAAGAGCTTATAAGTAGAAATGTCCTCTTGAAGAAAATTACAGTTTTGGTCCATCTTTTACCCGCATTTATCTAAATTGGTTTTCTTTGGCATTACTCAGTGAATAGTACATGATAAGATAAAGTCAACAGATAGTTATACTGACCCAGGGGTATGATGAGGAAGCGCATGTACCCAAGCCAGTCTGGGGTCTTGTGGGACAGGTGGTCCACAAAGAGCCTCAGGACAGAGCTGAGGTAGTGCTGTGCTCCCGCCACTGCAATCTTTATGGGGATGGGGGTCTGCGAGTTACAGTTACAGCTACAACCAAAAATAAAGAATAAAGAATATTAGCAAAATCATCATTATGCTTGCCATTGTTTTTTAGCCAGTGGATTATATTTGAACAAACGCTAACTTAAAGGTGTATTGTGTAACTTTTCTTGTGGAGATGTTATTGCTTTGTCTGGAGTGTTTCACAGTATGGCATAAAACCTTTTGATCATAATGGACAAAAAAACCAAGCCAAGTTACAGGTCAGATCTGTGGAGAGGCGACCCCGCTCACTGTCAGAATGCCTGTTTTTCTAAGTGTTTTTGAGCAGTAAAACCATGTGTAATTTAATAAATGTAAGAGCCATGATGTATCCATAGAAACAAACAGGTAACGGACCCCCAACAGAAAAGTTACACATATGTGGTGATTTGTTACTTGCCGTACTGTACTTTTATTAATTTTAACTTAGTTTGAGGGGAAACAACATCATTTCCTTAAAGCGGCACCGTAAGGTTTTAGGGAGAGGCTCAGTAACTTTATTTCCTCCATGGAAATGTGATTGTTTTGCCAGGAGTGTTCCAAACAATGGTATAAAACTTAACAACCAGGTGACGCCAAAGTACTTTTGGCAATAAAAAATCTTAGAATTCAATAAATAAAAGAAATACAAGTTTATACCATACTGTGGAACATTCCAGAAAATTCAGGAAAAGTAATGACTCTGTGCACAGTAGCACTTTAGCCAGCTCAGTGTCTCAAGGCTAACGGTCAAATGTATTAAAATCATAAAATATAAAATAAACACCTATTGTGATTAATTAAAATAAACCTATTGTGATGAATTAAAAATAACATATTGTGATGAATTAAAATTAACATATTGTGATGAATTAAAATAAACCTATTGTGATTCATTAAAATTAACCTATTGTGATTAATTAAAATAAAACTATGGGGATTAATTAAAATAAACACTCTTTCTAAAAACACAAGTGTCCTCCTGTGAAGTATTCATTTTATTTGTGTATTTTTATCATGTTATCAATGACATCCACCCACAGCTCCCTGTTCACTGCATTATCTTCAAACCTTTATTCATTTTAGCATGACTCAGCAAAAACCTCAGACTGATAAAACTGGACAGGAGGTAGTGATGCCAACATTGTGGAGAGAGGGGTGAGGATTTTATTTTATTTTTTTTAAATGTTTTGGCTATTTTTGTTTTTAAGAAAAATGTCAAAATTGTAAAAAAACAAAAAAACAAAACAAAACAAAAAAAAAAACAATGTGCAATGTAATTTTTAGAACACAGCTGCAATAAACAGTATTGTATATTGTGACAAAGAACTGTAAAGAATGAATCTTACAATCTCTGTATTCTTGAGACGATGGTGTTGAATGCCGCCTGGATGTCGGCTGTCGTACATGTGCAAACTACAGGGAGATGGTGGTTCTGGAGCATGTCTGAAAGATACTAAAGGACAGAAAGAAATTAGAAATTTAGAGCCTGTAGTAAAAACAATGGACTAGGATTTACAGATATTAGATCACATACTAATAAATGGTATGTCTTAGACAACATGAACAAAAGAAAATTAAAGATTTCACTAGTGTTTGGTCATGGTGTTAATAATCACGAATAATAAAATAGCAGGGTTGTCCTCACAGAAAGGGTAGGAATAAAATTTCATGTTGTGACACCTCTAGTCCAGTGCAGAGCTCACCTGCCCCTGCCAGTCAGATGTGTTGATGAGGATGATACTGTCCGGGAGGTGGTTGTCTGAAACCAGGATGTGGTTCAGCTGATCGTAAACTGTCTTTCTTGGGATCTAACATGATAAAGACAAAGAGAGATTGGCCTTGAAAATGTTTTCTTCTTGATCCCACTGCCATTAAGGATTTACTACTGAAAAACTCCACATTCAAAGACATAAAACATCATAAAACTACTTTCAGAAATGTCTAAAGATAAAAAGTTCTCAGTCCTACCTGCAGGTGGCAGCGTGTGTCCATGGAGCGCTCATTGTCCAAACTGTTGGCCCTTTCATTCTGGGGTCTGCTGGGCTGCCGCTCCTTTAGAGAAGTGCTCCTGCCTCTTCTACCAGCCAACTTTGGTTCCTGCCTGAAAATACAGTCAAAATATACAAATAAAATAAATGTAAAAAATCGAAGATGATTGTAACTTTTTATTTAGATAAAATTTTGCCAGCTTTTTCTACCTGTTGGATGAAATGATAAGGGACTCAGTCTTGGTCATTTTTCCGCTAGGGGGGAGTCTCTCTAAAAACGTGTCCATGTTGTCCATTTCTAGCTCTGTGGTTGGAGTAACAGCTTCTGGGGGCTCCTGATGGAACCAAAATATAATCAAGTCAAAAGATGTTTTCCCTATTTACGTATCCATAGGGAAATTCCTTCAACCTGTGTCCATATGCTAAGCCATTACGAAACAATTACAATAGTTACTGCACATTTCTGTTGAGAGAAGCCAGTTAATCATTTTATAATCTCCCTTGATCCTCTAATCTGAATATTTTCTCCTTAACTAACGTCATGTCCCACTTGACAACTTCCAGAAATATCCTCTGTCCTCTGGGCCTTCAGTTTGCCAAGTCTAGCCTCAGCATCCTTCAACCCAAACATTCACTCCCCCTCCTCATCTGTAGATGTCTAAACTATCTATTCTGCTCAGTTTACGTGCACAATAAAACTGTGATCCTTATCTGATTTCTGGAGTTATCAGATTATCGTCAAGTAAACATTATCATCAGTCAACATCTGATGTGAGTAATCTGATTTCTTTCCTGTTGTTCACACCTGTGCAGGACAGGGTAAAATAACATTATATTTATATTTTCTCCCCAGAGAGTTGTTCCACAGTATGGCATTACACTACACATGTATCTTTACAGGGACAGTAAATGATGTCATAGGGACAAGTTACATGTCAGATCTGAGGAGAGGAGCCTACTCACAGTAAGAATGCAAGTTTTTAAGTCAATAAAAACCCATGTTATTGACTAAATGCAAGGATACGTTTAATGCCATACCAGATGGTGGACCCTCCACCACCTTCAACAAGATTTTTGATGATCAGATTTCTCTTGGGCATGTAAACACTAACTAAAAAAACAGCTCTAATTATTGGGTGATCTGGCCATGCAAATATACTCACTGATTTCATCTCTAAAACATCTAACAAAAGTGGCCCCTTTGTTCTCCTTCCAAAAAGATTAATTTTAAATACCAGTGTTAAACCAACCCTGAAATTAATGTGTCTTCCAGGGTAGCCCTTAATAATTACATCATGACAGTAGTAATTGACTTTTTGACACAGAATCTTGTACTCACAAAGGGGGCATTGTCCGACACAGCGTCTTCCTGAAACTTAGCTCCGCTGCTTTTGGCTTTATCTGGGTCGAGCTGAAACAAAAAATGCCACAGAAATAACAAACTTCATATGGATCTGTCAGTATTATTCAGTTTCACATGGATCTATATACAGTGCAGATGTATTTGTGTTGTGAAAAATTCATAGTAATAGGCAATAGGGCTGAAAGATTTTGGTCCTTTTTTTTTCGGACAAACATTACAATTAATTGGATTCTATTCAAAAGTTCACATTTTAAACACGTCCTGAAGCATTAACATCATAGAGAAGACTGAAATATACACGGTACTGCTCCTTGACTGTTTAAAGAAGTTAAATAAGGGGTGAATTTGGAGCCATGTTCCAAACTATGGACAAAACAGTGGAATAAAACACCAGGATCACGTAGGGCCTAATAAGAACATTTTAACACCAAAATAAGGAGCCTGACAGCCAAGTAGCAGCTAGCAGGTTAACTATGTCCATTTATATGTACAGGCTATGACACTGCTGAAATAATACAAGAATCCTGTGCATTTCAGAACATGTTTGTAGAGGTCTAAACTATATGGTAAGCTGTTTTTTACACAGTAAGACAGGATATTTTGTCATCTAAGAACTTAAATAATTCAAACAACTTTCAAATTCAGTAACATAATCAATTTCGACTAATCCTGGAAGTAAACCTGGACTGAACTAAGACTAAACCAGGGTCAGGACCAAATCAAGTCTACGTAAGCATAAAATGGACTTAACCAAACCAAATATGAACACACCATAAGTCAAGGTATGGGCATTTTTTTATTTACCATTGCGAGATAGGACCATTTATGTTGTGCTTTCTCTGTTTTGTATTTGAACCTTTTTGGCAATCGTACAGTGGTGGAAGATAACATGTAAAAGTATTAAAGTACTGTACTTACAGTATACATTTTAGTACTTAAGTACATTTTAAAGTGGATACTTTTACAAAAAATTTTAACAGGACTGAAAAATATACAAATAATAACAGCTAGGAAATAAACTATTCAATTGTTTCTACTGAACAAAATTCAGCACAAATCTGTATCAAAATCATCAAAAAATACATTTGAATCTTTATTAGATTTCAAAATATGTGTGAAATACTTTTACTTTTTACTCTTTAAGTACATTTTTAAACAGGTACTTTACGTAAGCATACACTTGAGTTTACTTGAATAGATTTTTTAATGTGATACTTTTGCATTTACTTGGGTATTTCTTTGTTCCAGTATCTGTACTTTCTTTTAAGTAACAAAACTAAGTACTTGCTTCCACCACTGCAGTTGTATATCACAACAGTTGGTGCATTTCTACAGCTTTTCTTTTATATTTCTTACAAATTTGCCTCACATTCCTGTGCTGTCCTGTGATACACCAAGCATGTTCTGAATCATTATCGGGAGTAGGGGATTACTGCTGTTGGGGTATTAGTTGATGGGAGATGTGACTGGACCAGAGGTAAGCCTTATTCTCATGCATTTAATCCTTAACACATTGTAGGAGAGAGGGATTTGAACTGGGCTTGTTTGACCTTGTCCTGCAAATACTCTCATGTTGACTTCAATTAGTCTGAGTAAGTACAGGGAGGTCCAGAGGGTCAGGGGCAACTGTGAAGGTTATGAAGGGGTGAATGCAAAGTCAATGTACAATGGAAGACTTGTGCAAAGCATATACATGTAGGCAAACTATACTGTAGGGGTGGGAAATATAACAAATCCTACTATATTTTATGTATTGTTACTGATATTTTTGACTGATAAGCAGATGGTAGAGTGAAAAAGGGTGAAAAGTAGGCAGGGATATTCAGAAAACTATTTATGCTCAAGATTCTCAAATGATCCAAAACCATAATTATCTATATCTTAGGCTTAGAAAATGAAATGGTAAGAACATTCTAAATAATGAAAGTGGTGAAAATTGCCAAAGACCACAAACATATCTGCATATCTACAAGCAGAATAAAATAAAATATAGTATATATAAGATATCTCTGAATATATATTTAGTTGGAGATAATAGTCAGAAACCTTAGAGAATAGAGTCTGTTGTGAATTGGCTGGAAGGGCTCTTGGGATGTTTCACTCTCACACTGTGCCCTCATCCCCTTAATTTGTAAAAAAAAAAAAAAAAAAAAAAAAGTTCAGACACTGTAATTATGGCATTTTTAACTCTGCAGAATATTGCGATGCATAAATACATATATCCCATGTTGCAAAATAATACATTGAATAGACTTCTGAACACTCCCTGTGATCAAACTAGCAATGGACTAAATAACTGTATATCTGAATTCCACTCACGGGGCTGGGGGGCTCTCGGTGGCTCCTGATGCTGTGGATGCTGCCGATTTCTGTTTGAGAGCTCGAGAGGGACAACCCCTCGAAATATGGCCTGAAACAGAAACATGATATGGCTCAATATGAGACATGGCTCAGTACTACAAGACGTACAATGGACCAATTAATTAATGACTATCCATATTCAAGTGTTTGATGTAAATGCTTTCAATGAGGTATGTTAGACTCACAAACTGTATAAAGAAGTGGACTAAGCGAGTAGGATGTCACCCATAGCGTTTGGCTCCACTCAAATGAAGCGTGTGATGCTAGAGGTATTTATGGGTTTCATCTTACTGTTTAAAGGCTGCATTTTGAGGATTTCTCACCTTTCAAATGATATACAGTAGCATTCTGTTTTAAACCGTTAATTACAGTTACCGTTATGGCAGCAGTCTTACATTTTTATCATATATACTAGAATTTTGAGTGACTTCAGTTCTGGCATGATAGCAAAATAGATTTTAAAAAGGTATCTGTCTAATTTGGGAAATATTTGGGATTTCTGTAACATCAGGCATGTTTATAAGCAGACGTACATTATAAAACAGAATGATTTAATTGGTTTACAGACAATTCAGGCAAATAAACTGAGAATACCTGTCATAACCTTTACTGCCATTGTATTCACTGCCCACAAGGTCCATCCATCCATCCATCCATCCATCTTCTCCCGCTTAATCCGGCTGGGTCCGGCAGCGTGCTGCCCAATACTCATAGCACCTGACCCCCCCTATGAACCCCTCTGCAGGTGGTGAGCCCACAGGAGGCTGGACAACATGGTCCTTGATGTTAGTTCATATGGGTGCGGGCATGTTTTGCGTTGATGGGGGAAACCGGAGTACCCGGAGGAAACCCATCCAGACACGGGGAGAACATGCAAACTCCACACAGAAAGGCCCGGGCGACCCGGGGATCGAACCCGCAACCTTCTTGCTGTGAGGCCTGAGTGTTGCCACTCAGCCACCGTGCCGCCTACCCACAAGGTGTACTACACAAATCTTTTTTTTCTTTCTTTCTTAGCAGAGATTAATTATAGTGTGTCCGATAGTCTTTCTTTGAATGAGAGAGAGGGGGAGATACAGCGAGAGAAAGACAGAGAATGAGAGAGTGTGAGAAAGAGAGAGTGAGTCAGTGAGCCATTCGGCAGCGTTGTGTCAAACTCTGTTGAACATTTTATTCTGTATGCTTGGTTTAGTCTACTGTTGTAAATGTCAGTTATAAACCTACAGATGTACTCACCTGTCTCTGTTAGCCCACACATACTGTATATGTAATGTTTTAAAGTGATTTATGCTAAAATAAACTGGATAAATGTTGTTAATCTGCCTCATTTTAACTTTCTTGAGTCAGAGTAGTTAAATAATAATGCATTTTAGTTAAATAATAATGCATAATAATGAACGCATTATTCTGAGCATTATTCATACACGCCACATTTGGTGGTGTTAAACCACTAGTGTAGACCATAGACTGTATAAAAGAAGTGGACTAAGTGAGCGCGACGTCACCCATAGCGTTTAGCGCCGCTCAAATGAGGCTCGCGATGCTAAGGGCTACAGGGGCGAATTTGGAGCCAGGCTCTATGTTATGAATAGGGGTTTTTTTGGTGAACAAAATAGCAAAAAAAAATTCAGGACCATGTGTCGTGGGTTCATACGAACATTTAAAGACCAAAATGATGAGGCTCACTGCAACAGGTACAGAGAGACAAGCGATAAGATCTCAGTGTAAGTCAATAGGAAAAAGGGAGAGAAGGAGCCGGAAGAGCCTCCTGGAGCACTTCCTATTTGGCACGCGGCGGCTAACGGGATAGCTATGTCCACTCATATATACAGTCTATGGTGTAGACACAGATGTCCTGGCGTAGCCTGACAGATGCAAGACAGCCAACTCACACCACTGGTCCCTCTGACCACCATTAACCACTCAGATTCATACCATGCAAGTGTTGCCTAAGGACACACACACAACATGCACAAAAAACACTGCATTTCCTGCATCTAAGACAACAAATCCTTACTCATTGTCCAATATATGCCAGCCACAAACTGTGTACCAAGATAAACTACTGTAAATATTATATCTTTAATAACAATGTGTCCAAAGTGTGAAGTCTTCAAAACAAGAAGCCTAAAAAGAAGCTGAAATCTATGAATTGTAACTATACATTATATTGTAACTATACTATCCTATACATTGCTTGAGTGGTTGGTTTCTCGGTAAAATGAATAAGAGAGAGCATGAGGATCTCACTTGAGCTTAGGTTTGGGGGTACTGAGGACGCTGTCGTCATCGTCCAGTTCTGGTCCACTGTCGCTGGGGTTTTCAAACTCCACACTGTCCAGATCCAGGTCCTCCTCCTCCACCTCAGGAGGGGGCTCAGCCGGGTCCTGCTCCGAGTCCAAAACCTGGGTTCATACAAAGGGTAACTACAGTTCAATATTGTGCAAAATTTGTGTTGAGATGTGAAGAATGCTGTAAATATAAGTAGTTTAATAATTTATTAACTAATATCAAGATGACAGTTTATTATTTACTCCTGCCAACTCATTGTCTCCATGGGAATGTAATAAAATGATAACTCTGTCTGGAAGGTCACTGGACACAAGCAGGTGGTGGACAGACCCCCATTTTTGTACATTGATGCATTTGGTTCATAAGACTTCTCTACATTACTGTACAAGCGTTTACAATAAAACAAGACTTCACCCACCTCGTCAGACACCCTGAACCTCTTCAGCAGAGCCACAACCCGCTGCTTAAAGTTCTGCTGCTATAACACAAAAGCAGAGGAAACTAGACATATCAGGATCAATCATGAGTAATTATAATTCATTTACAATTCAATGTTTCTATAATTTTATAATGTTTGCTATAACTATAAGGATTGAATGTTTTTAAGGTGCCAGATGAATGAAAGGTGTCAGACGGGGATATATTTAAAGTAAAAACAAAACAAAACACTACTTTATTATTCAGTTTCAGTTATTAATCAATTTTGCAGTATTTCTTTGGGATGTCAAGTATCATAAATTGTATGTAAATATATTAAACATTCTTACTAAAATTGTTCATCACTATAATTGTAAAGAATAGTATGTAAATAAATTATCTCTATAAACCTTTCACTAAATCTTGATATATAAATTGCCGTAGCAAGAGAAATCCCTTGTCAAGATGTCAGCCTGGTTAAGATTTAGTATTTTCGCTGCAGGGCTCGCGTGCATTAGTTTTACCAGCAGTGGGTACATCTGTAGCACAGGCAGCTCATCGATCCTGACTGAGCACTCATGTAAAATCAATAAGGGAGCCGCATCATGCTTCATCTAGCCTCAAATGCTTTTATCTGTAGCTAAAGCTAACTGGACTGTGAAAGTACTGCACCAGGGTGGAGAGAGAGAGAGAAAACATATTTACGATGGCTCCTGGGTAATGGTTTTATTGACTAGATACACAAGTGAATAGAAAATGTATAGAAGAGAAAAGCATGTGATTTTTATGTTACAGTACGTTGTGGTGGATAATATAAACTAAAAATATATGCTTTATTATTAGTATAGGTTTACTATTTTAACTAGACTCAACACAAGGAGTCCCAACAGTGTATTGGGTAAAATTTGTCTCTGAAAACGCTATGGTAACAGTTCAAAATTCTCATCATATTGGCTGTGTATATAGTAAAGCCTGGTAAATAATGTGTTTATTGTAGAGCATGGTATCTAAATATAATATTATCTCACAATACACAGTCATCTGGTGTGGGATGTGAGACAGATGTGCAAAAACAAACTCTACACAAGCATGTAAAAAAACTCTACACAAGCATGAGAAAAAGTATCAAAAAAAGGTCTGAAAAAATGTTTAGTTTTTTTTATTCAAGCACTTTCCATTATATTTGCAATATGTTTTTATTTGTTTGTTTTTTTGTCACTTTTTGTTTTGTTAAATCAAGAAAATCACATTGTAAACAACTGCATGTGCATTCAAATTTGAGAGAAGACTACTGAGAGAATATTTTTGAAACTGTCTAAACTCTAGGTATTAGCCACAACATCCAGTACAATAACACACAAACCTCTGTGTCTGCTGTCCTCTTTTTCACCTCAATGACATTTAAAATGAAGCTCAATTTCAAACAAGTCATTTTTACTGTGGACTCAATTATAGTAAAGACCTTAAACTGCCTTTATTGCTGCTGTACAATTTCACACTAGTGCCTGTAGTTATGGACACCACGACCTTTGACCTGTATCTCATTTCAACGTCAAACAATAACTGCACTTAATAATCCCTAAGGAGCCATTTCCTGGACCAAATCTTGAACAATCTCAGTGGGAGAGCGGCCATGATTGTTTTTGTTTAAATGAACATCCTGCGTACGACTCTGAGGTGGCAGTGATTAGTTAAGATGTCAAACAAACATTTCCTGGATAGGATTTGTTTAGAATTTCAAAGCAATGATATCTATGGCAAGAAAGAGTTCAAATTATGATAAAACATAATGTAAATAACTAATATGTTGTTAGTTGTAATAAAATTAACCTCCTGTGTAATCAGCCTGTCCTTCTCATCCCAGTTGCCAGAACAAAACAAAAGTCTTATTATATCAATTACAAACAGGAAGCTGAAACTCATGATTAGTTAACTCTGATCGTACAGGGACTGACATGTTTGTTTGTTGTTTGTTAATTTTTAACCTGGATGCCCTTCCTATTCACCCCTCTCCATTTATATAAGCTTGAAAAATTAAAAACTTGCCAGTGAAGTGAATTTTTGTAACATAAAGGAGATTCTTCATTTTGTTGTAAATAATTCTGTTAAAGTAATATTTTTGTATATTCTTACTCTTGTTATAGAAGCCGTCCTCACAATTGAGCGTCTCTGTTTCTTTGTTTTCCTCACTTCATACTCGTCGTCTTCAAGATCCTACACAAAGACAATAAGTAAGCAGAAATACAACTACTGATACTATTGCTTTCACTGCTACTAATTCAAATACTAAAACTAAAAGTGCTCCAGTACCTGTCCCTGAACAGCATCGTCACTGGCCTCTTGTTCTGAGGAGAAACTCTCGTACTCCTCTTCTGAGTAGTTATCTAAAACAAACAAAAATAAGTTACTTTGGGGTATGACAACACATAAATATTGGCACACTGATTCTTGTGGAAGATGCTTTAACAAAATGTGAAAGGGCCTGTAAAGAGTGATGACTGTATAGCAAGGACAATACGGCTTTCAGGATAATCGCCAAGTTAAGGCCATAGTGACTGAATAGGACTGAATAGTGGTCAAGCTGGTTTAATTGAAGCAAAAACCTTTTCTAGAATGACCAAATTAGGCTATAAAGGCTTAAAGGCTTAGGCTTAAATACATACACTTATTGTTTGACTGTTTTAAAGTCAGGATCACTCTATATTACATCCTGGCAGTTGCTTAAAAGCTACTAAAAAAGCTTTAAAATAATAAGAACTTTAAATTGCATTGAATTGTAGCTCATACACTAGTGCCTGCGTTCACTGGTGTGTGAATGGGTGAGGGGTTCCTTGATGTAAAGTGTGTTGAGTGCCTTGAAGGATGAAAAGAACTTAATAAAAAGAATACAATTAAAATTTATAAATTACCAGAAGAATGAGGGACATTACTGAGCATAGTTTAGTACCAGAGCATTTGGTCTTCTGTCCTGAGTGCAGAGCTGAGTCCTCGTGGTCGATGGGCTGACTGGACAGAGAGAAGATCCAGATTTCAGCCACTTTCCCCAACATCTCCTTCTGGTTACTGCACAGAGGAAGCACCTGGCCTCCCTCGGTGGGGTGTTGCATCACCTGGAACAAGTGGGACAAAAGGTAGTGCACAGTCCAAACAGGGAGGCCGGGTCGGATTTGAGACAAGACTAAAATACAACTAGAACTTATTTTGTGGATGGACTTGAAATAAGATCATTCGGTTGTTTAAAGGTGGGGAGAGTGAGAGGAGCGGTCACATTTACAAGGTACCCATTATAAACAATTTATTAAATAATTTTTCATAAAAAGGCAATACTCTCTCTTAACCAACAGACAGTTTTCTCTTTGTTCAAAAAAATTCACCGTGCATAAAGTCTTTAAAAGGGTTGATAATTGCATGACAAACTGTCTTTTATTAAAGTCTACCATGTGAAGGGTTAGTTGAAAAAGTTTGAATAAAAGTTTTATTTTTGTTATGCAACTTTATTTTTGTGCTCTTTCAGCCTTGTGAGTTTTTATTAAATGCTGCAGATCCCACATTTATCGCATTCATGAAGGCTGTTTGACACAAAGCAAGGCCAAACACATTCACACCTGACTAATGTACCACTTGGGGCTGTATTCATCTGAAGCTTATGAATGTATCTGCACTTAATATCAACTCCAAACAAATAACTGAGATATTTTCATTGGTGATGACAATAAATCAATGTTTTTTTTAATTATGTACAGGACTATAATCTTGAAGATTCAAATCTAAACCCTGACTCCTCTAACGCTAAAAAAAGAAAGAAAAGAAAAATGTATTGTCACTTTGTATTATCACCTTGTACCCTTATTACTCAACAAATGTTATTTCCTTTAGAGAACACCGTAGATAAATTGCCTTTTCTGCACAGTCTGGAGTTATAACGTTGGCAATTAAACAATACATATACATTCTATTCTCAATATCGATTCCAATGCAATGACCATAATAAAAAACCCTTTTTCTTTCAACAACAGAATGTGATTTTCCATTTTAAATAATAGCATTTTCCTTGGGTCCTCAGTGTAATCCCTCAGTGGTCCAGGAAGGGCCCATAGTGCTCTATGGACACTAGTCTATGTGCTCTTATCCTTGTTCTGATACAGGTCAAGTTTATTCTAAAGCTAATCAGGATTTTTAGTATCCCTACTTGCTCAAATGAGTATCTACTTTCTTAATAGTTTTAGTATCGATTAATATCAGATTTTCAATACTTCTGACGACCCTACAACAAATGATATTATTGTTATTGCCCCAATCCCTAATTCCCAGTGCCAGTTGTAGCAGCGTCACAGTCTTGTTTCCAGATTGTTCTTCTTCCTGTTTGTGTTTTTCCTCACAGCTGCAGTGGTGTGACCTTAATAAGGTCCTCTGAGTTTTGAGACGCAGCTGCAGCATTACATTACGTATTCTGTCTCCTCCTAAAAATACTGGAACCTTCTCCTGAGAACAGCTTTAAAATAACCTCAAAGTTATGCAGACTTGGTGTTTTTATTTTTGCTTTTCATGATTTAATCTACCTGCCCTAAATCTGCCCTACATAATGTTCTTGGTAGAAGCTTTTTCACATTGAATTTCCACTAGAGATTTCAGAGCACTATTTTTAACCTTTTAGCAACAGATGAATTTTAATCTGCTACTTTCCAAAACCAAATACACTGAATAGGCCTGAGAAGGTTACATAATATCTGTGTAATGTATATTTTAATAAAATCTTATTATGTCTAGCAGAGACAAACACGACCGTTCTTTACTACTGAATCAAAACTAAACTATGACTAAATCAGGGTGAAAAAGAGCTGAATCAATGAAAAACTATCTGCACTTCCTACTGAACGTTTAGGATTAGGTTTGCTGCCCTCTTCAGCTCTTCTCACCTCAGACATATCGATGGAGCCCAGCGCCAGCGTCTTGTATCCCAGTATCGTCCGGTTCTTGTACCTTTTCCGTCGCTGGAGCATGATCTGCAGCTTGTTCCCCTCTCGCTTCAGAAAGTGTGGATACTGAAAAACAGGTCAATAAAAATTTTAAAATGTGTTAATAATAATAAACAAATAAAATTATATTGCAATTTGTAAAGCTGATTTCTGTGGATGTGTAACCAAGATGCTTTTTATGTGTTTTAGAATAGAAATGAAATATAGTTTATCTGATGTCAACTGAACTGCCTGCTGCCATTGTGTAATAAAACAATAAAGTAGCTCAGAAAACATGAATAGACTTGTTGTTGTTGTAGTTGAGCTCATAATTTAAAAATAAAATACCAATAATCTGTTTGGGTAATTTGAAGGAAGACTGAACTCACAGAAAGTTAGCTGCTACTTCTACAGTTCTAGTGGGGAGCCGATAAATTGCTGCGATGTATCTTAAAATGAATATTTAAAATGTGTCTTATCAGAAGATTGGTGTTTGACTTTCTTACATTTATACTTGATGCTGATTGCTAAACAGTGGATGAATTAGTTTTTAATCTTTTATGAATATAGAGACAAAGTTTGCTGTGATACAGTGGATTGAAGGGGAGGATTCAGGGAAGTTCAGTAATGTGAAAACTGATGCTATAAGGAATTATTATGATTCCAAAATGGATGGAAGATGATAATCCACCCTCCCTTTGCCTTATTTCTGTGGCGCCACTTTATAAAGGCTGAATAGAGTCCTATTTAACTAGCCTAATTAACACTCACTGTAAGACATAGGCTAAAGAGTTAGCTGTTCGTAATTATCTATGGTGTGTGCTCTCTCTTAATTCTCCAGTGCTTTGAAAACAACTGTAAATTGAACTCTCTGCTGGAAGAAGTGGAAAGGCCACAGTTGACCCCCTCGAAATATAGGGACGATTCAGATGAAAGTTAAGGTGACATTCATTTACAGCTGTTATGTAATAATCATATTTGAGCTCATTATCTGTCAGTGGTGGTGCTACTGGAAAAGCTAGTGATTATTTTAATACTTGGTAACTTCAGTACTTAACATCTTATTTTGGTCACTTTATGGTGTGGATAAGATAAGGTAACTTTATTTATATAGTGCTTTTCACAGACACATGTCCCCAAAGACGCTTTACACAGCATTATTAAAAGAGCATTTTTCATTCACTCCAGACCCGGTGGTGGTGAGCTACTGTTGTAGCCACAGCTGCCCCGGGGCAGACTGATGGAAAATGAGCTGCCAAGCCAACCGGCACCATCGGTCCCTCTGACCACCACCATCACTCACACACACCACTTTCATACCTACAGTGCATGTTTTTGGGGAAAAGGATGGATAGCATAAAAAAAGCACTGTAATGGCCCGGATAGTAGCCTTTGTGCTTTTGGCAAAGAGGAGAAGAGTAGAGCTAAGACGATGTGTCCAGTGCAGACTTACAAGATTTACAAAAAATAGCGGCAAAAGTAAAAAAAAAAAGAAAAAAAAAAGAACATGTCAGTAACAAACCTGTACACACAGCACCTATAGAGCACCTCCCTTAATTGTGAACTCCCATACTCAGTATGTACAGTACAGGTGAGTATAGATAAGTTAGCCTCAGCAAAATAGTGATAATTTATTTACTCTGTTAAGTAAAAACAGAGCTTTTACACCAGTTAAATGGCTGTTTGTGAAGAAAAGTTGAAAACAAAAAGAAAAAAAGATTTTGTACAAGGAAATAAGATACAGATGTGTGTTTCTAGATAAATAAAAAAAAATAAAAAAAAATGGTACTGGTATTGTACACAGTTGGAGGTGTCCTGTACTGCCATCTCTCTAGGATTGGCCATTGTAAATCAGCCAAAATTGATATAATGAATGCTCTTTGATGAATATTAGATTATTTAAGTAGTGCCAGATTTTTTATGATTTGGACAAGCTGCTAAAACTAAAACTAAAGAAGGGACTGGCTTTAAACCTGGGTTAGACTTTGGTACCTGCAGTGAGAAGGTCAGGGCCAGGTCAGTTTCTACCGAACCACTGGGGGGCAGCACTATCTCATGGGACCTCAGGATGCGCTTGGAGCCCTGTGAAAATGGGTCACGTTTAGTCAGAATAAAACTATGCAAGTGAGCTTAATAATACAAAAATGGAGTATAATAGATCTCACGGCCTGTCGTTACAGTTATTGCTAAGGTGTAATTATGCACACTCCTATCACAAGCAGAAACTTGAAATTAAAATGAAATAATAACTAGTTTATTATTACTGCATTCATTCACAATTACAAAAATCATTATGTACTTGTATTTTGACTGCGATGACGACAGAGATGAGCTCCTTGTCCAGTTCCCTCAAAACCACCAGCTTCTTCAGAGTCAAACTGCACAACCTGAAAAACACAAAGGAGAAAACATGTTAAATCATCAGGAGGACATGTGTGATCATATATTTTCATCACAAATTATGCGCCTTTACATTGCCTTAAAATTGCAATATTTTTTGTAATATTTTAGGACGGGACTTGAACACCTGCTTGTCTCTATGGTGATGTGGCTGCTTTCCTTAGAATGTTCCACAGTATGGCATTAAACCTTTGTCATTAAAGGGCATATCCACATGAGACAAGAAGTGGGACAAAGTTCAGTGTCTTCTCTGTCAGCACCAAAGAGCCAGAGTTAAGCTAAAATAATAGCACGTGTGGAAAACACTAGCCTCCCAAATCGTGCTGTTATTCAACCCTAAAGATGTGACTTTCACTTCGACTTTAGGCCAAAATTTTAACATGGCAGGTTTGTGAAGCCAGTTCCTAACAAATAAAGATGAAATTCAACATTTGTGGATCATAAATTTGGATATTTATTTCAAAACAGTAAATCCCCCATAGAGTTATATTCATCCCTGCCCTCTATCTGGAAATATGACTAAATCTAATTCTATTAAACAACCTATAAGAGCAGTTGGTGACAAAAAGCAGTCTTCATTCATACTTTGCAGTGACATCACGCTGGAGGTGTTCTACATGTATCTCTACGGAGGAATGTTCATCATCCGTTAGACAAACGCAAGAAAAAATACAAACTGGATTTAAATAGCATGTTTTCAAGATCCTGTTTAGGAGTTTGATTTTCAACAAACAGTTGAGAGTAACTGACTGAATAACCGTTGGCTAATGCTTTTGGCTTGTGACTGTAGTGTTACTTGAGAGGGATTTGTTTTAGCAGGAGAAATAAGCTTGCGTGTTTCAACTAAATCTGCTCTTTCTGGGCAGATAGTGTTAAAACAAAGCTCAGTTTAAAATCTAACAGAGCTTCAGACAGAGCACGCCTACAGTTAGCATCACACCCCCGGGGAATGTACATGATGTCAATGGCAAAGTACCACTTCATGGGTTTCACCTTGGTTTTATGCAACATTTTGAGTGCTTTTTCCTATTCGAAAGATATAATATTTTACAGTCAACGGTCCGAGGATAGAGCAGGTTTAACACAAAAACACATGAAGTACAATAAAACAGAAGACCACCCAAAACTTGTAAATAAAGAATGATTCATGGTTCATAGTTCATCCGTGTTTATCCAAAACAGTCCACAGTAAACACACGCTGAGGGGCACGGACAGAGGTTAGGCATGGGGCAGGGAGGAGGTCATGTTGGATCTAGGCATGACAGATTACATGAGGGCTGAGGTTACAGAGAGGGTGTTTTAAACTTGTGTTGGAAAGATTTAAATATTTGTGAAGATCTGTGTGGCCTCCTGACTGTTTGTGACGCAAAGTGTCTCATGAATGAAGAAAACACAGAGAAACATCTGGAAGACAGCAGCTGCACAAGAGGAATTTCAATTTATTCTTTTTGTTCTGAAAAACACAAACTAGACTGAACGTCCAATGTAAAATACACAGTAAATTTAAAGGTTCATTGTGTAACTTTTCTGGTGGAGGGTTTGTCACCTGCTTGAGATGGTGTTGCTTTGTTTAGCCTTAACTTATCTATCTTCATGGAGACAGCAGATGACGCCACTAGGCCAAGTTATAGGCCAGCTCTGTGGAGAGGTGAGCTCTCTTACAGAAAGAATTCATGTTTTCTGAATAAATGCAATATTGGTAAGATTAATGCCATACTGTGGAACATGCAGGCAAAGCAATAACATCTCAGAAAGGTAGATGGCGGACCCTTCACCAGAAAGTTAATGTTATAGTGCTGCTTTAAATCAAAGTAATCTCACTTTATTTTTTCTAACAGTTTTCTCAATTTCAATTATCTCAAAGTAATATGGAAAATGTTAATTCACTGAAACACACCAATATGTACTATTGATACTTCACAGTTGATCAACATTTCCTGGAGGCCTGACGCTAACTGTAGGCTCTGCTCTGTCTGAAGCTCTGTCACTCAAATTAGACTTTAATGTGAGCTTTGTTTTACCACAATCTGAGAAGAAAAACTGACTTGGCTGGAAATCCAAGGTGAGCAGATTTGTGGTGTTAAACAAGTCTCTAACACATGACATTACAGTCAGACGATAGCCAGTATTAGCCAACAGTTTTTCAGTTAGTCACTCTCACCTTTTAGATGGAAATCAAACTCCTAAACAGGACCATGAACGCTCGTATTAATAAAATGCTCCTGAAAATGTGTTGTTTAAATCCATTTTGTATTTTTTATTGAGTTTTCAGACAATTTTAAAATGTTTTTGATAGTTGATAGTTTTTGGTAGCCAATGTGTGCATTGTGTGAACATGGTAGCTGCTTATATAGAAACACATGTAAAACACCCTGTAGCAGCCGATAATGTAATAATGGCCAATAATGTAATAACATCCTATAACGTAATCATTTTTATGTAATAAAGCCAATAATGTAATAACTTGACAGTAATGTCTGAAACAATAATGTAATAACCTGATGCCAATAATGTAGTAACATATTACATTATTGGTTAGTTATTAAATTATTGACTTGTTTAAAAACTGCTGCCAATAATGTAATAATTTCTTAATATCATTTAAAGGAACAGTATGTAAGAAATAACTGTAAACTATATTATTAGTAACAGGTTATTACATTGTTGTTTCAGACATTTTCTTACACAACTGGCAATTTATTACATTATAGGCATCACATTATTGGCCATTATTACATTATCGGCTGCTACACACCCCAGCACGATGTCACTGCAAAGTATCACTACTTCTTTAACTGCTACATATTTAATCATCTAAGCATATTCTTGTGTAAAAGACAATTACAACAACTACTTTGCAAAAGTACTATTTACCTTGGACTTAATCTTAAAACCTTTACCTACTGTGGCTTTTGTAACACTGCCCCAGTGTTACCAACAATTAGCTCTTTTTTTTAATCAGACGCCTGAGGTTTTGGCTCAGACTTAGAGTAGTTTTCTTTGTGAAATTCAGATTAGCTTTGCCAGTCAGACGTAACAGGAATTGGCTCTGAAACACAAAAACCTTTCATGCGTCTCACCATTTTTCTGTTGTGAAAACTTAATGCGACCACACTGTTTCGTGGTAAATCCTCTTTGGGTTGGTTCACTGGCAGCATCCAGCAAATTTTTGGTTTATTTTAGCTCCCGTTCTAGTAGTAAGTGGTGATTTTAAGAAGCATGTCACGTTTTTAGGCATGCCCTCCCTGACAGGCCAAAAAGGTGCCCACCCTCCCTCTCCGCACGTTGGCAGACTTTCCCTTTCCCAAATGAAAAAACGCATTTATCATCCTGCTAACCTTTTCAGACACTTAATTAAACCATGCTAATGTTCCTATTGGTTTGCATGACATCACTGTTCAGGTATTTGAGTCTTACAAATTCTGTGCAATGTGGGAACATATGTTTAACAAAGGAGAGGGTCTATTGTGGCCACTTTAAGATGGCTTCATTATATAGAACCGTTCATTGTTTAGGTTTCGTGTTTTATAGGCTCCATTTTGAGAACTTTCCACCATTCAAAAGATTATGTTTTGTATTCTGTGCTAATATTGAATCACTCTGAAACCCATGCTTTATTATACTTTGCATAATCCAGCCTTCAACCAAAAACTGGCACCACAAAAATAAAGAAATTAAATGTAAAAATCTGAATCACATTTCCACAGCTTTAAAATATTATGATGCAAAATATGACTGTGGGTGTATATTTCACTGAAAGGTCATATTTGAGTGACAGAGCAAGATAATGTCAATTTATCGTGAATGTTTCTACAACTGGCTCCTGCTGGATATTTTTGCAACTTGTTAATTAAAGGTTCACTATGTTACTTTTTTGTGGGAGGTGGATCACTTGCTGGTCTCCCTGGAGATGTTATAACTGTGCGTGGGTTGTGTCACAGTGAGGCATCAGACCTATTGCATTTATCCAAAATACTGGTGTGAAAAACATGCATTTCTACTGTGATCGGGCTTGCCTCTCGACAGATCTGACCTGTAACCTGGTGGTTCTTGGAGCTGGATTCAGTGCCGTACTATGGAAAATTCTTGGAAAAGAAGGTGGCGGAAATATTTAAATAGGGCACTTGTTAACTATCCAGAACTTCTAGATTTTTGATAATTTGCCCAGCTCACTCTTTCCTGCAGAAACACTTCCTCCTCCTCTTCCTTTATGCTAATGCTAATGATATAGCCAGACAGCATGACATCACTGCTGAAAAATCTGAACTCCTTACAAATACTCTGAATACGTATATAGGACAAAAGCTAAGGTTGTTGTCATGCTAAGTGAGAATTTAGGTCTAAATGTGAGACGGGTTCATCACAATAATAAAGATGCTAGATACAAATAACTGGTGGAGAGTGGCGTGTCTTCCTTGTTGTAATCTAAAACTATGGCTATTTTGAGAAAAGGAAGTGAACACAAATGGGCCAAAGACACACAAATACCAGCCAGTCCACTTTTTTTCTGTTTGTTCAGTGCACCGATTGGAAATAACATGAAACATGAGCCACTTAAAAGGTTCAGAGGTGGAAGGAGCTCAGTGAAGGCTAATAACATTCTAAGGTTGTGTCCTTGGGCAATATTCTCCACTCACCAACTTGGTTGTATAAATGTATCAGTGTTGCTGGAGTGCTATTGTTTTCACATTGGACGGTGGTAAGTGACTACTGAAGCCCCGGGGCAGACTGGTGGAGTAGTAATAATTCAACGTAAAAGAAGAAGAAATTCATGGCAAACATTAGACAAACAAAGGAAAGGAAAACAAACTGCAAATAAATGCCTTGTTTGATTGTTGAATGATTACTGAAATACATTTAACAGTAGATTTCTATGACTTTACTACTTTAAATCAACAAAATCACAACTGAAGCTGGGATGCACTCTTTAATCATGTAACTGATCTAGCACCTCAAACATAATAAGCTACATGTAAAGATGCACTGTGAAACATTTCTAGTGGAGGTATAAATACAGTTGGCAACAATGACTGAGGAACCAATTAAAATGCTACTGCCAAGTCAAGAAGTACTTTTACTGCACAAGGGAATACTTCTTGTGTGCTATTGCTTCTACTTGAGATTTCTCTGCCTCCTCTGTTTGACTGACACAGCAGTTTACTTATAGATTGTAAATGTGGCCCGATACGCAGCTCGGACAATGGCAGTTCTGAAGAGGGCCCGTGCAGCACCGTGAATGGGGACCTTTCTGGCTCTGCTTTTTTTCGAGGCTCGACCCACGACACCCCGGACACAATGGATCAACGCCACTCAATGATCCCTTTGTTTTCCCTATAAACATAATGCTTTCTTCTGTCCCATTTTGTACTGTTCACACCCACACTAATATGTATTCAAGAAATGCAAGAGAGGTGGAAGTGGGCTGGAGTGATTTGAATTTATTTAGGCGTACCTGAGGATTATTTGTGTTTTGAAGACTGTAGCATTATAAGAGATGGTTCAAAATTATTATTTTTTATTCAATAACTAATATTTGTCAATAACAATATTAATATTTTAACATCTATTATGAGGTCCACAAATTTAGTGTTAAAGGTGCACTGTGTAACTGTTGTAGTAGACTGTCTGTAACAACTTTTTTCTCCATGGAGATGTTGCCTGGAATGGTCCACAGTATGGCATTACACTTATCTCTGTGGAAACAACAGGTGACCCCACAGGGCCAAATTACATGTCAGATCTGTGGAGAGGCGAGCCCACTCACAGTAAGAAGATTTTATGTAAATAAAAAGCCATGTTATTGAGCAATTGCAAGATTAATACGTTTAATGCCTTACTGGGATATTTTAGATTAAGAAACAACATCTCCATGGAGACAAGCAGATGGTGGACGCTCCACCAGAAAAGTTACGCAGTGCACCTTTAAGTTATAGTAGTTCACAAATGTGAACAAAAGTTCACCAATAAATTTTTTGTGTAAACGTTTAACCTTATTCCTCTTCCGTTTGGATTTTTTCTCATTAGTCAGTTCAAGAAATACAAATCTGATGCACTGACGGGAGACTGGAAATAACCTGTGTACAGATAACAAAGCAGCAGAAAATATTATCGGTAGGAAATATTAGCAAAATTTTCAATACAAGGCAGATAGCAATATATGTAGAAACCTTCTGATATCACTAAAACCGATACTGAACTGATATGTCGCCCAGCCCTAAGCATTACTATTTTAAAAGTGCAAATATTCATCCACCCCATTAACTTCTGTCCTGTGGAGTTTTCCATCGTTTTTATTCCTTACAGCGGGCTTATGTTTCTGTTTCAGCCCCAGGAGATAACACATTCTGATGGACTGCACTCAAATGCATTTCAAATGACACCATTTAATTTGTAAGAGGATCTGTGCTGACCTATTTCTGCTCAAAATATGTGTTACATGCTACAAAAGTGTGACAGACTGCAAAGGGTTAGAAGAAGCCCACTGTGAGTGAGGTCAGTATACTAAATGTAAAACATAAAGACTATTTTTGTATTTGGTTTGCTGTATATTCCAAGTAGCCTATTTAACATTCTAGTGACCTGATTTTTACAAACAAAAACTCACCATCGCATCAGAATTGTTTTAAATAAATAAATAAAATAACCTCGCTGCTGCCGTGTTCCTTAAAAGCTTTTATGTGAGTAGTAATGGTCTCTTGCATGGGCACATCTTGTACCCATAGACCTCACAATGGCCTTTCACACAAACCAGTGCCACTCATGTACTCAATGGCATTCAAGATGGCCACGACATAGAATTTACAGATTTAGAGCTACTTCTCATTCTAATATCGTACTGCAGCATTCAGTAGATTGAGAAGGCCAGAAATGATTATGTTAAAGTACAATAGAATCAGAGTAAGAGCTAGACAAGAACAAAATAATAGAAATTACTAAAAGTCCATGATCATCCTATTACTAGCTCATTAAGGTGATCCATATTTTACTTTAATTTCCGTCCATCCGTCCATCTTCTTCCGCTTTATCTGGCTGGGTCGCAGGGGCAGCTACTTTAATTTTATAAGTACAAATTTCAAGTTTCAAATTTCAAGTTGAAGATTTTTCAACATAGTTTGTATGTTTTTCTCCATTAAGTGTTGTCTTTACTTTGCAACTTTTTTTGATCAAGCTCATTTCCATTTAGCGGTTAACTTACGCTCACACTTGGAGTTATCAAAATATAAGAGTGGAACCTCACTAAGACGTAACTTGATCTTTACATAATGACCTTGATATTTTAAAAAGAACCAATCA
Source organism: Odontamblyopus rebecca (assembly GCA_030686955.1). Lineage (NCBI taxonomy): Eukaryota > Metazoa > Chordata > Actinopteri > Gobiiformes > Gobiidae > Odontamblyopus > Odontamblyopus rebecca. The sequence goes on along the minus strand of CM060670.1, from coordinate 16,728,973 downwards.
ATCTTAGTTACTGAATAAAAACTATACTCATATGTTTGGTTCATTCAAAATAGCCTGTCTTTTGTATCAATTATAATCTTATATTTGCAAGTATTTCAACAGAGACCATCTACACACATCTTATAAGGTTATTTTCTCACTGTATTTTGGTATTCATTTTATTCTTACACAGTTGGCTACTTTTTACCCCTAATATTATTCATGTTGTTAATGTTGTTAATAAGATAATAATGTAATAAGGCAATTTCCCTGGCTTACAGTTTACATACTTTGTTACACTTTAGTCCAAAAATGTTGAAGTCAAATGTTTTTGTAGAACAACTGGTTTTTTACAGTCTAATTCTGAACTTTTCACATTTTGAGTGAATATGAGTGGGTTAAATCCAGGTCTAAAGTCCAGTCCAGGACTCGGAGCAAGGGACAGTCCACAGAGCCAATAACAACAAAAACATGTGAGATGAGCATAAACAAATGCCAGAGTTAATCATCGATATAAACGATACATGCATGTCGTATATGGTCGACATGGGAGAGGTTCAGTTTGTGTTGTCTTAGCTGCGTCGTGTGGGGCACATTTTTGACCATGAGGTTATGAATAGCTACACTCAATACAATACCAAAGCAAAAGACCAGTCAATGATCAACACAGTGACAATTTCAAAACCTTTCAGTAAAAATGTATGTTTTATTATAGACCAAAATGGAATTCAACTTAACTTAAAGATGCACTATGTAACTTTTTGGTTGGGGGTCTGTCACATGCTCATCTCTATGGATATGTCTCATTGCGCTGCCTGTAACGTTCCTAGAAATACCTAGAAAAACATGCATTCTGACTGTGAGTGCGGTTGCCTCTCCACAGATCCGACCTCTAACTTGGTTTTCCATCAAGATATAAAGGTTTATTTCCATACTGTGAAACATTCCAGATAAAGGAATAACATCTCTATGGAAAAAAGCATTTGATGGACCCTCCACCAAAAAAGTTACACAATGCACCTTTAACTTAGTCCATTGTGGCTGTATCATCAGTGGTGGTAAAAATGTGGTATATACCAGTATAAAGTAAAGTAATTATAAATATTGTAAGTCTAACACTGTTTGAGCTCTGGTGAATCTTTGCCAAGAGGAAAATTGCTTTAAAATAATTAACACGTTGAATAATTAACTTCACGGTCCTAACGAGAAGAGTGATTTTGAGGGGGCTGAATAATAAAGGGAATTGCATGTGTATTTTAAACTGTTATAATTTAATTTCTGGCTAAATATTAACAAACAAACCAAAATAAGTCGAAACATTAACAACAATGTACTTACAAAAGCGGAAACAACTGATTACACATAAAACAATGTTCATCCAAGCATCACTGGCAGCTACAGATTCTAGATTACATTAGGCATTACATAATGAACCTCATTGTGTCCTCTGTGAAGGTGGAGACTGGTGCATGATGGGTCTAAGGTTTCAGATGTGATGGTCCACATTGGGCAGGCTGTGCTGGACACTCGCTCTGTAGTACTAATAATATTTCCACTCTCATCCCAACCACTTCCTCTGCCCTTGGTGAACACAACTATAACTACACACTTTAAAATAGATGAGGAAATATAATGTAACAGAAGAGTTAAGTTCAATAGATTTAATTTGGACTCTCAAGTTACGGGTGTAGGGACGTCAAATACAATACACCTATAGACAAATACAAAGCATAGCAATTATAATATTTGTACACATTTGTTCAGGCTAGTTTGAGGTACTTTTGTTTTCACTCCTCACATCATGGTCAGTGTTTTTAGAGTGTGCAGAGCCTGTTTTTATTGCACTGAAAAACATGTGTACTTACTCTGAGTAAACTTGCTTCCCCAGAAATCTGATTCGTTTCCTTATTTATTTAAAGCTTATCTAGTTTCCACTGAAATTATGCTTTGTCTATACTCTTCCACATGATGGCAGAAAATGTATTTATCTTCGTAGAGAACATTCAGCAATAAAGTTTTAACTGTTAACTATTTCCATGTAATCATGCAGGTGACGCATCCAGAAAGTTACGTCCTGTACCGTTAAACTGCTCTAGGCTTCAGTGGTGGCAATTATTGACCACCTCCGACAGTCTCTCCTTCAAACTGAGAGGAAATTTAGCTCCAGTGAATGTGCAGTTAAATCACAATATTCCCAACTTCCTATTGTTCCCAAAATGATGATATATCATGAGTGATAAGGACCAGCCCTGCGGGAGTGGATCATTGTAATCCCAACTGTAATGAAACTGTGAAGCAGCTTTTCAAATGTGCCGAAAGGAAGACGAATGCAAACAAAGGTGTGCTACAATAAACAACCAGAATATAATAGAGTTCAACAATAAGAGAAAGTTAAAACCACTCCAGAAATCATCACTAAACCAAATTATTTATATAGTTTTAGACTTTTATTCACCACACAAACAACGCAGTCATTAAAAAGATGGCATCACCAGCAAAGCTCTAAGCAGTTTTTAACGTATTTGATGATGGCTTAAATTTGAATCATGAAGGATTATTACTGCGTAGTGTCAATGTGTTTATTTTGATTAGAGGGCAAAGTTCAAAGTTGTACTGAAAATATATTTTTCCTAGGCACTGTGATGATGTGATTGCTGGTTTTAAAGACATGAGGTGACACACAGAAGCTGCTATTCAGGAGAAAATAAAGTGCTCAATCTCGTCACAGCAGACACAGTATAAAGAAAAAAATCACTTTCAGTTTCAAAGAAATCCAATTTGTGAATCTGCTGAATTGAAACCTGGACGTGAGCCAGAATTTAATGTACAATAGGCTTAAGAGTCGGCAGAAAAAAAATCATTACTCTTCAACCATCGTTTTTCATCTTACAGGGGCTACAACTTATAATACAAGATAAATATACAGAACTATAAAGATCAGCTCAAAGAAATACACAAAACAATTACATCTAACATGCTAAAATAAGATGAAATTGAAATCAGCAGCAATAAATGTTAAAAACAAAACAAAATCTATGATAAAATAACAATTCCTGAAAAACATAATGCCATAGATAAACATTTTATTCTGAAAAATAGGTATTATATATCAAAAATGTACAAATTCAATATTTTACAAGTAATTTAGAAAGAAAAAAAATCAATGTATCCAGGAGCTGGTTGGAAGCAGCAGCAGAGGGGGTAGAAATTGATAGAAAATATATGGCTAAATGGTTTCTTTGTTTTCTTTGTTTTTGATGAGGAAACATTATAAAATAGATCAGAGAATGGTGTAACATGGGCCCTTTAACTTCTTTTTCATTTAAACCAGGTTGCGACTTGGGCAACAATATGACAAGCAGGGTACCGTGACAAGATCATTTTTTTCATATTTATTCTGTATAAATGTTAATTTAAAGTTTTGTAATTACTGATAACCTCTTTGATAAGAATCAGTTGTGTTAACCACTCTGCCACTGTGCACACCAGGCCAATAAACAAGCTGAAAAGGAAATTGCCTGTTCCTTCATTCATATTCATTCAACCTGCACATAAATTATCATACAAAACCACAGAAGAGTCTCTTTCAATAAAAACACAAAACTGCAGCCAATAATAAACTCTCACTCTTCATTTTCTCATGTATATTATTCTGATCTGCGGAGGCGCCGGCTGCATTTTATTGGTTTTCAATCCATCACGTTGAGAGAAAGAGCAGCTTGCAGCAAAAATGTTTCCAAGAACAGGTGTTTCAGGGATTTTATGGGACAATATAAAAGTCAGAGAGCAGATCAATGCATGAGAACTACAGCGCGTGCACCAAAACTAGAATGAGTTTGGTCAACTGGAGGCTTTAAATTATACTTTTCAAACAGGCGTGAGAGGACAGGATTTATGTATAAAGTCAGGAGACCATGAAAACAGTTTTATTTATTGTTGGAGTTTGTTTTGTCAACCGCGTCTCTCGGCTTCTCCTCTCCTCTACACTACCTTTCCCATTATTTTCATTCATGTGTCTTCTACCCTTACATCACACATTTAGTCTTTGATTTGTGGATGACAAGACAAAACAGACTCTATCCGAACTAGAATAAGGCCATAAGGTAATACTGAAGACACAACTACTATTTTAAAGTTCAAGCCTGTTCCAGCGCCTTTTTTTTAGTATTAAACTTCTTAGTGACATTATGTTGAACTTGAAAATACAGGAATATTGAACCACAATATTGAGTGGAGCTGGGTCATTCTGAGGTCAGAGAGCACTACTGCTTAAGGAGTCAACAGCCCACAGCCTGAGAGTATCTGGTTACGTTCAATAGAAAAATAAAACCAGAGCTACACATGAAGAACTGCAACTGCAATGTGCTGCAATGCCAGAATAAAACTGAAATCCTATTCTTCCTCTTATAAGACAATGATTTACTTAACAAAGGAAACGCTATTGACAAGACTGATAAGATGGTCCATCCCAGTGTTGAATAAAAGGAATATATTTTATTTACTTTACACTTCAATTTAGTGTCAAAGTGGTTAAGGTTTTGTCAGTCTTCCTTTAAAGGGCCTATATTATGCTATTTCTTTATTGATCTATGTTATACGTAATGCTGTTTGCTCACCAAAAACATGCTTGGAGTTGTGTTTTGTTTCATTCACACATATTTAACCTATAAATCCTGCAAACTGAAAACACTGTTCCACCTTGTGATGTCATGTGGTAATACAGGAAGTGCTCCACTGTGTTTGAACTCCATATCTTTCCCTAGAATAATATGGATAATTTCACCCCAGGAATGGCCAATCTGTAGTGAACAAAGGGTAAATGTAGTGGTTAACTTAAAAACAACCAATACATGACATCACAAGGTGGAACAGAGCATTTTTAGCTTGGAAGATGTAGACAGACTAACAATAAAGGGTCGCTCAAACATGTGTGAATGAAACAAAGCACAACTCCAGTATGTTTTGATGAGGTAACGTGATAACATGGCTTAAAGCTCATAAGAGTCAGTTTTGTGTAATATAAGAGCTCTAAGTCCCTGAGTTTGAATAAATGGTGAACGAGCACATTATTGTATGTGGCAATAAAAGCTTGTGTGTTGTATTTTTCAAAGCACCACTGCAAGTCCCACGGTCACTGGTGCAATCTCTAGAGTGCTAATTAATGACAGTGTCCCACATGGTTGAAAGTGCTTATTTTTTACTTTTCATGAACTGTAATAAACTGGAGCTGTTTCCCATAGCAACACGACGACAGCAAACGGAGAAAGGTTCAGACTCGTGATTGTGTGCGAGGGTCGAGTTCAGTAGAGAGGTCACAGACCCACCCGACAATAATATGAAGTGCTTTTGTTATTGATTAAGTCTGTATCATGTCTCTAATGCATCATCCAAGGTATAGACTATAGATTTGAAATAACTGAATTAACTATGTGGTGACCTATAAAGGAAATCAAATACGTTTTGTATACTTTTATTTATTGCAACTCAAATATATGGAACAAAAGAAACGGCAGGCATTTCAGAGTTTTTAGAGAGCTCTTGAGCCTGTACAGTATCTAGTATTACGACAGATACAGATACTTATAAAGCAAATGGAAATTCTTAGTGGGTCTATTATCGTGAAAATAGCACTGTAAACTGAAAAAATTAATGTACAGTGGGGCTGGGAAATTAACCATCAACATCTTATTCAAAACAGCTTTCAAAACAGATTCAAAAATCCTAAATTAAAGGTGTAGTATGTAATTTTTCTGGGGTGATAAGGCAGACATTATTGTTTTGCTCTGAATGTTTCACCATATGGCATTACAATTGTCCCCATGCCACAACACAGAAGTTACTGGTCAGATTTGTGGAGAGGCAACCTAGCTCACAGTTAAAATTCATGTTTTTCAAGCAATAAACACACCAGTGAGTGAATAACAAGCAAGTATAGATTTCCTCACCAGAAAAGTTCAATGTAAAACGTCCTATATTACGCAAAACTGACTCTTATGAACTTTATGCCATGTTATAATGTTGTTACCTCCTCGAAAACATACCTGGAGTTGTCTAAAGGAGGTCACATCACAGAACAGAACTCAACCTAAATGTGCAGGATTTGTGTGTTAAACATGTGTGAATGAAACAAAACACAACTCCGGGTATGTTTTTGATGAGGAAACAACACTATATAGATCAGAATATAGCGTAATATGGGCCAGTCAAGTCCAAGGTGACAGCTAAACGTAATAACATAAGAACTGACAAAGCTTGTGTGATTGCAGCGAGAAAAAACAATCAATGACCTATTTGTGCAGTCTTGGGCGTCTGTCTGTGTCCAGGGTTTATTCAGCCTAATTCAAACCAGCTCACACTTCACATGACTAACACACGAAACATGCACCTCTGAGTCACTGTCAAACAAGTCCCCAGTTGCGAGAAAATAACTTTCTTTTGTGAACTTATTGTTTGAGAAACTGAGAGGAAAGTTTGAGACGTTTTCTTCTGCGCAGATCGCTCACCTGTCACAGAGGAGGAATACTCACTGGGTTTGTACACTCAAGATGCAAATGTGGAAAAAATATTCTTATGTGTCAAACAATAGTGAGTGAACATAAAAATCTAAACTAGTGTGAAGAATGATGTGTTCGTAATACTGTATTATTATAATAAGCTGAAAGAAAGGACTTCTAAAATAAAAATGGATACAAATCATTATCTCTACAGCACTTTTCTGAACAATTTCCAAAGTGCTTCATGTACAGTCACAACAGAATACAAATGAATAGACTTAAAGACCATAGCTCTAACTATTTCACATTACTTATATACATCGCTGTGGCAGAGACTATATTACCCAAAATACTGAAGGTAAAATAAGTGCAAGAGCTGGCAAAATCATTCCCTTTCAAACGCCATTGAAAACACATGTGCTTCTCCCACAGCAATTACTGAAAGTTTTATCCTGAGTCATGTAAGTGTATGAAGGACCCTTGACCATTCAAGTCTTTAGAAAGTTAGGCTGAGTCACTGTCTCCATGTAATACACTCCAAGTACCTATTATGAGTCATTTATAATGGCCCTGAACATGTGCAACTGATGGACAGGGAAATTATCTATGAACTACCCTGCCCTCAGCTTCTCCAAATCATAATTATACAAGATTCACAATTTCACACGTAAGAAGCAAAACACATTAGCCATGATTGCAATTTGCGCTGTATGCATGGCTGATTGGTGATATATATCAAATTGTCGAGGGATGCAGCACCTGTCTCTATGGAAACTAGGGCAATCTAAATGTAGCAGAACCCGTAACTTTAAAAATAACTGTTTCGTGGTCTAAATGATGGTTAAATTAGCTTTTGTAGGTTGAATTAAGTGTCCTGGATTTCTAATCGCTTCACTGAAAATCACTTGCAATTGAACAAATTGAAGAAAGTAGTACTTAACCCAACAATTTGTTTTCAGACAAAAACGCAGCTTTGAGTCATTTTTAGATACCTCATCAAATACCTGGAGTTGTGTTTTGTTTCATTCACACGTTTAACTGTTTAATATTAGTCTGTCTACATTTCCAAAGCTCAAAATGCTCTGTTCCACCTTGTGATGTCATATATTGGTAGTTTTCAAGTTAACAGCTACTTTTTACCTTTTGTTTGGGAGAGATTGACTATTCCAGTTTGAAAATCATCTAAATTATTCTAGAGAAGGTGTATGGAGTTTAAAAATACAGTGAAGCACTTTCTGTATTATATGACATCACAAGGTGGAACAGAGTGTGTTCAATTTGAGAGAAGAATGCCGCCTAAATATGCAGGGTTTGTGAGTTGTGTGAATGAAACAAAACACAACTCCAGGTATGTTTGTTATGAGGAAACAACATTGTAACAACATTATAGAACAGAAAACAGCGTAATATGGGCCCTTTAAACACAACTATCACAAAATCCAATATCACAAAAATTATCCAAATAACCATGAAACAAGGTTACATAAATAAAAGATTATTGGATGTTTAACAGCAAATTCAGTTTGGTTAATAGATTGAGTGACCTAACCCTGAATTTATAATCTGAAATCAATACCCAGTGGAGTTCTTATGTAGTGGAGTTCTCAGTAATACAAATTCTACACCAATTCATAAATATTTTCAAGTCCAAGGCACCAACAAGCTGAGCCAAAAACAAGTACTGAATAACACATGTCTGAAAAACATTGTATATCATCACACAAAAGTACAGCAGTAGTAGTAGTGTAGTTCACAGTTTTCTCTCCCGCCTGTTGGACTGTTTTACTGCGTACACATAGCAGGCACATAGCAGACATACTGAAACATGGCGAGGGGTGAGAGTCGCTGTCCTGCACTGGAATGAACTGAATGCCATTTCCACTGACACCTCCTCCAACCCCGCACGGACCTCTTCGTCATGAGCAAGCGAGGCATGCCTGTCCCGCTGCACACATATAAGACCAATACGTGGCTCCTCAGTCATGTCTACTCTGAACCGGGAGGCAAAAAGGTCAGGCCAATTCATAAACCCAGACACACTAAGTTTAGATGAGGACTGTTTTAAGCTTGGTGAAAAAATGGTAGCAGTGAGGTATGGCTCGATTTATAAGGTTACATTCAACATGCAGTGAGCCAAAAGCTTTTCTCTCCTTAAAGGCCCCTATTACAGTATTTTCTGTGTTATAATGTTGTTTTGTCATTACAAATATACCTGGAGTTGTGTTTTGTTTCATTCACACATGTTTAACACACAAATACTGCATATTTAGTTCTTCTCTCAAACCAAAAACACTCACGTGGTAATACAGGAAGTGTTACACTGTGTTTTCAAGCTCCACACACCTTCTCTAGAATCATTTGGATAATTTCAGTCCTGGAATTGCCCGTCTCTACTGAACAAAAGATAAAAGGTAGATGTCATCTTGAAAAATATCTCTTCATCACTTCATGACTATTTTGAGCTTCGGAGATGTATATTCATAATTGAGGGTTACTCAGACGTGTGAATGAAAACAAAACACTCCAGGTATGTTTTTGATGAGGTAACAACAGTATAACATGGCTTAAAGCTCATAAGAGTCAGTTTTGCATAATATAGGACCTTTAAATTTTATTATATTCCGTAACATCTTTATCAACTTCTCTGATAAAGGTTTATTCCATTTACATACCTGTTTTTTGAAGAATTTTGAGACTTGAGAACATTATGTCCATATTGAAATCTGGCAAATCTTGAAAACAAAATGAATATTTTTGATAATTGTCCACCTCCAGTTGAACAACATATCAGAAATCTCTAAAAAGCAGATTTGTACATAAAAAAATGAATTGTTATGCATTGCCTGACACATATAGTCCCAAATCTTAATATTTAGTGAGTTTGCACACAATAATTTCAGTAATAGAGCCTAAACTTTGAATTGAAAGACATGCTGTTCCCACATTCTTAGCAGGGGATCTTGCACTGTGTACTCCAGACTATTTAATTACCATTCAGTGACATCCTCCCTACAGTCTGCAATAATTTCATATTTCTCCCATTTTTGGCTATTTTCGCATTGTGGATTGTGGGTGGGTGTAGGTCTTACCATAAAAAGACCCAGAGGAGCTTTATAATGGAAATATAATATGTGCTGCAGTGTTAAATGTACAGAGCACTGCAGTGGAAATATGTTTTTTATAATGAGGTTTACTTTAATTCCGTGTTATTCCGAGTGCATCATCTGACTAGAGGAAACATGGTGTTCTGGGAAATCCTGCACACAGGTCTGACAACAACAAGAAGTGTGTAGAGCACGCAACCATGACGTTAAAAACTTCCATCAAATCACCTCACCTCAAAGCAACCTCTATGACTGCCTCACGTCCTGTCAACTTTCCTAACATCAAATAAACAATATTTTATAAAAAAGTGAAACTCCAAATAAACACAACACATAACACCAAACAAAGTAGATACTCAAAGGGAGCATATTATGTTATTTCCTGATCTATGTTATAATGTTTCCTCATCAAAAACATGTGTGTTTTGTTTCAGTCACAAAGTTTTTCTCTCACTGTTCAACCTTGTGATTTCATGAGGTAAAACAAGAAGTGCTCCATTGTGTTTTGTTTTTTTTACTCTGTACACTGTCATTAAAATCATTTGGATCATTTGAGCTCTAAAATGACCAATCTTCACTGAACTAAAGATAAAAGGTAGCCGCTAACTTAAAAACTACCGCTTCAGGCATCACAAGGTGGACCACAGCTATGGAGATGTAGACAGACTAATAATAAGTGTGAATGAAACAAAACACAACTCCAGGTATGCTCTTGAGGAGGTTAAAGAGTCAATTTTGTGTAACATAGGACCTTTACGGGAGCCCAAGAATCTAAATTTATAATAAAAATGAGAAATGATGAGATCTGATGAGAGAAGAAATGTCTATAACAAACCAAAAGACAGTGAGACTTGCCCACTTCGTCCCAGTCACTTCTTGCTGCACCAGTTTCCTTTGACAGTCATAAGACACAGAGGACTACACCTTTACCTAACCTTAGTGTTTTCCCAAAGATCATTTCAACACAGCCACTTTCTGGAAATAAAACTCCCAATTAGCTCCACACTGCTGGCAGAGAAACAGTACGGCAATGGGGATGCAGGAGGAGCTATTAAAGAGCGCAGAAGAGTAGATTGTAGCTCTGTAATTGCAGTGTATTAATGGTTTTTATGGGCTCAATTGAAAGCAAAGAAGTTAACACAAGAGAGCTAACATAAGAATCCAATTCATGGCGGTTCATTATTTTGCTGTTTAATTAGTTGTGTTTACAGCCAAACTGTGTCTCTTGGAAATGGAAATTAACAAAACACTTTATTGCACTACATTGTTTGAACAGTACTCATTTTTATTTGTTTATAACATAACAAGTGAAATATATATCAATATAACTGTTTACGCCACCGTAATCTCATCTATTAATAGTGACAATAATATGAGCGGCATTTACAGTAAACAAATTAGGAGCATATTTCCCAAACATTAAAGGACCCTGATGTGGGAGAAAACTTTAAAATGTATTTTATATACCTTATAATTTCACTGGCAAGGTTAAGGTTAAAGTTAATATTTTGGTATGTAAGAATAACCAAAATATTGTGAAAGGTTTATCGAATTACAAGTTCCTCTGCTTAGATGGATTGGTTTATAGTAGCAACAGCTAATAAATGGATAAAACTACATACACCATGATACATTAGTGCAGAGAACATGAAGAATTATGTTTTTTTCTTACTTATTTAATTCTTGGGATGCTGATACTGATTATGATAGTAATGATTTGCACAAGGTATTTTAAAAACAAATAGTATCCTATCTACAATCCTGTTAGCCTCTTCAAAATATCGCAATACTGTAATTATTGCACCGTGAGATGAATATCGTGCCGATCATCATCATACCTGAGATTTGGACATCGTTACATCCTTATGTGATATTTTGGGCACTGCTCTTATAATGTCTAAAAGATGACTTCACGGATGGTTAGTTAAGAGTAATTCACTATTGAATTTGCAATAATCAGCGTAACAACAAGAAATTGCTACTGATTACATAGATTCTTAACCCACAGTTAATTATACAGTATGTCTGCCATGCTATTACAGTTAAGTGGAACCATAAATGCTTTGGGCAATGTCCACGGTGAGTCTTATAGCGGTAAGACTAAAAGCCTGTCACAATAAACACTACTTACTGTTCAATACATGACAGATGGAACAATCATTTGGGGGTCAGTATTTATCGTGGGTATATTTTCTTTGTACTAGTGGGGAAATTGTGGTTAATTTTCAGTTCTACGATGAAATTTGAGCTGTAGAAGGCTGAATTATGAACACATTATAGAAACAAACTAACTACTATTGTCACATTCTGCTATTTATTTATTGCAGCTCATGTTTTTTTTAAAATTCAGATTAGTTTCCGAGGGATAATTCTGCTTTATGGTTTGGTTTCATTATTATCATTTATCGTCTATATTTTCTTCAGCACTATATCGCACTTGAAAAATTAGTTATCGTGACTATAGATAAAACAATCTCTAGATATATTTTTTCTTTTCTCTTTAAAACACATTGACCCATGCGGTATATTCACTCTTCCGTTCAGTCCATACTGTTGCCCTGTTTGTCTGACTGCAGTGTCTGTAAGCATCATGCTATATTGTGCAGTGAGACGTTTCTATGGATTTTTGATGTAGATCGTCTTCATGTTACATTCATGAACTGACAGCTCAGTCTATAACAAATTCACTGAGCCCTGTTTATCTGACACTGGGCTGGGTAAAATACTGCCCCGAGCACAAACAGACGTGCACACAGTATTATTCTTCATCTTTATAGAGTAAACGCAGTAAATTATGTAAACATACCGTATCAGTATTGTCAGTGCTTGAATATGTTTTGAGTAAAAAATAATTAGCTGTAGTCTGAGCCTGTTTTAGTTTGTATAAATACAATATAACAAATTTACCAAAGGCTACTGTGCTTGGTCCAAAGTAGTAAGGAAAAAAATCAAATCAAGGTGCATTAAGGTAAGTTTCCTGCCCGTCAGCTTGATGCTCCGCAGTCTGGCATCTATCTCCATGGAGATTAGCATGTAGATCAGATCTGTGGAGAGTCCAGACAACATAGCGGGTGTTTCAGAAACTTTATATTAATACTATCAGCTTATTCAGTATTGTTTTGTGTTCCTTTTATTCTTTCATTTCTGTTTGGTACTTTAAAAAGGCCATATATTTTTTACATGTTTGTTTATTTGCATTTTAATAGACTTCACATCACAATTATTAATACATCCATCTATTGTTCCATATTTAAAGCTGGAACAATATATTTTGGGGCACAATATTTATCGTGTGAACAATTTCTTTGCAATAGTGGGAGATTTTTGCCAGTTTTATGTAATAATGAACAATTTAAACTGTAGAGGATTTCTATTGGTTCATTCTGGTATTTATTTGTTGCAGATAAGGGTTTTTAATATTACGGTATATTGGTTTTCTGGGATTATCCTGCTTTGTGTCAGTGGCTTAAAGTAGTTTCAATATTATCATTTATCGCAATATTTCTCTGAAACAATATATCATGCTGCAAAATTTATTATCGTGGCACCTGGTGTAAAACCTGGTTTAGATCTTCAGCTCAAATGTAACTCTGGTTTGGACCTGGGTTAATCTTGGTTTTGACCTAGTTTGTAGTTGTTTGGTCATTCCTGATATATTTTAGTATCTAATAAATATTTTCTAAATTGGTGCAAAATGTTTGGAAGCAACTGTACCAGGGCCATGAGACTGAGGAATAGCTGCTGTATAACGAGTCTGCTAGTGTGTATATTATTGAGAGGGTGGCTACTGGCTGCACGGTGCTTGGCTGCTCATGCAATATTCAAACGAGTGATTTCGCAGTCCGCTGGAGAGAGGAGAAACACAGAGAGGAGAGGCGAAGAAAGGGGAGACGGAGAGGTGTTGGTGTCTCAAAGCGGGATGGGACCAAAATAGACCAGAGTCCAACCTGTCCGGCGAGGAATGACAGATCTGACACGAGAGTGAGACTATGAATGACTGTGGGTATATATATACAGCTGACAATGTTTACAACTGACTCACACCTATGGGAGATATAGGTGAAGTCAAAAGGAAGGGAAACTTTGTGTAGCAAGAATTACATCAGAAAACTTGCTTTGAAAGTTTGGTTTGTGAAATATATGTCATTTCTCAGACAACATTGCAACTGTGGTTAGATTTGTGATGTATTTTTAAATTCAGGATGCAGGTGCATGTTTTAAAGTAGTCCAAATGCATTCACATTTGAGAAAAGACTGAACTGCAAATGACTTAAAATAATCAAATCACTATGATCAAATGCATTTTAAAACATGTTTGTAGGGGTCTTTCATGGATAATTCATGATATGGGAATAATTTTTGAAACTTTGCAGAGGACTTCATGTTAAAAGGTCCTATATTATGCAAAATTGTCCTTATGAACTTTAAGTCATGGTATAATATTGTTTTGTTTCATTCACACATGTTTGAGTAATCCTTTATTATCAGTGATGTCATGAAGTGGTAGTTTGTGAGTTGACAACTACCTTTACCTTTAGTTCTGTAGACACTGGCAATTCCAGGACTGAAATTATCCAAATTACTCCAAATGTGCATGGAGTTTAAAAACACAGTGGAGAACTTTCTGTATTACCACACGACATAAATATGCAGGGTCTGTGTGTTAAACGTGAGTGAAACAAAACACAACCCCAGGTATGTTTGTGATGAAAAAACATCAGAATCAAAGTAATATGAGTCCTCTAAACAATGCAGCCTATGTGATCTTCTAATTGTACTTTTGATGCAATACAGAGAGGAGCTCTTATAACAATGGAGCAAAAATACAAAAAATGTTGTCCAAATATGGATTAACCCAAGTCTAAAGCTGGAAATATGAAGAGAAGAACCTGAGTGAATAAATACATTGCTAAATAAGGACTACAGATCTGTGCTTAAAGGGTTTAAACCAGGACAAATGAGAACTTAGCATCTCATAAATTATACAAAACAAGAACAGGAACCATGAAAAAAACTCCAGCTGTGACACCTGAACCAGCATTTGAGAATCGCTGCACAGGCTTGACTAAGACAAAATGAACTGGGCAAGAGAAAGTAAAAAATTATCATGAGAACAATTTTGGTGAAGCCTGAGCTTTAATCGCTGCAATATACAGTATTTATAACCACCAAAGGTCAGTAAAGGAATAAATGTTTAGTTTTAGTGGATTCTTCACCAGGTTAGGCCTGTCACAATAAATACTATACTGACTTATCGTTCAATATATGGTAGATGGAGCAATAGCATTTCAATACTTATCCTGGAGATTTTTCTTTGTACTAATGGGGAACCTTGTGGTATTTTTGTGTACTATACTATACAAACATTTTAGTTCAGAGTCACAGAGAGAGGGGCGACAATTTTTCACTGTAAAGTCAACTGGATCCAGATTTAAAAAATACTGTCTAAAATTTCTATACCTATAAATCACACTTCATAATTTCATATGGACAATTCCAGGATTAAGTGTATAGATCAGGCCCATTGCATAATAGAGCTAATTGCCATAATAATAATGGGTACTGTTGGTATATCAATTATGAACAAAGATATAAGTTCTTGTTAATCATAATTTGTAACAACAATGAAATCAGGCTTAACAAAAATGTAAATTAACAGCAGGAGTGTGATATTCGAAATGAAAAGTGGGAGACAGATGACAAATAATGGACTGTAATTAAACATAAATCATTGAAATGAGCCTGAGGTGCTAATTTGTCTATGCGGTGTCTGAGCAGGCTAATGTTAATGTTCAGTGAGACTAAAATATGCACAATTATGAGAGAAAGAAGATGTGATGTCAAAGCCACTGTGTTTAGTCAAAGTCTGGCTCTATCTGTGCCTATACTTTACAAAAAAAAGGAAGGAAACACATTATGCAACTATTACTTTTTTATTATGTCTATACACAACAGGTCAAGAACTAGTACAAATTAGGGCTGCTTGGTGATGGAAAAGATAATGTTGTTATTCTAATATATTTTTGACACAATAATCAAGTATATTGGTTGCATTGCAACACAAAATCAAGGCTAATCTTGGACTTAATGAAGAAAACCTTTAATGGGCCCTACTGATCTATCTTATAATTTCTTTCTCAACACAAACATATCTGGGATTATGTTTGATTCACACATGTTTGAGACACACATCCTGCAAATTTAAGATATGTTAACATGATATGACAAGATATGAAAACACTCTTTTCCACCTTGTGATGTTACATGGTAATACAGGAAGTGCTCCACAGTGTTTTTAATTTTCATAACCCTTCATGAGTATCACGCAGGAGCACAGGACTCAAATGCAACACAAAGAATGCCGTCTAACACAAAGTATTATTTCGGTAACAGAAAGTGTCCTACAAAAGGTAAGGCCTAAATGGCAAGGCAGGTAGATACAACAAAGGAATTATATGACTTGTAAAGAACTAAAATATCCTCCAAAACTGGGAATCTCTTCAATAAGGAAACAGGCAGGGAAAAACTCAGAATCAGGGACTTTAATCAGAATTGCTCAAAAGCAAACAACAGATATAGATACCAGGGTTCAGATACAGAGCTTGAGAAATAGATGTTCTCAGGTCAACAATCTAGCAACGACTGAGTGAAGACCAGGAGCTTATATAGGCTCCCAGGGATAATTAGGGAATGAGAGACAGGTGTCGGAGAACAGGGAGGGAGCAAAAGGAGGACTGGAACAGACCTGGAGCTGGACTGGGGAAGAACATGTAGACAATAGGCAGAACTGTGACAGAACCCCCCTCTCAAGGGACGGCTCCTGACGTCCTAAAAAATAAGACCGAGCATGGGTGGGAGGAGGGGGCCTGGAGGAGGGTCAAAACTCCTCAGAAGGATCAGAGTCAGAGCTGGACTCAGGTTCTTTGTCCTCAGACGGATCTCTCAGGGTAGCAGAAGGGACAGAATGAGAACCCCGAGAGCACTTTGAAGGTTGTTCTGGGTGCTGCTCATGGAAGGCCTCAATAAGAAGAGGGTCTAAGATGAAGCTAGCAGGCACCCATGAACGCTCCTCTGGACCATAGCCTTCCCAATCAACCAAGTATTGGAGACCTCGACCACGGCGTCGGGAGCGCAGGAGACGACGCACAGTATATGCAGGTTCCCCATCAATCAGGCGTGTCGGCGGTGGTGGCGGCACGACAGGAGCTAGAGGGCTTTCACAGACAGGTTTCAACTTCGACACATGGAATGTTGGATTTATCCGCATAGCTTTGGGTAGTTTGAGGCGGGCAGCCACTGGGTTGACCATCTTCTCTATTTCAAAGGGCCCAATGAACTTAGGAGCCAGCTTCTTGGAGTCAACCCGAAGAGGAAGATCCTTAGTGGACAGCCAAACCATGTGGCCAGCCTGGTAAGCAGGAGTCTCTGATCGTCGACGGTTAGCGGAAGCAGAGTAACGCCGAGCGGTGCGGAGAAGGGTGGACCGAGCCCGTTTCAGGTCTTGTGGCGCTTGATGAAGGCCTGAACAGAAGGACAGGATGCTTCCTTCTCCTGAGAAGGAAACAAGGGTGGCTGGTAACCATAAGCACACTGAAATGGGGAAAGACCCGTGGCCGAGCTTTTCAGTGAGTTGTGCGAGTACTCAACCCACAGTAACTGCTGGGACCAGGAGGATGGGTTCATGATGCCATACAACGCAGCACTGTCTCCATCTGCTGATTGATTCTCTCTGTTTGGCCGTTGGACTGAGGGTGATAGCCTGATGACAGGCTAACAGTGGCTCCTAAAGAGAACAGAACTCACGCCAGAATATGGAGGTGAACTGTGGACCCCGATCGGAAACAACATCAGTGGGGAGCCCATGCAATCGAAAAAACATGCTGCAGCATAAGCTCAGCAGTTTCCTTAGCAGATGGAAGTTTGGCCAGCGGAATGAAATGGGCCATCTTGCTAAAACGATCGACTACAGACAGGATGGTGGTGTGTCCATCGGAAACAGGTAAGCCAGTGACAAAGTCCAGGGATATATGGGACCAAGGCCGGTGGGGAACAGGGAGAGGAAGAAGATGGCCAGCAGGTGCTTGGTGAGTAGGTTTAGACTGGTTACAGACTTGACAGGCATTAACAAAATCTCTGGTGTCTTCATCCAGGGTACCCCACCAGAATCTTTGACGTAGGACCTCCTTAGTTCGCTGGATCCCAGGATGACAGGTAAGTCTAGAACTGTGGGCCCACTGCAGAACATCCGACCTGAGATGTTGTGGAACATACAGGAGATTACTGGGGCATGTACTGGGGCCAGGTTGATCTTCCAGGGCAGTCTTAACCCTTTCCTCAACCTCCCAGGTGAGAGTTGCCACGATATGGGAATGGGGAAGGATGGTATCAGGTTCTTCAATGCTGTCAGAGGTAGAAAACTGGCGAGACAGCGAATCAGGCTTGGCATTGCGAGAACCAGGACGGTAGGACAGAGTAAAATTGAACCTGGTGAGAAACAGGGCCCATCTAGCTTGTCGAGAGTTGAGGCGTTTAGCAGATTGGAGATACTCCAGATTCTTGTGATCTGTCCATACCAGGAACGGAACCTTGCAACCCTCAAAGCCAGTGTCTCACTCTTCTAAAGCCAACTTCACAGCCAGCAACTCTCGGTTCCCAATGTCATAGTTCCTTTCAGCAGGAACTAGACGTCGGGAAAAGAAGGCACATGGGTGCAACTTGAGGTCATCGGGTGCCTTCTGTGACAAAACGGCTCCTACACCTATGTCTGAGGCATCCACCTCGACCACAAACTGTCTTTCAGGATCAGGAACTCGAAGGATAGGAGCTGTGGTGAAGAGGGTCTTCAGGGTATTGAAGGCTGCGTCTGCCTCTGGTGACCACTTGTAGGTCACTTTGGAGGAGGTGAGGGCTGTAAGAGGAGCAGCGACCGAACTGTATCCACGGATGAACCGCCTGTAGAAATTTGCAAACCCCAGAAAGCGCTGTAGCATCTTGGGACTCAGGAACAGGCCACGAGGTAACAGCTTCAACCTTGGTAGGGTCCATGGAAACACTCCCTGACTAATGATATACCCCCAGAAAGGCAACTGACGAGGCGTGGAACTCACACTTCTCTGCCTTGACGAAGAGTGAGTTAGACAGGAGGTGCTGCAACACAGTCTGAGCACGTGATAGACGTGTTCCTCCTTGGACTTGGAGAAAATCAGAATGTCGTCCAAGGTAAACAAAAACATACTTGTTCAGCATGTCACGGAGGACATCATTGACAAGTGCCTGGAACACGGCAGGGGCATTGGTAAGACCAAAAGGCATGACAAGATACTCGTAATGGCCTGTCGGAGTGTTAAAGGCAGTCTTCCACTCGTCCCCTTCACGGATCCGGACGAGATGGTAAGCGTTGCGCTCGTCAAGCTTTGTAAAAATAACAGCATCCTGCAAGCAGGGCTCTACAGTGCGCCCATTTCACTCGCATTTGCGAGTAAATATTCGTCGTGCGAACGAGGGAAAATAAAACAGTCGCACCAGTGCGAGTGCTTCTGCAGCCACAGTAAGGAGAACTGCGCACAGACGTAACGTGACAAGTTAAACGTTCTAAATGTATCAAACATTAGGGCGCACTCACACTAGGACTTTAGAATGGTGCCCAGCCTGGAGCCCCTAAAGCGCCGCACGCTTGCAGCGCGACGCTGACCCCAGCGTACGAGCTCCGCGTGTGCGCTGATATCACTCATACGAACAGACTCCGCTTCAAAACACACCCACGCCCCCTTAAACGAGGAGCGCCCCGCAGCAGGACCCACACCTGCCCCACCACTCAGTAAACACCCCCACGCCACTGGACTTCCTTCTCAGCTAAAGCGAGAGCTTTGTCTTGGTCTTGTCCCTGGCGCATTTGGACTCGGTCTTATCACGGACTCAAGGTCTGAATACTGAGTGTGTTCATATTTCATTACGGCCGCTGCAGCCAAGCTTGTACCGTGTGCGTGACCACGCGGGACGTCTCTCTGCGGCCTGTGCACTGGAGCCACTTGCAGACACTGTGCGGCCCGTCAGCACAGGCTCCCGCAGCGCACGGCTTGTCCACAGCGCGCACCCTTGTGTACCAACGTGCGTCACAGGGCAGGTATCCCACCTATCCTTCCGCCTCACGTCCAAATACGCCAATACTAATTTTCTGTCAGTGTCCGCACAGAGCAGACCCACAGCACAGAGCAGACCCACAGCACATGTAGGCTGAAGTTTGCCTAAGAAAATGCCAAATAACTCACAATGTGCGTTTGGTTTGGTAAATGTGCAGAGGCTAAAAACCACTGTAAAACCAGTAAGAGAAAGTAACTTCACGTAGGAATTTGAAAATACAGGTTTAAAAATCTTACCTATGTTTTTCACTTTGAAGCAGTTTTGTGTAAAGTGCCAGTGGAAGTTCTCTTAAAGAAGAGGTTCTCAAACTGTGGGTGAAGGTCCAAAAAGGGCCACAGAGTGTTTCAGTGCAGAACAGTTTGTTTGGCTTATTTTAAGTCTAAATATTAATCAGATAAAATGAAGATATATTTATAAAAACACTGCAATCATGCAGGAAAAGTACAGTCATAATAATTCTTTAGTTTTTTGTATTAAATTAATTCAAATAAGTTGGTGTGCGCAAGTTCTGCACTGCAATAATTGTTCGAAATGAAAACCTACTTGTGCCCCCATTTTTTTTTCTGTGCTCCTAAAATTTTTAACTTAGGGGCACATGTGCTCCTGAAAAAAAAAGTTAGCGTAGAGCCCTGCCTGCAAAGAGCTCAAATGCAGAAGAAATGAGTGGCAGAGGGTAGCACGGTTCTTGATAGTTATATTGTTTAGCTCCTCGGTAGTCTATGCAAGGTCTAAGTGTCTTGTCTTTCTTGTCAACAAAGAAGAAACCCGCCCCCAGCAGGAGACGAAGAGGGACGGATGATTCCTGCAGCCAATGACTCATTGACATATTTCTCCATAGCTTCTCTTTCTGGTCCAGAGAGGGAATAGATACGACCACGTGGGGGAGAAGTTCCAGGCAGAAGGTCAATGGCACAGTCATACGGACGATGTGGGGGGAAGTGATGTAGCCTTGGTCTTGCTGAAAACCTCTCTGAGGTCATGGTACTCTTCAGGAACACCTGTTAAGTCTGGTTGAGGACTAGTGTTGTCACTGGGTAG
The DNA here is from genome assembly GCA_030686955.1 of Odontamblyopus rebecca. Taxonomy (NCBI): domain Eukaryota; kingdom Metazoa; phylum Chordata; class Actinopteri; order Gobiiformes; family Gobiidae; genus Odontamblyopus; species Odontamblyopus rebecca. Next base: position 16,708,218 of record CM060670.1, on the reverse strand, counting down.
CACTGCTGGGACGGCTTGCTTGAGACAAATCTGATGGCAAGATGGGCTCCAGTTAGAAATGGAACCTGTAGCCCAATCTATTTGGGGATTGTGACGAAGAAGCCAAGGGAAGCCGAGGATTACTGGGTGCTGTGGAGTTTTCAGGATGTGAAATTGGATTGACTCATGGTGATTGCCAGCCATTAGCAGGAGAACAGGAACAGTGCGATGTGTTATGGAACCCAGAAGTCTGCCATCCAGGGCATTGGCAGGCACAGGTACAGGGAGAGGAACAAGGTTTATCTTTAATTGCAGAGCCAGGCTTTCATCAATAAGACTGATGTCAGAACCAGAGTCGATTAGAGTGGTCACTGTGTGAGTACCGCTCTCAAGCAACAGACGGGCTTTAAAATGAGGACGTTTTATAGGGGAAGGTGTGGAGGAAAGACTCATCAGTATTCCCCTTTCTACTGATGAGCCTGCCCTTTTACTGGACACACAGAAACAAAATGGCCAGGCTTCCCACAATAGAGACAGAGATTCCTCTGGCGGCGACGTTCTCGCTCTTCAGGAGAAAGACTCGTTCTGCCCACCTGCATGGGCTCAGGACCTCCATCATGAGGAGATGAAGTGTGCCTAGGGGACTCTAAAGAAAGAGGCGGGCGTGTGAAATGTTGTCGTTTAGAAAGTCTGAGTCTCTTCTCGTGTCTCCGAGCTTGGATGCGGTGATCAAGCTTAGTTGCCAGTTCAATCAAATTATCAAGATCAGACGGGAGATCAAACGACACCAACTCATCTCTAACATAGTCACTGAGACCCAAAAGGTAGGCATCAGTTTGAGCTGCCCTATTCCACTGGCTTCGAAGGGCCCGGGTTCGGAATTCAATAGAATAATCTGCAACAGTGCGGGCTCCCTGTCGCAGGCCCATTAGACCACCGGCTGCATCAGGTCCAGATGACGTGGCACCAAACACCTTGCGTAGTTCTTGAGCAAAAGCGTCAAAAGAGGCACAGGCAATGGTTTGACGCTCCCATTCAGCAGTTCCCCACAGCCTAGCCCTATCTGTGAGGTGGTTGATGGCAAATGCCACCTTGGCTTTTTCTGTGGAAAATGTGTGCGGCTGTAAGGCAAAGAGAATGGAGCAGTTGGTCAAAAACGGATTGCACCCTTCTGGGTCTCCCTTATAACGTTCAGGAGTGCCTACTCTGGGTTCACAAACTGGTCCAGGTGCCAGCACTTCAACAGAAGGTGGCGGGGCGGGGTTGGTAGGAGCAGGAGTAACTGCAGTTACTAGCTGGGTGACAGTGACCGCCAGTTGGTGGATCTGAGCCGTTAAAGTGGCAATATTCTGTTCATTAGCTGCAGTTGACTGCTGAGCAGCATTAGCAGCAGATGCTAACTCGGCCTGCTGTTTCTGTAGGCTTTCCTCTAGCCTAGCAAGCCTCTCCATGGGGCTTTCCTTATGTGCTGAGTCCATACTGGCTAGATTGTACTATCACGCAGGAGCACAGGACTCAAATGCAACACAAAGAATGCCGTCTAACACAAAGTATTATTTCGGTAACAGAAAGTGTCCTACAAAAGGTAAGGCCTAAATGGCAAGGCAGGTAGATACAACAAAGGAATTATATGACTTGTAAAGAACTAAAATATCCTCCAAAACTGGGAATCTCTTCAATAAGGAAACAGGCAGGGAAAAACTCAGAATCAGGGACTTTAATCAGAATTGCTCAAAAGCAAACAACAGATATAGATACCAGGGTTCAGATACAGAGCTTGAGAAATAGATGTTCTCAGGTCAACAATCTAGCAACGACTGAGTGAAGACCAGGAGCTTATATAGGCTCCCAGGGATAATTAGGGAATGAGAGACAGGTGTCGGAGAACAGGGAGGGAGCAAAAGGAGGACTGGAACAGACCCGGAGCTGGACCGGGGAAGAACATGCAGACAACAGGCAGAACTGTGACAATGAGAATCATTTGGATAATTTCAGCTCTGAAATTTCCACTCTCAACTGAACAAGAGGTAAAAAAGTCGCTACTTGAAAACTACCACTACATGACATCACAAGGTGGAGCCTTTTGAGCTTTGGAGATGTAGACAGGCTAATAAAAGAGGGTTACTTAAACATTTGTGAATGAAACAAAACACAGCTCCATGTTTTAGATGAGGTAAGCATTCTAACATGGCTTAAAACTCACAAGAGTCCATTTTGTGTAATATAGGACCTTTAACAAAGAGTACAGCTCTGGAGAAGATTAGTGTTACTGACATATACTGTAGTCTGTTGCTATATTTATTAGGGGTGTAAGACAAAATCGATTCAGTGATATATTGCGATACTTCATTGTGCGATTCTCGCATTGATTCAAAATGCATCCAAATTGATTTTTTTTAAGTCATGTTCTTCATAAAAAGTTACATTTACTGTTCTGATCATTTACAAATTAAAGTAAATGTATTTCATCCAATTTTGGACTCATGAAGGTGCACTCGACCATAATATTATACGTAATTATTAATAAATCCCAATATATTGTCCTGTGTTTTCATATTGGGATTTATCATGACATACTGAATCATAACAGGGATATTGTGATATGTATCGTATCGCTAGATTAATGGCAATGCACACCCCTAATATTTATTATTATTGGACAGAAAAAAAATGTGATATCAGTACTTCATACCAGATATAGTCAGACTGAGTATAATTGTGAAGGTGGTTTGCAATAACAAGCCCGACTCCCATTCTATAGTTGTGGTGTCCTTTGGCAAGACACTTCCCTCATGTTGCCCCTTGTGTCTGGGTATGTACGAATGTGAAGATGATAGAGTTGGATGTTTCTATTACCTTCTAACCTTTTGAGTGACCTCATCCAAAAAATCCTTATTGTTAAAACCTTGAGAGATAAACAAGTTTTTATTTTGACTGCCATATGATATTTGATTTTGTACCACTTGCAATAAGTTGTGCCTACTGGGTTTAATAATAACATTCCCAATAACACCTTGTTTTGATACCTGCAGAAATGAAAAGGTAAACTCATTAAAGCCCCTGCCTGCAGCTACGGATATTGTAAAAAGATAACATTTACAACCGCCATCAAAGGCCTTTCGCACATCATAAAACGTGATTCAAGAACATTCAGCTTTGCGTTGCTGGTTATACTTTAGTTTTCAGGCAAATTTAAGAAATGTTAAGTTAAAATGTGTAAAAAGGTCAAAGGAGTCAAGAAAATGTGCGTCGACAAACACAACCTGAAAGATGATATCCTTGCATTTTTTATGAATAATAAACAGCTGAAGGCAAAGTCTAAACTCAGACTCATGTCAGCTTCCTATAAATCACTGATGTTTGCTCAAACGTATCTGTGCCAGTCGATCATTAAACTGTGAAGGCTGCTGCACTGGTGACACAAAAACACAAAGTTGTATACAGACTTTAGGGGCATCAAAAGGATCGGAAATCAGATACTAATCGAAACTAAAACTAGTATCAAAACTAGATATTCATTTGCGCAGGTATTGACACTAAAAAAGTCACATTCACAGGACAGAAATGAACCTGAAAAGCTTTACAATGATCTTGAGCTGTAACAGAGGAGGGTAGAAGACCACATAGATATGCCCATGGATAAGACCAAATGGAAAATATCAAAGAAAGTACAGTTTAATGTTGTAAATTACATTCTGTTGTCAAAAATAAACCGTGTTTTTATTCTCATCGTGGTTGTGGTATCAGAATCAGTATTGAATAAGTATCAGTTTTATTCCTTAGTATTGAAATGTTAGTATCATGACATGACCAGGCTCTTAAAGGTGCACTATGGAACTTTCCTGGAGGGACGGCACCTACTTGTTTCCAGGATATGTTCTAATGTAGCCTGGAATGTACCACAGTGCGGCATTACATTTAAATATCTCCATGGAGACAAAGCATGTGACACTACCAGGAGTCCTCGCTCACGGTAAATGTTGAGCATAAGAAACACCAGTAAAGAAACACTTGCTTCATACTTCATATGCCATACTTTCCAGGCAAAGCAAAAAGTTACACAGTGCACCTTAAACACTTGGTTTCACAACAGGTTTTGATAACAGAGAAAGGTCTGTAAAGGAATTTAATTTATTATATGACTGCCTGGTGGGGGAGCAGAGTATGAGATGTATACAAATTATTTGTGAATCGTTTTTTAATTTTATAATTGGGTCTAAGTGGTGGTGTGCAGGAGGACTTTAAAGAATCAGATAATTCTTCAAAGTGAAAACAGGATTCAGTTTTTCAGTCACTGATAACATAATCCAACTTGAACAACATTATGAAATATTACAGCATCTGAACAAAACATGTCTTTGCACCGCCTTTTTTAAAATGGAAGAGACAATGGCCAATAACAATAAAGTAAAGGCACACTTGTATCACTATATGTCTAGGGATATTTTTGCTTTACCTCAAAAATATTCCACAGTATGGCATTAAACTGATCTGGCTGCATGGAGGCAAGCCGGTAATGCCACTATAAGCCAGATCTGAGATGCAAACCCATTGTATGTTTTTCATGATATTTTTATCAACAAAAAACACTTGAAGAATTATTATAATAATTATTAATTATTATAAATGTAAGATGGGTCATTTAATACCATGGGGATATCAGACAGTCAAAACGCCCGCACTAAACAAGTTATAGTACACCTTTAAGCATCTCCCAGCTATTACAGTGCTATTAATCAACTACAATAATCTAACTAATCATTTCCTTTAGTTTTGAATTGAATTTCCAAGCCAAATCAGTATGAAATATGCATTTCCTTTGAAATTAGAATTAATTTGAGAAGACAGCAGCTGCATTTTAATACTGGTTTTGCTTTAATTAACCAGTGCATATATGTATGTCTCTGGTGGGATCATTTACATATTTAATGTAACCAGTGTGAGAATAATGAACATAAAGACAAAACAGCACACTTCAAATGCATCAGCCACAAGGGTCTACAACATAAAACAATGTATTTTAAACAGAAAACCAGAAACAACAAAGAAGAATATAGAAAACAACAAAGAACTAAAGAGAAAATGGGGAACAAACTGGAACAGGCTGCCGTATATTGACTTCAGTTCCTACTGTCTGAACTGATTTAGAAAATGTTTGTCTGTCTAAGCTTGGTGAATAATAATTGCGAAGAACACAATGAATGGACATGATTGAATACACACACATTATTACATTCAATTTGTTGCAATCTGATAATGGGGTGTACACGTAGCAGAGTGGTTAGCCTCTCCTATTAACAAGGTGGTGGATTTGACGGCAGGTCAGCTATAATAATTATGTTTTATGGCTTCTGACAGTTCGAAGACATTAATAAAAAGGTGCTGAGAGGGAACACTTCTATTAAAGGCCAAACGTTGCAATCCCAAATGTAAAGAAAATGTATTAAAATGAATAACCACATATTCATCCTTTATATGAACAAAGTGAATTAATTACAAAGGACCAAACTGGACTTTTCCTCTTTCACAACGCTCCCAAAATGGTTATATTAAAGAAACAAAGAAAAAAAGATTTTTTGTGTTTTTTTAAGATCATAGTGGTCTCAAAATCAGTATCGAGCCTAACCATTCTGTCAAAGTGAGTATGAAATTTTATCTTGCCATCACTAATTAATAAACAGTACAACAGAAATACACTGCAAAGTGATTTTGGTCATAGTCTTGAAAACTACTGGGAGAAATTAAGAATGCACCAATCCAGCCTTTTCGGTTTCGATATTGATTACAGTACTATAGCTTTAAGTATCTGCCAATTCCCAATATTACCAGTGCAGAGAGTGAAAACAGCATTTATTTCCTTTAAACAAAAATAAAATAAGACAAGACAGTTGCATAACACGTTTGGATCAGTTATTTATCTCTCAAGTAAGGACAGAACAGTGTTTTCTAGGCCAAATGCGACCAGGAAATAGTCTCATTACATCAGTTTACATGTCCAGCCAGGATATCCATAACCAAATTTTTCAGTATCAGAGTTGCTATCAGAAGCCAGAATCGGATCGGTGCAGCCCTAGGAGAAAGTATACATGTCTGCAATTGTTGATATACTAAAAAGAGTAGACTCGTTTTGTTTTCAAGACATGATTGAAAAACACAAATCTTTACACTATGAGTGACACTTTTATTACAGCCTACAGACACAATATTCATTTTAAAATTGCCTTTTCATTCAATCAATATAATACGTCTGTACTTTGATGCGCAGGACATATTGTACCTTCGAGCAGAATAAGAGGAGGCTGGATTGTGTGGGTTAAAAGCTATAGTTCCCCTGAGATTTTAACACACGCCCCGGGACACCCCCCTCTGCTCCTCCGATCGTGAAATTAGTCACAGCACGCGCCTCTGTGCCTGTCCCATCCAAGGATCTGACAGCTCAATAAATGACTGCTTATCTTTTATTAATACGGCAAGCCATTAGGGTCAAAAAGCAGACTGGGGAAGACAAAGGAGAGGCAGGAGATGTCATTGTGTGAATGTTCTGGCGTCTGTCCAAGGCCTGACTGTACGGAGGAGACTTAATTAGCTTCAGGATGACAGAGGTGTCCCCAGCGCCAAAGGGAAGCTATAGCAACTAAGGTGTGCGAGGTAATGGGGAGAGGTGAGAAAACATTTGGAGGTTTTTGTAGAGTACCATGTAGCATAAAATAACAAAGGAATCATTTGTTTTTTGTATCTTCTGAGCCCTAAAATGTATCAAAATCATGATCAGCCTATATCAAACATGTGGTGGAAGGAGTAATAAATTTTGCATTAGATACTAAATTTTAAGTAAAAGTACAGGTTATCAGGTAAATCATCACAATAAAAATCTACTTAAGTTTTATTAAAGTACCTCTTTAAAAACGTAGAATGTATTTTGAGATCTAAGAAATCTTCAAAAATACTGATTTCGATAAAGATTTGTGCTAAATTTAGTTCGACAGAAACAGAAAAGTCTAAGTAAGTCTTTACTACTTTTACTTTGTCACATTTCACCACTGATATCGAATAACAAGAAAACAGCATTTTGTTATATTCCTACTCCTATTAGCACTCTCATTTCAAGAAGGACCCACAATTGTGTACAAGTTTGCATGTTTTCCCCATCAAACCAAAACAGGTGAGTCTACGATTGTTGCCAAGATCTGGGGAAACTCTGGAGAAAAGGTGCCCACTGTTCCAAATGGGTCAAATGAAGAAAATAAGCTGCCCAACTGTCTCCAGAGATATAAAATTACAATAGGTAACAGTCAAAAATGTGTAACACTTTGAAACTTTTGCTTCCTAGAATACCAATGGGAATATGTATTTGGTTTATTCCTGGGTTTCAGATGACACCACAACATTTTATAGGCCAATCATCCATCCATCCATCTTCTCCCGCTTATTCCGGCTGGGTCGCGGGGGCAGCTTGCTGCCCAATACTCATAGCACCTGACCCCCCCATGAACCCCTCTGCAGGTGGAGAGCCCACAGGAGGGTGGACGTCATGGTCCTTGATGTTAGTTCATAGGGGTGCAGGTATGTTTTAGGTTGATGGGGGAAACCGGAGTACCCGGAGGAAACCCATCCAGACACGGGGAGGAACATGCAAACTCCACACAGAAAGGCCCGGGCGACCTGGGGACCTTCTTGCTGTGAGGCCTGAGTGTTGCCACTCAGCCACCGTGCCGCAGACCAATCATATTTAAGACAAATGGGGCAGCTAAAACTGATATTGCTAAAATGCAGACTTTTGTGGTACTGCAGTGAGTTAGTTCTTGATTCTAGTCACTAATATTAATGATCAGGTTCAACATTTGTGCATTACCTTTTGAGTTTTTCATGGCAAAATACAATGTAATTTACTAGGAAAGAATTGCTATCTGAATCTGAAAACCACAAATATCTTGTAATTACCACTGCAAGGAATTTTTATTACCTTTGTATCTTGGAATTAACGGTATCAGACATTTCTTTTGAATTGACGACTAATTAACTTAGCCATCTCTAAAGTCTCAATAAAGACACAAAAGTCGGATCTAATTAATGAAACTCATTCATCATGTTTTCAAAAGCGCAGAATGTGTTTGTTTGTTCACAGTTTGTTGGAGTCTTTCACCTTCACTCAGACGTGAAGCAGATGCCTCTTTTAATTGAGTTCATTTCCAAAGTAAATTCATCATGTGTTTAAAACAGATGGGGCAGAGTACATTATCAATCTCACTGTGTTGTTTATTTAAATTAATTAAACATCTGCAGCAGTGACTTTACATGAATGAAGCAAATAAGATAAGAGAGTTCAGAGATGATGTAATCAGAAATACGAATGTTTTTTGTATAGTTTTAAGTTGTGATTTTAAAGAGCCAATATTGTTATTTTCTGATCTGATATTATAATGTTTCCTCATCACAAACATACCTGGAGTTGTGTTTTGTTTCATTCACACATGTTTAACACACAAACCCTGCAGATTCAGCTCTGAGTTCTTCTCTGAAACAGAAAACACTTGTGATGTCATGTGGTAATGTACAGGAAGTGCTCCACGGTGTTTTAAAGTCCATACCCCTTCACTAGAATAATTTGGATCATTTCACCCTTAGAAATGCCAATCCCTACTGAACTAAAGGTAAAAAGGTAGTTGTTCACTTAAAAGCACCTCATGACATCACAATGTGGAACAGAGCATTTTGAGCTTTGGAGATGTAGACAGACTAATAATAAAGAGTTGCTCAAACATGTGTGAATGAAACAAAACACAATTCCAGGTCTGTTTTTGATACGGTAACAACATTATAACTTGGCTTAAAGCTCACGAGTCAATATGAGACCTTTAAAACATGTGTTGATTTGCAAAGATATTTTTCCTCACGTGGAGCTGGATAAGCATTGATGGAGAATGCGTCAATAGATGAAGTCACAAGTTAAATCAATTTAATAAGGTCTAATGACCATCTTCACCCGCCAGGAATAATCAATGCAAAGTACTTATCTGTGACTGTAAATACCAGTATTGACCACATACATGGCTCAATAAATCATGCTCAGTTTTGTGAATGGGAGCCCATTCTGTACCTTAAAAAAGATAAATAAGTAAGCTAAATGTAACAGTTAATCTTGAAGCAGTATAGTGTTATAAAACATAACTCAAGCAGGCTTCAGCAAGCGTTAGCATTTAGGGATGCATGATTTGAAAGAAAATATTTGACTTATGATCGTGAGTAGATTTACAACTTAGGTTTAAAATTATGCCTCTGTTCACATTGTAAACAACTGAAGGAACATTAACATATGAGAGAAGGCAGAAATATAGACTCATAAAGTATATCTGATTGCAATATTGTGCAACCCTAGCATTTACCTCAGAGGAATGCATAAAGAAGTATGGATTAAAACTTTGTACAAGCTCTATACAAACAGTTTGAAGGCCATAATCCTGAATAACTGTACAAAAATATTGTAAGTCTAAATCTTCCCACACGACCTTGGCTTGAACAGTACAATATAAGAAAGTGCAGGAGCCGCTCTCATGCAGCTCTGTGTGGCACTAAACCAGAACACAGACTTGAATCTATAATAAATGTACTCCATGAATAATGCAACAGTGACTAGCATCTGTGCTCTGTGTAAAAATGACCTAGAAACAATTAAAAAACATACAATGGAAAGTGAAACTGCTTTGGTCTCAGGGGAATGGGGTGAGAGCGCTAGTGCTGGCCAACAACGCCACTGCTTTGGTTGTTAAAGAGGGTGCCAAGTGCAAGGCCAGCAAGACGCCAACTTTGCCAACATAGTTAACACAAGCTAGAAGGCCGTCCAGAGGGATCCTGGTGTGCTCAATACATTTTCAATCAATGCCAATGTAATTATAACTGCACTGTCCACTGCAAGCATGTGTGTGTCTGTGTCTGCCATTATTAGACAGAATAGAAAGCAGAGATATGAAATGGGGTGAAGAGTGGGAAACGACATTCTACAAATTATAAAAACAGCTCCGCTCAAACAGTGAGAGATACAGGATTATACCCAACCCATACTTCACACAACTGTACAACTGTAATAGATGTTATGTTAATCACTATTTCTCCTTATGACCTCTTATATGTAGGAGAAAGACACTGTATATTACTATATTTTTATATTTTTTACTTCTTTTTTTTACTTGTTCATATACATTTATATAATTATGCCTTATTTGACACCAGTTTCTTGTTATTTTTGCTACTTAACTTGAATTTATTATTACCATTTATATTTTTACTCTTTATTTCAATATATTGTGATGTGTGAGCTACTGTGTCTAAGTCATTTATCTTCTGGATTAATAAAGTTTGTCTAAGTCTTAGTTAACTGGAAATTAAATCAGCAACTTTAACCCTGGGCTCAGACAGCTCAGGATTCCTTTTGTTGGGAGTCTATTTTTGCTGGAGCAGACCGCAAGCTTTGTCCTTTAATAAATATAGTTATCGTGTGAACACTTGGTCTCCCGCCTTCAGCCTTCACACACACACCTAGCAAATGCCTTGTCAATCTTATTAACCTTATATAGTGGACATAGTACACATCTAAATGAAACAAGCAGGTGACGATGGTTAAAATAAGGACAAAATGAACACTATAATATTACTTAATACTGATAAAATTTGCTGGATCGGATATCGGCTTCCAAAGGTCGATTCAAACAATATCCTGACTGGACACATGTAATAAGATTATTTACTGGTAGTTGGCCCAGAAAGTCTCATAATGTTTGAATTCTGAATTTGAGTTCTCTAGTTCCTTGAGAGACTTGAGAGCTACATGATTACATGCTGCTTTCAGTCTCTGCACTTGCTATCAGGCTTCAGCAGATACTTGAAGACATATTATTGGAATCTACAGTGATTAACAAATGTATTAGACCACCACTTAATATAAGGTGTTTGGCACTGGTGCAGTATATGCGAAATCTTTTTATCAAAACGATATCTTTAATGCTAAAATATAACTATTACTGCTATCCATAAATTTTCAAGTTTAATGTTTTCCAAAAATTACACCAAATTCTCATCCCAAGCAAGTCTCTGGGAACAGCTAGAAACTATTTGGAACTCAATAACAAAAGAGACTTTGCAAAGCTACATAAAAACAATGGAGCAAGAATGCGGCTGCTATCTGCACCAAAGGTGATCACACAAAATATTGACATTTTTGGTTATTATTTGTCAACAAGGACTATTTTGTTATTCAAACTGGTTATTTGCTTAATGCATAACAATTAAAAAATTAATTTGAAACAAGTTTTGGATATACTATGACGTTATTTATGTTTTCTTGTTTTCTTGACAGGCGATCTAATAAATGCGTTAAGTATTGTATATTGGAACTAAAACACTAACTACATCCAATTTCATAATCACCTAATACAATTTCAGTTTCTAGCCTGTTTTCTGAATCTGGAGGGATTACCGGTACTTGCAGCCAAATCAAAGCATTCCCAGCACTGGCTATCCAAAATTGTAGCAAACATACAAATCAGATTTTAGAGAAACGGCAACGTTTCATCACAAAAACATCAGGGTCTGCTGTGGCCTGTGGTGGAAGCATCTGACATAAAAACAGTGCTACAGTGGTGAGTCTACATGATACGAGCAGAGTGCAGAGAATACAACTCCATAAAACGCACCAAAAACCCCAAGGACATTTTAAACACGAGTCTTTGAAAGAGAGGGGCAGAGGTGAGGAAAGTGTGTGGAAAATGGCTATTATCTCTGAACTGAATAGGCTGGAAAATATTATGAGAGAAAAGATACAGTAATCTTTTCTCATCTGGATGGGAATGATATAGCAAATCTGGCTATGTGGTGCCCATTAGCCTGAATAAATTGGCTGGTGAATAGGTTCTGTAAAAAAACGTCAATGACCAGACTTGAATATAAAAACATGAGTGCAACTGATTGATAATTTCACTGGAATAAGATGTCAGTCACTTGCATATTTTACTCTCTAGTGACTATGCTAATGCCTGACAACGTGTCACCAGAATCCAAATGGGGAAGGAAATTGCAAGACTAATGTTTCCACCACATCTTAACCTCAAAGTTGGTAGAAAAATATTATTTACAATAAATTTTATAGTGATATTACTAATGAGATGCAAAAACAATGAATTAAACTAGTTAATGCATGTAACTAATCAATTATTACAAGTGTCACGACCCCTTCCTACAAGTGGGTGTGTGTGTGTGTGGGCGCTGTCTGTGCATCTATTCATTTCTGTGCAGGTGAAGCTGAGGGCGGACCTAGGTGTGCGTGGTGCGTCTGGGCCCGACGTGCTGCGCCTATTTAAAGGCCCGCCTACTGCCGCTCTCTCTCTCTCTCTCTCTCTCTCGAGGCCGTCACCTGCGCTGCACCGTTTAGCCCTTTGTTAGCCTTTTATTTTAGTTTTGCATATACAACACTTCATACACCATGACCACTCACTCATTCACCCCGTTACACCACTGATGTTACAGACAGTCACATCTCATTGTTATATCATTTCCTTTATTTGATTCATCTTAATTTAAATAAATCTAATTAATTTTGGTATATTTCGTTGTTTGGCGTCCCTTTGTCATTTCCCTGAGCCAGGTCATGACAAATTGGGGGCTCGTCCGCTGGCTGTTTAAATTTTGTTGATAGTTTGGGTAAGTTTGTGGACGCCTTTGTTACTCGTGCGTAAAAGGTGCGGGTTTGATATAGTGGTCTTTTGTTGATAAGTGAGGGTGAAACACTTCAAATGTGTGTTTGTCCACTACATATTTGTGTGCTAATAGTAAGTATTCCTCGTAGTTGTAGCCTGTATTGCTGTAGTTTTGTATTTCATTCGTGCGTCCTGCGTGCATGTAATGTTTGGAGAGGGCGAACACGCTGCTGCTCCTTTGTTCTCTGTTCTACGGCGGTAAACTCTTGTTGCGGGATTAGACGAGGGAAAAAGGACTTAATATAAAGCATTTTCGTTAAAGGGGTAAGTTAAAAGACATTATTCTGCTTTGAGGTGGTAAGTTTTGTGCAGATGATATTTGTAAAAATTTTCTTAGGTGAGGTTGAGAGGGAGTGACTTGGTTGCATCAGGTCGGTGACAGCTGCTGGGATCTTGTGCGCAAGTCTTATGGTGTGGAGCTGACCTGGTGAGGCTTAGCGGCGTTCCCCTTTGGGTCGTTGCATTGGGGGTAGTGTTGCGGTGGACGTGGTTGAAGCTTTGCTTGGGGCGCATCCGTGGTGTTTAGAGGGGTTGCTAATTGCTAGTCGCCTTTCTAACCCATCGGGCTTCAGCGCGTAAATACCCACCATATGTGGCCGCATGAAGACTAGGGGGAGTTAGATTAGATTCATTGCGGTAGTTTAGCAGGGAAGCTCCAACGCCGGAGGCTACGGCCTCCCCGGTAAGCACAGGATCCTTTGTAGTGTCTGACCAAGCCTGAGTGCATTTTGTAATAGTTACGGGTTTGTGTAAACTAACGGAATGTCTGATGTTGGAGCGTTTATTGCTGCGCCCAATTGGAAGTGTTTTAGAAAGTTGAGGAAAGAACATTTGTTGGAACTTGTTGAACATTATGGTGTTCATTTAGAAGGTGAGTGTCAAAGAAAGTTGAAGTTCAAAATGCATTAGGAGATAAGCTTGTGGAAATGGGGATTTTGACTCCGGAGGTGGAGCATGTAGACCCAGGGAAATTTAATTATCAGGCTCATGGGCTGACATTTCATCAACAAAAGGAATTGTACCAAATGCAAAAACAACACCATCGTATCAAACACGAGTCTGACCTGAGAAGTCGGTAGAAATCGAAGACTACGTCACGAACGGGAGGAGATGATTGGACGTCGGTGCTCGGAGAGTCTGGGGGAAAACGGTTCGGTCTCTGGCGCGCGCCCGGCTGATGTGAGTAACCTGCGATGGCTTCCACCGTTTAATGACAAAGATCCGGATACATTTTTTCTTTTGTTTGAGCGGGTATCCAAAGCTAAAAAATGGTCCGATGTTGAATGCGCAGTGATGCTCCAGTCTGTTTTAACTGGAAAGGCACAGCAAGCATACTCGTCTTTAAGTGAGCAAGATTGTCTTAATTACAGCAAAATTAAGTCTGCGGTGCTCAAGGCATACGAGCTTGTACCAGAAGCTTACCGACAACGTTTTAGATCCTGGGATAAAAAAAGCGGCCAAACGTATGTCGAGTTTGCTAGGGAGTTAACAACCCACTTTAAACGCTGGCTTATGGCTTTAAATGTGTCCAATTTTGATGAGCTTTGCGAACTTATTATTTTAGAGCAATTTAAAAATGTGCTTTCGGAAAGACTTGCCACTTACGTTAGTGAACGAAAAGTTTGCACTGTGTCAGAAGCAGCAGTTTTGGCTGACGAATACATTCTAACGCACAAAAATATCTTCAGAGAGCGCACTCCTGTGCGTGAGAATTATGGTCCTAAAAGTGAAGCTAGTACTACCCTAGGATTCAGCAAACGGGATCATTTTGACACAAAGTTTGATCGAAAATGTAGTTCAACTGTAGACTCAAGTAAAGTTTGTAATTATTGTCGTGAAAAGGGCCACTTTAAGAGTGACTGTCCAGTGCTTAAAGCTAAAAATAAAACTGGAAAATCGAATGTAAAACCTGCCGCGTTAGCAGCGCCTGTTAATGTTAAGGGCTTTGCTGGGTATGAAAATATTACACCTGCTTGTTGTGAACCTGACGTGCTTGCCTCATATTCACCGTTTATACGGGAGGGTTTATTGTCTTTGGTTGGGACAGAGACAAAAACTCCGATTAAGATTTTACGGGACACAGGGGCGTATGATTCGTATGTGGTTTGCTCCGTGTTACCATTTTCCAATGACAGTGCCACAGGTGACTACCTCCTCAGTCGGGGCATGGGCCTCACAATTTTACCAATTCCACTCCATAGGATGATTTTGGAGTGTGAGCTCGTGTGTGGAGAAGTGTCTGTGGGTGTGCGCCCAGCGTTGCCAATTGACGGTGTACATTTTATTCTTGGTAACGGCCTGGCAGGTAGCCGCGTTTGGTCACATACGCCTTTCTCATATGGTGCGCCTAACTGTGACAGGCCACAGCATTCGCAAACACGTGCATGCAGTCTCACCTGTGGTTACGCGGTGTCCGCCGGTCCCAGAGGAAGGTGTTAGTTCGCTTCCCAACGTGTTTTCGGCCTGTGCTGTTACGCAGCCATGCGTAAAGCTGAGTTGGATACTCCTCTGGATAATGAAGATTCTGTTCTCTCCTTGACAGATTTCCGTTGCACGTATCCCAAAAAGAACTGGTCGAGGAGCAAAATAATGATCCTTCTTTAAAGTACGCATTTGATCTTGTTGTTCCAGCCTCTGATATTGGCAGTATGGCCAGTGGTTATTTTGTACAGGACAACTTATTGTTCAGGAAGTGGTTGTCCCCAACGAGCGCGTGCGTAACGTAACGCTGCGTTCCAGCTGGTTGTCCCTTCGAAGTTTCGTGCGGCTGTTTTGAAAGTAGCGCAGCATGACGAAACTGGTCATTTTGGTGTGCGGAAAACGTACCTAAACTTGCTGAAGCATTTCTTCTGGCCCCGCGTTAAAAAAGACGTGTATCTGCTTACATTAAAACGTGCCATGTGTGCCAGTTGACAGGAAACCAAACCAAACAATAAAGCCAGCGCCTCTACATCCCATTCCGGCCATGGTGAGCCTTTCGAATATCTCCTCATTGATTGTGTTGGTCCGTTGCCCAGTTCAAGATCTGGTTGCAAGTACCTGCTCACAGTGATGTGCCAAAGTACACGCTATCCAGCTGCGTATCCACTGCGGTCCATAACAACCAAAGCAGTTGTGAAAGCGCTGTCGCAGTTCATATCTGTGTTCGGCATTCCCAAGGTGATTCAAAGTGATCGGGGCTCAAACTTCTCGTCTCACTTGTTCGCTCAAGTCTTAAAGTCACTCTGTGTCCGACATAATCAGTCCACAGCGTATCATGCACAAAGTCAGGGAGCGCTCGAACGATTTCACCAGACTCTAAAGTCCCTATTGCGCGCGTACTGTACTGAGCTGGACAGAGACTGGGAAGAGGGGCTTCCCTGGCTGATGCTAGCGGCTAGAGAAGCAGTACAAGAGAGTACGGGTTTCAGTCCGAATGAGCTTGTTTTTGGCCACTCTGTGCGCGGTCCTTTAGCTGTTTTAAAAAGTACTTTTGTAGAAGCTGAGCCGCCAAAAACCTTATCAACTTTGTAAATGGCTTTCGTCATCGTTTATTTATGGCTGGTTGTATGGCTAAAGAAAAGTTGCAACAGTCACAAAGAAAATGAAGGACATTTATGACCGTCGGACGGAGCGCCATGAGTTTAGCCAGAGGGATCAGGTGCTTGCTCTAACGCCCGTCGTGGGGTCTCCGTTCCAAGCTAAATATACTGGTCCTCATATAGTCACGGAAAAAGTCTCAGATTTGAATTATTTAATTGCAACTCAGGGAGGAGAAAATCCACAATGCTCTGTCATGTTAATTTTACTAAAACCCTATTATCAGCGCAGCTCTGACACCCCTGGTGGTGGGCTGGAAGGCTCTGTGCCCAGCTTGCTGTTGATTCTGTGGCTTTGGCCCAGGAGGGTGGTGTCCCAGAGCCTGATGATAGTCTTTTTGTGTGGTCGTTTGAAAAATTCAGAGTCTTTGGGTAAGCTAGACACTTTATTGTCCCACCTGTCTGAATCCCGACGGAACGAGTTGATCCGGTTGATTAGAACATATCCTGTGCTTTTCGGTGATGTTCCCTCCAGGACCACCTGGATTGAACATGACATTGATGTCGGGGATGCTCGTCCGATAAAACAGCGGTTTTACCGTATGGCCCCTGAAAAATTAAAGTACCTTGATGCTGAAGTTGACTATATGCTTCAAAATAACATCGCTGTACCATCCTCTTCAAGTTGGGCTTCTCCGTGTGTTTTGGTGCCAAAATCTGACAACACGCCACGCTTTTGTACCGACATGCGCAAAGTAAATTCGGTAACAAAATCAGATTCTTTCCCATTACCGAGAATGGATGATTGCATTGACCGCGTAGGCTCTGCCAAATTTGTGTCCAAATTTGACCTTTTAAAGGGCTACTGGCAAGTACCACTCTCTGCGTGCACAGGAAATTGCAGCATTTGTGACACCATCTGGACTCTTTTCTTATTCTGTAATGCCGTTTGGTCTAAAGAACGCTCCTGCCACCTTCCAGCGGCTTATGAATATGGTGGTGGCTGGGTTGGAGGGATGCTCTGTCTACTTAGACGATTTAGTCGTTTACAGCGACACGTGGCATTCTCACCTACGGCGCATCCGGGCGTTGTTCGATCGTTTGGCTGATGCGCGCCTCACTGTTAATTTGGCCAAGTGCGAGTTTGCGAAAGCGACGGTGACATACCTCGGCCGTGTAGTGGGGCAGGGAAAAGTGGCTCCAGTCCATGCCAAAGTCATTGCTGTTGCTGAGTTTCCCCAACCAACCACCAGAAGGAACTCCAGCGGTTTTTGGGGTTAGTGGGTTATTACAGAAGTTTCTGTAAAAATTTCTCCACAGTTGTATTCCCACTAACAGAACTGCTAAAGGCTAGAGCCCAGTTTATTTGGTCCTCAGAATGTCAGCAGGCTTTTGACAATGTTAAATCTCTGTTGTGTTGTAACCCTGTGTTGTCAGCTCCTCGCTTTGACAGGCAGTTCGTGCTCCAGGTTGACGCCAGTGACGTTGGGGCAGGTGCTGTTCTGCTGCAGGAGGACGACCAGGGGGTATTAAAGCCTGTCTGTTTTTTCTCCAAAAAATTTAATCAGCACCAAAGAAACTATTCCGTTATAGAGAAAGAAACATTGGCATTAATTTGGGCACTTCAACATTTTGAGGTTTATTTGGGCGGATCAGTGCCGTTAGTAGTCTACACAGACCACAACCCGTTAACATTTTTTACACTCATTACGAGGTCCAAACCAGAGACTTATAAGGTGGTCTCTATTTTTACAGGCCTTCGATCTTGGACGTTCGCCACATTAAGGGTCAAGATAACGTAATGGCCGATGCATTGTCACGTGCACCTTTGAGTTAGTTATATTTCATGTAGTCCACTGTCTGTCTTATTTGTGTTACCGTGCCTTCTATCTCTTCTCACCGCTCTAGGCGCCAGAGTTATGGGAGGGTTTGAGGCTTGGTGGTCAGATGCGACGTCGGTGGTGGTATTTTGGTAGCCTTGGTTTGTTTTGACACTTGGTGGTGGTGGTGTATAGTTATAATCTTGGGCACGGTGATTCTAGTGGGGTGAATCCCCATTTTCAAGAGGGGGGGTGTCACGACCCCTTCCTACAAGTGGGTGTGTGTGTGTAAGGCGCTGTCTGTGTATCTATTCATTTCTGTGCAGGTGGAGCTGAGGGCGGACCTAGGTGTGCGTGGTGCGTCTGGGCCCGACGTGCTGCGCCTGTTAAAGGCCCGCCTACTGCCGCTCTCTCTCTCTCTCTCTCTCTCTCGAGGCCGTCACCTGCGCTGCACCGCCTTGGCCCTTTGTTAGCCTTTTTATTTTAGTTTTGCATATACAACACTTCATACACCATGACCACTCACTCATTCACCCCGTTACACCACTGATGTTACAGACAGTCACATCTCATTGTTATATCATTTCCTTTATTTGATTCATCTTAATTTAAATAAATCTAATTAATTTTGGTATATTTCGTTGTTTGGCGTCCTTTGTCATTTCCCTGAGCCAGGTCATGACACAAGCAACAAACTAGACCTGTCACCTGACTGCATAATTTGGCTGATTTTTCTAGAAACATGTTGTGAATTCTGATAATTATTTATTTTTCATACTTTTGAGGCTTGAACACAATGTTATTGCCAAATTGCTTTGTTTTTGTATTGCTTGGTGCCACTTTATAGTTCCCTTGTTAGCTAATACTGGCTTCAAGTTGAACAATGGAAAAATAAGCAATGAAGTAACAGGAGTTTGTATTACTCGGCTTTGTCACAATAATTACAATATCAACTTATCGTTCAATATATGAAAGCTGGAAAAATATATTTCCAATATTTATCGTGTGCACTCTTAATTTCCTTTCAATAGTTCAGTAGCTTCACAAGGTAGAATAAATAGTTTCTATTCATTTTTGGTTCATTCTGCTATCACTTATAGTCTATATTTTCTTAAAGGTGCACAGTGTAACTATTCAGTTGGGGGTCCGTCACCTTCTTGTTTCTATGGAAAAGTTGCTCTGCTTAGAAGGTTCCACAATATGACTTAATGTCAAATCTAGCTTACATTTATTCAATTACAGATGGTTTTATTGCTCAAAAATACAAAATTGTGAGCGGGGTTGCCTGTCCACAGATCTGACCTTAACTTGGTCTGGTTTGGTCTCCATGAAGATAGAAAGGTTTAATGCCATACCACGAAACATTTCGGATAAAGCAATAACATCTCCATGCATTTGACGGACCCTCCACCAGAAAAAAAAAAAATATATATATATATATATATATATATATTGTGATTGAAAATTTGTTATCGTGACAGGTTTATTCCAGATACCTTAAATACATTATTGGACAACCAGGGTATTTCAATGTCTCGCCAGTTAATCTTTGACATTATCCTAAAAGTCTGTTCCTAAAATGAGGATATGAGTGCTCCTTTTACATCCCTCTCTCTGTTATGATCCTAGGAAAAGCAGCTAAAGTATCCCAGAAAAAGCATGTGATGATGTGGTCCCATCTGGTATTATGTAAACAGGCCTAATTGTTAAATGAGAAAAACTTTGTCCAGGATTTTCATGGCAGTCATCAAAGAAATCACATCTGAGCAAATATTTTGTTTGATTAAAAAGTGTGTTTATCTGGTTTTGGGAGAGTCTTTGCTGTAAGCAAAAGACAAAACTAAACAAATGAACAAAATCTGAGCTCTATCTGGTACAAAAAGTAGCAAAGAAAGACAAAACCAGGCCTAAAGAATCCAAAACCTTGACTAGGACAAATTATACTAAACCAGATATTAAACAGAACCAAACCAGAATATAATTTAGATCATTTCAGCCCTGGAATTTCCAATTTCTGCTAAACAAAAGGTAAGGTAGGTGTTCATTTGAAAACTACCACTTCAATACATCATAAGGTGGTAAAGAGCATTTTGAGTTTTTTTAACATTTAGAGATGTAGACAGACAAATAATAAAGGATTACTTTAACATGTGTGAATGAAACAAAACACAACTACGGGTATGTTTTTGATGAGGTAACAGGATTATTACAGCAATATAGGACTTTTAACTATCACTCAAAGGCTGTAGCTCAGACTTCAGAGGATTACTTGGTCCTCACAGATGTAGCTTACACAGCATTGTAAAGGCCACAGAGCTGCGTTTATGGGCTTGAGTCCTGACACCAGATTTTAATGAATGCTCACTTCTGCTGCAAAGATGAAAGGGTTCAATCTCCCATGGCAACCAAAGATTTACCCACAATTCACTTGTCCGAAAGCACACAAAGGTTATATGAGTCAGCATCATGTATAGTGACAAACACTACAGGTGGGCAAATATATCGACTTACCAATAATATCTATAATGCAATATTTAAAAGGATCTTACATAAATAATAACTGATAGTTCGCAGTTGATGTCATCAGTATTCTCTGGGGATGTGAAGCTAACTGAAAGCACTACTATGTTAGAAGCTCTGTTACTCACGTTCGACTATAATCTGATCTTTTTTTTAAACAATCTGACCAGAAAGAGCTGACTTGGCTGGAACTACAACAGGTAAGATGATTTGTGTGCTTTTAAAAGTCTCTCACACATACAATTACAGTCACAAGCTAGTTAGCATTAACCATCAGTTTTTCATTTTGTCACTTCTGTTATTGAAAATCAAGCACCTAAACAGGACGCTTGCCCATTTTGTTTAGTTATTAAGATGTGTCTCTATGTAACTTTTCTGGTGGTTGTGTCCAGGGAGAAAATATTGTGTGGCTGGAATATTTGAACATATCCATCTGACTGGAGCAACAATAGGGTACATTACAGTTCAAATCTGCAGAGAGTAAGAATGTACATGTATTAAGGGTATTTTAAGCAATAAAAATTGTGAGTCTGATACCGGAAAAGAGCCCCTTTAACTAAACCAGGACTACATCACACAACTACACTTGGGCCAGGCTGGACCAAATTAGGACCATATCAAAAACATGTAAAGTACCACCAACTGTTAGCTCTACCAAACGCAGCGTGTTTCCTAATTACCACATTATTCTTACTTCTGCCTGGACTGTAGTGTGTCTGAGAGAAGAAGCTGACCTACATTTCTTAGCTGTGCTCTTTTAGAGAAGAAAAAAGTTAAAACCTCAGCGAAAAGTGAGCGAACAGAAATAGAAACTCCCTTTTTAGGCAGCTTTCTGCATAAGCCATAATCACACACAATGCAGCACTAAGCCTGCAATTAACCTAAATGAGGACAGAAAAGAGAATTTACAATGCATTACTCAAAACACAAAGGGCTTTATAATGATGAAGAAATAATGGTTTTAATAGGCCTAATTTGAAGATTTTGTGAAGATTTGACAACGTACCACAATGAATAAGCAGAAAACAATAACAACAGAACAAAACATGACTAAAATTAGTAAAATAAAACATTTTATTCATGTGACTATTAATGCAGTGTCCAAAGCTAGTGTCTTGCTCAAGGACACAGCAACAATGTGCCAACCAAAAGACCTCCCACCACCTCCTATAATACAATAACAACATGTTAAGGCCATAAGAGGAAGCAATATCAGACTAGATGACAAAATTATATGACATTATATAAAAGCTAAGTAAAAAATACTTAAAGGTGCACTGCGTAACAGTTTTAGTGGAGGGTCTGCCAACTTCATCTAGAATGTTCCACAGTACAGATTACACCTGTTTATCACAAGTGAGACATGACAATTACAATACATCACAATTCAGATCAGATCTTTGAAAAGGAAGAGAGAAGGAATTGTATTTTTGAGTAATAGAAACACCTGTTATACCACAGAGCATCTCCATGGAGACAGACAGGTAGCAGACCCTCCACCAGGAAAGTTGCGCAATGCACCTTTAATGTAAAATAAAAGTTCTATTAACTATTAACCTTTTTTTGTGTACACTGCTTCTGCAATTTATATTTTTTTCAGTTCAGTTCAGTTCTGTTGCCATTATTTTTCTCAAATCGATCATTTTAATATTGTAATCAATGGTAGTCAAAACTTCCTCAAGCAAAACCATTGAAAACTTGTCCCTCCCAGAAGTACAATCCCCATAGAAACACAGACTAGTGTTTTTCAGAGTTGTGTTTTCCCACAAAAACAACAGTCATTTGGCCCCAGGAGCTGCACTTTCCACAAGAGAGCTTCAAACCGTAGAGGAGGTAGTAAAGAACGGAGAATAAAAGAGAAAAATGTGTCTGAACTCCCCTTTGAGGTTGTAAGAGAGAAACAGCATCAGAAAAGTTCAAAGTCTTATGTCACTCTGAAATAACATCAAGAAGGCTTATGCTATGCTAGTGCTACGTCTGATCCTACGCTCCATTTCAGCCATTTCAATTCACAGTGAAGTCTAGTCTCACACCAACTACGTTTCATTAAATCACTTTTTTGGTTTACAATAAGTCTGCCTACAGTCCTGACCAAGCTTAGCTGAAGATCTGTAGATTGGTACCGGGTGCAACACAGCGGTGCCCACTGCTACTAACAGGCTGCCCTGGTGGCTTTGAAGAATGGGTCAAATGCAAATTTTTATATTCACTATTCAAGCAAATGACTAATGAACAGTTACTAGAGTTGTAATACAAAAAAAAATCAAACTCAGATTTCAGATTCGAATACTAATCAAGATAAAGTGCTTTTTGTTGACAAGTCTCACCGTGATTGCAATTTTTAGAGCCTCTCAGACCAGACCTGGAAAACTGATTTCTGGAGATCTTTTATTTTTACTACAGTGAACATTCACAAACACCACAGCAGCAGCAGCTGCTCCCCGGGCTCCACACTCACATTTTAGCCTCGAGAAATCACTAAATGACCAGATAAATCAACCACAAAGGAAACATGATATTTGTAATCCTGGTTGCAGTTGTGGGTCACATTTGTTCCAATTAAAGTTTGTTCAACCATAACAGAACAATATTTAACGCCTTACAGAAACGCAGCATTTGAACTAGACTTTTTGATTTCATGTGTTATAAATAGGATAATGTTTGTTCTCTGCAGGTGTGTGATGTGTGATGTTTGTCACGCAAGGGTTTTCCACATATCAGCTCAATCATCTCTCACATGCAGTTGCTCATTGGACCATTTTATCTGACCAGTACAGATCAGAACCACCAAAAATAGTGGTAGTTTTAAAGATGTGACCCAGTCATAATCATCTAATCCTTACTCAGATCTAGTATTGATAAATAAGTGCTAAATATTTAATATTAGATGTAATATTATATTAAACATTACACTGTATTATTGACAATACTTAGAGTATACAGAGTGCTGAGGCGAGACAGGTTAAAATGATCATTGATTAACATTTCTGTGGCCTGAATATTGTATTGTATTAAGTAAAATATAATGAATTAGTTATTCACCATTAAAATATAAACAAAACTGTGTCACACAATAATAAAAACAAAAACAAAAAACAGATTGAACTATTGGTGAAATAATAATGGTCAGCATTATTTTATTTATTTTATTTAAGATGGCCTTCAAGTTCTTATGATTAATCCAGATAGTGGCCTAATTTGTCTTGTGACTATATGCAAGTCCAAGGCTACCCCTGTGTCAACTATACCCTCTCTCCTTAGGGCTGAAACGATTCATCGCGTTAATTGATTACATCGATTAGAAAAATGCATCGATTATTTTTTTTTTTTGCCTCAATGCTTTGTTTTATTTTCATACGCTCGGCGCTTGCCGGAACCTTCTGTGGTAGAGGTAAAGTTTCCGGACGACCACTGCACTTCACTGTACACAAAACAGTGCGGCGCCCATAGATGTATAATAAGAGCGCACCCCTAATCTCCTCGCGTACACCTCATCTCCTCCGGTAGCCACGCACCCCTCATCTCCTCTCGTACGCCGCGGACCCCTCATCTCCTCCCGTACGCAGCGGACTCCTCATCTCCTCCCATACGCCACGGACCCCTCATCTCCTCCGGTACGCCGCGGACTCCTCATCTCCTCCCATACGCCACGGACCCCTCATCTCCTCTCGTACGCCGCGGACCCCTCATCTCCTCCCGTACGCCACGGACCCTTCATCTCCTCCCGTACGCCACGGACCCCTCATCTCCTCCCGTACACCGCGGACCCCTCATCTCCTCCGATACGCCGCGCACACCGCGTATGGATAGTGTCTTGTCGCGTACGCTGCGTGGACCGCCCTTCCTCCTGTGCGCCTCTAAACCAGAACTAACACCAGGACTAACACCAGGACTAACACCAGGACTAAAACCAGGTCTAAACCAGGTCTAAACCAGGTCTAATCGATAGCTGCACCCCTATCTCCTTCTATATCAGTCTTTCTCTCTCTTTCCCTCCTTACCCCTCTGCTTCTCTCCCTCCCTCTCTCAGATGGTTTTACGTAATCCGTGTCCTGATGCAGCTCGTCCTGGGGGACCACACAGAGGATCGACCCTTCCTCCAGCTGAGGGATCTTCATGCCTCACTGACTTGGTGCCTGGCCGCCTGCTCTCTCTCTTTATACTCTGTTATAATTTCCCCAAAGACTGTTTTGTTTTTCCATGATGATTTTTATGTAGTGGCTCTTCAGAGAACTAGACTAAAACAAGACTTCATATACTCTGGATACAGTGAAGAGTTTATTTCGCATAAGAAGGAATGGGATATTAAAAAGTTGCATATTTATGGGTTTCAGCTTCTTGTTAATGATATATTGAGGACTTGTGCTCATTCAAAAGATAAAAAAAATTGGTTTTGAATTGTCAATTGCTGTGGCATCACACTAAAAAATAGGTGCACAATTTTATTCATATTTATTTAATATCCTGATTAATACTGAATGCCAATGGGACACTATGGAGCTCAACCGTCCCACCCATTTCAAAGTTTTGGAAGTAAATTTTCCATTCTTTTTCCAGTTAAACCTCGAAAAATTAAAATATCCAGAGTTCAAAGCCATCACTGCGGCTAACTAGTTATGTGGCAACTAGTATCAATTATTCGGTTGTTTTTAAGATTTGGTCAAGGTCAGGCGATCACTGTTGAGCTCCATACTGGAAAACAACAAAACAAAATGCAAAAATATTGTAGCCATTTGCATCTTGTGTTGCTTTCATTGAATAAATAAAATGACAAATTTTAAATCAGTAGTTGAATTGAGATATCACATCTGGCATATCACTAGGGACTACATATAAAATTATCTCAAAGCAGCTGAGGGAACATTTACAATATATGAATGTACCATGTCAGTTTCCAAATAAATAAATGCATACATAAAAATAAACATATACAGGTAGCTCTGACCAAATTAATTCATGAGGCAGTATGCATTGCAAATGGTTAGAACCAGTCAATTTCCATGAGTTGTTTTTTGCACAGAAAGCAGAAAAGTGAGAAGGATCTAGTGCAGACTCAGGAGGATGGAAGAAAACACCAGTATACCAGGTGTAGCTCCAACCAGCCGACTCTGCAAAATGTGCTCTGAAAAATGTTTGGGATTTGTGGTCAAGGTGGCTTCAACAAGAAAAATAAAAGTTAGGTAAACTTGGATGTCCTCAGCTAAACTTTGCACTATATGGCTTTGCAATTTGTCAAATTTGAACTGAGGGTCTGTCCTTTCTAATGGTCAAGTCAGTCCTACGTCAGTAAAAGCATGTGGTTTTGAACAGAAATCAGACAATGAAGGTATTAAAGTGTCCAAATTATGCAATTTTCTGATCTATTTTATAATGTTTTCTCATCGTAAACATACCTAGTGTTGCGTTTTGTTTCGACTGTGTTCTTCTCTCAAACAGAAACGCTTTTCCACCTTGTGAAACTACCACATGACATCACAAGGTGGAAGAGAGCATTTTGAGCTTTGGAGATAGACTAACAATGCGGCGCTACTCAAACATGTGTGAATGAAACAAAGCACAAATCCAGGTATGTTTGTGATGAGATGTTTTTGATGAGGTAACATTAGGTCAAGCTCAAATGTTCAGGAAATATTGAAAACCAATTAATTTATTTCTAATGATAAGCTAACACTGAATCAAAATGCATACTCGATCAATATTTGTTTAAATATAGTGATTAATTTTCAGTCAGACCTCCTAGCCTTTCTTCACCACTGTAGGTCATTTGGTTAAACTGCTTTTTCTAATCTCCTAACCGGGCAGTGCAAACAACAGGACAAACAGCACACATAAGGAACATAAGACAATGCAGCGCTTTGACTGTCCTCCCAGGCGTCCTACTCTAAATTCTCTGAGTGTGAGCATCCCAGCAGCCAGAGGACAAAAGAGCATGTGTCCCGGGCTGGTTCAAAGCCTGCTCTCAGCACTCTCGCCTCCAACGGGCCCAAATATGAGCAGCCTACTGGGACCGGCTGGCACTCCACAGCCCCATCAATCACCACTCTGTATCAGGGAGAATCTGTATCAGGGAGAAACTGAATCTGTGAAGGCAGACAGTGCAGGGGGACACAGGACAGCCCCACCAGTGCCCACTTCAAGATTTCAACATTTACCATGAGCTGTTCATAGTTAGTTGGTAGGTACATTATAAAATTTTGTCACAACTCTGAGGGGGTGAATTAGTCAGTCTATTCGTCTATTAGTATTTCTACTATATTATGGGTCAATGTATATGGATAGTACAGTCATGGCCAAAAGTTTTGAGAAAGACACAAATATTACATTTTCTCAGATGTTCTATGATATACTGAAATATAATTACAAGCATTTTATAAGAATCAAAAGCTTTTATTGACAATTACACT
This sequence comes from Odontamblyopus rebecca, assembly GCA_030686955.1. Classification (NCBI taxonomy): domain Eukaryota; kingdom Metazoa; phylum Chordata; class Actinopteri; order Gobiiformes; family Gobiidae; genus Odontamblyopus; species Odontamblyopus rebecca. Next base: position 16,681,231 of record CM060670.1, on the reverse strand, counting down.
GAGTTCATGCAACAAGTCAATATTTGCAGTGTTGACCCTTCTTTTTCAAGACCTCTGCAATTCTCCCTGGCAGCTGTCAATCAATTTCTGGACCAAATCCTGGCTGATGGCCGTCCATTCTAGCATAATCAATGCTTGGAGTTTGTCAGAATTTGTGGATTTTTGTTTATCCACCTGGGGAGTTTCATGGGCTCAAAATCTTTATGTTTTGTTCCCTGAGCCATTTAGTTATTACGTTTGCTTTATGGCGAGGTGCTCCATCATGCTGGCTTTGTTCATCACCAAACTGCTCTTGGATGGTTGGGAGAAGTTGCTCTCAGAGAACATTCTGGCACCAAAATTAATATTTGTGTCATTCTCAAAACTTTTGGCCACGACTGTAGCTTGATGGTGCAATATGTAACTTTTCTGGCCATCTGCTGCCATAGACTGTATAAAGAAGTGGACTGAGTGTCACCCATTGCGATCGGCTCCAGTCAAATGAAGCTCATGAGGCTAGCAGTTATAGGGGTGAATTTGGAGCCGAGTTTTATATTAGGAATAGGAATATATTAAAGGACAAAAGCACCAGGATCACGTAAAGCCTGTTAATATGAACATTTTAAGAGCAAAATGACGAGCCTCACAGCAGCAGTTACAGAGAGAAGGGCCACATTTTTTCAGAGTAAAGCCAATTGGAAACAGTCAGTGGAGCAGGAAGCGCCTCGATGAACACTTCCAGTTTGGATCGTGTTCATTTATAGTCTATGTCTGCTACCAGGAAAACACCTGTAATTGAATAAATGCAAAAAGGAGAAAAGAGACATGGAGACAAGCAAGTGGCAGACCCTCTGCTAGAAAAGTTCTCGATCAGAGAGTGAATGTGGAGAGGGAAGACTACTGGGTGGTCCAAATGCTCCATGGTCAAATTACTGAAAAGGTCAAAGCTGGTTCTAATGCAGATATCAGGATACACAATGGATTGTAACGTCATATGACTGCAGATGAAGCACGTCTAACTAATGCAAACCAAATATAAGGCAGAAGTAGCTCAGGAGTTAATGTCTCACCAATGCATATAGTCTTTGTGTCCTTTGGCAAGGCACCACATATAAATGTGATGTGTGTGAAGGAACCTTGCAACTATCAGTCTTGGTACAGAGAGGCAGATATTTGCCCATGTCATCATAGTTTAATTTCAGTCTCATCAATACAGTCTGCTTCTCAATATCACACATTGACTGTAAATGATTAGCACCTCAGACTCAGAACAACCAGAAGCTTGGAGAGGACTGAACACTAATGTTTTTCTCTCACACTTTTCACACTTCAAAAGGCTCAAGTCAGTTTTCAGGAATCAGTGCACCATCACTGGAGATGAAAGCTTCTCTCTTTTTTGTGTCACACCAAGGTGAACGAGTGCATTGTGGGATACTGCAGGAGTGTAATAAGGACATCCAGTGTTGTTCATATCTTTAAATTCATATCTTTAAAATTATGAACAGTAGACAACATGCTCCTGAATCTGAAACGCAGACTTAAGGTGAAGAACTAAAAAAGTGAACATTAATTTCTTTCAGTTACAACATTTACACAACGGACTGAAAAGCTTTTGCTGAAAAGTGCATAAGTCTGACAAATGAATATGCCCTGTTATGGACATCATAGTATAAATTGTACATCAATGTGTAAAAATATTATTTATACTTTATATTTTACTTTAAAACATTACAGATATTTTTAATCAACTCTTTATGCAGTATTTTGGGAAACACTCCACACACAATATCTACATTTTGCACACCATCAAAACAACATTCACAATACTATTAATAATTGTTAACAGTAGTGGTATCATGTATTTTCAGATACAGCACCCTCCTGTGGGCTCACCACCTGCAGAGGGGTTCATGGGGGGGTCAGGTGCTATGAGAATTGGGCAGCAAGATGCCCCCGCGACCCAGCTGGATTAAGCGGGAGATGATGGATGGATGGATGGTACACAGAAATAGATTTATCTACATTTGCAGAGCTGGGGCACTTAACCCATGTGGTCTCTCCTCCATCAGTAAACCCTTATGGCTCACCTGTCGATTATGAATATGATAAAAAAGTATGATAGGGGAGAGGCAAGTGTCCCGGACTGACCGCCCAACCGAAGAATACAGATCAGACCAGACACTTCCGTAAGAGCTGCTTTAATAGATGTGGGATTTAGGGACACCACAGCTACAGACTGAGGGAGAGACTGAAGAAGAGGCTGAAAACTGGACTGTGTTAAACAGGATAAGATCTATACAAAGAGGAACGCAGTAAATAAAATACTAACAGTGGTCAAGAGCAGCTCGAGTATTTATGTCAGCTGAAATGTGTGTCTGACTATACAGTACAAAAAAAATAGTATGGATTGGGATTCAAAATGGGAAAACTGAATTTGAATGAACACGAATGAACACGAATTTAGGATTTCATTTTACAGTCTGTCTGTAACACAACTAGACTTCGAACAGATATGGACACCTTTCTTGAACATTTAACACTAGTTTTGACAATCCTAGGACATATCCTCAGATAAACTGTTGGATTTGAACATACATACATTACTGGTCAAAAATAATAATACAGTAAAACATATAACTCTAAAGTTGATCCAGTAGTATCTCAAAACAACACAGTAATAAATCTCATATTATTTACAGCATATCTTTCAATTCAACCATTTCAAAACAGGTCACATTTACTGAAAATTTCAAACATTCTGGGAAAGACAAACTGAGCTCTGTGGATGGAGATTTCACCTTGATAGTGGCTGATAACGGCTCTGGAGTCTGTTATTCAGTTCCACTTGTCCAAACCCTAACGGACAGCAGCCAATAGAAAAGAACAGAGACAGCAAAGCACTGCACTCCACGGACCAAGAGCCTAATCAACACTACAGGAGGAGCAGAGGAGTAACAGTGGGGGATAGAACAAAAATATGTCGCTATCACATGGACTGCCACTATGTCCATGAATCGAAATCAACATTTTGATTTCCAAATGGCAGAGATTTACAATTTTACAAGTAAATATGAAAAGCAAAAAGGCCTCCGGGCTAAGTGGGGCTGCATTTTCTCTCCTTGTCTGGTTTACTCTAGATTTTCTTTTCATGGGATGTCCAATCTCATCTTTAAATTGTTCAAATGGCAGCCAAATGACGTTACAATAAAAGAGGAACTCCACATTGAAGATAAATATGATTCATTTACAAGCTTGTTTAGAGATACTTGTTTAGAGATCCCCTTTACTTCTCCTATAAAAATGCTGCCAATGCCATCAGCTCAAAACGAAGCACAGCTCAGTTAGTTAATCTTGACCAAGATCCTAGCTCAAGGTCTGGTGATGGGTTTCAGCAGAGCGTTACTCCTGACAGACCAAAAGCACTAGCTGAATGATGATGCAAATGTAGAAGGGACAAAAAGGTGTATAAATTGTTAGTTTGGAAGATTTTTGTAATGTTTTAATATAGCCATGGTTGGGTTACTTTAAAACTTATTGTTGGTCTAATCCCTTCCCTTGTTTGTCCAGGAGTGGTAAAATGCAGAAAAGGTTTCAGAGTCATTTTCAGTTTGATGAAATGGAAAGATCTGATCAGACTGAAAATGACTGCTGGATTGGAGTCGAAACGTTTCTATCTCTTAAACCTGTTCACATTTCAAAAAAGAGTCAGATAAATCCATAGATTGTGCAGCTCAGTTCAGCGAGAGCCCAATCAGTCCCACATCCATCAACACATCAGAGCTGAGCGCAGGGGCAGGCCAGAGGGACAGATCAGAGAGAGAAGAAAATGTAACAAGGCTTTTAGCTGCACAGGGGGAAAAAAACTGCAGAAACACGCACAACAGAACAGCTATACCAGAAAATTTGTTGTGTTTTACAATTAAGACAATAGCTTAAGAGGATTAAGTAGGCCTGTCACGATAATTACTAAATGGACTTATCAATCAATATATGTTAGATGAAACGATCATTTTTGGGGGTCAATATCATGGGTACTTTTTCTTACTGTAGCTTTTTGTTATTTTTCCTGTTGTACAATTTGATATGATCTTTAGGGTTGAATAAATAACTTCTGTCACTCGTTATAGATATAAACTACTAACTACTAAAGTGGGTCATTGGGCTATTTATTTATTTATTTATTGCATGCACCATATTATTTGAATAGTTTTTGTCAATGGTATAAATTAGCTTCAATATTACCATTTATCGTCTATATTTTCTTTAAAATTTGTTATTGCGAAAGGCCTAGGATTATGAGTATTGAACTAGGTGGCCCTCAAGGACAGACTGAGGTGGCTGTAACTTAGACTTTTGATATTATTTCAATATGAATAATACAATTCTTCAGACACACAATATATGAATTAGTTTTTTTTTTGTATGCTCTAACATTGTGTCCCACTTTTTTAACACATTTAATAACGTTTTCTCTGTTGGGTCCAAATGTAACTATGCACAGATATTCAACGTCAGTTATTTGGCATGTACCAAGTGCACCTCATACAAATTTCATATGGTCATATAATCATATTAAGTAACCAGGCTAGTGTCCATTGCTTGTATCGTTCTCATTTATATTACACTCAACAAAAATATAAATGCAACACTTTTGTTTTTGCTCCCATTTGTCATGAGATGGACTCAAAAATCTAAAATTCATTCCAGATACACAATATTATCATTTCTCTCAAACATTGTTCACTAATCTATCTAAATGTGTGATAGTGAGCACTTTTGCTTTGGTGAGATAATCCATCCCACCTCACAGGTGTGCCACATCAAGATGCTCATCAGACACCATGATTAGTGCATAGGTGTACCTTAGACTGTCCACAATAAAAGGCCACCCTGAAATGTGCAGTTTTGTCTCACAGCAAAATGCCACAGATGGCGCAAGCATTGAGGGAGCGTGCAATTGGCATGCTGACAGCAGGAATGTCAACCAGATCTGTTGCTCGGGCATTGAATGTTCATTTCTCCACCATAAGCCGTCTCCAAAGGCGTTTCAGAGAATATGGCAGTACATCCAACCGGCCTCACAACCGCAGACCACGTATAACCACACCAGCCCAGGACCTCCACATCCAGCAGGTTCACCTCCAAGATTGTCTGAGACCAGCTACTCAGACAGCTGCTGAAACAATTGGTTTGCATAACCAAAGAATTTCTGCACAAACTGTCAGAAACCGTCTCAGGGAAGCTCAACTGCATGCTTGTCATCCTCATCGGGGTCTTAACCTGACTCCAGATCGTCGCCGTAACAGACTTGAGTGGGCAAATGCCCACATTCGATGGCGTCTGGCACGTTGGAGAGGTGTTCTCTTCACGGATGAATCTCGGTTTACATTGTTCAGGGCAGATGGCAGACAGCGTGTGTGGCGTCGTGTGGGTGAGTGCTTTGCTGATGTCAATGTTGTGGATCGAGTGGCCCATGGTGGTGGTGGGGTTATGGTATGGGCAGGCATCTGTTATGGACGAAGAACACAGGTGCATTTTATTGATGGCATTTTGAATGCACAGAGATACCGTGATGAGATCCTGAGGCCCATTGTTGTGCCATACATCCATGAACATCACCTCATGTTTCAGCAAGATAATGCACAGCCCCATGTTGCAAGGATCTGTACACAATTCTTGGAAGCTGAAAATGTCCCAGTTCTTGCATGGCCAGCATACTCACCGGACATGTCACCCATTGAGCATGTTTGGGATGTGCTTGACTGGCATATACGACAGTGCGTACCAGTTCCCACTAATATCCAGCAACTTCGCACAGCCATTGAAGAGGAGTGGACCAACATTCCACAGGCCACAATTGACAATCTGATAAACTCTATGCGAAGAAGATGTGTTGCACTGCATGAGGCAAATGGTGGTCACACCAGATACTGACTGGTTCTGAGTCCCCAGACCCCCAATAAAGCAACAACTGCACATTTCAGGGTGGCCTTTTATTGTGGACAGTCTAAGGTACACCTATGCACTAATCATGGTGTCTGATGAGCATCTTGATGTGGCACACCTGTGAGGTGGGATGGATTATCTCAGCAAAGCAAAAGTGCTCACTATCACACATTTAGATAGATTTGTGAACAATGTTTGAGAGAAATGGTAATATTGTGTATCTGGAATGAATTTTAGATCTTTGAGTCCATCTCATGACAAATGGGAGCAAAAACAAAAGTGTCACATTTATATTTTTGTTGAGTGTAATTATTTATCAGTTGTGTATTAGTATCTTCAACTTACTCCTTTATTTTATTAAAGGTACATTATGTAACTTTTCTGGTGTATGGTCTGCCATGTGCTTGTCTGCATGGAGATGTTATTTCTTTGTCTGGAATATTACAGGTCAGATCTGTGGAGCGGTACCTGACATACAGTCAGAAAGCCTGTTTTACATACAGTCAGAAAGCCTGTTTTTCTAGTCATTTTGGAGCAGTAAAACCACCTGTAATCTGTTTAATGCCATACTGTGGAACATTTCAAGCAGAGCAATGGCATATCCATAGAAAGAAGAAAGTGACAGACCCCAACCGAAAACTTAACTTCACTTCACTTACTTACTTCAACATATTGTTCAGATTTCACATTCACCGGTTGTTAAATTAGTGAATTAGTATTATTATCAGTGAATAACACTGACCTTGCCTGGAATTTCTATAAGTACCTGACATCAACACAACATAAGCCTCATAGATCTGGTTTATGGATCACTGCTGCATATTGGCTCCACATATTGAACAGAGTCGTGTAATCCTGTAGTGAAGACAAGGTCATCTCCATTCTCCTGTGTTTTCTCAGATGAAAGAAGGATTGGACCAAAGATAATAACACATAGATGACCTTATTATATTCACAAGGGCAGTTACGTCATATTGTGAACTTTTCAACCCTCATATTAGAGAGTCCAGTAAATTTAAAAGAAACCAATGCTTTGTGGCTGAAATTTTGTCATTTTATATAAATTATAGTCCATACTGGTGATTTATTTGATTGACTTAAGTTATATAAAATGTCTGACATCTACAGGACACTGGGGCACTTAAGATGAGGTGACTCATGTAATGGAATATGAAATTCAAGGAAGAAGAGAAGGTAATAGCTGCAGTAAAGAACAGGAAAGAATAAAGTGTTAAATATTACAAGTAGTTTTCTATTTCTTCACACATCAATTGGTGACAAGCGTTTTACGGTTTAGTTTTATAATGTTATTCCTGATTTGGGACTGTGTGTAGGTACCTTTGAACAACAGGAATGATTTCTGAGCTCATAAAAGGTACCCACAAAATATGTTCAGTATTCAAAATCTCAAGATAGAGATAGATCTATTCTTGGATTAACAGTTCACTCACTTCAAATTATGACTCTTTGCACATGTTGCATGAGCATGATGTATAATGTGTCACTTTTGCAGAGACAACACCTCAGGAGCAATGGGGATGTTCATTAAAAGAAACATTAAGGCTCTCACTCGCTCCCATGTAGTACTGTAGTTGGGTCAGTGGGCAAAACACTTCATGCACTACACCTGCACCAGTGTTATAGTGGTAGTGGTCTGTGAGGCTGTAAAATTGCATCAGTCTCCATCATGAATTTCCTCCACCTCTCCACAAATCGGACCTATAAATTTGAACGATACGTGTCTCCATGGAAATAGGTAAGTTTAATGTCATACTGTGAGAAACTCCGGGCAAAGCAACATCTCCATGGTGACGGACCCTCCACCTGGAAAGTTACACAGTCATTATCACCAACAGTTTCTGATTGGATGAATGAGGCACTTTTAAAACACAAATCTAACATATCTCTCTTTACGTTTAAAGAAGTGAATGGGGTTTATATGAGGCTTACTACATTACAGCTCATATGCTCTACTAACACAGTTATGCCATTCAGATTAATCAATCATTCTGACGCATCACCGTGCAGCCAGTCTTCTTACAAAATAAATATACTGACTTATAACTTTCCAGTGAGTAGGTTATGCAGTTAATTCTCAGGATAGTTTTGTTTAAGAGGTCATAATCTTCTCCAGACAGAGGGGTGAGTCTCTCCCCCCTGTAGAGCCCTGCCTCTCTGGCATAAAGCGGGTTATCACTGCTGACAGCTGACTGCGTGATTATGGGCATTAGCACGGCTTTAACCACAGCATGAGTCTATGAGATCATTCAGCAGGTTTCTCACACTAAGAGAGTTACACGATGACAAATAGGCCACCAACCAAATGACACAATCTAACATCTTAGATGAAGTGCAAGCTATGTGTGGGCTTTGATTTAGCTTATATCAACTTCATGTTCAGTATATGAAAGTGGAAAATGAGGTCAATATTTATCATCTGTATACTTTTTCTTTGCACCCCTGGGAGATTTTTGGTTGTTTTTTGGCTATACAATAAGATTTAAGCCATAAAAGGTTGAACTAATAACTTCTATGACTCATTACAAATGCAAACTAAGTACTAAAGTTTTTTCATTCTGCTATGTATTTATTGCAGCTTTTGATTTTTTAGCAATATTGGACATTCAGAATAATTTGGGGGAGATAATTCTGCATACTATCATTTATTGTATTTACTTGAGCAATATATCGCACTGCAAAATTTGACAGGCCATGTCTCCACAGATCTGACCTGTAACTTGGCATGGTGCTGTCACTTGTCTCTGTGAAGAACCTTCTAGCACATAGGTGGTAGACCCTCCGCCAGAGTAAAACCTCAAATCAGGTTGCTGATATTGAATAAGCGACAAGAAATAGCCTAAGAACCGAGGGCACACTCAAAAATATGAAATGAAAACATGAAATAAGACTAAATCTGAACTGCAAAGGAGTCACCAGAAGTCATCAGAAGGGTAGATTATTCCATCCTGACATGCACTGGTCCAGAATCAGCACCATCATAAATAAATTGCCTCCAACCATAACAAGTTAATCCATAATCTGCAACTCCTAACACATCACTCAGCCTGACTATATGTAAAGCCTTTTCCACATGTAAATAAACAATGCAGTAACCAGCGGTGCGATGTGCCAACACTGCCCCACTGACAGGCCCTGGCATCATCCCACTGGCACCGGGACAAACTCTGCCCGCTGTGTACCGCTGCACCGCAATAGCTGTTCCCGTGACATGACAAAGCAATCCCCGGTGAAGTTACAAGACAACACCCGCTCGTCTGGCTTCTTACCTCGGGATGCAGTTGGGGGACGATCCGTCTATCTCCCACGTCGCGAACAGGTTCATGGGCACCGGACGGTTCAGCGCCCCACTCCCGGGGAAGCTCAGCCGGCCACTTCGCTCCGCCATGGTCCGCGTCTATCCCGGGGCGCAGCGGAGAGCGGGACGGTCCGAAACGCGCTCGCCGATTCACGGCTTAGAAATCCACGAGTTCTTATCCGTGGCGAAAGGCGAGGAAAATCCGCAAGTCTCTCACGGGAAGGAGGCGGTGTGGCTGGAGGTCATGCCCGGGCTGCAGTGGTGGAGGTGTCCGCAGACGGAGCAGCGGCGGCGGGGCGGGCACACGCCTCTCTCCGGGGCTGGTTGTTGTGTTGTACCACGCTGCTCCAGTCCAGTGTCGGTATGGCGGCTCGCTGATGCCACACAGTGAGAGATAGTCAAAGGGCGGGAGGAGCACAGCAGCACAGCATTACCTTTAAAAATTACATTATGATCATGTTTCGGAACATAATGCAGCCCGAATGCCTAGCAACAGTTTTGTTCAAACATGAAAGTCTTATTATTATTATTATTATTATTATTATTATTATTATTATTATTATTATTATTATTATTATTATTATTATTATTATTATTATTATTATTATTATTGTGCTTTTTGGGGCAGGCATGTCCAAACTATGGCCCGGACCAATTGACCAATTGTTTTGGCCCACAGGCTTCCAGGTGAATTGGCTCATAGTACTGCAACTAGTACTTTTTACTGCATGTTTTTGAAATCTACCTTGATCAAGCAAATTTAGTGTGTCCTTTTGAGGGTCTAAGCATGAACAAAGGTCTAGTGGCTCATTCAAACCTGTGATAAATGCACATATTTGAATTACTCACTGTTTAGACCATCAGTCTATGCCCCTCAATCAGCCCTCACACCGGTCTGTGTTTTAATATGTGGCCCTTGATGAAAAAAGTTTGGACACCCCTGGTTTAGAGCTAGGGTGACCAGATGTCCCTATTTACTCAGGACAGTCCCAGTTTTGAGCCCTGTATCCCCTGTCCCAGTGGATTTATCCAAAACCAGTGATTTGTCCCAGATATGTCCCAGGTGTCCCTATTTTTGACCAATTTGCCAACAGTAAAGACAGGCATAAATTGTCATTTGTGTAGGTAAAATACAGAAACGCTGCTTAAAAATGACCAAAGTACAGAAAATTAATTACTCACTTAATTACTCGTTTCACAATTTTATTATTTCTATTATTTCCAACCCAAACCGGGGATATCTCCCCGGCTTTTTTTTCTTTTTGAAAATCTGGTAACAATACTACAGCATGGGGAAAAATATACAATAATAATAGAAGTGCTTTTAATCGTCCCATAACCGATAATAATATAACAACTGATTTTCTTTGACATTATATACAGTCTATATATATTGCACGACACATAGGCACCAACTTGTTTGTTTTTTTTTTTATTTAGTAAAACTGCAAAATCTGTTTTGGTCTATTTAAAGCCTAAATGAAAGTCAAATGTCCAGCTGTGGTGAGACATTTCCCTCTTCTGGTGACTTAAGGGAAATGCATCAGGCTGGCAGTTAAGAGTTCATTTCATCATAGTAATAATGGATTTTATATTGAACTACTGAACAGTAATGATAGTTTATCCCTCTGTTTTGTACCATGATTACACCATATTATATTACTTTGCATTTTGTGTTGATGAAAGACCAGGGAAACTCATCTGAAATCCTGAGATTCAGTTTGTCAATAATTAAAGCCCTACATGAATTAGTGCAAACTGTCATGTCTTAAGAGAAAGTGAGTTGCAAAATGTGCAAGTAATCTTAAAACATTTGGGTTAAGAAATTTGCCCTTGAAGGAAACCATAAATAGCTACCTACGTACTAGTTTATGAAGTTAATATACATCATGTTGGCCTACATCAAATCCCCAAGAAATCCCCATTATGTTTAAGTACAAGAAACAAAGCCTTATTTTTAAGATTTATTTTCCTGAATATGCAAGCTTAATTTCACATTCAACATTTTTAAGAAATAAACCGAAGACAGCATATATTCAGGACACTGCTACATACATAAAGAAAATGTATGAATGCTTTAATTAGTATCAAATGAATTTCCTGTTGGAATGACATTTAACAAATCAGTAAACTAAAAAAAAAAAAAGAAAAATCACACACTGAACAGACAAAGCCCTCACACACTTCAATCTATAAAATTTAGATAACAAGATTACAGCAGAGCTTTACACATTACCAATGAGATTTCCTTTAGATTTAAGGGTTGTAAATGCCAAACTAGAACCTTGTTAGTGCCTTTTATAAGTCAATCACAGTTTAACAATGTAAAAATAAATGCATCATCTAATGTTAGCTACAGCCCAATGCAAAGCAGTAGAAGGATTGTAGGGCTACAAAGCAGATCGCAGGCTGACAGTTTTCGCCACCAAAAAGTTAACTTTATTTTAGTTAATTTAGTTAACTGATTTAAGTAAACTGTTTTGAAACAAAAAAATGAATTGTCCAAAAATAAATTACTTAAATCAGAGCTGCTCTTGGCCAGATTTAAGATAAAGACACAGCCCAAGTGAAAAGCAATATTCTCCTGTCCATTACCAAAACAAATTAAGATTACAACCAGTCTTCTAATATGGTACAAAGGAAGTTTCAGTGTTTGCTGTCTGCGGAGGCTGAACGAGATCTGGATCGAGACCTGGATCTAGACTTGGACTTGGAGGGAGATATGAAGGGAGACTTGGAACGGGACTTGGAACGGGACTTGGAGCGAGATTTGGAACGAGATTTGGAGCGAGATTTGGAGCGAGATTTGGAGCGAGATTGTGCTTTCTGAACAGGGGCTGGAGAGCGAGACCTGGACTTGGATTTGGAACGAGATTTAGACCTGGATTTAGACCTAGACCGGGACTTGGATCTGGACTTAGACCTCGGAGGGGATTTGTTGGAGTTCTTGTTGGATCCGGAGCTCTTCTTCTCTGGAGTCCGGCTTCCTCTGGACCTGCTCCTGCTCCTTGATCTGGACCTGCTGTGGCCCCTGGACCTGGACCTGGACCGACCACGGCTTCGGGAGCGGCTCCTCGAGTAACTGCGCGAGCGAGAACGGCTACGACTAAAGGAGAGACGATAAATGCATTTAGTCTGGGCTTCAAGAAACAAATGGCAGACAAAATAAATAAAAGAATCAGTCATTGTGAAAAAGCTATGGAGTCTGTTATTCACCATATACAGACTACAATACTGTTGAAACCACACAGAAAGTTTTTAAAACACTCATTTTTAAAAACATTTTAGCTGCAACACTTTTGTAGGATTTTAATTCATGAATAGGATTCCTTCTTAACCACAGGTGCCAGCAGCGCAGTTCCCAGCAGAATAAGGTGAATGTGATCACTCAGATAAATTAGTTGAGTAGAATACTACTAAAGCTATTATGGTATTTTTAAATGTGCTACATTTGTCCATATAGTGTACACAGTAGTTTAGTATTGCAGTGGCATTTTGAATTGATACCCAGTTACTAATAGATACTAAAAATAGCATCAAAGTAGATACTTTGAGTGTACATTATCAAGTACTTACTCTTTGGAGTCCTCATACAGCTTGATTTTGCGTCCGTTCAGGTCAGTCCCATCCAGTTTGGAGAGGGCATTCTTCATATCACTTCGGGAAGCAAACTCCACCACACTGCATTTACAAAAGAAGAAGAAATAGTCAATTCAAAATGATTAAAAAAATGAATTCATCTTGGTGAGAGGATGTAAGCACAGTAGAATTTCTTACCCTTCATTTTGTATGGGTCGGTGAGCATCCACAAAAGTGACTTCTCCAGCTTTTCTCATCAAGTCTTTAAGGTCCTGAAATAATAGTAATGAGATAGTTAGTAAAACATTGTACAATCTTCATTTCAGATGATAGCCTTCAGACCTGAGGGAAAGAAACAACAAAAGTGTGTACTGGTGACATTCACAGCAAACCAATGTGAACAAAGTGGTATTTCATACAAATGGAGGTCATAATGATGTGCCAATAAATACTGTATTTGATGAGACAAAACTCTTGAGTTCAAAACATGATCAGATTTTACAAATTTACAGCTATCCTGGAGGTGAGACTGGGCAAACATGTGTTTAATAGTGAGTTAGCAACTTATCACTATATTAAAAGCCAAGGACCAGAGCCAAAAACATTCACCCCATATACAAATGGAAGGATGTTTAAAAAAATAAAATAAAAAAGCATTAAAACTCCCATTTATAATGCACTTTGTCAAACACAAGTGCAGTATGGTCCAGGCACAGCTAAATTTGACTGCCCAGTCCAATGATAATGCAGTTAATGCTGATATATATGGTCACTGCAAGTCTATCCATTTGAATGCAAAAATGTATAGACAAGTGTTTCTCCCTGACCCCAATACCACCCAGCCCTGTTTAAACTATGAGTTTTTGCTACTCACCGTTTCAAACCCAGGAAGACACAAGAATAGAGCCACTTGTCCAAATAGCAAATGGGACCAATGCAGTGTTAAGCCCTTGAGAACCGGCCACGGCCTTGACTCAGCATCCGGCCTCCAAAGTAAGGACCACCAGAGCAAGCAGAGCGAGGGGTGTGCGCCCAAGTCCACACGCCCCCAGCTTCAGCAGCAACAATTAGACCAAATGGGAGAGAGTGGGGCCGTAGATTTGAGGGGCGAGCCAGCCCAGAACCTCCTAAGGCTACCGTATCCTGCGCTAGACCAGCCAAGACTTTAGACCGGCAGCAACTGCGTGTGAGGAAAGGCACCAAATGGACACTATTGAGAAAAACAACCAGCAGAGGGCACTACACACTTCCACAAAAGGATGTGCCTCTGATAATAGGATACCATATCAGGGTAGCAGTTACAGGAAAACTCAAGATGGAAGTCTATCTGGGGACCTTGTATGTTATAAGCTATCATCAAGCATTTATGACTAAAATAAACCCAATTTCTAAATATAATGCATACTACAAAATAGTATATTGGAAGTATGTACAAAAAGTGATAATAGAAATTCAACTGGATCTCTTACCTGCCAGCTAATACGCGTGGAGAGATTCTTCACAACCAGCCTGTAGTCTGTGCGCACAGGGGGCCCATATCTGTGAAACAGGAAAAGCATTCACTTAAACCAAAGATCCCTGCTTCCTTAACAGTTAATATTTCAGTTTGGCCTCAGGGGAAACAAGAGCCCCTTCACACTATTGTTGACTCAGGTCAGATGGCTAACAAAAGCTCGTCTGTGCCTTCACTACTGTTTATTTTTCGAACAGGACCTCACCTGGATCCTGCACTACGAGACGAAGGGTAGCCATAACTGCTAAAACGCCCCATGCCTGGACCGCCTCCTCTGCCTCCACCTCTCTTGGACCGAGCATGCTCAACAGTCACCCTGGGAAATAAAGAAAAATATGTTATATTATAAAACAACTAGCATAAAATATTATCCAATTTTACAGTAAAAACATGACAAAATGTCCTCTCCACAAAGGAGAGTTTGTGGAGCACAGTACAACTAGCAGTGAATAATTAACTACTTAATCTCATACAATAATTAACAGCACACATGTTGGTGATTCATTTTGGGGAAAAAAAAAAAAAAAAAAAAGACTCCATCATTATCTTTGGTTGGAATTTATGAAATGCTTATGAAATGATTGGCACACTAAACTGGCATTTTCCAAGTCCATGTGAATGTGTTACAGACAATGACGCAGGTATGAGATATGATTAACCAGCTCTTGTTAATAACACACTCAAATAACTTAAGGAAATAGATGTCTCAAAGAAAGGCTACAGATGCCAAACTTGTGATCTAAACCTTAAAAAAGTCTCTTTCACTGACTATCACTAATAGTCAGGGCTCTACACTAACTTTTTTTTTCAGGAGCACACGTGCCCCTAAGCCAAAAATTTTAGGAGCACAGAAAAAAAAAATGGGGCAAAAATAGGTTTTCGTTTTGAACATTAATTACAGTGCAGAACTTGCACATACCAACACCAACACTGAATAAATTTAATACAGAAAACAAAAGAATTATGACTATGTACTTTTCCTGCATGATCGCAATGTTTTTATAAATATATCTTCATTTTATCAGATTAATATTTAGACTTAAAATAAGCCAAACGAACTGTACTGCCCTTAAACACTCTGTGGCCCTTTTTGGACTCTCACCCACAGTTTAAGAGACTGGCACTTTACACAAAACTGTTTCGAAGTGAAAAACGTAGGTAGGATTTTTAAACCTGTTTTTTCAAATTCCTAACTCGAGTTACATTCTCTTACTGGTTTTAAAGTGGTATATATCCTCTGCACATTTACCAAACCAAACGCACATTGTGACAAACAGATTTATTTGGCAGCCCACATATCACCTGCTCTGTGCAGACACGGACATAAAATTAGTATTGTGAGGGTGCGCACTGTGGACAAGCCACGCGCTGGCGGTGCCGCAGGCTCCAGCGCACAGGTCTCGCACACCGGTACAGGTTTATTGCGGACAGCAGCGGCCGTAATGAAATATGATGCACTCAGTATTCAGACCTTCAGTCCGTGACAAGACTGAGTCCAAATGCGCTCGAGTCCGAGACAAGACCAAGACAAAACCATTGCTTTAGCGGAGACGGAAGTCCAGCGGCACGGGGGCGTCTACTGAGCGGTGGGACAGGGGTGGGTTCTGCTGCGGTGCCGCTCCTCGTTTAAGGTGCGCGTGGGTGTGTTTTGAAGCGGAGTTTGTTCGTATCAGTGATATTGCCGCACGCACAGAGCTCGTATGTTGGGGTCATGCGCGGTCGGGGGTGTCGTGCCCGCTCGCGCTGGGCACGTGTGCCGCGCTTTAGGGGCAATCCAGGCTTGGGCACGGTTCTGAAGTCCTAGTGTGAAGGCGCCCCTAATGTTTGACACATGTAGAACTTTTAACTCGCCACGTTACATCTGTGCGCAGCTCTCCTTATTGTGCTGCAGAAGCACTCGCACATGTGCACCTGTTTTGTTTTCCACGTTCGCACAACGAAATATTTACTCACAAATGCGAGTGAAATGGGCGCACTGTAGAGCCCTGCTAATAGTACCCGAACACACACATCTTTAGGCCAGTTTATATCACAAGGAGGATAGTTACCTTTCATTGCATAAGTCTTTTCCATTTAACTCATACACAGCATCATCGGCATCTCTGTAGTCATCAAACTCCTAAAAAAGAAAAGGGAACCCCATTTGTATACAATTTTAACACATCAACTAAACGCAGCATTAAATGTACTTACCACAAACCCAAAACCATTCTTCAAATTGATTTCCCTGATTCGGCCATATCCTTTAAAAAACTTCTCCACGTCCCTCTCTCTGGCGTGTGGGCTCAGATGGCCAATGAAAACACGGCAGCCACTCATCTTGAACTGAAGAATAAAGTCATACAAAAAGTGAGCCAAATGGCGAACAGGCTCAAGAGTGCACAAACAGTCTACCCCTCGCTCTTGTTAGTTATTACTGAGCAGTGTTGGCACAGGTGGTGTATTTACAGTGGGTGGTGTGCAGGGAATGCCCCCAGGGCTGAAATTGTGGTTGTGGATTGGTTAAAATCTTGAGATGAGATTAGGGAGTTCTTGCTAGACCAGTTTGTTCTTTTCAGCCATGTCTGCTGCTGTTTCAATGCAAATAGCACTGCAAAAATCTTTTTGGATGATAATTAGACCACATTAATAACAAAAGACGAACTGAAAAGCCGCTTATACAAAATATACTGCGTAAATGTACTACAACAAAGAATGTGAACCCCTCGGATGTTTTTTTTTTAAACATTGCAAGAAAAAAAAGATGTATAAAAATATAACTAAACGTAACTGTTATATTCATTATTATATGTGTATGATAGTTACCAATTACGTTGTGCTGTTATTGTGTTGCTACATTAAGACTTTTAATATCGTTTAAAAATTTAAAGAAAAACAAACTCTGCATCTTTCAAAATTAAGAACCCGAACTGAAGCTGAAATTTAAGAAACCGAACTGAGACATTTCAGCTCAAATAAACCTGGGCCTACAATGTGCTAGAGTCATCTCAACCAGAGCTCCATGCGATGATGGCCGCCAGCTCGATAAAGCTCCAGCCGAAACAACAAAACATGAAGTCGTAGAGTGTATTCTTGTCATTTAGTAAGTGTAGAAAACCACACTTTAAAAAAAATAAATTTTGGATTAACTATTTAGATAAAATGTATGTGTTAGTAATACTAAGGCGCATTTGGGAAAACATTAGCAGCTAGCTAGCTTAGTGCTCTACCAATTACGTTGCATAGTGCTAGCTTTAACGATCGCAAAGCTTATATACATACGCAATACAATATATGTTTTAACTTGATCATTAATTGCTTGTACCCGTGTTGATCTTACCAAAAGGATCCCCTGAAAGCGACGAAAAGCGTGTTTCTGTCGCTGGCTGAAACTTTGCGCTGCTGCCGCTGCGTGTCACAACCTGTAGCAAAATGGCGACGAAACACGGAACCGGAAACGCCTTGTGACTTTTGTTCCCAGATTTGAAAACTCGCGTCGTTTTGTTTTGGGACTATGTCTGGACTGATAACTACACTGGTTACTATTACAAATCAGTATTAAAGCAGTGTGAATGGGTGGTCTTCGTAAGTGTTAGGTATTAGGTTGTCACAGCAGGTCCATTGGATTGCACGGCTTTCCCTCAGACTCTGAGCTTTGGCGTCAGTGGGTGCGCGCATGCGGCCGGGATGAACAAGCAGATCGCCTAAAACGCCCGGGCATTTGTAATGAACATTTTACACAAGAGTCCTTCACTAACCTGGTGGAAGTTGAGAAGGGTTTTGGTAAACACTTCCGTCTGCACCCCAATGCAGTCCCAACGTTGTCTCTTCCTTCAGTACAGAGGAGGCACACCATGAATGCTCTTACCCAAGGAACTCTTTAGATAGATCTATGAATTAACCTATATATATATATATATATATATATATATATATATATATATATATATATATAGGTTAGCAGTTACAGGAGCAAATTTGGAGCCGAGTGGTTGTTAATACAAACATTTGACGACCAAAATGATGAAGTTTGCTTTAGTTACAGAGAGAGTAGTTTTGTTTTTTTTAAATGTAAAATCAACTGAAGCCAGAGTAGATGGAACCGGAAACGCCCCCATGTTCATCCTATTTGCAACACAGCAGCTAGCGGGGAAGCTATGTCCATTTATATATATAGTATACAATTTATATATATACAATTTACTTGGACACGACTTGAGTATATGTTTTTGATTTCTTTATATTTTTCTAGCAAAGAAGTCCCTCCACAGAAGTCGCAGTTCGTTGTGGAGGAAGATAAACTGATGGAGCTTTTTGTGTGGTGCCCGATCTGCTCCAATAGATGTGACTTGGCCAAGACCATGACCCAAACTCTTCTGTGTGTCAAACAGCGGCGCACACACTGCCACTTCACAAACAAGTGGTTCAGTCACAGTTAGCCCCAGAATAACAAACACTACAGCCTGTTCAGCTGAACAAGGACCACCATTTGGATTTCAAGGACTTGTACCTATTTATTTTTTTATTTTCTAGAGATTTAATGCTGGGCAAAATGACAATAATGCGGTTTTATTTTCATACACAGAATCTTTGTCATGCATGAGTGAGTGGCAGGTGGATCTGACCAATCACACTGAAGTGTGAGCTCTCAGATGTATGAGATGGAGTTAGTTTCCTTCTAAAGACAACACTACATTTACAGGAAAGTTTGTCATTTAAGGTAGACTAAAACTGTTACTTTTTTTTGCATATTGTCCACTCAAGTAAAAAGCTTTAATCAGAAAGTTGATATTTGTGGACATAAAATCAGACATATCCTTATTGTCTGCTTTGAATTTTGCTTTTGTTTCTGTTATTAACATGGAAGAACATGTTAATACACTAAGTTTTAGACATTACTCTGATGTCATTTATAATTTGCTACTTCACAGTTTTGAAACATTAATCCATCCAAACTGGTATCTTTGTTAGTTTGAAAGTTTTCTATTTCTGCT
This sequence comes from Odontamblyopus rebecca, assembly GCA_030686955.1. Classification (NCBI taxonomy): domain Eukaryota; kingdom Metazoa; phylum Chordata; class Actinopteri; order Gobiiformes; family Gobiidae; genus Odontamblyopus; species Odontamblyopus rebecca. The sequence goes on along the minus strand of CM060670.1, from coordinate 16,661,925 downwards.
AGAAAGCACGAGAAATCAGTTACTGGAGCGTTAAAATCCAAAAACAGTAACAGTTTTATAAATTAATTGTTCTATAAATGTTGTATTTTTGTAAGACATTAAGGGATGCTCTGTTTAATTTTAAATTAAACTTCCATCCATTCATCCATCCATCTTCTCCCGCTTGATCCAGCTGGGTCGCTGGGGCAGCGTGCTGCCCAATACTCATAGCACCTGACCCCCCCTATGAACCCCTCTGCAGGTGGTGAGCCCACAGGAGGGTGGACAACATGGTCCTTGATGTTAGTTCATAGGGGTGCGGTGCATGTTTTGACACGGGGAGGAACATGCAAACTCCACACAGAAACTCCACACAGAAAGGCCCGGGCAACCCGGGGATCGAACCCGCAACCTTCTTGCTGTGAGGCCACTCAGCCACCGTGCCGCCGTTTTAAATTAAACTTTAAATTTGTAATTTTCTTATGTGTAACCAAGAAAACTCTAACTCCAAATTTGACATTCCTGTCTTTAAGGTAGTGTCAATAACATGGCTGGCTATGTGCTGCTCACCCTAAAGCCCCATCATCATAGACCAATTTCTGTAGATTATGGGTGGCTCGTTTGCATTTACCCACTGCCCGAGTGGTTGACTGATTGACTACCGCTGAAATAATTCTGTGGGCAAAACACTTAATACTCCTCGCCTGTGGAGTCTGTGTAAACCACAATATGAATGTATTATAATTCCTAAATCAGGTCCTAGGCCCGTCACGATAATGTCTATATCGTGGTTTCAAAATGAGTTTACTGGGATTATCCTGCTTTATTGATATTCTGTCAGCGGCATAAAGTAGTTTCAATATTATCATTTACTGGAATATTTCTCTGTAGAGATGTTATCATGTTTCAAAATGCGTTATTGTGTCAAGCCTATGAGGTCCAGGATAGAAAAAAAAACAAAAACAACACTAAATATGCATATTGTTTTATATATTTGGTGGTGAGTAGAAATACCAGGCAACAAACCCAATCTTTTCTCTTTTTTCCATCTTTATTCTACTACGTTGATCATTCTTGAAGTTGTCAGGAAAGACGTTTAGGTGGACATTGATGACACAATGGGAAAAAATACTTGCTGTGTAAAAGTTGTCAGTAATACTAATCCATGGTCAACTAAAATATATACATAAGACACTCGGTGACCAATAACAAATAAATAAAGGAACAATGAAAATGCGGGTAAATTGTTAAGATTTTCCGGTCAAAGAGCTCTCTAAAATATTAGGATCTGGATTGACTGATTTTACACTTGTAACTATATGCCATAATCAAACGTAACAGGAATGAAGAGTTAAATCAAAAAGGCAGGTTAACAGGCAAGGAAAAATAAATAATTTCAGTTTGGTTCAAAACACAGATCAACTGTTATGTCAATATAGTTGGTTTTAAGTATAAATAAAAATATTAGAACTAAATTAGAAATTATATGAAAGTGCAAATATTTTTAAAAGTAACTAACATCTAACTAAAATCTCATATAACAATGTGTGTTTTTTTGTTTTTACTTCAAATTATGGGACTTTCTTGGACCTGAGGGTTGTAGAGTCCATCATAGTGCAAGTGAGAACAGTGTATATAATAAAAAGAAAAATTAAGGGTTGATAAATGTGTGTACTTTCTCTGCCAATCCCAAGCACAGTTAAGAAAGAGTAAAGTAACCAATGTGAAACCTACGCACAATTCAACCCTTATCCAAATGATTGTAAAAGTTGAATTGTGCATTCTCAGATGAGAAAAAAGTAAACTACTACTAAAATGACAGTTTCCGCATAGCTCCATTAAAAAGATTTTATATAATCCAGTTGGACAATGTCTGTATTATTTAGCATCACCATTTCTCCATCTCATACACTCCAAGCATACGTTAGCAATGACACCTTTGTACCTAATTAAAATACATTGAAGAGCACCAAAAGGACATAGTCTTGACATATTTGTTAAGGAATCCATTTAAATGGTGATATTGTTAGGAAACAGAGCTCTAGGATTGGGAATAGTCATGTTTTAGAAGTTGTGCATTTAGAGCAGCTCAACTCTTCTGAGATGAGTGAACACTATTTGCTTTTGTCTTGCAACAAAGCAGGGTTTTTGCAAGGAGTTGATTTGAAAAATTCATAACTATTGACAATAAATTACGCTTATGAATTACACAACATAAAATTCTCAGACTCTGACAAGGTAGCAATGATACCAGTTTAAATAATATTATATTCAAATATTATTCAAATAATAATTTGCTTGTATGGTAGTAGTTCTTCAGTGTCAGAGCTGTTCACTTCCAAATTGACTTAAGGGCCTGCAAAAACCCTGACTCATTTGCAGGTTGCACCATAGGAATAATTTTCAGCTAGATTTCATGTTTATCATGTCATTTCAACATGCAACATTTTCTTTACTCATTCTGAGGAGCAGTCAAATCCTCGTTCTAAAGTTACCTCTAAAAATGGCCAAAGAAAATGTATCCAACACTATTAACTGAAGGCCACATTAAGGTCATTGAACAAAAGATTTACTATTTAAAAGAATAGGGGTTTACCTGGTTATTTCCCCAATATGAACAGTCTTTTGTTTTGCCTATATTAAAAACAGTTGGGAACATCAATAAATACGTGATTAACTGCCCACACTCAATTGCAGAATCCATAAATACATTTTTTCACAATGGACATGTGAAGCTTTTTCATGGTGGAGATTGACAGCAGCAACTTGTCTGTATGGGGTAGTTTATTCATATTATATGTATGTTATTAGCTGCAAGGATCAGGATCTACCCTCCTAGGTATTTTGCTGCATGATTTGAACATGGTCTATTACACTGATGTTATAAACAGTCAAAATACCTGATATGTGGTATGTCTCATTGTGAACAAAAGGCTTCTATTAGATCAGCAGAAAATGTGTTTGTGATATTTTTCCACACATTGTCCCAACATTTTTATGACTCAGGGTAGGAATCTGGTTAAAAACAAACAGCTCTGAAGCCAGGGACAAAAGTTTAAAACTCCATGGAAAAGACTAATAGTAATAAATACAAACTTGTAGCAGTCTCTTGTCAAGTCCGAGCATTTTGAACAGCTCAAAATTAAAGTTTGCCTCTTGTATTTTTACAGAGGCCATGGCTTGTCCTAACAGTGGCAGCAGCTATTTCCCATATTCTAGAGGTCAGGTGGTTGTCTGGGCCAATGGGAACGAAGGACCCACAGTTCAACGTTATAGTACATCTCTGTAGCGTGGGTCAGACCCTGGTGTGACGGCAACCATGGGAGGAGCAGCCTGTCGCAGCGCCCCCTGATGGAGAGTTTGGGTCATCGTCGCTGGAGTCGTGCTGGTCGTCCTTGTGTAGGCCCATGCTGATGTGAGACTGCAGTGCGGCTGGCGTCAACCACTCCTTGGGTAGGCAGCTTTGGAGGAACGGGATACAGGAGCTGAAGTACGCCAGGCGGTTCACCCAGCGCGGAATCTCACGCCCACACAGCAACTACGAACAACAAGAGAGCGTTTAGGCATTATGCAGTTCTTTAAGGGGACATTCTTTTGTAATTTTGGACATAGGGCCTCATTTACTAGTGAGCCAGAGTGAAGTTGATGGGTGGAGACATTTTTAAAAAAAAAATTCATCCTGTCCTTATATTTGCAGAGGTCGCTGGGGCTAGGTTAGCGCATGTCAATGGCCGTAGTTGGTCTGCCACTAAAAACAGTCTTACCTGCTCCACAAAGCACCCGAAGCAAATTTGTTATTATGCCAGACTATCGATGTAAATGTCTGTGTTGACAGAATAATTTTAGAAGTAAAACCAACCTTGTACTTGAAGGATTTATGTCTGAAAAGCAGCAGTGAGTTGCACTCCCTGATAGAAAGCTTGGCAGCGGCGGACTGATATATGAGAAAATAGTCCCTCAACATGCAACGATTCATGTGATACAAGGTTAGTTTTATTTCAAACGTTATTCAGGAAGGTTGCGGGTTCGATCCCCGGGTCGCCCGGGCCTTTCTGTGTGGAGTTTGCATGTTCCTCCCCGTGTCTGGATGGGTTTCCTCCGGGTACTCCGGTTTCCCCCATCAACCCAAAACATGCCCGCAACCCTATGAACTAACATCAAGGACCATGTTGTCCACCCTCCTGTGGGCTCACCACCTGAAGAGGGGTTCATAGGGAAGGTCAGGTGCTATGAGGATTGGGCAGCAAGCTGCCCCCGCGACCCAGTTGGATTAAGCGGGAGAAGATGGATGGATGGATGGACATTATTCTATCAACACAGAAATTTACATCAATAGTCTGGCATAATAATAGATTTGCTTCGGGTGCTTTGTGGAGTGGGCAGGACTGTTTTTAGTGGCAGACCAACTATGACCATTGACATGCACTAGCCTAGCACCAGCGACCTCTGCAAATATAAGGAATAGATGAATTATTTTAAAAAATGTCTCCACACATCGACTAAACTCTGGCTCACTAGCAAATGAGGCCCTATGTCCAAAATTACTGAATGTCCCTTTAACGTTATAATAAAAATCCACCTGACCCTCTCTTGGTTAGCCTGCACTACCATTGAGGCCAGTGTTTACCAACAGTAGAGGAGACAGTGGTGCAGCCCCCTCCCCCCGACACTCCTACAGAACATATGCTCCTCGTATCAGGCAGATATAAGGCAGTATCCACCAGAAATCTGACCAGAACTGAAGAAGCTTGGATGAGCTGTGAACCGATTTCAAACAAAAAAAACTTTTGTCCAGTTGACAAATTGATTTCTAATTTGACATAAAAGTATTCAAATATGGATCCTTGGAATCACCATAGTTTCAGTATAAACTTGTGAAAAACACTGAATTTTAGGGTCCTGTATATTTTCTTTTCTTTTTGCCTGGAATGTTCCACAGTTTGGCCTTATAAGCTGACCAATCTCCATGGACACAAGCAGGCCAAGTTACGGGTTAGATCTGTGGAAAGGCGATACTCACATTTATGTTTTTAGGCATTTGGGGGCAATGAAAATGTGTAATTAAATACTTAGAAGATTAGTTAATTCATTAAGTTCATTTTAAAGGCATACTACTGGACATTTTAGACAAAGCAGTGACATCTCTATGAAGTCAAACATGTGACAGACGTCCACAAGAAAAGTTACATAGTGCACCTTTAAATAGAGCTAAATATTATATGTCAGGTAGAATTTTCTGATGTATTTGGGGCACAGTGTTCTGGACTTTGGACAGGGCTGTGTTGGGCCTACCTCTGACAGTGAGGAGGAGAAGTGGTTGCAGTTTTTGTGCATCAGGTGGTACGCGTTCCCTTTGAACTCCTTTCCCAGTTCCTCCATGATTTTATCGATGTCCTCCTCTGTGAAGTCTGTGGTGCCCAAAACAATGGCCTCCCTGCTCAGCACAACCAGATATAAACAATGTTGCAAAGTAACTGAATACATGTACTAAAAATATGTATTCAGGATAGTAATTGTGACTAACTGTATTCTGGCACTGTTACTTTTTGATTTAAGGGGCCCATGTTACGCTATTTTCTGATCTATTTTATAATCAAAAAACTCAAAAACATATCTGGAGTTTTGTTTTGCTTTATTCATACATGTTTAACACACAAATCCTGCATATTTAGTTCGTCTCTCAAACAGAAAACACTGATCCACCTTGCAATGTTATGTGTTAATACAGGAAGTGCTTCACTATGTTTTCAAACTCCATACACCTTCACTAGAATTATTTAGGTAATTTCAGACCTGGGATTCCCAATCTCTGCTGAACAAAAGGTAAAACGTGAGGCTGTGAACTTGAAAACTGCCTACATGTCATCACAAGGTGGAACGGAGCATTTTGAGCTTTGGAGATGCAGACAGACTAAAAATGCAGGATTTCTCAAACATGTGTGAATGAAACATAACACAACTCCATGTTTTTGAGGAGGTAACAACATTATAACCTGACTAAAACCTCACAATTTTATTAATTTTGTGTAATACAGGACCTTACTTTACAAAAAGTACTTGGCGGTACTTCATAAGACAGCAATACTAAAAAAATGATAACACTCCTCTTGTGTTACGTGCATATGTGATTTTTTTCTTCTCTAATTAGTAATAAATAAATGTATAACAAATAGTACAACAAACAGTACTTTTATTCCTCTGCACAATAATATAATGCAACTTAATGTGAAAGTATTCAGAATAGAGTACTGTAATTGGATTATGTAAAAGAATATGTTTAAATGCAAGTATTACATTTTTTTGAATAAATAAAAATGGCATTTTTATGAATAATTAAATAAAAAAAAAAAATTAAATTGGACACCATTAGTAAATAGCAAAGTTTGCCATTTTTTAGATACCTTAATTTTCTCCACAAACTACAAAATATCCTGTTTTATTCTGCTTAAATCTGCTAACTCTGTTTAGATCTGCACAAACATGTTCTGATGTGATTCTTGGATTAGATTGTCAGTTTATATTTGAGTATTTTTGTCAATTTTTCTGTACATGTTTAAAATGTGAACTTTGCAACACTAGTCAGAAAGATAACAATTCAATATTTTTTCCCATATTGTGCATCCCTAACATGAAAGCACATTTTTACCCCTATAGAAAAATGTGATATTACAAAATCCTACAGACTTACTTGAACTTGAATGTCTCTCCGAGCTCAGCAGCATTGCCAGGGTTGATTTCAAAGATGCCACTGAAAGGATAGGGATGTCCACCATATGCAAATTCTGCACAGTACCAAACAAAGATGTAGGTTAGTTGTGCTTTTCAAATGGGAGCACCAAAGGACTGTAATTATGTAGAAGCGTGTAATTAATGGCTGCCTCTCTGGATTTAAATCATTAGTCTAATTACAGAGCGTTAGAGCTGAATAAGGGAAAACATGGGGATCTGTGGGATTTAAAAAAGGGGGTGTAAATGTGCATATAAATATGGATTGCTGCTATTTATAATAACAGACTTCATATAATGGATTAGATGAAGGAAGTTAATGAACAGAAGGTAATGATAAAGTGGCCTGCCAATTGCTAAAATTACAGTATACACAATGCTGTTAAATGTGCCATTGAGTAAAACATGTATGTTTATTATTTCAGTTTCTTGTTTATAGGTACCATTTTGAGGACTTTTCACCACTCACATAATAAAATATTTAGTTGTGAATTGTTGATCTCTGTGACAAAAGTGTGACTGGTAAAGTGATTGTAAAAACGTGAGTGATTTTTTTTTACACTTTCTCTTTGACATTTGTCTGATACATAAACAAATATATTTATTGGGTTGCCAAAATATAA